>CANTUR010000179.1:0-690000 GCA_947683625.1 Mallotus nudiflorus | reverse complement strand
AAGGAAAAATTTTTTAATAAAAAGGGCAAAGTAAGAAATAAAAAAGATGGATATTTTAGGTAAATTTCTTTCATTTATAATCATTGAAAATGGTTTCCCATTTTAAAGAAGAGAAATTATTTTCCTTTTTTTTAAATTATTTTCTATCGACTAACTATTTATTTTCCTTTAACTAACTAAACATTGAAAACTTGATATTTCAAACATTAAAAAATAAAGGAGAACATTTTTCAAGACAATATTTTTTACAAATAAACGGAGCCTTAATGATACGCTCGAGTACTATCAAGATAAAAAATAATAAATACAATAATGTATATTTTTTTATGAATTTTTCAGAAAAAAAAACTACAATACAATTGCATATAAATATTATATAAAAAAAAACCTTAAATATACATATGAGCTATACTTTTGAGGTTATATATAAACTCAAGTATGTATCTTGTACACAGTTAGACATATTTTTTCTCTAAAAAATATAACTTTACATTGTAATTTTGGTATTAATTTATATTTTGTCTTAGTTAGTATTTCATATTCATTTTTCATAATTTTTTTTAATTTTTAAGGGAAAATATAATTATTGATATTGTCCCTTTAAATATTGTAATCAAATAATAAATATTTCTAAATGTTACATTTTATCATTAATAACAACTATTTTTAATTTGAAATTATAGATTGATGCATAATAGATTGCTATTCAATTTATGGATGCATTCAATAGAAGAGGAGTGCATAATTGAGCTTTTAAAAACTCTAGGGTTCGATTGAACCATGAACTCATAATATATCAAAACAAAGCTAAGTCAGAGGCCTACATTTCTTAAAAGGTTTATCAATAACGGACCAAGTTTTAAGCCCAAAATCCATCGTTTAGGATCTCAAAATTAGTTTTGAAGTTTGTATTAATTTTATTTGTGTGTTTTAGTCTTTTTACCCTTTTCAGTTAGGATTTTTTTTCAGACAATATTTATTTGTTATTTCGGTTGTTAGAGATAATTTTGTTGAATTAATAATTGAATTTCTATTTTTCTTCTCAATTTTTGGTGTTCATTGGTGAATCAATGAATTTCAAAATGCCTATTTCCTTGTATTATTTATAATCAATAGATTGTAGAAAATTAAATTCTGCTATTCGTACGTGCATCAACAAACTTCAATATTTATTCCTATTTTCTAAGCTTCCACTACATCATAAATTTTAATTCATAAAAACTTCTGTAACAAATTCAAAGCTGATAGAATTGAACTATATAATTTGTAAAGTTGATAGCGTTAAATTTTTGTGAAAGAAAAAAAAAATTGAAGATATATTTGGTTAAATAAGTAAATTAAGAATAGAATATACTAATTCTTACCTCAACAATTATATTTACACGTAAACATGCCTCATCAATATCGTTGCATGCTAATTTCATATTGGATAAATGCAGAGTCCATAAATCAAATTGTTTCGAATTTAAAATAAAAATAAATTAATAAAAATGAATATAATTTTTTAATGTATGTATCGAGCACAAGAACAAGAACAAGAAAGCGGCAGAAGAAAAGAGAGTCTAGATGTATTATTGATGAAAAAAAGCAGAAATTACAATTTATTCATACAAAAAATAATGATGATAAACATTGCTTATTTTCTTTTTGTTCATCAACAACGAAATGAGCAAAAGAATTCAAGTTCGAAATAAATGTCCTTTTAGTGCTCAAAAAATTTGAAAACTAATGAAAGAACTACTCTAACCCTTCACCACCTGAGGAGGGTCAGAGACCATTTTTGGTCTCATCATCCTATTCACAAAACAACCTAATTAATTCATATAATTCATATGTGTGACTTTGAGTCTGGTCCATATATAATCAGAAATCACACTGAAACATTTGTGGCACGAATGTGCTGAGGTCACTGAAAATCATGTCATCTTCTTCTCCATAATTGTTCGAGTCTTGGCACTCAAAGAATGTTTGAATGTCTTCAGGGAATCTGGATTGGGGTTGGTCTAACAACTCGGCCGGAGTCGAGGGACAATCAGTCATTGATGTCATCTCCATCATCTCTTTGAATTTTGATGATTGAAGTAGTAATCCTAGGGCTGATGTGGCATTGGCCACCCGCCGTGGTGGCTCTACCAGTTGTGTAGTAGTAGTAGTTTCACCTGCAATTGCTGGTTGGTAGGTTTGTTGGGTTTGAAGGTAGCTTAGTCCAAGTTCTTGGTTAGGGTTAGGATTGGGATTGGTTGAATTGGTGCCAATATTAAAGTTGGAGTTAGGGTTAGGGTTAGGATGGTTTTGATCATTAAAATTGTAGTTGATGTTATCATTCTGGTTAGGTTTAAGCCATTTGACGTAGCGGCTGAGGTCGAAATTGGTGACTGCATTTAGTCCACGGTACTCAATAGCTGCCATATCATATGCTGTGGCAGCTTCCTCTTGAGTAGCTGAGAAAATGGAGATTAATTAAGTTACAAATATTTTATATATAATAATTATGACAAAATATAATTAATCGGTGCTTGAAGATTTAAAAAAAAAAAAAAAATTAAGGTTGGTTGGTGGAGCAATATCCCAACTAATTGACAGTGTTGAGAATAATTATAGATTCTCGTTCGGAGTTGTCCAACTTCCTGTTAGCCTATACAACAGTATTTGCTTGTCCCCATCCTATACTTTAGCTGGTTTGGTGAGTATATATAGCTGGTTTGGTGAGTATATATAATAATACAAACATACAGAAAAATTTTGGCCAAATTTTATTGGTTAACTAGGGTAGAGAATCATAAGAAGGTTTTATTACATTTTAAGAGTTAACTTAAGTGTACTTACTGGTTAAATTGCAATACATATATATTAGATATTGTATGCATGACTAATTAAAATGTGACATGTATGCTTTATTTTTTTTTTTAAATCTAGTTATTTGATATAAAATTTGTTTGGTTTAGCTATTTACAACAGTTGATAGTTGATAGTAGTAGCTGATAGCGAATAGTTAATAGCTAATAACTATTAACTAATAAATATGAAGTGTTTGATAAAATTTTATTACATGTTAATGTTTGTATGTCGAATGATCATTAGAGGTATAATTTATTTATAAATATAATTTCATATACTTATTATAAAATTATTTTAGTTTTGTAAATTATTTAAAAATATATATAGTAATAAATAATAATTGATTTTCTTTAATTTATATATTATTAAAATAATTAATATAAATCATTTAGAAATAAATTTTAAAATATAAATATTATTATATAATTTTTTAAAAAACAATTATATGTATAAATATAATTATTATTTAATTATTTTTTTTAACGACTATTTTTGGAGGTGAAGGGGGAGGGGATCTAAATTCTCTCTCCGTAGATGGATCGAGACAATTCTAGACGGGTGACTTTAAATCCTTTTTTTTCTAAGGGTGTCGTCCCTAGAAATTGAACCCATGACCTTTTCACCCCTATTACCATAATTTATAATAATATTTATTTAATTATAAACTATAAAAAATTAATTACATACAATTTACTTTAAATGAAGTTTTTTGTTATTAGTTATTTTTTAATGACGATTTGTCTAAATAAAAAATAGATACAACTAAGCTATCAACTAATGGGAAAAAATTCAAAAATAGAGCTTATTAAATCAGCAGTTGTTTTAAATAAAATCAGCTATTAATTGTTGATTTTAGAATTTTACCAAATACTTAAATTATAGCTAATTGAAGAAAAACCTCTGTCAGCTAAACCAAATGCTCAATAATATACCCAGATTAAATAAATATTTTTTCTTGATATATATATATATATATATATATATATTGAAGATAAAACAAAAAGGAATTTTCCTTGTTATATACATTAACTTATTTTCTACTACTTTAAATTTCAAATTAGGTTCGCAAGGCAGTTGTATAGCAACATCTAGGTTTTCTCCTTAAAGAAAATATCAATCAATTTGAGTTTTTGACACAATATATAGTAGTGGTGGAGTCATTTTTAAAATTGTCAGATTTCAAGTTTAAACTCTTATTGAAGATGCCAATTGATACAATAGATTTTTTTTTCTTTGAAAAAAAAGGCTTCATCTTAACCCTATTGCTGAAAGTATTCTGAAAATTTTATGATTGCTTAATGGTTCTACCAGAGACTGATTTAGAATTTTTAGATAAGAACAATAAAGGAGGAATTGAATTACCGTAAGTCCCAAGGTAGAGATACTTGTTGCCAAACACTCTGCCAATTCGAGCCTCCCACCTTCCATTGTGATGATGCCTGTTCATTCATTTCGAATTTAATGAATAATTAAAACAACTGAAATTAATTTTCCAAATAATTGTTAAGCATATAGATTCAATTTCTGACAATCAAAAAACGATGAAACTTCACATTTAGTTAATTAAAATAAAATAAAATAAAATAAAGAATTCAAGAATGAAAAGAGCTAAGCTATAGCATGCATGGAGGCTTCTTGAAAATATGCAAGTACCTTGCCACACCTCTGTATTTTGATACTCCACGTGAAAAACCACTGCTTTTCCTATAATATTAAATTCCAAAAAAAAAAAAAAAAAGACCATTTCAACTCCAAGAATTTCTTAATTCAATTAAAATTGCACCTGTATACAGACACAGTTAAGAGCTGAAGATACCTTCTCAATGATCCAATGTATTCTTCTCTAGACTGACCCTCCATTTCTTTCAATTCATTTTCATATGTTGATAACTATAATCAAGAACAACAAAACAGCTCTGAATTAATCTAACGAAAAAAAAAAAAAATCATTTCTGGGCTACAAAAGATGCAGAAATAAATTCACATAAGTTACCGGAAAGTTAAGAATTGTTTCGTGACCCCAGTACTTGAGTGCTGCCAAGTCATAAGCATGTGCTGCGGCTTCTTCATCATCATATGCACCTGAAACACAATTCCAAGCATCCCAGAGATCAGGAATCGATCACCGCTTATTCTTACATGTCATACATGTAAGATCATAAATCTTACATGTCATTTTTCATAGTTAATTCTCACAGTCATACGTACCGAGATAGACTGCATTAACATTCGACCCAAACCCGCGATTGCCACCATGAAACACAAAGAAAATGAAGAGCATATGCACATCAATAACATTGCATACCAATCTAAAATAAGAAAAAATGATAATAAATTAAAGTATGATTAACCTTGTCGTCCTTTTTTGTTTTGTGATTCATTCCAGCAATTCTTGTCCCACAAATGCGCTTCATATCGGCCAGTCCATCGATGCCTGAACTCATTAAATATAAACATTCATTATTTCTTAAAAAAATGAAAAAAAAAAGAATAAGAGAGAAAAAAAAATTAATCAAACCAAGAATGTTAATCAATGATCGACCTAGTAACCCCTCGATAAATTGAGCTACGTTGAGGCGGGGAGTCTCTTGGCACACTTCTTCTAGTACGCTTCACCTTTAGCACTCCATTTTTGTTAGTATTTGTAGCATTAGGATTAGTAGTATTATCATTATTCGCTGCGCTTTTTTGGGTTTGCTTCCCCATCAAAATTAATCAGAATTATCAATCGAAATGAAAGAGTACGAGACAAAGTGAGAGATTATGACTGAATCCTCCAAAGCTAGAGGATTATATAAAAGAATGGCAGTGAAAAATGAACTAAGCTGGCAAAAATTTTATAAAAAATAAAAAATAGAGGAAATGGCCGGCTACATGAGAGAACTAAAACTGTTAGTAGCCGTCTACAACCGGCTTATATGATCTTCATCTATATCTTGTCTTTACTTTATATCTTTGTGTTTATGTGCTGTTCCAATCAATTTTCACATCCTTCTAAATAAACCTTTTCCTTAATTAACCTCTTGACAAGTTAATTAATAATTAATTAGCTAGCTAATTATGATCATTTTATAATTATTTTTTCTACTTTCTTATTTTATATTATTAGATTACTTTGCTGTATTGACATTGTTATTTTTAAATATTATTAAAATGCAGGGGTGTTGCCTATTGTTTACTTTGGGACAAAAATCTAAAGCTTTGTTGGATTAAATTCTATTAATTAATTAATTAAGTTGATCTCTCTCTCCATCAATTTCAAGCTTAGGTGGTTTAAGATGATGATGACTTTTGTGAGTGTAGATACTATTACTATATGTTATATATGATAAAGATTCAAACACATATCAATCATGCAAACTAGCTTTTTTGCTGCCTCAAATTAATTGCTTTTGTGTGAAGAGATTCATATCTTTTATGGGGATGGATTAATTAGAGAAAGTCATTCATCTCTTTTTTATGTTTTACTCTTGTGGAATTTATGTTAATTTTTTTTACAATGAAAATGAAACCCATAATTGCACTTCTTTTCTTGAACAATTACAACATAACATAAAATGCAATGATAATTGAATCCTTTGAAAATTGGTATTAGTGAGTATTTTTCCTAATAGAAAAGTTATATAATTTAGGTATTGATGGATTGTATTATAGAAAATAACTGTCACTTTTTAAAAAACGACGATAAAATTTAAACTTTACACTTTATTATATATTCAGAAAAGAGTTACCACTATATTTCTATCATGTATGAAATCAAAGAGTGTACATAGTTTTAGTGAATAAATTTTCTTATTATTTCTTTATTGATGAGAGTTCAAATTTTAGAATTAGTTGCTAAAAAGTATCATTTATATTAGTCATATAATTTCATCATCAAATGCACCGGTAGATTGAGCATAGAGGAAATAGGGGCATTGAAACTCTCTTAATGAAGGGTGTTTGGCATAAATATTGTAGAAGAGCCGATATCTTTCAATTCCCTGCAGTAGATAGTTGGTTAATTTGAATTATTGTTGTTAATGATAACTATTGTTGTTAGAACACCTATAAGTTTTAATTTGAAGCTTTTCATGAACAACTCTCATTAATTTAAATATAATCACTTAATTGTTCCTATTTATTTAAATATAATTACTTAAGTGTGGATATCTATTTAAATTAAATTAATAATTATTTTTTTATATATTAATGTTTTATTCCTTTTTAATTTTTTATTTGTTTCAATTTTTTGAACAGTGATTTTAAAGATATACAAATTTATTATTATTATTATTATTATTATTATATATATATATATATATATATATATATATATATATATATATATATATATAGTTACATAATTTTAATATTTAAAATTGTAAATATAAAATATTTTTGAAATTAATATGTATAAGTGAATACAATGTAACATATAAATAATTAAATAACAATAAATGTAAAATTTAAAAATTTAAACAACTTAATTAATATCTATATTAGTCATTAAACAATAAATAAAATTTACCAAACATTTAATACTTGATCAGCCATCAGTTATTAGTAACCATTTAGCCAAATAGCCCTTAAAATGTCTTTTTTTTATTTCATCTAAGTTTTTAACATTGGCGCATAAAAAATTAAAAATTAAATATTAGTTGTCCCCACAAAAGAATTAAATTTTACTTTTGCTCCATATAATAATTATAAAAAGTTTACCTACTTTGTATTTGAAATACATTTCCTACTTTAGGGGAAAAAATGTTGATTTGCCAACAGAATTTATTCTGTAAATACACTTGGTCTCCTTTTTCATTGCAAATATATTATTACAAAGATGTTTTCAGGTTTTTGGAATTAATTCTGATTTTTGATTTTTGGAATGGGTTTTTTTAATTAATTCTGATTTTGGAAAACTTTTTTTTACGTACGTACCCGAAAAATACAACCCAACGATCCAAATATCCTACTTTTTTAAAAAATTATACGCCTGCATTTTTTTAATATTTTTCTTCCGTACCTCCTTCTCCTCCTTGTCATTGGTTTCATCATCTCCGCCACTGTGGACCAATACTTCCTTCTTCATTGCCATCGCCAGCTCGCAAAATCCTATTGACAGAGCTTCTTGTGGTTTTGGTGTCAATAATTAAGTTAACACTTAGGGAGTTGGGATATATTTTTCTGGGAAAGCTGGGTGCTTTTAGGCGATGTAACTATCATCCTTATGTTTATCTTTATTTTCATTATTTCATGTGCACAAGTTTTAACTTGAAAATTTCCGAATTTTAACTGAGATTTGAAGTGTTATCAAACAGCATCCCGCAGGCTTTCTCCCCTAAAGATAAGAGCCTCATCACAAGATTCGGCTCCAGTTGATGCCGCTGAGCTTTTCACAGACTTGAAAGTAAAGTTAAGACTTATTAATTCACTCTATTAAAATAGTTTTTCTCTTTCTCATCGATGATTTAACTAAATTAATTTGCTTTTGGTGCAATATATTTATGACATTTTATACTTGTCATTTTTTTGACATATGAACTCATTTAAAATATAAATTTAAAATTTTTATCAACACATATGATATGAAATAATAAATTATTATATGTCACATTTCAAGAGTTATACTGATAAAAAATTATAAATAGAGATGTTAAACAGATAAAAAGTAATAAATACATGAAGTGATAGATATATTATATCATCATATTAATATATATTAATATATTTTAGATAAAATTAAATATTAAAATGATAAAATTATAAATTAAAATATCACATTGATAAATTATATTAAATATAAAAGGCTATAAATATATTATTCCATTACTTTTTTTAATTATTACTTCTAGTGGGATTGCTCTGAAAACAAATCCACAGTGCTTCTCTATGGAGGTGGGGCAGCAGTTGTCGTTTGACTATCATTAATTGTTGTGTAAATTGAAGATTTTGCTGTAAATTTTTTTTTATTTTATTTTGTGTCACATGTTGTTTTTTTCTTGTTGATCTTTGCTTCCAACTTTGCACCCTCTTCTCTGTGAAAGCCCCGGATTGGCAGTGAAGATGTTGCTGACAATATCCACGTGATATATGTGGATCAGAGCATATACCAAACATTGATCAATTGAGTTCTCATATGGATATTGTATATATATAGTCTAATCTAATGGTCAAGTAACAGCATTTGTAAAGTATATATAAATTAGCAATATTTTTTATTATTAAAGCATAAATTTTAGAATTTTTTGTTTTTGTTTTTGTTCTTATATTTTTAGTTTATTTTTTGTATATGAAATAATCTCTTACACTTTTATTCAAGTTCATGATGAATGATTAACAGTCTCATTACATTTTTCCAAAATTTTATAAATCTAATGATATTTATTTTTCAATAAAAATAATGTATTATAATTACAAGACATGCAATAAATGTCTTTTTAAAAAAAAAAAATAAAAGTTTATGTATTATTTTTATTTAATTTTAAAAATTTTGGTATATTTTCTGTAGTATCTTTTGCATATATTTTTAGGTTATTTTCCGTATATGAAATAATTTCTTACACTTTTATTCAACTTAATAAAAAATGTTGAATAATCTCATTATATTTTTCATTATCTTTGATTAAATATATTATTATTATTATTAGTATTATTATTATTATTATATAGCCTTATGGTTGCTATGTTAGCGGTTTTGTTCATCATGACTGGAATATAAATTCTAAATGCATGAAACTTGAAACATTTATTGTATTTTTTTATTTAGTTGTAGTATATTTTTGGTTTATTTCTGCATATTTTTAGTTATTTTCCGTATATAAAATAATATTTTAATACTTAATAATCCCATTATATTTTTTTCATCCACATATATTTCCAATGATATTTATTTTTAAATAAAAGTAACGTATTATAACTTGAAAACAAGTATTAAATGCCTCTTATTTTTTGAAAATATATTTGATATTTGCGTTTCATTCAATTTTGATTTTTTTGTTTATTTTTCATTAATATTAGGTATATGAAATAATTTATATATATAATCAAAACCATCTTTTAAATATATACAGAATTAATAAAAAAATATCGCTCTTAAATGCTGTATATACTTTATATATTTAAACACTAAAATTCATAATCATACACAAGATAAAATCACCTAAAAAAACAAATGGATAATTAATATATATATATATATATATATATATATATATATATATATATATATATATATTGTTTGCATGATCAAGGTTATAATTAATCTCAAATCAATCTTGGTTTTAACTTTAACAATCAATTTTTGTTGCTAACATTTACATTTAAATGTGTTTATAAGTTAGGATCAAAGGGACATATTTTGAGGCTTAAGAGTCAAGTTTTCTAACTCAAATGTGGTCCTCACGAGCTCCACTCATGACCAGGAGCTATGGTCATGAGAATGAGATTGAAGAGAACAAGAATGTAGCCAAGGGTCTGCACTACCCATTAGCACTGCTCATGGTCGTGAGCAACTCATGAGGAGTAGGTCACAATCATGAGAAGTAGTCTTGGCAGCTCTCTAATGGCTAGTTAAAGCTCCAACAGTCATATGTTTCATGGCTCATGACCATGAGTGGCGTTTCAACTGCAAAAAGTTATTTTTTCATTAAATGAAGAATGGTGGAGTTTAGGGGTGTAATTAATGGCCTCCAACAGTTAGATTTCATGTCCCCTCTATAAATACATCTCTAAAAACTTCATTTGAGAGTTACACACTTTGATTAAGAATTCAATTTATTCTTAGCATTTGTAAAGCTCATTAATTCTCTTTTATATTTCAATTTATTAAGTGTGGGTTTTGTGTTCTAGCTTAGATTCTTTTTCTTCTTATTTTTTCGGTTGAAAACGGAAGTAAGGAACTAAGTTTAAAAGAAATTTATTTATGTGTTAGCCATTGAAACACTTAGGTTATGGTTGTGGTTTGAGCTGAGCCAAGAAAAACTCATTTGTGTGAAGGTTTGAGTTGAGCCTTAAGCACTCTTATAAAGGTTGGAGTTAAGCCTTAAAAAACTCTTATGTAATCAATCTTAGAAATAAGATTGATATGGGCGATTGGAAGTCCTAACTTGGAGATAAGTTAGGTGGAGATATAGGTTTGATTTGGAAATCGAACTCCTAAAATATCCTGTGTTCCTTTCTCTTCTCTTCATCCCTTAATCTTTCTTTTAATTTATTTTAATTTTCTTTAAATTTTTAAAACCCTATTCACCTTCCTGGGGCATTTTCATTTGGTATTAAAGCTTGAGTTTAAAGTACTTAATTGCTAGAATTTAAGATTATGGGGAGTGAATCTCTTTCTTTCCAAACCTATAGACCCTTCTTTAATGGGAGTGACTATCCTTTTTAGAAACACAAAATGGATTTTTATCTTGATAGTGATCCCATTAGATTACAGGATGTAATCTTAGATAGGTGAAACTCTCCCATAAAAATGGTGAAAGGTATTCAAGTTCCAAATGAGAGAAAGGAGCGGTCTCAAAAAGAAAAAGAGGAGAACCATAAAAATAAAAGGGCTATATTGGTTCTTATTGCATTAATGTCAAAAGAAAAAGGATGCAAGCTTTAACATTGCATATCGATTAGAGAGATATGAGAGACCTTGGAAAATCATTATAAAGGAAATATCCAAGTGAGATTCAAAAAGGTCCAACTCTATGTGTTTAAATTTGAGATGTTCAAGATGAATCCTCATAAGAGCATCACCAATATGACAACTAATTGAATGCTCTTTTGACCACCTTAAGGAAGTTGGGCAAGCACTACTCTAAAGAAGAAGTCAATACCAAAATCTTGAGAGTGCTATCCAAGGAGGATTAGGAATTAAGAGTAACCTCCATTAAAGAAGCTCATGATCTTTTTATGCTTTCAACCGACATCCTTATAGGTAAACTTCTCACTTATGAGTTTACTTTAAGGTAAAGGGAAGAAGAGCAATAAGGAAAAGAGGAAAAGAAAAAGAGCTTAGCACTCAAAGTATTATAAGACTCAAGTGATGAAAGTGAAATTAAAGATGATGATGATGAATAAATTGCATCATTCATAAGATACTTTATAAAGTACTTCAAGAAGAAAAACTTGAGCAATCACAAAGAATGTACGAAGAGTGACTCCAAGAGATAAAAAAAAGTCACTTACTATTAGTGCAAGAAGCCCGATCATCTTAAAAGTGAATGCCCAAGGCTCAAGCACAAGAGCAAAGGAGGAAAAGCCTTCAAAGCTACTTAGGATGACTCTTCCAAATTGAAAATGGAAGAGGAGCAATAAGAAGCTACCAGCCTTTGCTTCATGGCATTAGAGGACAACTATGAGGTACCCTCCACTTTTTACTCTTCTTGTGATAATTTTTATAATAAATTGTGTGATGATGAGTTTGATGATGAAAAGGAATTTAATGATGAAAGCTCCTTAGTTAGAAAATTAGTTTTAAAATGTCAAAAATTAATTTTAAAGAAAAAATCTTATAAGAAAAAGCTTTCAAATTTATCTAAATATTTTAAGGATTTAAAATTAGAATTTTTAAATGTTATTTCCTAAAATGAGAAAATATCTCATGATTTAAAAGCCTTTATATCTTTGAAAAGTGACTTTGATGAAACTAAGAAAGAAAATGAATTGCTTTTAAAAGAAATTTTAGAACTAAAAGGCATCATTTCTAAATTTCAAAAAGGCAAAGAAACTCTTGATAACATATTAATTTCTCAAAAGTCTTATAGTGATAAAAGTGGAATTGGTTTTTCTAATAGAGCCTATACATCATCAACTCCATCTAAATTTATCAAGGCTACTCTTGCTTCATCCTTCATACCTTATGAGAGCTCTAAACCTCAACATTCTAAGACCAAGAGTCTTACGAATGCAATTGTCAATGGAAAGCTTCAAAAGGCTAATGTTACCAGGGCTCAAGGTTTCAAAGCTAAAGGCAAGAAACCTCAACCCCATCATGTATATATGTATCACAATAACATATGCACATTAGGCCTAAAAAATTTATTCATTGTTGTGATTATAAGTTGCATGTTATACTAGATCTTTTGTGTCTATAAAAGCCACTAACCACCTTAGCCATTATTCCCTTTCAAAGGTTGGTAGGAAAAATAGATTTTCAAAAATTAAATGCTTTTATTGCATGAAATTTGGACACACTAACAATGTGTGTTACTATAGAAAACTTCATCTTAACCTCCTACCCAAAGACTATTTTGAGACAAACAAATTAAGACTAATTAAGGCTTAGGTAAAAAAGGTGTTTGACCTCAAGTTATATAAGAATGGTTGAAGTTGTCCATGTGCTAATTACTAATAAATTGATAAAATTAAATTATTTAGCTTATCAATAAAGAGCACACATTAAATGGCCAAACTCAAAAATAATAAACCAAAACCTTGTTGATTCAAAGAATACCAGAGGAATTGGAAGAATTACATCTATAATTTATTTTTAATTAATAAAAACTATCTCAAAATAACTCAAAGAGGCAAATAAATAGTGTTTAGGGAAAAAACCCTAAAACTAAAAGATGGAAAAGATAAAAAATCTAAAAAAAGGAATATAAACTTTAATGTCAAATTTAAGGGCTGAAACAAAGGAATTTGGGCCTGAAGATGGATTGCTACAAACAAAGTGTGTAGTACTCGTTATAGCCCTCTAAGTCAACTTTGATTTGATATATTATGGGTCCCGTGGGTCAATCGGTGTCGCCACGACCATCCATTTGAAGCCCAAGTGTGCACACCTACTTTGTCAAATCCATCCATAAATTTCAATGTTGCCTCATCCACATCTGAAATTGACCATTTGCTTGATCAAAATACTTTTCAAAAATTGCATAATTTTGATGTGTTATTCTCTCATTATTCTTAAAATTGATATGCTTATGATGTTTGTAATTTATCACATGTTTTTTAGTTGAATTTTAATGATTTTTGAATAAATAATTAGCTATAATTAAGTAGAACTTATGTTTAATTAGAAATTATTTTAATTTAGACTTTTAATTTAGCTTTCATTGTTTTTATTTAGTTTTTATCAAATTAGGATTTTTTTATTTAATATTAATAAGTGTTTCCCCTTTTTGAAGGAAAATTTAATAAGGAATTCCAAAAATGGTTAAGGATTAGGGTGACATGGTCAAGACATGGGTGTGCTTGTTCCCATGTCATACTCTTGAAGATGAATGGATCAAACATGATTTGGTGCATGCTTATGTGTAATCCCGTATTGCATTTTCTTCGAGTCTAGTGGGAGACACAGCCTCCAACATGGCCATGTCATAAGCTATGCTTCATTTATTCATCTTTTAGAGCATGACATGGGCACAAGCACGCCCATGTCGTGATCATGTTGCCATAATCCTTAACCTTTTTGGAATTGCTTATTTAATTTTTCTATAAAAAGGGTTATATGCCTTATTCTTTAAAACACTCTTTAGACTATATATTGACAATCATGATTACTATATCTAAATCTTTGACATATCTTGGAATATGCTTCAATTTTCATAATTAATTTTTCATTTAATTTTTATTAGGTACCAATTGGTAATATACCTTTTTCATTTGGTTCACTATTAATTCAATTGGTATCCTTATTTCTTTTTTCATTCATTTGATATTTGGCATCCATTTCTTTTTTCTTTTTTGCCTTACTTTCTTATAATTCATTTGACATTTTTTTCCTCCTTTTTTCACTTTAACAAAGGGGGAGAGAAATTTGACACTTTGAATGATAATAATGATGCTTAAATCATAAATATAATGTCAAAAATAGGGAGAACTCAAGCATTTAATATGTTTGACATAATATTTGATATGGTTAACTCACCTTAGCATATATTGAGGGGAGAAATCCTTAAATCCATTGGTATATGATTAAGGGGGAGTATTAAAAACAAAAGCACACACATGCATTTAGTCCTTTTTTAATATCATTCAAAAATTTGATTGTAAAAGTAAAAAAGGGGAAATTGTTGACCCTTTGCATGATCAAGGTCATAATCAATCTCAAATCAACCTTGGTTTTGACTTTTACAATTAATTTTTGTTGCTAACATTTACATTTAAGTGTATTTATAAGTTAAGAGCAAAAGGATGCTTTTGGAGGCTCAAGAGTCAAGTTTTCCAAATCAAATATGGTCTTTACGAGCTCCCATTATGACTAGGAGCTATGGTCACAAGCAGAAGCTTGAAGGGAGCAAGAATATAGCTAAGGGTTTGTGCCACTCACTAATACTATTCATGATCGTGAGTGACTCGTGA
Source organism: Mallotus nudiflorus (assembly GCA_947683625.1). Classification (NCBI taxonomy): domain Eukaryota; kingdom Viridiplantae; phylum Streptophyta; class Magnoliopsida; order Malpighiales; family Euphorbiaceae; genus Mallotus; species Mallotus nudiflorus. Next base: position 674,889 of record CANTUR010000179.1, on the reverse strand, counting down.
GAAGCTATCATAATAGCTCTCTAATGGCTACTTAAAGCCTTGATGGTGATATCTTCCATGGCTCACTACCATGGGCCTACCCTCACGACTGTGAGTGGCATTTCGATTGTAAAAAGTTATTTTTTTTTAAATAAAGAATGGTGGAGCATGGGGATGTAATTAATGGCCATCAACATCTAGATTTTAAGTCCCCTCTATAAATACATCTCTGAAATTTTCATTTAAGATTACATACTTTAATTGAGCACTCAATTTATTCTTAACATTTTCAAAGCTCATTAATTCTCTTTTATATTTCAATTTATTGAGTGTGAGTTTTGTGTTCTAGTTTAGGTTCTTCTTATTCTTATTTTTTAGGTTGAAAATGGAAGTGAGGAACTAAGTTTATAAAGAATTAGTTTAAGTGTTATCCATTGAAACACTTAAGTTTTGGTTGTGGTTTGAGTTGAGTTAAGAAAAACTCATTTGTGTGAAGGTTTTGAGTTGAGCCTTGAAAAACTCTTGTAAAGGTTTGAGTTGAGCCTTGAAAAACTCTTATAAAGGTTTGAGTTGAGCCTTGAAAAACTCTTATGTAATCAATCTTGGAAATAAGATTGAAGTGGATGATTGAAAATCCTAATTTCGGGATAAGTTAGGTAGTGATGTAGCTTTGATTTGGAAATCGAACTCCTAAAATACCTTATGTTCATTTCTTTTCTCTTCATCCTTTAATCTTTCTCTTAATTTGTTTTAATTTCCTTTAAATTTTTAAATCCCTATTCATCCCCTCCCCCCCTCTAGGGCATTTTCATATATATTTATTCATAAACATTGAAATTTTGAACTAAGAAAATATATAAAAATTAAGGCTCTATTTGCTTACGGAAAATATTTTTCTTTTTCCAAAGAAATTTTTTTTCAATGTTTGACTGTAACACCAAAGATAATAAATAAGGAGAGAAAATATTAGAAAATAAAAGAGAAGACAACAAATGAAGAGAGAAGTCATTGAAAAAAGTATTGGAAAATAATTTCTCATCCTTAGAATGGGAAATCATTCATTTCCTTTGACTTTTTTTTTTTTGGTAATCTAAACACAAGAAAATAAGAAAAAATATTTTCCACAAACAAATAGAGCTTAAATATTTAAATTCCAATATAAATTATCCCTTATTAATTTATTATATATACATATGAGTGAGTTATAATAACTGTTCATTATAATGGATCTTATATGATTTTGAGTATACATCCATGGTGAAAATTTAGGTTGTATTCATTTTCATTTTTTTTTAAAGAGAGCTAAAAGAAAAGAACCATTACAGCGTGGTAAATACAAGGTGGACCATCTTCCAAAATGATATGAACATTAGGTAGAGATATTCCCATCTTGAATTTTTGGTAGAAGAGCAATTAGATGATGTATTTTGACTTATAATTACAAGACTGCATTGCCCCTATGAGTAGTTTAAGTAGCAAAATATGTTGTTGAGGGGAGGACAGTTCGAACCCCCACTCTCATATGTTTTCTTATGGTGTTGGGAATTAACCACTTATATTAGTTGTTAAAAAAAATACAAGATTGAGCTTAATGCTAAAAAAATTTTTCCTTTATTTTAGGCTAAATGCATAATTTCACCTCTCAACTTTACACAATTAACCTATGATATTTCTTAACTTTTTTTTTATTTCTATTCAACTTTTAAACTTTTATTTGCATTTTTTATTCTATTTAACATATTAAAACGGATAAAAGTTTAATTTGAAATGATTTTAAACACATATAATATTAAAGTTAGCTTCAAAACAATATAAATTGAATAAAAAAATTAAAATTAAAAAAGTTAGAAAAGTTTTAATTTTAATTATATTCTCTCTTTTATCAAATAATTTATATAAGTTTCTCTTATATCCATATCAACACTGATTTATAAAATACTTTAATTTTATATATTATAAGGGTTAGATAGATTTAAAATAAAAGTTTAGAAGTTGAATATAACATAACAAAAGTTTTGTTTAAGGAGTGTTAGAGGTTAATTGAGTAAAGATCAAGGGTGAAACTATGCATTTTGTTTTATTTATTTATGTAAGTTTACTTGGAATGCTAAACATAATGGTTACAAGACAGGCTCCTTGTCATTACACTTAATTGCAGCTTTGTCATAAGCTCTACAGGCAATACAAGAACATCATTATATTATTCAACACCCAACCAAAGTAACTCAAAGGCTTTTTGTCAATTTATGACAAAAATATAAAATTTTACTAATTTATAATACATTTAAAAAAAATTCTCATTTTGTGGTGAAATGAAAAAAAAAATCAATTTGTGGTATTTTTGCTAAGGTGACATGTGAATGAAATTTTTTTTTGCATGTCACATCAGTAAAAATCACCACAAAATGAGAATTTTTTGTAAAAAATACCATAAATTGGTAAAATTTTTAAGTTTTTACTACAAATTGGCAAAAAGCCTAGTAACTCAATAACTCACCTTACTGCTTCAATCTTATAATCAAATAACCCCAAATGAACACATCTTTACAAAAAATTAACATAAGAAGCATGCACTATAAGATGTGATGGCCAATGAAGCCTAGTTCAAATGGCAAGGTGGAGACCCTATGACCTTGGATTCAAGTTCTAGTAGTGCTTAAAATTAAGGCTCTTGGTTCTTGATGCACCACTAGGTAAAAATGATAAACACTCTATAATAATATGATAGATAGATATTATGATAAATATAGAGTGATCCTTGAAATCACCAGTTGTTAAAAAAAATGTGATGAACAAGATTGGTATCAAATTTTTATTTTTTTCTTTACAATACAGAAAATGAGTTGATTACTTTTTGCCTAAAAATCAGTCCATTCGAGCTTCCCATCTTCTACACCTGTGCAAAGTAACACCTCTATATTTAGAACTACCTTTACGATAACTAATGTTTTATCAGCAAAGTACATGCACAAACTCCTCTTTAGTTAATGTGCCCTTTATCAATCATCATCATCATCATCATCATCATTATCGTTATGGGTACATTTCTTTTCTTTTGTATGAATTTTTTTAAGTTTTGTTTTTTTATTATTTTTTAATATCATATATCTATTGAACAATGTAATTAGAATAAATACGAATTAGGAAGTGAGAAGATTGAAGGAGGAAATCAATTAATTGATTTATGTAAATTAGGAGTGATTTATGTAAATTAGTGATTAGATTACCAAAGATAGATGTATGTAAATACTATATATACCTTTGTATTATGAAAAAAAAAGGAAGAAAACTATTCCCTTAACCATATCTTTCTCGATTCCATATTCTTGACATGGTGTCAAAGCAGACGATCCTTAGGTTCTAAAAAAATCAAGAACAATGGTGAAATTGATAGGCCTCGTGGTGAAAGGAGAGAAGCTTTCTACTGCTATTATAGATTAACTAACGACAAAAATGCAATAAGCATCAACTTAGACCCTGACCCTAATGACTTCAAATCTTAATAACTTCAGTACCCATATGGGTGTCAAACTTGATGGAAAAAACTATGCTCTTTGGTCTCAAGGAACGGAGATATACATAACAGGCAAAGATAAACTCGGATACATCCTCGATGACACTTTACAGCCCGACCCTACAGATCTAGCCTTTTGGAAGTGGAGAATTGAGAATGCTATTATAAAAGGATGTCTGATAAACTTAATGGAACCATCTTTTATTAGCAACTTCATTTGATACCTAACTGCCAAACAAGCATGGGATTCTATTGCTATCACATTTTTTTATGGATCAGATACCTCCTAGGTGTACGAGTTAAAAAGGCAAGTAGCTTGGATGAGGTAGGCTAGAGGATCCATTGAATCATGCTACATTAATCTCTAAGGACTGTGAAGGGAGACAGACTTTTGGAGACTAAATTTGACAAAATATGCAAAGGATATACAGATCTATAACACTAATCTCTAAAAAGATAGAGTCTATACCTTTGTAGATGATCGTTTAAATAAGGTTCAGAGTGATGTACTGTAGAGCCAACCATTTTCTACTGTTGAACAAGCATATGCTCAAGTTTAGAGAGAAGATATCTAGCAAGTTGTCATGCTAAGTGATAATGAGACAATACCAAGTGCTATAATTGTCTCTAAAGGATACAAGGCTCACCCACCGAGTCTCCAGATGTCTAGAATTGGATCATCATCCATGAACAGTGGAAAGAAGAAGATAAAAGGAGCTGAAGAAGGGTGTGCCCACTGTGGGAACCCTAAGCATACTCAAGAAACCTGCTTCAAACTACATGGATATCTTGAGTGGTGGCAAGATCTGAAAAAGAAATATGAAGTAGATATGGGTAAGAGTATTGAACAAGCACTATACACTATAAGCGAAGTAGAACTTATCGAGTCTTAACTGTCTTTAGTTATGAGTAATGAGTCTCTTAATACCATAACTGAGCTTCTTAATGGTTCAGGTAACACTAGTTGTAGCTTATATTATTCTAAATGAGGAACTTCAATTGACTAGATTATTTATTTGGGGGCAACCAACCATATTACTTTTGCTTAAAAAGACTTGATGGTATTTTCCTAACGAAAACAAATGTGTATTGTTAATGCCAATGAGTGACATATCCGGTTATTGGAGCTAGAAAAGTTGCACTATCCCCCTTTTTTCCCCTTCCAAATACCTTATTAGTTCCTTCACTATCAAACAAACTCCTCTTTGTAGGACAAGCCATTTAGGAATTAAATTATTGTGCACTAATGTATCCTCCTTTTTATTTATTTCAGGATATTCTTATGAAGGAGATTATTAGTCATGGTATTAAGAGGGGGGGGGGGTTATATTGCATGGATGACTTCAGTCTTGGCAAAGCAAATATTGTGCACCAGCTGAGTAAAAGTGACAAGCAAATCATGTTGTGGCATCACCAGTTGGGACATCTATCTTTAAATTACATTAAGCAGTTATTTCCAAGCATGTTCTCTAGGTCAGTCTAGTCCAAGTTTGAATGTCATACCTATACTCTAGCCAAAAGGCATCGTGTTTTATACCTAGTTAGCTTAAATAAAAGTATTGTACCTTTCTCATTAATTCACTCTATGTTTAGGGACTATCTCCATGCTCAAATGCTTCAGGTTCTAAATGGTTTGTTACCTTTATTGATGATTGTACATGTATGACTTGGTTATATTTGATGAAACATAAAAGTGAGGTGTTTAACATATTCACATCCATTCATAACTTGATCAAGACTCAATACTTAACTAAGATACAAATTCTTTGCTCGGATAATGGAGGGGAATATATTAACCGTAACTTTTAACAGTATTTTCAGACTTATGGCTTATCCCATGAGTCCTTATATTCTCAAATACCACAACAAAATGGTATTACAAAACGAAAGAATAGACATGTACTTGAGACAACTTGAGCTCTCCTAATTGCTGCTCACGCTTTAGAAAGGTACTGGACAGATGCAATTTCCACTATGGTTTATCTTCTTAATAGACTGCCATCTCGGGTTCTAGACTTTCATACTCCTCTTTAGACACTTGCTCGACATGTACACTTACCTTTAATTCTAATGCTCCTTTTACCTTTAATTCTAATGCTCAAAAAGCACCTCCCTAAAACCTTAATAGCTTAAATTTGGTCCTCCCTAAAACCTAGAGGACCAAATTTGATCCTTGTCTAATCCGGTGTGTTTTATTGGGCTATGGAGGTCATAAAAAGGGGTATTGGTGTTATTATCCTACTACTTGTCGCCTATAGACCACTCTAGGTGTCATATTTCAAGAATCTGAAATGTTCTTCATACACTGGGATTTTCATTATTTTTCTTTAGAGGGAGAACACAAGTGAAGAAAAGAAATGGGTATAAAAAAATGGATAAGTTGAGGATTAGCAAAAAACTCTGAGCATATTAAGAAAATGGGTGGAAACTCAAAATCCATCTCTGAGCATATTGAGGGAACAAGTGGAAACTCAAAATCTAACTCTGAGCATAATAAAGGAAATGGAAACTCAGTGTCTAAGTATGCTGGCGAAGATTAAACCGAGCTTTAAAACTAAAAAACCCCTCCCTTTGCAATCTAAAGCGATCTATCTCCTGAGAATATTTTTGAGGTGCAATCTTTGAACTCTCCTTAAACTTTAAATTCTTTTATTCATAAATTACCTTTTAGATATAATCAAGGAAAGCCACTAAACCAATACTCACTCGGCCAAGAAAATAAAGAAGGAAGATATTCTATTGCTCAGTATGTATCTACTCAAAGACTCTCAGAACCTTTAAAAGCCTTTACACATAAGCTCTCTACTGAGTGTGTTCCTTGTAATGTACAAAAGGCATTATTAGAACCTCGATGGACTTAAGCTATAAAGGATGAGATGACTGCTCTCTAAAAGAACAACACTTGGACTTTTATTCCGCTACTAAAGGAAAAAAATTATGGGGGTGCAAGTGGGTGTTCTTTATCAAATACAAAGCATATGAATCTATAGAAAGATACAAAGCAAAACTCATGGCAAAGGGGTATACTCAAACTCACGGAATTGACTACTAAGAGACATTCTCCCCGATCATAAAGCTAAATACAGTAAGGGTATTAATATCTCTCACTGTAAATTTAGATTGGCTTATTCATCAATTTGATGTGAAAAATACATTCTTACATGGAGATCTGGAGGAAGAGGTATACATGGATATTCCACCAAGCTTCACTACCTCATAAGATGGATGTGTGTATAAACTGTAAAAGGCATTGTATGGTCTAAAGCAGTCCCTATGAGCATGGTTTAGTTGGTTCAACTCAACAATAAAGAAACACGGGTCAAGCAAAGTAACTTGAATCATACCTTATTCCTAAAGCATTAGGATGGGAAAATAACAACCTTGATTATGTATGTTGATGATATGATCATCATAACGAATAACGAGGAGGAAATCTCAAATTTATAAAGATATTTGGCATGTTAGTTTGAAATGAAGAATCTTAGGAGTTTGAAATACTTCTTGGGCATTGAAGTAGCTCTATTGAAACAAGGCATATTCCTTTCCTAAAGGAAATATACACTTGACCTACTAGCAAAGACTAGAATGTTCGATTGTAAATTGGTAAACACACCTATTTCTCATAATGACAATGGACGGATCAAACACTAATAGATAAAGACCAATACTAATGATTGATATGGATAAAGACTAATAGATAAAGACCAGTACTAATGATTGATATGGTGGTTGATCAACCTATCTCATACTAGATCGTACATTGTATATGGAGTAAGTCTGGTAAGCCAATTTATGCATAATTCGTGTAAAGATCACTTAAAGGCAGTATTTCAGATTTTGAGGTATCTAAAATCATCAACCGAAAAAGGACTTATGTTCAGAAAGCATAATCACTTATATATTGATGGATCCATAAATACTGACTAGGCAGGAAGCTTGGATAGAAAGTCAACATCATGATACTTCACCTTTGTAAGTGGTAATCTCGTCACTTGGAGAAGTAAGTAATAGAAAGTGGTTGCTTTATCAAGTATGAAAGCCGGGTTCAGAGGTATATTAAAAGATTATGTGAGCTCCTTCGGTTAAAAATTTTATTAAGTAAGATTAGTTATCCTCTAGAACCTATACTGTGATAATTGGGCAACTATTCATATTGCTTATAATCCGATTCAACATGATCAGACTAAAAATGTGGAAATAGATAGACATTTTATCAAAGAGAAACTTAAAGCAAAGATAGTAAAACTTACTTTTGTAAAATCCAAAGACCAGTTAGTAGATGTACTCACAAAAGTTATCTCAAGCCGAGTGTTCTATAACTCATTAAACAAGTTGGGCATTGATGATATCTATGCACCAACATAAGGAGAAGTGTTGAATAATGTGAAATACGAATTAGGAAGTGAAAAGATTGAGGGAGGAAATCATTGGATTGATTTATGTAAATTAAGAGTGATTTATGTAAATTAGTGATTAGATTACCAAAGATAAATGTATGTAAATGCTATATATACCTTTGTGTTATGGGAAAAAAAACGGAAGAAAATTATTCCCTCAACCCTATTTTTGTTGATTTCATATTCTTGACAATATCATAAAGGATGAGGAAGAAAAAGAAAATAAAGAGAAAAATGTTTCTTCATTATTCTTCAAAGATTTATAGATCTAAAATACATGTTGGGCCAGATTAAGACAAGATGCATGATCATACCCAAAATAAAAGAGGGAATTACACCTCATGTCCCATTTGACCACTTTTCTTTCATTCGTGGCCTTATCCATTTTTCTTTTATTAAATTTATTTTTCCAGTTTTCACTTTTGTCCTTCAATTTCCTCTGTGATTTCATTCCATGATTTCAAAGTTTTTCGCTTTTTTTTTTTCATTTTTTTAATTGTTTTTATAATTTTTTACCTATTTATTATTTTTGAAGTCATTTTTAATTTAAGTTGATTGTATGTATGTATTTATTTGATTTATATATTTTAAATAATTAAATTTTATATTCTAAATAACAATTTTTTTTTAATTTTGAAACTTACTATTATTTAGAATATAAAAATTAAGCTAATTAAATTAAAAATTACCCATAGGCTTCAATAATTATTTTTTTCATAATTATTTAGAATTTAGAAATTAAACTAAAAATTACCCATAGTATTCAATAATTATTTTTTCAATAAAAACAACAAAAAAATTATGAAATATATCAAATAAATTATTGTTTTTATTATTGATACTAATAAAAGTAAAAATTATATTTATGGTCTTAATTTTATTATTAATGATGAAAAAACTGAAAAACAAAAGGCAATAATAAAAATCAACAAAAATCAATGAATATCAACAAATATCAATGAATATCAACAAATATCAATAACTGCATTTTTTTTGTTGCTTTTAGTTAATTTTTAATGTTTTTGTTTTTTAAGTTGTTGTTTTCAATTGTTTTTGTTGTCTCTGTTTATTAATGTTTGTTGATTTTTGTTTAAAATAAAAAAATAACAAAAAAAGAATTATAAAATATATCAAAAAAATTATTAATTTTATCATTAATACTAATAAAAGTAAAAATTTTATTTATGGCCTTAATTTAATTATAAATAATGAAAAAATAATTTTAAAAAATAAAAAATCAACAAAAATCAACAACAATCAACAATTGTAAAATTTTGTTTTTTTTTGTTTTCTTGTTTCAGTTGTTGTTTTTTTGTTATATCGGTTTGTTATTTTTTTGGTATTTTTTTTGTTAATGTTACAAATATGTCATCATGATCGTAAACTTATTATATATTGATAATCAATAAATATAAAATAATTTTTTTTTAAAAAAAGTTGTTAGACATTTTAATAAACAAATTAAAGTAAAAAAATAAAATAAAATCCTTATTCTTTAAGAATATAAAAGCAAAAAATTTTTTTATTTATTATTAATATAACAATTGAAGATATTTATTGTTTGGTTTAACAACAATTGAAAATGTTTAGTTCATAATTATTCGTTTGAAAAAAAAAAAGGTTTTAAGAGAAAAAATATTGAAAAAAAAAGAAAATATTGAGAATAAAATGAAGAAAATACATTAAAAATAAAATAAAAATATGTTGAGAAAAAAAGATGAAAAAGGAGAAAAAAATGTTGAGAGAAAAAAAAGATAAAAATAGTACCATAACAATAAAAAAAATGTTGAGCAAAAAAATATTGAGAAAAAAAATAGAGTAAGACATTAAAAAAAATGTTGAGCAAAAAAAATTAGAAAAAAATAGAAGAAGATAGCATAAAATTAAAAAAAAGCAAATAAAATGTTGAGAAAATAAAAAGTATGAAGAAAAAAAGTTGAAAAAATCAGTAAAAGAAAAAAAAAGTTAGAAAAAATAAAAATAATCCTAAAAATATTTAAAAGAAAAAAATTTTGAAAGTTAGTTTGAAAATTTTTGTGCTCAGCGATATTTTTAATTTTTTTTTACTCATTGACATATTTGTGAAAACTTCCCAAAATAAACTCATAAAATCCAGATAATATAGTTAAAAACAAAGAGAAAAAAAATGAAAAAAGTGGCACGGATGAAAACAAAACAAAAGAAAAAGGTGTGTTTATAAATAATAAAAACAGTGGGCCATTTTTGTTGAAAACATAAAAAAAACAAAAAAAGAACATATTTTGTAAATTTCCCTCTTTTTTAACATCGATTTTGGAATAATTTTGTAGGCAATGTGAATCCCACATCCGACAAATATAAAAATTCCAAATGTTAAATCCTTGCAAGTTTGAATTTGTTTTTTTAAAACTATTGTTGCATTGTTAAGATTTATGTTACTATTCACAGTTGTTGGAGTAAACTATTAATAGTTGCTAGAGTCCATTTGATTTATAAGGCCAACACTCCCATCAAATTTCATGTAGAAATTTTACAAGTTCCCAGGTTGAGAACCGGATAATTTGTTTTAAATTACTGTTGCTTTGTTAGGATTTATGTTGGAGTAATATTGTTAATTGTTGGAGTCTGTTTGATTTGTAAAACATAAAGATGAGATTGAAATTAAAATGAATGATTTTAATTTATAATATTTTATTGGTTAAAATGTATATCAGACTGAAAATACATATCATTGAGAGTATTGATCATGTCATGATCCGAACCCGAAGGCACGTAATCGGCACTAGGAAATGGGTAGGTATAAGATCCTCGAAACCCGTAGTAAGCCTAAAAGAAAGAATAAACAACACCTTACAATTTAAAACCTTATTTTAAAATAGAACACATTATCAAACTGATTTTTCTCAAAAATAAACAAATTCAAGTGCTAAATAAAACGTGCTTCAACGTCACATATTATATAAATCAAACTTAAATCTTTATACATAAGCGTGATTTATACAAATAAATTACACAAATATACTTAAATCATATAATTCTTAGTACATATACTACTGCTGCATCCTAGAGAAATACAACAGTACAGCTTATAATGACCTACATAAAATAGCCGATGATGAAGAAATCCGGCGTGGAGGTAGTCTGAGGTCGAACTCCCAAGCTTCTGAAAAAAAATAAATTGAGGGGAATCAGACCTCACTGAGTAAGTCAATAAAAGAGTTGTACGGTTTGAAAACCTTTTTGAAAACTATATATACTTATAGTAAAAATAATTTATAATGTATAGGTATAGCTTTTAAAAAATCTCGATAGAACCCTAAATTCAAAAATCTAAATAGCCAACTGGGCCCACTTATTCCAACTAGAATACCGATCCCCGAGAGCAAAGACATCAACCGAGGCACCAAGTCGTAGTCATTCACTTAATCCCAATATATGACACTGGCGGTCCCCGAGAGCAAAGGCATTGACCGAGGCACCCATTCCAGTCCATTATTAACCTTACAATCACTGGCGGTCCCCGAGAGCAAACGCTTTCACCGAAGCACCCGTCCCAGTTTAACATTCACCAATCATATATATATTACGGATCCATCTCTCAATCTCTACTATGTGCACATAATCTTGGTGAAGCCCACAAGGTAGCCCATTCTACCAAAATTTCTCAAAATTGATTTTAAATAAATAAAATGCGTTTAAATCTTAAAAAACAGCATTAAATTAAATAAATCATATAATCAATATAATAAAGTACGAGCGCACGCATTCTTTAAATAAACACACGCACAAATCATTCTATTGACTTACAAGATGAATGCGAAGGCTGACGACCACGCGTCTACCTCGGTCTCATGGCTTTTGCTCCGATATGCTCTAAAAGAAAAATAACAAATCGACTTTTAAAACATGACTATGGAATCGAAATCAACAATCAACAAAACAATGAAATTCTAGGCTGACTCGAGGAAAACCGGATAAGACTCGATAGACAGGATAACCTAACTAATGATAGAAATTTTACGAATATCACGTTTTACGAAAAAATCTACCGAAATTTTGATAGAGTCTCCTCTGTAAAACGGACATCTCTCTACCAGAGGTAGAGCCAGACCTGCATAAAAATGCACTTCTAATATCCACAAACATCCACACTCGAGTCGGACTCCCAAAACTACACTTAACCCCGATCGAGATCACAATTTAACAAAACATCAAGAATTAATATCATTTATTTTCCAAAATCCATATTACACACACATATACTAAAAATAAATAAAAATATATAAAATTTCAATTATTCAAAAATTAAACAACTAAATTTGCATTTCATTATCAAGATATAATTAAAGCCTAAATTAAAACCATTATAATGTATTATATATATAATATTTGGAATTAATATTTAAAATTAACACTACTTAAGTAAAAATACCAATTAATTTATAAAAATTGTCTAAACCCCTTAAATATTAATAAAACTAACTAACATATATATTTAACTATAATTAACATAAAATTACATTTTTACCCCTAAATACATAAATTACATAATGTATTATTAGTACTAAAAAAAATTTCCTTAAAATTATTTAATCATCCCTAAAATTATTTTCTCAAAATTAATCTTCCTAATATAATTAAAACATAAAATCAACCAATAATTTCTTCTAAAAATATAATTTAACCTAAAAATCACATTTGACATAAACTCAAAAATATTAATAAAAATAGTAGAAAATCACAAAAATTATAATTTGAGTTCTAAAATTAATAACATTTACTAATAACTTCAATTATTAAAATTTCATAATTTTTCACAATAATTTTTGAAATTAATAAAAATATTAATTAAATACCTAAAATTTATATAAACCTCTAATTAACACCAAAATTCCTAAAACCTTAAAATCAACCCAAAACCTTACAAAATATAATTTTAATTACTCTAAATTCACTACTTAAATCCAACTAACAACTAACTAGACCAACTAATTACCAAGAAAATTCACCTAAAATTTTGTATAACTAAAAAAATCCACCATAATTCCATAAAAGAATCAAGACTAACATAATCATCAATAACAACTACAACATGACCATGATCTACCGAAACTTCAAGGAAATTGAGAAGAAAAGGGAAGAATAAGGGCTGTCACTCACCACACTGCTGGACATAATAGAGGGAGGGGAAGGAAACCTGTTGCCACCGGAAAATGGGGAGGATGGAGGCAGCACAGGCGAAGCAGAAAGCAATGACAAGTGGAGGGACGAAGCTGGCAGGAGGGTGCTGTCGCGCGTGCAGGGAGAGAGAGCTTGCTGTCTGACGGGGAAAGAAGAAGAAGAAGAAGAATAGCAGCAACAGCAAGACCTGGGAGCTTCTGGTTCACAGTGGAGATGGAGTTCTCAAGCAAAGGGGAAGACGGCACAGTAAGGGATAGAGATGGCGTGGGTGGCAGACGGAGAAGGAGGGTGTTGGTGAGGGTTCTTTTCTCTTTCAGTTGCTTTCTTCCTTTCTTTTCTATTTTTCTTTTTCGTTTCTATATATATATATATATATATATATATATATATATATATATATATATATATATATATATATATATATATATATATATATATAATGATATACCTTACATATATAGACATATATATATACATATAACCTACTAATATACATACACACATACCATATTACATTATAAATTATGAACCTATATATATATATATATATATATATATATATATATATATATATATATATATATATATATATATATATATATATATATATATGCATGTATTAAATAGCACATAAATTAACCATGAGGTTAATATAGTTTATTAATAATAATAATAAATGTCATAATAATAAAATCAGACTCACATAAATTCATAACCCTGAAATAACATTAACATGTATATATATATATATATATATATATATATATATATATATATACCTCCATTAGATAGAAAAAATAATTATCACTTATATAATATAACCTAAAAGTATTTATTAAAAATTAAAAAATTAAAAAATACTTTATTCAATTAAAATGTAAGGTATTACAGATCATCAGTCATTTTTTTTAAGTTTTTTTTTAATAATGATACATATCGATTATAATCGAAATACATACTATATATATGTTACAAATATATATATATATATATATATAATGAGAGAAATATAATTCATAGTAGTATATTATGGATCAAAAGTCATAATTTTACGTACTAAAAAATTTAACTCATGACCTAGTAGGCTAGGGCTCATTGGCATTTCCTTTAAGTTCAAGCCAGTCTGATTTGAATATTCTAATTCCATAATCTGAAAATTCTTTATATGTAACGTGAATGGATCACGAAGCTGGACAACGTTTCAAAACCAGCAACTAGGTTCGCTCTTATCATGGCCATAGGTTATCTGCAATTATATCACAGTGCTACAAAGTTAGTCTGCCTTTTCGTGATATACTAGTGTTAAATTAAGGCCCTGAATAGTGTTTGTTTAGAACAATTAAGTGCAAAAATGTTGATCTTGAATGATTTGAATAAATTGAAGATGATCCAGTGTTAATATATAAGTGCCAAATCAACCTTTTTTAACACATGCAATGTATACCTTATTATAATGACTATCCATTGCATCCTCAATTTGAAGTCAATAATAGCACTAATTTTTCTTTCACACTTTTTTCTCCCTCACTAGTCTTTTGAGATCCAACCCTTATGAGTTATGATTGCTTACAAAAGTAACTAGAGCTGGCAATGCGTTGGTTCGAGTTTGGATCAGGATCGAGATTAGCTCACTCAAAATTGAAATTGGAATTGAAAATGATAGTTCAAAATTAGTTTATCCCTTATGAAATTGGAATCACTGTTTTCGCTTTAAAGTTATTTTTTTAAAAAAAATTATCGAACCAGTCGAATTGGAAAATCAAAACCGATTGAACCAAAACCATCTTTGTACTAGGATAAAGATCAGTTTAGGTGATTCCAATAAAGGTAGAATTGTACACTATCAATTTTAAACTGAAACCGACAGTTTATCTCTACTATTAACAACTGTCTTTCTTTCCGCCACAATAATATTGAATTTAGTGTCACAAATCTAAAATAAAATACTTTCACACTGCCTATTTATCATTGAAACTCGAGTACAAAAAATATTATCCCTCTCGAAATTAGAATTCTACTTTATTTATTTATGAAATTATATATCTTTTTTGTTCAAAAAATCAATTTCATGTAGTTATACGGATGGGAATATGATGAGGGCCAATACTTGAACGATAACGATGATGATGAGCTGACACTCTAAGCTTTAAAATTCCTCTCTCCTTCATCATTACTTTCCCGTCAAGGAACAAAGGCAATGGGCAGCCATCAGCAGCATAAAACACACAAACAGACAGCAGCTTCTGCTCAACAACTTCAAACCTGAATGATGAGAATTTCGTGTAAAAGTTGCAAATTTCACTTCACTTGTTTAATTAATTAGATATATTATTGCCACCCCTTGTTTGTAGTAGCATATGCTTTAGCAGGTTACCACTCTAGGTGAACCCCCCAACCGCCCTCATCTTCATTTGGAAATGTCAATTTAAGATGAACTAACGTAAAATTTTTGAGACATTCATTAAATTCAATTAATGAATTGAATTGTACTTTTCATTAGTTTATAAAATTAGTTTTTACAATTCTATTATGGATGTAAGGAATTTGAATATGAATTTAAATTTAAATTTTAATTAAATTTCTGATTTAAGAACTATATGAATTATATGTATAAAAATTTAAAATAAATTTAAAAGCTCATTTAATATATAAAGATTTAAAATGATATTTAACTGCATGTTATTTGAAATTCAATATTTAAAATTTTAAAATTTAAATCAAATGCTCATATTCAAACAAATTTTTAAATAATTAATCTGTATATTAAGAATTTTTCTTTCAATTAAAAAATTTCAATAAAAATTCTTTAAAGGGACTTTTTTTTTTTTTTTTTTTTTTTTTGGTTTAAACCACCAAATATATAAAGTTTATTGGATTAGAAAGCATAAAAAAGTCCAATTAAGAATTGCCTGGAATGATAAATAGAAGCAATAAAATAACTTTACTTGAAGTTGGGATTCTTTCCAAAATTTGAAATTGTTTTGGCATTCTATAATAAATAAAGTATCTTCACTCTTCACCTTCCAATTTGGACATTTGCATTAAATTGGTTTTGTAGGTAACCAAACAAGTCATGCATGCTGCAACCTCCAATTCCTACTTCATATCAATCTTTCAAACGTAATGACAATAAATAAATCAGAAATTTTTCATTTTTCAAGTCTAATATTGCTAGTTTTCCCAAGGTCGACTGCCCCTGATATACAAAATCAAGACTTTATTTAATACGTAATTTGCACTGATTCTCAAGTTAATCAAATTTCATTAGAATTATATTTTTTCCCAGTTTTTAAGAACTTCATTTTTATTCAATTTTAAATAAATTTAAAAAATCACTCCTATAAAATCCTACTAAAGTTTGTCATTTAATCTGCAAAAAAAAAAAAAAAAATAATAATAAAATAAAATACAATAATTACTAAGCATATGAAAATTAGACGTTTATTGTGCTTTGAACAATGGCCCGTACTGTAATTTGTTTGTATTTCTTAATGGAAAGTATTTTATGATTAATGCAATTGTGAATGTACAATAATTTGTATAATTAATATATAAATATTCTATTTATTTAATTTATCTATTAATTAATAAGTATAAAAATATGTAGATGTTACAAAATATTTTTATTAATTTTGACCTAATTATAAGTTTTAATCATATTAAATTATTTACATATTTAATTTTATTTGTATATATGTGCTGTAGCAAGACCTCATATTTTATTTCATTTGATAAAAATACAAGATTAAAATTGTACCAATATTCATCCGTGAAGCTAATTTTTCCGTGACTTGAAATGGGAGAAATTGTCTCATGTTATCTCTATTAGTAATGTTTTTAAAGATTTTTTCAGCAGTTTAAATATTAATTAAAAGGGTTAATTACTACGATTCTTAAGGTTCGACCAATTATACTACATTGTTCATGTATTATTAATAATTACTATAATATTCCTGAGGTTTTGTTACATTATCTTACTGTTTAATTTATTAATAAATGAACCAATTTAAAAAAAAAATCTAAAAATTCTATTTCATACCTAAAATATAGTTTTAAATTCATCAAATTCCTTTATTAAACTAATATGAATTTTATAACTAATTATGTTTCTATTACAATAATAACTTTTATTGTTAGCATTAAAACAAATTTAAACCATACTAACTTAAAATTAACGTTACTCCAATTAAAATATGTAATTAATATTATATTAATTAAAATTTATCATATTGATTTGGACTCCATTTTACTAATTTTTATTGTGCTATTATGACTTATGTAATCGGTATTACACTAATTATAATTTATCACATTGACATATATTTAATTTTGTAATTGGCATCATATCAATGCAATTTATATAATTAGCGTCTATCAATAATTAAAATTTATTTTATTAATATGAACTCAATTCTTATAATTGGTATTGTACCCTAAATGAGGCTAATTAAAATTTTGTATCTTTACAAATAATTGTAAAAGTACATTTTCTTATATTAATTTAATGCATTTAAAAATAAGTTTTAGCAAAAGGTTGAGTGGTTTAATGATGTACTTCCCTTCAAAACATATATAAGTCAAAAGTTCAATAGGTAGAGATTTTTACACTCCCTCCCTCCATTTATAAATGCACCCCTTTTGAATCTTTATATTAAATAATGACTTTAATGCCCTTCAATCAAAAATTAGATTTCTATCAACTTAATTAATGTTTGTAAAATGTTTCTTTTAATTATTTTATTTTATATTTTTTTTTCACTACATGTAATATTTTTAGTATTATATTCTACCATTTTATTAAAAAAATTTAATAGAAACTTAAAATTAAATTATCCATTATTTTTTTATGTTTTATAATATCATTTTATTAAAAAATTTAATTGAAAACTTAAAATATTTGTAGTTGTATTTGTTGACCATTTGCATGATCAAACTTCTAATTTTGATCTTTAACAATCAATTTAAGTTTCTAATGATTTCTATTAAGTGTCTAGGAACTTATTTGTATCAAAACTATCAGTTCAAGTTCGGAAATATGAAATACTATTATTATACTGTATTTCGATGAAATATAATATCCAAATCTCACACCTAAAGTATTCAAAGCCTTTATGTGTCAAAAAGAGATATTTATGGACTTATAGGTGTCTCCTTATGAGCGTCTCATGAGCAGAAGCTTTGTGAGAGCAAAATTGAGCAAAGGGATAGTGTCGCTCATGAATACTATTCACTAATGAGCAATTCATAAGAGCAGTCCTGATAGTTCCAAATGGTCATTTTCTGATGCAATGACTAGTATTTTCGCTCCTTACCAGCCATAATTTGCTCCTCATGATCATGAGTAATGTTTTGATAGAAATAAGTCCAAATTGATTCAAAAATCAATTATAGACATTATAGACATGTTTGATACATCTAACAACCATATTTTTTTAATTGTTTATCTATATAAACTACTCCTAGAACTTAATTGAAGTTAAGACACTTGCTTATTTAAATTCTCTATCTTAACATTCATTAAATCTCTTAAACTTTTAATTTATTCATTCTTAGTTTCAGTAACTCTTGTGAGAGTTGGTTGTATGTTAGAAATAAAATTTCTACTTTATCTAAGTCTTGGGATAGATTAGAAGGGGAGTGAGATTTATTTTTAAAGGAATTGATTTAAGTGTTTAACCATTAAAACATTTAGGAATTAGTTTAAGAGTGAGCTTAGAAACTCTTAATTGTAAGGTTGAAAAGTGAGCCTCAAACTCTTGTGTAATCTCAATCTTATGAATAAGATTGTGTGAGATTGAAAATCCTAACTTAGGGATAAGTTAGGTGAAGACATAGGATTTTTGTTGAATTTGAACTCCTTAAATCATTGTGTCTTTATTTTTTCTTCTCAACATTCTTTCAATTCTTGTTAATTCCTTAAAATCATTTTTATTTTTATTCACCCCCTCTAAAGCATTTTCATTTGGTATCAGAGCCAGTTGTCCCTTACCATGAATTAGGGCAGAGCACCAATGAGAACTCTCACTTATGACTATGTCACCTAAGTAGGGCTCTCCACTCATTAGTGTTAGTGCATCAGTGGAGATGATGGCCAGCTGGTTTGATAGGTACAAATGTTGGGTGATATAGGTCGGGTGTGACCTATAAATAGCACCATTTGGAATCAAAGCTTGGATTCTAGGAACTTAATTGCTAGAATACAAGATCATGGGGAGTAACTTCAAAATTTTTCTTCATTTGGACCATTCTTTGATGGTAGTGACTATCCTTATTGGAAGTTTAAAATGGAGCTACATCTAGATTGTGATTCCATTAGACTTTGGGAAGTTGTTCTTAAAGGTTGGCAAACACTAAAAACTACCATTAATGGTGTATAAACTACTCTTTTAAGAAGTGATTGGAGTAATGATCAAAAGGAAGAAAACTATAAAAATAAGAAAGCTATGATCACTTTACTCTCTTATTTAACAAGAGAAGAAGAAGACAAGCTTCAATATTGTATTTCAGCCAAGAAAATATGGAAGACCTTAGAGAACCATTATGAAAGCAATATACAAGTAAAAAGTAAAAAGGTTTAACTTTATATGTATGAATATGAACTCTTCATAATGAAGCCTTAAAAATTAATCATAGAGATGATAAACCATCTTAATGCTCTCTTTACAACTCTCAAGAAACTTGAAAAATATTTATTTAAGGAAGAAATAAACAATAATATTCTAAGAATCCTACTTAAGAAAGATTGAGAATCTCGAGTCACTTCAATTGAGGAAGCTCAAGACCTCTATACTCTCTCAACCGATGTGCTTATTGGCAAGCTCTTGACATATGAGCTCACAATTAAGCAAAAAGGTAAAGAGCAAGAAAAGAATGAAGAGAAGAAAAGAGCATACTATTGAAGATTTCATAAGAAGAAAGTGAAGATGAAAATATTGAAGATTCTAGTAATGAAGATGGTGATATTGCCATCCTCACTAGGAACTTCAAGAAGTTTTTGAAAAAGAAAAATTTCTTAAGAACAAGAGGGAAGAGGTGAACAATAAACTTATAGGAATCCTACCTAAAAAGGATTGAGAATCTCGAGTCACTTCAATTGAGGAAGCTCAAGACCTCTCTATTCTCTCAATTGATGTGCTTATTGGCAAGCTATTGACACATGAGCTCATAATTAAGCAAAGAGGTGAAGAGCAAAAAGAGAAAAAAGAGAAGAAAAGAGCATACCATTAAAGATTTCATAAGAAGAAAGTGAAGATGAAAATATTGAAGATTCTAATGATGAAGATGGTGATATTGCCATACTCACTAGGAAATTCAAGAAGTTTTTGAGAAGGAAAAATTTTTCAAGAATAAGAGACTTTAATAAGAAGTATAAAGGGGAAGGTAAGAAGAAAACTAAAGAAATTAATTGCTATAAATGCAAGAAACTAAGTCACATCTGAAGTGAGTGCCCCAAACTTAAATTCAAGAATAAAGGAGCAAAGAAGAAAAGAAAGGCCTTCAAAACTTCTTGGATGACTGTTTTGAATCCGAAAAGGAAGAGGAATAATAAGAAATGACCAACCTTTGCTTCATAGCTCTAGAAAATGAAAATGAGGTACCATCTATTTTTTATTCTTCCTTTGATAATTGTGATGATTATGATGATGATGATGAGAGCTCTATTGTGAGCAAATTATTAGTTAAATGCAAAAGATTGCTTTATAAAAAAAAGCTTTACAAGCATTAGCTATCTAACTTAACCAAGGAATTTGATAACTTAAAAAATGATTTTGCTAAACTTGTTGAATCAAATGAAAAACTTGTTAGTGATGCAAAATTTTTTAATTCCTTGGAAGATCAACTCAAGAAAGCAAGTGATGAAAATCATAAGCTTTCTAACGAAGTCTTAAAATTAAAGAATTCCATTGTTAAATTTAAGAGAGGAAAAGAAACTTTAGACAATCTTATTGATTCTAAAAAAATTTCATGGAGATACCCATGGAATTGAATATAAAAATGGAATGCCTTACTTATCATCATCACACATTAATTTTGTTAAAGCCTCATGTAACTCTACTCCTTCTACCTCTAAATAAGCTTTCAAAGCTAAAAGATCTTATGTGTTAAATAACAAGGAAAATTCTTATAAGACTCATCCTTCATTGACATAAAGAGGTAAGGCTCAAACTAGAGCACCTCAACTCAAGTATGCTTATTATACACTAGACAAAATTAAATTAGGCATGCTACACAACACAATGTACATAAACATGTTGCATAAACCTATCAAAATACACATTGTCATTGTCAATGTATGTCTCACACTATGACTCAAAAGAGTTATAGGAAGCACACACTAACACAACATGAAAGACATGCTTCACATACTAGGAAAGTATATAATCCTAAGAGAAATAAATTTAAAAATGTCATATATTCATATTGCATGATTAAAGGACATACCAACAACGTATGCTTCTATAGAAGACTACACATGAATTTGCTTCCTTTAGATTATTTTGAAACTAACCAACCTAGACCAAAAAAAGTTTGGGTTCAAAAGAACACTTAAATTATTTTGTGTAGGTGAGCTTGAAATCCACAAGAATAAAAAGCAAGTGGTATATCGATAGTGGATGTTCAAAGCATATGACAGGAGACAAAGAGCAATTTAATAAGTTTGATACTAAGGATGGAGGACATGTCACATTTGAAGATAATGCCAAAGGGAAAATTATAAGCATTGGAGAAATCAGTAATCCTCAATCCTTATTTATACATTATGTATTGCTTATTAATTGTGTTAAACATAACTTGCTTAGGATAAGTCAATTATGTGATATGAAAAATAAGGTCACTTTCTATCTTAAAAATTGCTTTGTTAATAGTCTTAATGAAGACAAAGTAATTTTTAATGGTGAAATAATTGATAATATTTATGTTATTAATTTGAATAAAATTAATAACAAAGATATTAAATGTTTGATGTCTATTTCCCATGACACATGGACATGGCATAGAAGGTTAGAACATGCAAATTTTGAGCTATTGAATGATTAAACATGAACTTATGATTGGTTTACTAATGCTTGATTTCAATAAAGATAAACCTTGTGATTCTTGTTAAAAGGGAAAACAATCCAAGTCTTCATTTAAGCTAAAAAATGTAGTGTCCACCTCTAAACCACTTGAACTTATACATATGAATTTGTTTAGGCCAATTAGAGTTGCTAGTCTCAATGGAATGCACTATGCATATGTATTGGTTGATGATTACTCTAGATTTACTTGGGTATATTTTCTTACTTATAAGAATGATGATTTAAAGCTTTTAAAAAATTTACAAAAAGAGTTCAAAAAGAAAAAGGTTTTTATATTTCCTATATTAAAAGTGATCATGAAACCAAATTTGAAAATAAAATTTTTAAAACCTTTTGTAATGAAATGGTATTTCACATACATTTTCTTCTCCTAAAACTCCTCAATAAAATGGGGTAGTTGAAAGGAAAAATAGTTACCTTGTGGAAATGGCTAGAACAATGCTTCATGAATATAATTTGTCTATATACTTTTAGGCAAAAGCCATTAACATGTCTTGTTATATTTCAAATAGAGTTTCAAAAGTCCAATTTTAAATAAAACTTCTTATAAGCTATGGAACAATAGAAAATCCAAAATCTCATATCTAAAAGCATTAGGATACAAGTGCTTCATATTGAATACCAAGGATAATCTTGGAAAATTTGACTTTAAAGCCAATGAATGAATTTTCCTATGCTATTCCACTTCTAGCAAAGCATATAGGGTATTTAATAAAAGAACTCTAGAATTTAAAGAATCAATACATATTGTTTTTTATGAATCAAACTCATTTAATCCTAGAAAAGATGTTTGTAGTGTTGATGATCTTGCAAATGAAAATGAGATTGTGGATACTCAAAAAGAAAATGCTAGTAAGCCTTTGGAACTTGAAGGTCCAAGCAAGGAGGACAATGAGGATATATCTCAACCTACCTTGAAGGATGAACTTCCAAAGGATTAATAATTCAAGAAAGCTTATCCTCAAGACCTCATCATAGGTGACACTACAAAAGGGGTAACTACTAGATCTAAACTTAAGTCTATTGTTAATCTAGCATTTATTTTTCAAATTGAACTAAAAAATGTTAATGATGCTTTGTGTGATGAATTTTAGGTCCTTGCTATGCAAGAGGAGTTAAATCAATTTGAGAGAAATAAGATTTGGTCCTTGGTTCCTAGACCTAAACATCATCCTATTATAGGCACTAAATGGGTGTTTAGAAATAAGATGAATGAACAAGGTGTAATAACTAGAAATAATGCTAGACTAGTAGCTAAAGGTTATAATCAATAAAAAGACATTAATTATAATAAAACCTTTACCCCAGTTGCAGGTTAGAAGCTATTAGAATGCTACTTGAATTTGCATCATTCATGGATTTTAAACTTTATCAAATGGATGTTAAAAGTGCATTTTTAAATGGTTTTATTAAAGAGGAGGTGTATGTTGAACAACCAGCTAGTTTTGAACGTTTTCATTCTCCAAATCATGTGTTTAAACTTTCAAAAATATTATACGGATTGAAATAAACTCTAAGAGCTTGGTATGAAAGATTGAGTAACTTTTTATTAGAGAAGGGTTTCTTTAAAGGAAAGGTTGACATAACTATTTTTATGAAGAAATCCACACATGATTTATTAATTGTTCAAATATATGTTGATGATATTATTTTCAGTGCTACTAACCATTACTTGTGTGAGGAATTCTCCAAGTTAATACAATAAGAGAATTTGAAATGAGTATGATAGGAGACATTCTTAAGAAGTTTAGTATGGATGGAGCTAAATCAAGCAAGACTCCTATGAGTACCACCACTAAACTCAATAAAGATGAGAATGTAAACCAGTTGATGAAAAGCAATTTAAAGATATGATCGGATTTTGTATTTATTTAACCACTAGTAGACTCGACATTATATTTGCTACTTGCTTATGTGCTAGATTTCAATCAAGTCCTAGAGAGTCTCATTTGAATGCTATCAAAAGAATTTTCAAATATCTTTATGGTCTAATGCATTTAGGACTTTGGTATCCTAGGAGTTCTTCCTTTGACTTGATTAGTTATTCAGATGCATACTTTCCCGGTAGTTTACTAGATAGAAAAAAACTTTTAGAACTTGTCAAATTTTAGGTAATTTCTTAGTTTCTTGGTTTAGTAAGAAATAAGTTTTGGTTGTCTTGTCCACCACTTAAGCAAAAGATGTAGTAGCTAATTGCTATTGCTCATAAGTTTTATGAAAAAAATTACAACTATTGGACTATGGCATTGATATTAATCACATTCTAATTAAATATGATAATACAAGTGCTATAAACCTTATTCAAGCATTATAGAATTAAACATATTAATAGTAGACATCATTTCTTATGTGATCATGTTCAAATTGGTAATATCTCACTTCAATTTATTAATACAAATAATCAACTTGTAGATATTTTCACCAAACCTCTCAATGAAGAGAGATTTAATTTTATTAAACTTGAACTTGGCATGATTGATGGTTCTAGTTTGTCTTGAATTTTATGCTTAATTGATGGTTGGACTATTTTCATGTGAAATCATGTTGTGCTTATTGATTACTTTGATTGTTAAATGTTTTGATTTTGATCTTAACATTTTTACAAAAAAAAAAATTTAATTGTCATGTATTTATATATGTTTAAATATGCATTATGATTTTTTTTTTAAAAAATCCTCATACTCCTTATTAAGACTAGTTTCTTTTTATATGTTTTTATTAATTTTGTCATCAATTTCTGTTTGGTTTACTTTTAGTAAATTTTTTGTATCTAAGTATTGAGCTATTTGTTTATTTTTATAGTTTTTTTATGATAGTTTACGTTTGGTTTATTTTATGGATATAAGTCATGAGCTATTAATTTTATGTTTTATTATGTTTCTCTTTAGTTTACAATTAGTACTTTAATATTATTATAACTTTATCCTTTTCATTAATGCTTTTTTATTTTCTTTTAAATTTCCTTTTTTATTTTGACAAAAGGGGAGAAAAAATTCAGTTTGCATGTGTGTTTAGTTAATTTTTTTTGAGGGAGACAATTCTTTTTACCAAAGATGTGTTTATGTTAGTGACATTACTATATGAGAGTGTATCCTTGATATCAATTTTTTTAATCTAAATCTTATTCTATTTTACTATTTTTCAATAAGGGAGAAAATTGTTTAAATTTTTTTATAATTTTATTTATGCATGCATAGTACTGAGTAAGTATGACTAGTTTTGTCCTTATGATAAAAAAGTCTTGTTTTGCTTACTATGTTTATGTATGACATAAATTTTATAAAGATTTGGTGTATCTTTTTTTTCATTATTTTGTTTGTGATCTTTTAGTCCCTCTAGAATTTTTAATTCCTTTAGGTTCATTTTTCTTTATATTTCTCATTTTTCTTTTTGTTTTTATCAAAGAGGGAGAAGAAGCTATGTAGTGTTTTTTATATGTTAAGTGCCGCATGATCATGTATGTTAGCTAGCTAAGCTCTATATGATCATGTGATAGTTAAGTTTGTTAAATTTTTTATGATCCATTCTAGTAGCACTACATGCATATATGTTTTAAATTAGGGAGAAATTAATTTTTTGCCCCTAAAGAATACCCATGCGCTCACATATGCCCCTAAATTGATTTTTGGCTTAATTATACTCAAAAATTAACTTTTATTGATTTTTATGCCCCTCCCTTTAATAGAGGTGTTAAATCATTGTTAATGGGCCCTTGCCATTGCCACATCACCCTATGCAATATGCTCCCCCTCCTCTTCTTCTTTGTGTCCTTCTTCAGTGGTGGAGGAAACGAAGTCATTTTAGTTGGCATCAATGGAGTTCTTATGGCAGTTGCCACCATTACCACCACCAATCTTTCCTCTCTCTCAAAGCCTTCTCTTTCTCCTTTGAATTCTAAGTCCTAAATTCCCCTAAAAAGCCACTTTCATCACGACTATCATCAGTTCACATGATAAGTTCCCTTGAAAAGCCCCTCTTTAATGAAACAACTCCAATTTCTTAATTACTACCTTATGACCTCCATACCTTAAGCCTACAAGAAATTGGCACCTGCCCCTTGTATCTTTTTCTTCTTCTCTAAATGTGTTTGATAAAGAAGGCAGAGAAGAAGTTCATGAGAGAGAGAGCAATATTGGGTGATTGACCTATCAGTGAACACCTTCTTCTCCTCCTTTGTTTGAGCTTTGAATTTCTTGATGCTGAATTTTACGGTGTTGTGAGTGAAATTTCTGTACCCTGTTCTCTTTTAAATTCTAAAATTTCTTCTTGGCAAATCACTTTTGTTTTCTTGAAAATGTGACTATGAGAAACTCTTAATGATTATGAACTGTGTGGTTTTCATGGACAAAATATGGTATGAAAATATAGCAACAATAGTGAGCTGCGACCTTGAGCACAGAGCATAGGCTACGCCTCTGCTAAAGGTTGATCACTTGTGTGATCAAGTGAGAAGTGCTCTACTATAGTGATTGTTTAACTAAAAATCGTACACCTCGTCTCATGGTTGCTTAAAGTAATTCTCCTAAACAAATTTTATGCTTACATTGATAAGGTCAGAAGAATAGGCTTTAATTTTATGGCAAATAAAGTGGTTGACTCATTTGGTGATAGATGCATAAGCATGATTTTGCAATTCACACTGAAATTTTGGAAACATACCTAATGTTTGAATATAGCTTCATGTTGGAGCATTATTTGCTTCAATTTTTACTTGTAAGACAAATATTGGTTCGAACATGGTGGCGCCAAGTTCCCATTATAGTAGTGTCCATTCTTTGGGACTATATCACCATTGTTTAAGGGCTAGATACTGCAACTGACATTCAAATTAAGATCCCTAGTGGAACAATATCCCAGAAAATAGTGGGACTACATGTCTACTTGCATTCCTAGCATTGCCATAAAAGTCGGAGAACATATTTCAAGTTATATCTCAATAAGATATAATTGATCATTCTTTGTACCATCACTTCATTTGAAGAGAATTCTATAACCAATCGTAATCAGGTTAAGCAATGAGAAAATTGTTAGAAGTATTTCAGTAAAACAACTTCCAGTAATTCAACATCTTTAAATTAGGATTATTAGAGAAATAAAGAATGGTAAAGATGTTTTGAAACTATACACCTCATCTCATGGTTGCTTGAAGTAGTGCTATCATGTTGCTTTACCTTGTGGTATTTATATTGCAGATTTAAATTTTTTAATTTTGCTAAATTGGGAATTTGCTTTTGGACATGATATTTATATTTTGTTTTTTCTTGAATTGATAAATTTTTATGGCTCTTCCTTTTATCCATTTAGCTAATGTCTCTATTCTTCATACTTTATAAATTATGCCTTTATTTTAAAAAGAATATTTAATTAATTTTTCTTTGTCTTTATTATTATGGAAAATGTATGAGAACTTAGCTTACTTTTATTTCTATAGCTTTTACCTTTCTTATGGGAATATTCTCCAGGATAAGTTGTGTACACTTCTAATTTTGCATGGGTGGAATCTACAGAAATGTTGAACTTTATGTGTTTTTTTCTTCATTTATTTTCTTCTCAATTTGTTCATTCATTCTTTTCCTTTCCTTATTAGGTTCTAGATAGATTAATTAAAACATATTAATGGTACATAACGATGGTTTTAATGTAATTTATTGATAGAGATTAAAGAATGGTTTTGATGTTTTTTTTATGTTATTTATTGATAAAGAAGAAGAAGAAAAAAAGGAGGAGGATGAGTGGAGCACGTGGCTCTTTAATGGGTGATGTGGCAATGACAAGGACCCACTAGCAGAGATTTAACGCTTATGTTAAAAGGAGGGGCATAAAAATTAATAAAACTTGATTTTTGAGTATAATTGAGCTAAAAATTAATTTAGAGGTATATGTGAGGCCGTGGGTATACTTTAGGGGAAAAAATGTACCTTCTTTGTTGAAATTATTTTCTTTATATTGTCTAACATTTTTTTTTCAAAATAATAATATTATCATGTTTTTATATTTTTAATACATTTGTTATGTTAGGTTATGTTTCTTTTTAGTCTTCATGTTAAATTTTATGTTGTTTTTTCTTTAACAAAAAGGGAAATAAAATATTAAATTTATATTTCTTATCATTTCCAAAAAGTAGGAGAAATAAAGAAATATATTTGTTAAAGGAGATAAAATTTTTTTATTTCAATTGGTATTTTTTAAAAAATTATCATTTTGCATATATTAAAGACGAGCAAAATATTTTCTCATTTTGCATATTTTTCCATTTATGCATATATTAAGGGGGAGCAAAATATTTTCTCATTTTGCATCTATTTAAATTTAATAGGGGGAGCTATTTTACATAGTATTTATCTTTTCTTATTAAATGTTTTTGGCACACACACATTATTTATTGTCTCATTAAATTGGTTGTCAAAGCTAAAAAGATGGAGATTGTTGACCATTTGCATGATCAAACTCCTAATTTTGATATTTGACAATTAATTTAAATTTCTAATGATTTCTTTCAAGTGTGTAGGAACTTATTTGTATCAAAATTATTAGTTCAAGTCCGAAAATACAAAATATTATCATTATATTGTATTTTAATGAAGTACAATATCCAAATTTTACCTAAAGTATCCAAAGCTTTTATGTGTCAAAAATAGACATTTTTAGACTTATAGGTGTCTCCTCATGAGCGCCTCACGAGCTAATCATGAGTAGAAGCTTTGTGAGAGCAAAATTGAGCAAAAGGATAGTGCTGCTCATGAGCACTATTCATTCATGAGTAGCTTGTGAGGGTAGTCTTGATAGCTCCAAACGATCATTTTTAAATGCAATGGCTAATATTTTTGCTCCTTGCGAGCTAGAACTTGCTCCTCACGATCATGAGCGGGCTCCTAACAAAAATAAGTCCAAATTGATTCAAAAATCAATTATAGACGTTGGAGAAATGTTTAATACATCCAACATCCATATTTTTAAGTTGTTTATCTATATAAACTACTCTTATAGCTCAATTAAAGTTAAAACACTTGCTTATTCAAATTCTTTATCTTAACATTCATCAAAACTCTCAAACTTTCAATTTATTCATTCTTAGTTCATTAAATCTTGTGAGAGTAGGTTGTGTATTAGAAATAGAATTTCCATTTCATTTAAGTGTTAGGATAAATTAGAAGGGGGGTGAGATTTATTTCTAAAGAAATTGGTTTAAGTGTTTGGCCATTAAAACACTTGGGAATTGGTTTAAGAGTGAACCTAAAACTCTTGATTATAAGGTTGAAGAGTGAGTCTCAAACTCTTGTGTAATCTCAATCTTGTGAATAAAATTGTGTGAGATTGAAAATCCTAACTTGGGGATAAGTTAGGTGGAGACATAGGATTATTGTTGAATTCAAACTCCTTAAATCATTGTGTCTTCATTTTTTCTTCTCAACATTTTTTTAATTCCTTTAAATCATTTTTATTTTTCTAAAACCCTCATTAGCCTTATTCACCATCCTCTAAGGCATTTTCAATATCAATAAAAGAAATTACAATTTTTTTACTAATTCATATTCTTCTAAAATATTTCTAATCATTCTACAAATATTATTGGTGGCATGCTAATCATTAAAAACTCTAAATGCAATAATTTTTTTTTTGTAATAACCATTAATTATCTCTCCAAATATCACTACCAGTGTATATACGTCCATTAAAGTTGATAAATAATTTTTGCAATTCTTCTTTTTCTTATTTATATAAATAAATAAAATACATTTGATAGTATTTTTAGGCACACGTTTAGTTTGTGGATTAATACTTTTTGACAATAACTAACAAAACCTAATTTTTCACTAAAACTTAAAAATAAATGTTCCATACTAATCATTCTAGCTTATTCTATTTTATTTTATTAATCATTATACTTAAATAATTAAGAAGAAGAAGAAGAATAAGAGGATGTTGCAATAAAAAATTTGAGTTAAGGATGTGATCTTAGTTCCAAAGAGGAAGATTTTAAGATTTGTTCATGCTAATAAGGCAATTTTCATTAAAAAAAATAGCAATTCGCATAAATTCACATTTTGTGTAGCATGCTTTAGTATTTTAGCCATAACTCACTCTAAAAAATTGAAGATATCTGGAGTTAATTTGGTCTTATACCTGAGTTAAATTATGAAAGATTATCAATTCGTGAACAAAATTAAGCAGACTGAATATACATCAGTAAATGGGTAGTATCTCACTCAATATAGATCCAAATGAAGCGATTCAAGATTCTACTGAAATGACAACAACAAGAGCTATAACTTTTATGTTTCGGGCTTGAGTCAATTTGGCCATCATCATATTGAAAAGTGTGCTACAATGTGCTATATAAGTAAATCCAAATTTAACTAGGATTATATTTTCTTTTTTAAATAGAATTATATATTTTTTTTATTTAAGAAGGATTTTATTTTCTTGTTTAGTTAGGATATTAATTAGGTTTTATTTTGGATTTCTTTAAGCCTATATAAAGGCCTTATTTTATGTAACCTAGAGGGATGCAGTCATAGATTATTAATACAATTTAGAGAGGATTCTCTTTGGTTACTTGGTGGTTAACCATGTGACAACCTTTGTGACTTATCAATCTATCTTTTAGATAGTAGATTATGGCATCTTCTTTTTCATACTAACTCTTATTATAACATGTCAAGTGGTTCTAATGGAGGTGATAATGTGCCAACTACCAGCATACCTGTGGCACAAATGCATGATAATGAAAGGGTGCAACAAAGCATAAGGAATATGAATGAGCAAATGGAGAGGTTGTAACTTGAAAGGGCAACCAATCAATAAGCCATTCTAGACTAAATTAATGTACTTGCCTGAGGTATGGGAAATAGGCCGAATGAAGGGGTGAATGTGCAAGGCAATTATAGGTAGCAAATCGGGTTGAAAGAGGATGACTTTAATAAGGGCTTTGAGGACTATAATAATATAGCCTATGGTGGGGTTGGTAGAGGCATGGGTAAAGGAGCTAGGAGGTACCAAAATTATGATAGAGGTAGAGGATACTTTAGTAGTAAGTTTGGTGGCTATGGGAACTATTATGATGTTGATAGGAACTTGGGTAGCATCAAACTTAGGATTCCTATCTTTTTGGGAAAAAATGATCCAGAGGCATATTTGGAATGGGAAAAATCAGTTGACCTTATCTTTGATTGCCATAACTTTTCAGAAGAGAAAAAAAAGGTGAAATTGGTGGTTACCCAATTTAGTGAGTATGCTATAGTTTAGTGGGATCAGTTGGTGGTTAGTAGGAGGAGGAACATGGAAGAACCTATTCATAGTTGGATTGCACTTAAAACTATCATAAGGAGGTGTTTTGTACCTAGACATTACCATAGGGAGTTACATTAAAGACTCCAATCTTTGAGGCAAGGTATAAAGAGTGTTGAGGATTATTACAAAGAGATGGAGATGCTCATGACTAGGGCTGATTTGGATAAGGATAGGGAAGCTACCATGGCATGATTCATTGGTGGGCTTAATAAGGAGATTACTGATAGGGTACAGTTACAACATTATGTGGAGCTTGAGGAGTTAGTTCACCTTGCAATTAAGATGGAAAAGCAACTAAAACCTAGAGGAGCTACCAACTTCGAATATAAGGGTGCCTCGAGTGGTAGGCCACATTGGTTTAATTCATGGAATGAAGGCAAAAAAGGTGATGATAAGGCTATTTTCAATGAGAACAAAGGGAAAGACATTTTGGGCAACAAAGGCACATTTAAACCCGAAATCAACAAATAAAAAAAATAGAGATATTAAGTGTTTCAAATGCTTAGGGCATGACCATATTTCTTCACAATGTTTAAACAAGCGGACAATGGTGGCTAAAGAGCATGGGGAGATTAAAACAACAAGTGAGGAGAGCGACAATGATAATGAGATACCATAATTGGAAGATGGCATTGATGATTGCATTGAAGGTCCTATAGGAGGTGAGCTTCTAGTGGCTAGGCATACACTAAGTGTCTAATTAAAAGAAGAAGATGCCTTATAGCAGCAAAGAGACAATATTTTCTACATAAGATGCTATGTATAAGGTAAGACTTGTCTTATTATTATTGATTGTGGTAGTTGTACAAATGTTGCTAGCACTTTAATGGTTGAAAAATTAGGTTTAAATCTGATTCCACATCCTAAGTCTTATAGATTGTTATAGTTAAATAATTATGGTGATATCAAAGTCAATAGGCAGGTTGTTGTACCTTTCACAATTGGTAGGTATTCATATGAGGTGCTATACGATGTCGTGCCAATGCATGATGGCCATATCTTATTAGGTGGGCCATGGCAATTTGATATAAAGGCTATCTATGATGGCTTTTTAAGTAGGTACTCATTTGTGAAGGATGGGAGAAAAGTTACATTGACACCTCTTTCTCATAAGGAAGTGTATGATGACCAATGTAAGTTGGAAAAAGAGAGGAGTGAGGTAAAAACATAACAAAAAAGAGAGTGAAAACCTAAAGGGTGAGATTCGGTAAGGGTAGTTTTTTGGCTAGGGAAAATGAAGTTAGGCATGCATTGCATTCAAGTCAGATGTTATTTGTTGTTATTTATAAAGATGTATGCTTGAACATTACTGAACTTGATCTTTCCTTGTCGAGTGTGTTTGCTAATCTTTTGCAAGAGTTTACTGATGTCTTTTCTGAGGAAATGCCAAGTGGATTACCTCCACAAAGAAGGATAGTACATCAAATAGATTTCATACTCGGAGCTGCTATACCAAATAGACCAGCCTATAGAAGTAATCCCAAGGAGACAAAGGAGCTTTAAAGGCAAGTAAAAGAACTAATGTCAAAAGGGTATGTGCATGAGAGCTTAAGTCCTCGTGTAGTTTCAGTGATTTTGGTTCCAAAGAAGGTTGGCACATAGAGAATGTGTGTGGACTCTCGTGCAATCAACAAAATAATGTTAAAGTATCATCATCCTATCCCTAGGTTAGATGATATGCTTGATGAGTTGCATGGTGAATGTTTGTTCACTAAGAATGATTTGCATTCTGTTTATTATCAAATTCGCATGAAAACTAGGGATGAGTGGAAAACAGCTTTTAAGACTAAGTATGGTCTTTATGAGTGGTTAGTTATACCATTTGGGCTTACAAATGCACCTAGTACTTTTATGAGGTTAATGAACCATGTCTTGTGTGAGTGTCTTGGTAAATTTATGGTTGTCTATTTTGATGATATCTTAATTTATTCCAAGTCCATTAATGATCATGTCATGAATGTGCGAAGGATTTTAGAAATTCTTAGGATAGAAAAGTTGAATGCCAATTTAAAAAAGTGTAGTTTTTGCATGGACAAAGCTAATTTCCTTATTTTTATTATTATTTCAAAGGGTCTAGAGGTTGATGTGGAAAAGGTGGAAGCAATTAGGGAGTGGCTGACACCTAAAACCATTAGCCAAGTTAGGAGCTTTCATGGTTTAGCTAGTTTCTATAGGAGGTTCATTAGAGACTTTAGTAGTATAGTTGCACCCTTGAATGAAATTGTCAAGAAAAATGTTGGGTTTACTTGAGGTGATGCATAAGAACATGCTTTTAATATGCTTAAAGATAAGTTGTGTAATGCTCCTTTGTTGGTTGTACCTAACTTTGACAAAACCTTTGAGATTGAGTGTGATGCTAATGGCTTTGGAATTGGGGATGTTTTGATGCAAGAGGGCAGACCTATATGCTATTTTAGTGAAAAGCTAAATAGAGCAGCCCTTTAGTACCCAATCTATGACAAAGAACTCTATGCTTTGGTTTGAGCCTTAGAAATATGGCAACACTATTTGTGGGCCAAGGAATTTTTCATACACACGGATCATGAGAATTTAAAGCATCTCAAGGGGCAAGACAAGCTAAACCAAAATATGCCAAGTGGATGGAGTTCATTGAGACATTCCCATATGTAATCAAGTATAAGAAAGGTAAAGAAAATATGGTTGCTTATGCACTCTCTCACAGTTATGCTTTACTTACTACTCTTGATTCTAAATTGTTGGGCTTTGAGTTTATAAAAGAGTTGTATATGAGTGATAATGATTTTAGCAATGTGTTTACAACTTGTGCAAATAGGGCTGTTTTTAATGATTTTTATGTATTTAAGGGTTTTCTTTTCAAGAAAAATTGCCTTTGTATTCCTAATTGTTCGTTACGAGTTGTACTAGTTAGGGAAGCACATGGGGACGGTTTAATAGGTTATTTTAGGGTGCAAAAGACTTATGATACTCTGATTGAGCATTTTTATTGGCCATGCATGAAACGTGATGTGCATAAGATTTATAGTCAATGCATTATTTGTTTGAAAGCTAAGTCCAAATTGCAACCCCAAGGGTTATATACACTTTTACCTATTCTTAACGTTCCTTGGATAGATTTGTCTATGGACTGTGTGCTTGGTTTGCCTAGATTTAGGAAAGGTAAAGATAGTATATTTATTGTTGTGGATAGGTTTAGTAAGATGGCTTATTTTATACCATGCCATAAAAGTGATGATGTTATTCATATTGCTGATTTATTTCTTAGGGAAGTTATGCATTTGCATGGAGTACTTAGGACCATTGTTAGTGATAGGGATGTTAAATTTCTAAGTCACATTTGGCATGTGCTATGGGGTAAGTTAGACACTAAATTGCTCTTTTCTACTACTTTCCATCCACAAACAGATGGACAAACCGAAGTTATTAATAGGACTTTGGTTTGATTGCTTTGTGCTTTGATTTTCAGGAATTTAAAATCTTGGGAGGATTTGTTGCCATTTGTTGAATTTGCATACAATAGGGTTGTTCATAGCACTACACACACTTTACCATTTGAAATTGTATATGGCTTTAATCCTTTAATTCCTATTGATTTTATTCCTTTACCTCTTAATAAGCTTGTTAGTGTTAAAGATTCTTGTAAGGCAGATTTAGTTAAAAAGCTACACAAGCAAGTTAAAGAGAGAATTAAGAAGCAAAATGTAAAAGTGGCTGAGAGGGTTAATAAAGGATGAATTCCAATGGTATTCCAACTTGGGAATGAGGGGTGATGGTCCATTTCAAGTCTTTCAGAGGATCAATGACAATGCTCACAAGATTGATTTGAATGGTGAGTATAATGTGAGTAGTACATTTAATGTTGCTAACCTGAGTCCTTTTGATGTAGGTGATGAGCTTGATTTTAGGATGAATCATCCTAAAAAAGGAGGGAATGATATGGACATAGCCAAGCTTGAGAATGGTGATGGTGGCAGTGTTTCTAGAGATAAAGCTAAAGCTGGGCTTGATGGAGAGGACAACAAGAAAATCAAAGATAAAGCTAAAAATCCATTAAGCATGCCATAAGGCCCAATTACAAGGTCAAGGTCTAAGAAGCTAGAAGAAGTCTTAATTGGCTGTATGCAAGATTAGGCTAGTCAAGGAAGTTCAATTAATCCTGCAAGATTTGATATTATGCTTAATAATTTTATTAAGGTTTCTTTTGTAAGGATGCTATAAAAACCCTCCTTATGGTGTATTTTGGACATATTGGAAATTGAATGAAAATTAGTCCTTGTGCATATTTACTTGAATTCTTGTTGAATGCATAAACCACTTATCAAGGAATTAATATATCTGTGTGGCGTGTTAAGGGTTAGGGTTTAAAGAACTTAGTTTTCTTTAGGTTCTGATCTTGATCAACCAAATTTTGCAATCTGATTTAAGCGATTCTTGGGTTTTGAAACTCAATTTGTTCTTAGATTTCCAAGATAGTAATTCACGGGTTCATAATCATTAGGGTTCATGGTTCTAATCCTTAGAGGTTCTTAACAATTTGTCTCTTTTTAATACTACTTTATGTTGGATACTTATTTGTCAAATGCCTTCTGAATATGCCATAATCACCTCCAACTTTGAATTTGTAATTTTGATCATAATAATTATAAATTACATCATAGATGTCATCTACATTACATTGCCTTTTAAAATACACTTTTAAAATATCATATTATAATAGAATTTTTTTCTTCCCTTTACAATAGAGCATTTATTGCAATTTCATCCACATAAACTTCTTAACTTTCTTATGTTAGATAATTATCTTTCAAATTATCCATCATATTATCTAAATCAATAATATTTAGCTATAACTCACTAAAATATTAAAATTATTTTGAAACTTACTTAAAACTTATATTAAAAAAATGTTTTAATATATATCTAAATGAAAAAAAAAATATTTACAAAAAGTCAAACCAATAAGTTATAAAAATAAATCATTTTAAAATTAATCTAGTCTAAAAAGTTAAAAAACTATATAATCAAATTTTACCATAATTTGTTTTAATCATACTATCTTTTATTTAAAAAAAAATATTTCATTGAAAGTAAAAGTTTGTATAATGTGAAAATTAGTAGTGTTATAATTTTTTTTAATATTTTGATGTTTTTTATTTATTTAATTTGAGAATTTAAATTATTTAAATGCAATATCATTTTAGTCATCGATAACAATAATATATATATAAAATTAATTAAAAGGTAAAAAAATTAATAATAATAATAAAAATACATTTTTTTTGGTACAAGGACAAACCTGCAACATTACAAACTTATATTTTGGTCCATAAAACAAAGGTGTAGTAGTAATTTACACAAAACAATAGCGACAAATTTTTTAAAAAAAAAGCAACAATCCACTACATACAAATCCACTGAAACTAAACAGCGTGTCAAAATCAAAAAGCCCAAAACTAAATCGGTCCAGTAATCAAAACACACGTTTAATTGAAACAAAAAACTCGATGCAGCTGATTACTCCTCAATCCTTTTCAAACTTGTCACGAGCTTCTTCTGGCCAGAACGCCACACACAACGCACTCAGATACTTGCTTACTCTGTCTATAAATGGCGGAGAAAAAACAAAACCAACAGAAAAGAAATAAAAAGAAAAACAGATAGATCGCCGGAATTACTCGTCGGAATTTTTATTCCGGCGACGAATTTTATTTTCCGGCGATTAATTATCTCGAATCGTTATGGAAAGCATTAAAGAAAAAGAAAAGATCGCGACGGTGACAAATCTTGATAAGGCGAAAAAAAACAGAGACGAAGTGACGTCAAGGACGGCGGAGGCGACGAGGAAATCGGAGAATGAAAAGAAGAAGGCGGAGAAGGAGAAATTCGAGAGGAGATTAGTGAAGTACAAGGAGTTACCGGAGTATCTGCAAGATAATGAGTATATATTGGATTACTACCGGTGCGAGTGGCCGGTAAAAGATGCGTTTTTAAGTATATTTAAATTGCATAACGAATCGCTAAACATCTGGACGTAAGTGTAAGATTAGTAAATTTGTGTGGATTTGTTTGATTGAGAATAATAGTGTGAGTATGTGCAGGCATTTTGGAGGATTCTTGATTTTTTTGGGGATAATGTTGATGAGCTATTTGGAGAATACAGAGCTTGGAGACTTATTGATCACTACTTTCTCAATAAGGTTGTGGTTCTTGATTCTTGAATTTGATTGAGTTAAAGAAATGAAATGATTGATTTTGTTGCGTATGCAGCAGAAACCAAGTTTATGAGCCGTTGATGATGATGAAGAAGAGCAGTGGTGAAGGGGTTAACATCTCCGATGACAATCGCATGTTTCCGGTGAGATATTTTGGGTTCTGGTTACTAGTGCTTATTATTATTATTATTATTATTATTATTATTATTACCATATAAATAATTATTAAATAGTATATATAATACAAAAATATTGATATTGATAGTCGTGAACTTGTGAGTTAGAAAAGATAAATAGAGATGGGCGGGAGGGAGGAATTAGTGGTGAGGAGGTGCGTGCTGAAAACGAAACATTCCAATCACAAAAGAGTGGCTGCTTGCTTGTTTTGGTTTTGTATGTATAATCAGAACAACTCAGCTCAGTACTCATCCTGGCAAAATAAATAAATAATTAATTAATTAAACATTGGATATGAAAAATGATTTTTAATGCAACAAATTTATGTGCATTTTTACATACAAAATTTAATAAAGTTTTATATTATTGAACCGATCCTTTAAATTTAATTATTATAACTTTTCATAAGGATTTCGGTTTTTAGTAATTACTTTAAAAATATTATTTATCTAATTATAAGGTTTAAGATATTAATCATTTGATAAATATTTTTAGATGTTGATGCAAGTATTTTAAATGACCATCAAGAATATAATATATTTTTTAATATAATTTTATACATATATAATATTGTTTAAATTATGTTAATTATTTAAAAATGGTATATAATAATAAATAATAATTTATCGTCTTTAATTTATGTATTATTAAAATTATTAAGAAAAGCTATTTAGAAATGAGTTTTAAAATATAAATTTTATTAATACAATTTTTTTAAAAACTTACTAGATATAAATATTATAATTATTTAATTATTAATTATAATTTTAAATAATTATTTATTTATAAATTATAGAATACTTTATATGTATTTAATTTTAAAAAATATTTGTTATAAGTTATTTTTAATAAGGGCTTACAGTACAAATAAAAATAAATTAAAGTAAGCTATCAACTTGTGCAAAAAAATTTTAAATAGAATAAATCAAATTCTTAACTATTTTAACTATAATTTACATATTTAATGAAAATTCCATCATCTTATCTAAGTTAGCTAGATCAAACACCTTGTATGTGTGAAACTCTTTTAATTTTAGAATGTCAGTCTGACTTATTTAATTCTTTATATTTATTACTTGGATATTATTAAACTAAATTCCATTCATATTAATTTTTGGTAAAGACAATGTTGTATTGTACTCACTAACTTAAATGTGTGGGGAAGTCTATTTAATTATTGCAACATATTTGAAATTTTGTTTTACTTTAGTTCATATCTTAAACAAATCACCTCAAAAAAATAAGAAAAAAAAGAATTGCAATACTTGCCAAAATTTTGCAAGGAGTAGGGTAGAGGTACTTCTTTCTTGGAGACAATACAAGTACCTGGGCTTAGCACAAGTGAAGTGGTTAGAGTTGTTTGTTGCACAGAAATGGAAAACAAAATCCTATGGTTAGGAGAATCTGGAGTCAAGAGTTTATCTATACAAAAGGCAGCTAGGGTCGAGGAATAAAATTTTATAGAAAGAGCTGGAGTGAGTGAGGGAGTTGGATTCCTATTGTTGGTAATTAGAAAGAAAAAATTGTTCTGTATTGTGCAATTTTTTTGATACCTTAAATCATATAGTCTCTCTATATTAAAAAAACTATACAGAGAACTGGAGTTATTAATAGTATAATATATAAATAAATATTAAATTAATAATTAAGATGTGTGAATGAACAGTAGAAATAACAACCAACGTATGACAATTTAACAATCAACTAATGTTGAATCGGACCAATTGGAAATTAGTATATTTTATTTAATAATTTTAAAATAAAATAAAGTAATCTAAATACTTTTAGATGTTAGCATATATATATAGAGAGAGAGAGAGAGATAAAACAACACAAAAGAAATTTTAGACTTGTGATAATAAATAAATTATCAAACATATTCTTAAATAAAATTTTTAAAAATAATAAAAAGATATTTATTTATATAACAACTTAATATCATAAAGTTAATATAGTTATAAAATTTTGAAAATTTTTTATTTAAATAATTATATGATATTCTTTCAATATTTTTATAATTAATATTTTTCTCAACTTTAAAACTAATTTTATGTAAAAAATATTATGACCATAATTAATCATAAAATAAAAGAAATTATTAGTTATTTTTTTTAAAAAAAAATTTTTGAAATTTAAAAGTGTTATTTATACAACAATTTGACATTAACTTAATAAAGTTATATTCATTGCAATTTTGATGTCTTTTATTTGAATAATCGAATGATAATTCTTCACTATCTTTTTATTATTAGTATTTTTCTCAACTCTAGAACCTATTTTATATAAAACAATTATGGGTATAATTAATTTAATTAATTATTTACTTAATAAACTTTAATTTAGTATTTTTTTAGAAATAATAAAAGTATAAATTTATTTTTATGTCAATCTAATTTTTCTATCTTAATATTATTACATTATAACATAGTAATTTATTAACATTATAATAAATTTTCTACAATATTCTTTCAATATTTTTATCTAAATAATAATTTAATTTTACAAACTTGATAGAGTTATAATATAGTAATTTATTACATTTTTTTATGAATTTTCTATTTAAACACAAAAATCTTTCAACATTTTTTATGTTAATATTTTTCATAATTAATTATTTTATAAAATTTATTAGTTTTAATTTTAATTGTTTACTTATTAAATTTAATTTAGTAAGGCTTATAAAATTATGTTATCCAATTTGTTTTATATTAGATAAATATAAGTATATTTGATTAAAATAGAAAAAATATATGTTTTTAACAAAATTACTAATAAAATTGTAATTAATTTAATTTTTGTTAGAGATAAAATAGAAATTAACCTAAGTAAAATAAAAAACATACTTTCAATTAAATTAAAATTATATTTTAATTAATTTAATTTTATTAGAGATAAAATAGAAGTTAACTTAATTAAAATAAGAAATATACTTTCAATTAAATTAGAATTATATTTTTATTAATTTAATTTAATTTAATTTAATTTTTCTTAGTAAATAACTAAATAATCCAATTTTTATATACTGATGAGTGAATACTTTTTTCTAATTTTGCCTGTACTACTTAATTTAAATAAGAAACATTTTTGCTTGCACCTAATTAAAATTGCTTGTACCTAACTAAAATAGGAAACATACTATAAATCAAATTAGAATTATATTTTAATTAATATAATTTTTATTAGAAATGAAACATAATATTTTCAATTAAATTAGAACTACATTTTAATTAATTTAATTTAATTTTTATTAGTAAATGAATAAATTATCCAAATATTATATAATAATGAGTGAAGACCTTTTTTTGTGTGTGTGTGTAGGACTAGGAATCCAAGGGCTCACAGTGTGACGAAGTAGGGATCTATTCGTCTGCTCTTTATATATATATATATATATATAGTCGCTAATATCACATAAAGTATGATAAGTATGCTGGGGTCCACCTTCATTCATTCTTAGTAGACTTGCCTATCTATCCTTATTCTTTCATAATCAAGCCCACCAAGTAGTTCGTTACACAATTCTCTAACCAACACCATGCAAGGCAATCACAACTCATAATTGGCGAATTGGTAGGTTGAAACCCTATTGGATGCACGCCAATGGGACCTCCAATAAGTCTATTGGAATTGGCTTTGTATTAATGGAGTCTCATCATTCATACATAACAAATTGGATATCAGTAAGAACTAGCATTCTTATTAAGACTAGAGCTTATAAGGTTTGTGGATGGATGGATGGAATCCAATATGCAATATTTACAGACAAAAGTATTTGCTTATTGGGAAAAATCAATATGCTTTCAATGTGGAATCAATATCAACTAGCACAAAAATAAAGTATTGGATCAAACTCTTCTTTGGTGTGAAGGTAATAGCTGTGGATAGCCATTGACTCTGGGGAAAGGGTATAAGAATGAGATCTATTATGGGATATATATATATATGTAAGTGTTCCTGTGGTAAATTTGACAAACAGCTCAATGTCTGGCAATATATCTCCAAGAGTGTGGAGGTGCATAAGGGATTTTGTGCATTTTTTTCAGAAAATACAGAAAGCATTGACAACATATGTCGGTTATTGTTTGCAGGATTCACACTTGAGACACATTTCACAGCAATCATTTCTCGAAATGCGTAGTAAAGATGGTTCTGAAGCTATTCCTAGATGGCCATGGTTCATTTTCTTATCAGGGGCAATGGGTTGCTTAATTTGCAGCTCAGTTTCCCATCTTCTTGCTTGCCACTCAAAGCGTTTCAGCCTTTTCTTTTGGCGCCTAGATTATGCTGGCATTTCCCTTATGATTGTTTGCTCATTTTTTGCTCCAATATATTATGTATTCTATTGCAACCCTTTGCTGAGGAATTTTTACATTTCCTCCATAACTGTTGTTGGTATCCTCGCCATTATCACCCTCCTGGCACCTGCCTTTTCTTCTCCACATTACAGACCTTTCAGGGCCACCCTGTTCCTCATCATGGGGTTATCAGGTGTGGTTCCTGCAGCACATGCACTTATTCTCCACTGGGGCCATCCACACGTTTTTGTATCTCTTGGTTATGAGCTTCTTATGGGCGTTTTGTACGCTGCAGGAGTTGGGTTTTATGTTAGTAGAATACCTGAACGTTGGAAGCCTGGGGCTTTTGACATCGCAGGACACAGCCACCAGATATTTCATGTGTTTGTTGTTCTAGCTGCACTTTCTCATTGTGCTGCTACACTTGTAATTCTGGATTTTCGCAAGAGAGCACCTGCCTGTACATGTTAAACATACTGCAATTAGTTAGAGATAGTGGTGCGCGAGGTTTTCTTCCTCCTCCCTGTAGTCCTCACTTGTAAAACTTATGTTGTAATGGTGCAATGAAAATTTCTCCTGTTATTCGCTTGATGTAGACTGTAAAGCAAGCATAAAGAAAGCATGGTTGATGTTGTGGACATCCATTTATTAGCCTGTAAAAAACCTGTCATTTTCTTTTGTTTTGTTTTAAGTGGATATTACAAGCCACAAACAATCAAATCGATCAGTGTGTTTCAAAAGTTATACTATAACATGCAAGATGGTTTAAACTTTTTTACTGCAGACTTTAAAAATGGTCACGAAATGTTATGAAGTACAACCTGGAACATATAAATCCTCCAAGATTATTTTGTTTTCATTTGACAACCAAAAAATATAGCAGGAGAGTGACGCCAAATTAAAAAAAAAAATTTTGATAGGAACTCGCTAATTTACTAACGAGCTTATTGCAGGTCATCATGTTCACGGTAATTCTCTTTCGGAAATAAATCCATCAGAACATTTCTTCTCACTCACTGCAGCAAAATCAAACTATCCGCAAAATATTCACATTTTCCAGGCCTATGGTCAACTATTGTGCTCTGCAACAGTTGCAACGGTCATTACAGGCTGCCCCTACTATATCCGCTCATCATTTCTCTTCTCGACACTGTAGGCCCTGGATCTTAAGTAAACCAATTTACATCAGAATACATCCATTGCATTCTTTCAACTTGCAACCTCAACAACCTCAGCTTCACTGTCACTGTAGTCTGCCCAGCACTTGCTTGGTTTCTCCTCAACTACTATGCCGTTGCATGAATCCTTAGCCATGGGAGAATCACTGATCAGTGGGACTACGGTTGTAGGCTTTTCTTTAGTTTCAGGAAGAGCCTTTTCATCTGGTTGTTGATGACACTTTTGCTCGCTTTGTGGGTTCTGTGCTCCAGCTGTCAAGGAATTTTCAGTATGATCCACCACTGCAACTTCAGTTTTGTTTTCATCTACATCAACAGGAAACGATGCGGTTGTTTCTACTGAACTGACTGGATTTTCTGGAAACCCATTTTGAGCAACTGGAATACTATTGAGTGATGCTGGATATCCATTTGGTGACACTGGAAGACCGGTAGGAGACATTGGGAAACCATTTGGAGACACTGGCACACCATTTGGTGTAGCCAAATAACCATTTGGTGACACAGGATAGCCATTAGGAACCCAAGGTTGTCCAGGTACAAATTCAGCAGCATGAGGATTCATAATTATAGGTGGGCTGAAGTGAATTCCATCCCCATTATGTTCACCATTATGGAAACTAGGTTTGTTCCTTGGTACTCGATTTCCAGATCTATTAAAGCCACCAGATAGCCTTGGACCATAAGGCACCCTAGCTGTTGCTGACTGGTGTGGTGATCTGCGGACAGGATTAATAGTAAGCATTGGAGGAATATTCACTGGTGGAGGAAGAATTCCCCCATGATCTTTGTACCCTGGAACTGCAACTGAACCAAAAACTGGAATTGTGGATGGGTTAAATGGGGGTGCAGCAGCAGAAAGTTTCTTAGTTGTCTCCTTTCCAGTTTCTGCTGTTTCATCTTGCTTTTCTCCTTCACTTGGCGATGGCTTGTCACTCGTGCTGCCATCTGATACATCCTTAGAATGTTCCTCACCTGCTGGTTTTCCTCTAGGAACTGAAGCATCCTTGTCCAGTGACAAATCTGCA
Source organism: Mallotus nudiflorus (assembly GCA_947683625.1). NCBI lineage: Eukaryota > Viridiplantae > Streptophyta > Magnoliopsida > Malpighiales > Euphorbiaceae > Mallotus > Mallotus nudiflorus. The sequence continues at coordinate 630,599 of CANTUR010000179.1, read as the reverse complement.
TTTTCCAGAGTAGAAGAAGCTGTTCCATCAGCTAACTCTCTTGTTTCCAACACCGCACTTTTGGAAGAAGTGGTACTTGAATTCTTGCAGGTGTCCAAATTCTTATGTTTTGGAACTGCAGTTCCAGCATCAGTATTTATAACTTCAACAGCAGCAGTATTAATTTCAACTATTCCATCTTTTTTCTCTACATCATCAAGATGAGCACATTTTGTTTCTTCCAGTGGCTTCATCACCTCTAAATTCCCTACTTCTGCTCCTGGCTTCACATTGACGGGACTTCTCATTTCCTCAGAAACATGTAGTTCATCTTTTCCTCCAGATTTTAGAACTTTTTCTTCCACTTCATCCTTCAATGCTGCCGCCTCACCAACATTGACTTCTGATGCAGCTGTCTCGTGGCTCACCTGAGGACTTGATTCTACAGGAAAATTTCCTTTTGGCAACTGTTCTGTCACTGCCTTGACAATTGTCCCAGGAGGAGCTAAAGCAACTTCTTTGTAGGAGAAAAGTTTTCCAGCTGCCTGAATGTTGATTGGATTAGCTACAGAGGTTGGTTTAGCGACTTGATCTATTGAAGCAGGGGTAGTTGGGACTGATTTGGGGTTTGTTGATTTCTCTGTTCCACCAGCTGTGTTGCCAGAATTATTTTTTTTTGGACTGAAGCTTGCACTCTTGACAAACTTTTTAGGAACAGGAAGAATGGATCCAGAGGAAGCAACAGAGTCACTGGGGGATGTCCTTGGGGATGTAAAATTAGATACCTTTCCCCGGAATCTTGAAGACTGGGATACATTTATGAAGTTAGTGTTTAGTTTAGCCAGGCTTGGTCTCCTAGAACCAGAAGACTTGCGACTTGTAGGTGAACGGCCTTTAGGTACAGCTTCTTGCCAACCTTCATCTGAGTCATCCTCCAGTATCATATCATCAGTTCTATTCACTAAAGACTGATCAAGGAGAATTGAATCAGCTTTCTCATTCCCAGTTTCTGCAAATTGAATTTCATTTTTGTTTTCTTTATCACTTGAATTCTCCACAATAATATGAGTTGGCGAGGAAGTTTCGTCCTTCTGAGCTTCATCTGAGACTGAATCCCAGTTTTGGCCTGGCTTGCCTTTAACCTGTATGATAAGATGAAGTTATCTATCAGATTTACTTTGGATAAGGGAAAAAGCTAACGTGAGCAAGCTATGTGAGAGAATATATCCTGCCAAGGAAGTTTATGACCTTTGCACGAGCTTTCTTTTGAGCCTCTCTTGCTTTCATATCTGCATCTGGTGTTATATAATCCAAAAGGTCTGAAACACTGATCCAGAATGGAAAAATAATCAAGTTAGTTGTTGAACAAAAGTCTAAAATTCAGCTACCCACTCTAGATGGGTAAGAGGATTGGGAAACAGTGGCTTTGATTCCACCAGTTGATTACATAATTTCCAGAAATCATAAACGACAAGGAAGAAGCTGCCTTTAAGCATTTTCTAAAAAACCACTTTAATTGTGAAAAACCACGTCTATAAGACTACATTTGATATCACCAGCCAGCTTTAGACATGAACATGAGCCACATGCCAATCATGTAACAGAATTTTTTTCAGAAAGAAAAAAGGTTCCAACAGCATATATGAAAACATTTTGGATCTCTAATTAACAATAACATATGTTCATCTAATCTGGCCATCATCAGTGCAATACCTGATATCCTTATGCATATAAGAAAAAAACAAATAAAAGTAATAATTTATTTTATTGATATGTGTAAAAAAAAAATTTACTTTTTAGCTTATCGTTTTTACCTCAAATGGCCTTTGCTAGAGATTGAGGCATCTGGCTTTGGAGTTCCGTTACGTGCGGCTTCTTGCTGCTCTAGAGCCTTAGATTCAAAATACTCAAGCCATGCAGCTGCATCCTGCAAAAGTTCACCATATATAGATTTGAGGAACAAGAATTGCCAGCTACAATGATATCAGCTTCTGAATTTTTGAACTTTATACTACCTGTGTGCGTAGATCCTCAGATCCAAGTTTGGCTTGCAGTATTTGCAATGTAGTTTGCTCATGCTGGACGCTTAGGGAATAAGCTTCCATCAAGGAGAGAGCAATGGCTATGGCATGATAGCTAGCAGCAGTCTGAAGAATCCAGAAATGTGTCAAGAAATTTAAAAAAAAAAAAAAACAACTTCATACTCATTGATGCAGTTTATATTCCTCTCAACAAGCCATTCCTAAATCATGATTGTCATCCAAGACAGTCTAGGAGAGAAGGTACTCTTCAGTATCTATAGTTAATCATGCCTCTCAGAGTTGTAGAAATTTTCTAAATGAGTATGCTGCATGCAAGTTTTATAGGCGAAAGCCATTTGTGTATCATTAATTGGACACTAATTATCTCCTTGATCAAATCACGAAATTCTACCAAACCAACAAGCAACACGTTAAACTAGAAGATGACAAGCCAGCAGTGCTTAATTGGAGGAAGCGGGGGAGGAGCTTGCCTGTATATGATCAGCTCCAAGTAGTCTCTGGTTACACTTCAGAGCCTCATGGAGGTACCTAAGAGCAACATGGACATTCCCCAAACCTTCTTCCATCATAGCTACATTGATATAGGTGGCAGCTGTGTTTGGATGAGATGGTCCACATGTTAAATGCAAAAGATACAATGCACGGTTGACATACCTAGAACATCAAAAGAATAATTGTAAGCTGACTCCCTGGATGCACATGAAGGAAATAAATCCACTCCTGAGTGACAGTAATTATTTAACAATAAATAGAATAGATTTTCAGTTTTCAGAACATCAGTGTCCAATTTGCTAGCACAGCTCACCAAGAAACTCTACGAAACAAGAATCTTGCAACTTGAAAATTTTAGCTTTTCATCTGAATAATTGATCTTATGAGTGTCCTCCTGAGATAGTGTGAACTACCAGATGATTATTGTCTTCCATGAACCAAATTAGATAAGGATGAGATCTGGTCCTTCCTATTTCAATTCTCACATATTGCCCTGCTACTGACACATAAATGCTGCAGCTGGTACAAAATCTACAGCTTAAATTATCACTATTCAAAGTTTCCATATTATCAGCCCTCTAGAATGAGGTTTCAATGGGAAGTTAGGAGGAGGACCGTCCCTTATTTTTAGCTCAAAAAAAAAAAAATCTAACATCAGTCAGATAGCACCATGTAAGCCCACTGCTCAACTACAAAGCAATTAGACTAAGAATCATGTTGAGCCTCACAAGTGGTGGACCAACATAAACAATCCAATCAACAGCTAAAGAACCTAATATCCACAGAAAAACATTTTTCTCATTTTTTTTAATAAGATAAAATAGAATACAAAATTAATATCATGTTTTGAAACCTCAAAAGCCCAATGCCCAATCATTTCCCACCTCTTTCCTCCTTAAGTTTTTATAAAAATTCTCACTGTCGAAGCTTAAAACTCAATGAGTTTAGGACTAGAGGAAAAAAATAGAATAAATATGCAAGTAAATGAGTGCATGTATTATATATAGCTATAGAAGATTGATGAGGTAAACCAGCATGGGATCAAAACAACCAAGAAAAGACCTTTTCTAATTAGAATAATAAAGCATACTTCAAGGCTAATTCTGTATGTTGAAGACGGTAGTAGAAGACAGCCAGATCCCCGTAACTTTTCATAGTATCAGGATGATCAAGTCCCAACTCCCTCTCATTAATATCCAATGCTTTTTGCTGATAAATTGTTGCCTAAATAAAGTGAATAAAGTTAGTGAATAGAAGAGAATTGTAACAGTTCATATCAAACTTCACCATGAACAAATCTGGTTGATGTTTTTGAATCTCAAAACAAGATTTCAGCTGAAACAAATTTAATGATGGTTTTCCATAAAACTGCTTTCTCTGATTTAAATACTTCAAAGTTGCTTCTTTTCTTTGATTGCAGCATGTTTCTTTTTTATTTAAAAGGATAGCGATAGCTTTATTTTCTTTTCCCCATGTACAAAGCACAAAGCAATATAGTCCTTGTATAGTAAACCATAAACTGTTTCATGTCCAAGCACATTATAATTTAGAGCTGTTCTCATATATTCCAAAGCAAAAGTCAGCAGGTATATGCAAAGCCAGGCATCAGTGGCAAGGCAACTTTGATAAAAAAAAAAAAAAAAAAAAAAAGAAGAGGAAAATTACAATCACTCCCTGAGATTTGTCAAACCCACTAATCCATTATTATAGTTTTAAAAGTCAACTAATAACCTCCTCACATTTTATTTTAGTAACTATTTCCATTTTCTGCTAACTAAATCCCCCCTCAGGTTTGATAATTTTATTGTAAACCTAAGGGGGTAATTAGTTAGCGGAAGGGGAAATAGTTAATAAAATCAAACTTTAGGGGGCATTTAGTTGACTTTTGTAAATGCAAGGATAAACTAGTGAATTAGAACAAATCTTAGGAGTGTAACTGTAATTTCCCCCAAAAAAAAAAACACTTATAATAATCTTTTCCATTTATTTGCATGAATTCTTTAATAATTTGATTATCCTCTCAAATCTACTTTCATGCAAATAAGCAAGTAAAATATTCTTGCTACATGCAGCATGTCCAAGAAAAAATATTAGAAAATTATCAAAATTAAAGTCAATGTTAATAAAATCAGTAACACAAAATGAAAGGCCAAATATATTCTAACAGAAGAAAATTCATTAATCATCTTGTCATGAAAGTAGCCATAAATTTAATGTTCTACAAATATAAATTCCATGATCTTATTTTTCTGCGAACAACTTGGTAAATAACAGCACACTAAGACATCCAGGACACGTTTATAAAAATGCCAGCATGCCAAAGGAAATACCTGATTAAAGTCTCCTGTATGGTAGAGCACTACAGCCAGTAGACTGTAAGCGCCTGCAGTCATTCGGTGATACGGACCACAGACTGACACAAGCTTTGAGAGTGCCTTCAAAATTCAACATGGAACTCATTAAAGTTTCTGACTAATTGATAAAATAAGAAATTAAATGAAAGCATAATAGAGGCAATAGTCCACACCTTAGTTCCATAATTAACAGCATCCTCCAATTTGCCTTTGTCCAGGGAAGTTTTAGATGATTCCAACAATGTGCGTCCATCTGCAGATGAACATGCAACATGCTGCAAGAAAGAATTAACACTGTCAAAACAACTTATAAAAAAATTTCATTTCTGAAATTATTCATCCGCATCTCACCTTGTATACAGGGACCATACTTATAAAATCTGACTTCCTAAATGGAGATGAAGCATCCATATCATAGTCCCTTGGAAGAAGCTCAAGGCCAACCTACCAAAGGATACATATTAAGTTACAACGAAGTGTACTCATTTAAGGAATCTCAAGCAACAGCAAGAAGGACACTATTCAAACCTTGTGGGAAAGGCCACGAAGAATTACAAATTTCCTTAAGTCCTGGCAACTTTCATGCTTCCGCCACCAACCAAACCTTTTTGAAAGAAAGGTTTCCACCCACTTCCACTTCAATTCATCATCGTTTAAAAGATCTGCATTTTCATTTTCAGATGAAGGTGTTCCCAACAATATATTTAGACATGATGCAATTGATGCAGCCAAATCATCAACATTATTAACTGCAGCAACAACAGCTTGTAATATGTGTTTGTAGGCTCGGACAATCATTTCATGAATACAAAGTGATTGCACGTGAGGAAGCTTGTCAGCAAGTTCAACCTAAATGACAAAAGGAAAAAAAAGAGAATTAAGCTTCAGAATCCTAAATCCAGATATATAGCTATGTCCACTCTACAAAAGTATATTGAATGTGACATAGTTTAATTGGTGATAATAGTGACAATATCTAGTTGTTAAGGCAGATTCCAAGGCAATGATAGCAATGGAAGCAAATTAATTACAAGTGAACCCATAAATTTGCATCTTCTTATGCAGCCACATATAATATTCTAGTAAACATGACTTCATAGTTGATTAACTTTCCCATACAATAAGACTTATTCCAGACACTGAGAACTGCATTTGAATATTTTTTAGTCGGCATCACCTATTCTTTCCCTTCATTTTATTTCAAAACATCAAGAAAAGAGTATGATTTAACAAATTCTTTGTTGGTAGTCTTCGACGAAACTGCATTAATAGTTAGCAAAACTTAGAGTAAGATAACAAAAGAAAGGCATGATGAAGAAATTACCACATGCCCTAAAGAACACATCTGCAAACCCCTGGTATGCATAAAATCTGTCAAAGTTCTTCCGTCAACTGGTGAAAGTTCAAGGGAGCCAAAATCTGCCACCTGAAAAGTTGCAATCACATGTTAAATCTGACATCTTAATAGTCCAAAATAAGTTGAATATTGAGTAACTAACCAGTTTGGGAAGAGCAGTTTCAATGTAGTATTTATGCGCCATTTCAATCAATTCACCAGGTGACTACAAAATAAACAGAACCAAACAAAAATAAATCAGAAGCATGAAAAAGAACCACTCTAGAATTAATAATTTTGAAATTTGAATTCCAAGAACAGAACTAGCTGCATGTATGTTAAGAGGATATATAGCAAGTCCTTAAGCTGATAAATATTCACAAAATCAGCAGAAAAACCTTGAGGTGAAGACCAGTTTCTGATTCTTTGAGACGTAAATATGCAGCTTCATTAAGCAGCTTTTTCCACACAATTTCCATTTCCCCTTCATTTTTCTCCAATTCTTTCTGATTAGTGGCTTCTAATTTCTTGTTCATGTCAAGATTACCTACAGAAACATCTTTTCCCTCTTCAGTTTTGCTGCCTCTGACATCTATTTTCTTCTTTATATCCTTCAGCAATGCACCTTGCTTACCAAGTCCCTTCACAGCGGGCTCAGGCTTTTTCTCTTCAGCTTTCTTAGACTCTGTTGTCCCAGAAGCCTGATTTTGCAAATGCTGAACCCAACATGCTCCTAGCTCCCATCTGATGGACTTGGTTTGCCTACTGGATTCTTCCTGCAACTTCCTTAGACTATCCTCTAATACTTTCCTCACCAAAGACCTTGCAGAACTTAAACTTTCAGAATCTCCAGTCTGCACTCGTTGGATGGTACTAGATGATTGAGGAGTAGATGACTTGTGCAACAGCATTCTCACACTGAAACATGATTTGAAGAAAACAACAGTTAACAGTTCATGATATCTTACAACAATACATTGTAGACGAATTTCACAGAATGATGTCTGTATGCAAAAGGCATATATGAATGTATGAAGTAGTAGCAGGAAAACAAAATTTTCTTGATTAGATGCATGAGTTGAAAGGCATGGAAGAGATGAGGAGCTAAGTAGCTAGTAGCATTTCATTTTTACATTTAATAAACCATAAGCCTAGCCAAGGACTGACCTGTTAACATTCAAGGCATTGGCACCTCCTTCAGGCTGGTCCTCAATGTCAATATCCTTGGGAATAGGATTCCCCTCCCAATTAACCTCGGCCGAAACTTTGACAACAGCAGTATAGCCACAGTGTCGAACAATCACAACACCTAAAGTAGAAATATCCTACAGAACCAAAAGGCAATTTAAGCAATTTAGGCAACCTAATCTGGTCAGTCAAAAAACATAAGCACACAAAACAATAATCGTACTGACATGAACTGTTGCACTTTCATCAGCAGTAATGCCTTTAAGCAAATTTCTCTGAGCAAGATCATCCTGTGACAAACCAAGAACTCGACTCCCATCATTTTTACAATCTAATTTAATACTTGCATCAGGAGCTTCCCTTGTCACCTTGATAATCAAATCTCCCAATTTTTCCTCATGCCAAAATGATAGGCTTGAATCATTTGAAACCAACCGATTATTTTCAATAATCTTTTTGATTGATGCAACAGCTTTGAAAACAGAAACATCGACAAATAAACTATGAAGTAGGAAGGCTTTCCTATCCCGGATTTGCCTCTCTTCTGCTGTTTTACAAGGCATTGCTGCTAAAATTGCAAATTCCTTCGCCCATGGCCTGTAATCATGTTTTCCATCTCTTCCTTGTCCACCTCCATTCCCTCCCCAATTCTCATCTTCCACAGGAAGTGGAGGGAAAATAGATGGATTGTCAGCAACAACCGGAGGAACAACCCATGTGTTTGCCCGAAATCCATAAGGAAGATTCCCAAACTGAAATGAAACAAGACACTAAATTAATCACAAAGCATTTCTCATATTAGTTATTAATGTATAACAGAATAAAGGACAAAAAAAAAGGACTGAGGTGAGATAATAACCCACCTTATTGTGCTCTGTGAAAGATTTCATTAGAGCCTTGTAAGCCTGCAGGAAAAAAAAAAGTAGTTCAACAAATGCAAAGAGAATCTCCCTTGAACAATAACAAGCACATATTTACATAAGCACAAAAAGGAAAAAAAAAATCAAGTGCAAGAACTTGCAAAATCATGTCACATGGTATAATCTCATTTCTTATAAAACCATTGCCTAAGTTGAAATAATTGAATTTTAGCAACTAAATATAACCTTTCAATACATAACAATTGGCTAGATAAAATTTAATTCAAAACACTAGGAAAAAACAGGAAAATGTTGAATTGGATTAAATTATAATTAACTTACAGCGTCAAAAACCCTGCTAATCTGCTGGAGCAGACTAACCAAAGAGTGACATAAAAGAATACGTTTTCCAGCAGGGTAAAACCCTTTCTTTGACGCTACAATTGTCATCGGCTTCCCACTGCAAACCCTAACCTGCAATTTATAACAATTTTATACTCCACTTAAAAATCAACAAATTACCCAATTTTATTCAGAAAAATAAAATCATTCTCACATCTATCTGGAAAAAATCATCATCCGTTTTATCCTCCAGAAATGGACGCGTCGACCTTCGAATATCTGCAAAATTTCAACACCAAATCACAAAATTAGCTTAGCAAATCATTACGATAATATCACACTTTTAAGAGAGTGATATTTGAGAGGAAAAAAAAAACTGACAGTGAACCGGCGGCGTCAGATGCGAAAACGAAAAAAAGTCGTAGAACTGCCCCAGGCGCGGCGGCGGACACATGGAAACAGCGCCTGCCGCCACAATGTCCATCTTTTCCGGAAACTCCTTACAGACGTCCTTCGTGCTCTTGCAATTGGTGGCGCCGCTTTTCTTATCACCTCCTCCGCCGCCAACTTTCGCCTTTGGATTAGCGTCGGTACCATTGTCAGTGCCGGAGACCTGAATCGTTTCGGTTTCGGTCGAACCAGCTTCTTTTGAGCCTGAGTCTTTGGAGTTGGTTCGACTAGACGGCTTGGAAGACGATGGACCGAAGGAGGTGGTGCAGGCGACGATGTCGAGGAGTCGCCGAATGTGAGTTACGGTTTGCTCTTCGGTGTAGTCCTCTGTAACCGTAATTTTGAAATCTCGTTATAATCTCAAAAATAAAAAAAAAGGGTAAAGTAGTGATCTGGTAGAAGCTGCGTATACTGTAGACAGTTGAATAGTAACCGTTGGATTTTGGGGTCACCTTCGATGATGCTGAGGTGGCAGGGTTTAAGCGACACGATGTCAACCGTATCCTTGAGTCTGGGACCTCTGACCTGTAATCAATCTCAGTCAAAAGGTAAAAAGTAAAATAAATGGAAGAAAATTACTAAAAGTGCATTAGATAGAAGTATATATAAATTTAACTTTAATATGCTTAATTGAAACAAAGTTTCAGTAAAATAGTTAAAATTTTTAAATAAATTTTATAGTTTTAAATTTATATTTTTATAGGACTAATTTTGAATTGTTTATATTAATTTATTTATTATTATTTTATCATGCAATATTAGTGCAAAATTTTTTAGATAAAGTATTAATTTGAATCATAAATTTATATTAAATACAATATAATGGAATATAAAATTTAATCAATGAAATGATTAATGAAATTATTCATTATAATTTTACAATTTAATATTCTAAAAATATATAATATGTATTTCTTTATCACATAAAAGAAAGTACGATAAAATATATTTATTTCTAATGCTTTTAAAATAATTTTCTTTTTTAAAATTTTATTTATGATGTTAATTTAATGGGTTTACATATGGATACCCTTTTTTTTATAAAATATTCTACAATTGTATAACTTTTTTAGTTACTTTTATTTTATTTTATATTTATTATCATATGATAAAAACATATTTTATCATGCAAATTGTAGTTATTGATAAAATATATTTTATTTTATAAAAAAAAATAACCACCGACTGTACTTTTTTTTTCTATATACTAGTACGACTCCAATGTTTATTATTATCAAATATTTTTATAAAGAATTTGTAATCATTCAATATCATACAAATATTTTATATTATCAAATATTTGGCACATACCAAATAATTAATACCAAGTCTATATATGAAATTTGTTAAAATTATGTGAAAAATAATTAAAAGAAAAATCCACTATTGGGTAAAATCGTGATTTTTTAAATTATATATATATATATATATATAGTTGTATTTTCAAAATTAAAAAAAAAATGGAAATAACTCATTTGGTCCCATCCGCGGCTCCTTTATGCTGCCTTGTTCCCACAAACTACAGCAAAAGGGGCGAATTGATCGTGTGGTAGATCTAAAGGACGAAACATCAAATAAAAATCATTGATTGCGGGACCACATACATATCTAAATTAATTTTTAATGTACTTTCCGGAATTAAAGAAAAATCGTCTCATTAATCAACGGTAGAAAACCACGATTGCGATGGGTTGCGTTGTAGTGGATGAAACATTATATTTTCTATAATGTCGTTTATTTTTTTTTATCCCTAAGCTTCCAATTATTTCTTTAATATTAATTATATTCGTTAGTTATAAAAACTCAAATTATTCAAAAATTTGATATTAATGAATCTATAAAAAACATAAAACTCTTCTAGTGTCTATTTTTCTTTAATTAAGAAACTTAAAGTTAGATCTTATTTTAAAAAAATTAAATTATTTACCATTTAAACTAATATAAATTATATATGAGCCTCTAATTTATAGTATTATTAATTCTTAAAAAATTATATTATTCAATATAATATAATATTTATTTTTTCTTAGAAAATATGATATAAAAAAGAGTTTTATCATATTTTATTAATTTAATAAATTGAAATTCTGATTATGTAATGTAGATTTTTTTTATTGTTAAAATATAATGTAATTAATAACTAAGATTATATATATATATATATATATATATATATATATATATAATGAATGTTACCTCGTGAGATAGAGAGTAGTTGGTTAAATGGCATGTCTCGACATGGACACCTAAAAGCTTTCTTACATCCAAGATCCTGTCCGTTGAGATACCCTTCAAACCACCGAAAAAAAAAATTTACACTTACAGAAAAAAAAAAAAAAAATAATAATAATAATATATATATATATATATCCATTTCCAAATACAGAAATGTGGATTAACCAAATATATTATGCATACACGTAGCAATACTTGCATATAGTAAAAATAAAGTGATTTTCTTATATTATAATAAACTAATTAATATCAACTCTAAATAAATAAATAAATATTAATGAAAAATAGTCTATTGAACATATTTTTAAGAATATATAAAAAGTAAAATTTAAATTTTATCATTATTAATTTATAAAATTAATTATAATACCATATTATAAAGAAGAAAATATCGAAAAAGAAAAATTCGTATTATATAATACATTTATCCATACATACCTTGAGGGTTACTTGTGACTCGTCAGGTGTTTCCATGGTAATTTCAATAACAGTAGGCAAAACTGTACATTTCATAAAATTTAAACAATGAATATTCATAGATGTGCATTTGAAAATGAAATAATTAAAGAAAGAAAGAAAAAAGATAAATCAATAATGGATAAGATTAATAATAATTAAAAAAAAGAAGAAGATAGAGAGGTGAAATTTTTTGAACCATACAATTTATAAATATAAAAACTATATAATATAAGACTAATAAAATTGGTCCAAATTTTCAAGAAAATAATAATATGATGAAATTAATGGAGGATGAGACCTTTCTCCTCCTTCTTCTTTTTCTCTCCCTTGGCTTTATGAGGTTTTGCCTTTCCAGTTTTAGGACCCATTTTTGCGTCAAGAAAAGTAAAAATCTGTTTTAACTAATAACGCAAGTGATTAATGATAAGAATTATTTGGACCCAATTGAGAATTTTATATCAACTGAACATTTCTGCATGCAAAATCCTTGCTTCGACCTCTTCTTCAACTGCTCATAAATAATCCTGACAAGAACATGAACTTAAACAAGAAAAAAAAATGAAGGAACCCAGAAAGGAAATAAGAGCAATGTCTATAATCAAATACAAGAAATGAAGGAAGTAGCTTCAGGAACTCAAGAAACAGCAATGCCAAGAACTGAAGTAAATACAACTGAAGAGGCAAGCAAGTGCTTCTCCATGGCAGAGAACTAAAGAGCAAAGAAGAATAGAGGAATTGAAGTATTGTGCAGTATAGTAGCTAGAAATACCCCCAAAAAAAAAGAAAAAAAGCAAAAAAAAGTGCAAGTTAAAAGAAAGAAAACTGGGGACAGAAAACAAATTTGAGAGAGTGATGAGTAGCTTATTAGAATAGAGGAGAGGATATAGAAAAGAAAGAAAGAATGAGAGGTGGATAGGATAAGGTAAGCCCAAGTCCTTTCTCATACACAAGAACACAAAAGAACGTAAGGTTAGCAATTTCAGGCCTCTCATTTATTTTTATTTTTTATTTTTTTTTGTAATTTTGGAAATTTTCTCTTCTTAATTCTCTTTCTCAATCTTTTTACGACACACCTCATCACTTCTATCTTTATCCTTGTTTTCAAATTGCTTGTCTTTTCTTTATTTATTTCTTTCTTTTAACCCCATCTTTTCTAGACATTTGGTACTTGGATATTGGAAGTTTGATTTCATTGCGGATATAATTTCTTTCCTGACCATATAAAAGATGGTCACGGTTTATTTTAGTTGCTTGTTTGCATGTATAAATTATTAGTATCAATATAAGTTTTTGACTCTTAATAATGAATTATTATAATATTATAGACCGTTCAATTGTCAAATGATAAGAAATACCTTTTATAATATTAAAAAGATCATAAATCTAATATTTGATCATTGTAAATATGAAAATTTTCTTCTGATTAAATTTAAAATAAACTATTCATTAGAAATTAAATAATTATAGTAGACAATAATTTTTTCTTTCTAATTAAAAAAGATTATATTCCAAAATGTTTTAGTTTTGAGTTTTTGTGTATATAGTTATATTAAATTAATTATTAAAAAATTTTTATTGTTATTATAATTATACCTAAATTAATCCAAATTAGTAAATATATAATGAAATTTGAATAACGGTGGTTTAAAAAAAAAGAAAATTTATATCCTATGATTATTATTTGAAGAGTCTATCATCATCTAGGAGATGGCTGTATTGGATTTTTTTTTGTTTATGATGGTTTTAAGCTTACGTAAAATTTCCCTTTTAATTAAAAATAAATATTATTTATGGTAATAGACAATAATTATTTTTTGTCCGATTTAGAGAAAATTTGTATCCTATGATTATATATCATTTGAAGGGTTTATCACCATATCTAGGAGCTAGCTCTGCTAGATTCTACTTTATTTGTGATTTTTTTTAGCGTATGTGTTTGTGCCAAGTATACCCTTTTTAAAGGACTTATTATTTTTGTATTGGCCCTGTTTCCATGTATATGGCCTGTTCTATATTTATATGGTTGTAGTTTTGCTATGCATGTTTGATATATCAAATCGGTATGAGATTTGATGATCAAACATTAGCTAGGAATTTGTCTATTTACTAAATTATTTAAATTTCAATCTTAATTTGTTTGAATTGATGAACATTAGCTAGGAATCTTGTCTATTTGCTAAATTTTTTTAAATTTTAGGCTTATTAATTAGTTGGAGAAAAGCCAAATATTTAAAGCCTGTAGCCAACCTGCAACCAATTTAGTTTCACTTTTAATTTTGATAAAGAAAATCCAATTTCTACGATTTTAATATCCTTACTGCTGGATTGGCCAATTCGCCAATAAAAATAATAAAAATTTTAATTCGAAAATACTAATGGGTTCATTTTAATTTCTTAATCCTTGTTTATGGAAGACTATTGATAACTTATTTTCGAAAATTTTGAATTCAAACCTTGTCAGGAATCAACAAAAAAGTAAAGTGAGAAGTGAAAAAAATTCCCACAAATCTTCCAATACTTAAGTCAGAGAATGTACAGAGAGAGAATTTAAAGAGATAATGAGAGCAGAGAACATGAGAGAATATAATGAATGGGAATGAGAGATATGATATCCTATTTATAGGGATAGTGATGCTCAAACTTGAGAGGAATAAAATTTCTTTTTGATGTAAATCTTGTGCTTATTTGAGGAGTATTTCTTTTTGTCCAAAAGTCATTAGAAATTTTTCTTCTATCTAATTTGTACATTATCCATTAATAGGAAAATAAACCCTTAGTAGAATAAGAATATGCATATGAGGTATGAAGAGTCCCCCCGTGAAAATATGTTTGAATATTTATGTCTGATGTATCATGATCGGATAAATGCTTGGTGACAGATAACTTGAGATAGTAATTCTTCTGCCGAAAGAGAGACTGTGTGCGTAATTGCATCTAATGTAAAGAGGTGATCTAAGGTGGCCAGCCTCAGTCATAGAAAATGGATGATGCTCGATACTAAGTATTGAATTGTAGTGTCTGAATATTAAAGTGTGAAGATGTCAGTTGGACTTATAGATGCTCAGTGTTTATGAAATGTCCTGAGAGATTAACCCATCAGTATTATAGAAACACCATGATGGAACCAGTTGTCGCTGCAAGCGCGGCCTGAGTGTCGAACCTCAGTACTATCAAAGCGACTTGAGGGTGCCGGCTTCAGTTAATGGACTTAAATGCTCGATGCATTAGAAGCACGACTCAAGTGTCAAACCTTAGTATTATCGAAGCGACTTGAGGGTGCTAGCTTCAATCACTGGACTTAGATTGTTATAACCTGATATTTTTATAAATTATTAAATTAAATTATGAGATACGCAGTGTTAATAAATATTTTAAATTTTTATATGTTATGATTATTTTGTGCAATTTAATTTAATTCTAGTGTTGGTAATTATTTAATTTTATTATGGTATTAATATTAAATCGAGATTTAAAAGTTTAACTTAGTGTTGTATATTATTATTTATTTATCTATTTAATAACATTATTGTTATTATTGGTGAATAGTATTAATTTATTTTATTGTAAATATTTTAATATGTAGTGGTGGATTTAATTTGAAAGTAATTACTTAATTCAAAATATTATTGTTATTATTATTATTAAAATATTTTATACATCTATAATATTTTTTCTTTTTCCTAATTATTAAAAAACACAAAAGCATTATTTTTTTTCGGTTTTCTTCTCTTTCCTTCTCTTTTTTTTTCTTCTTCTTCCCGATCTACACAACGCCACCGCCAGCCATTGCATGAACCACCATTCTGCCACCATCACCTCTTCTCTTCTCTTCCTTTCCGCCATCGTCAGCAAGCTTATTCTTCCTTTATTTCGTTGAACGCAGTAGCAGCCAACAACATCACCAGTGACATTTTCGGTGGAGATAGCTTGTGGTTCTGGGCTTGTTTGACTCCTCTTGATCTGGGCAAACTGAATCTTTGGTTGTTTCAAGCTTAGGACATCTGATAATCGTTTTATACTCAAGTTTTAGTTTAAGTCAATGTAGATTTTTTTTTTAAAGTTTGTTATAGTGTGATTTGTGTTAAACTCCTTTGGAAATGTGGTTGTGTGCATCAAGAGCTACCTAAATATATTTTTGTTTGATTTTTCTAAATTATTTTAAGTTTTTGTGTTTTTGTTTTCTGGTGAGTCACTGTTCTGATGACCTACCCCGGAAAATTTCTGTATTATTAGAAAATTGTTTAAATTATATAGAGTATGGTTTATGAAGGAACTTTGGTGATATTGATTTTAGATTTTTAGTTATGAATTTATTTAGTTTATGTATAAAATTGTATTTTTGAAAAATAAGGTAAATTTTATTAATTATATGACTTTTATTGAAAATAATGCTAATTAGTATATTTAATATAAACATTAAGCTTTAGAAATGAGAAAATAGATTTTTACAATTTTGGTTAATTTTAAGAAAACATTTAATGTTATGGTAATTTTTGAAAAAAAAAATAGTAAATTTTGTATTTT
Organism: Mallotus nudiflorus; assembly: GCA_947683625.1. Taxonomy (NCBI): domain Eukaryota; kingdom Viridiplantae; phylum Streptophyta; class Magnoliopsida; order Malpighiales; family Euphorbiaceae; genus Mallotus; species Mallotus nudiflorus. The sequence goes on along the minus strand of CANTUR010000179.1, from coordinate 614,338 downwards.
AATTGAACTTATTGTTAATTAGTGTGTTTTGGATAACTTTTGAATAATAAATAGTATTAAAATAATTTTTATGAATTATTTACTATTTTTAGCTAATTAATAATAATTTTTGAAATTACTATTTTTATGATTAAAATGGATTTTTAGCTATTTTTTTATATAATTGAGTAACTTAAATAATTAATTGAACTTTGTGCTATCTAATTTCAAATATTTGAAAAATGAAATTTTTACTAATATTATTTAATTCTATTTGAGATTTTATTAAATTAATTTGAAGATAAATTATCTTTAATTTTTTTGTTATTTAAATAAATTGTATTGAGGTATTTCATTGATTTTTATAGATTTTAATGATTTTTTTACTTTTATTATTAAATTAATGATTTTTGTGTATTTTGGTTCTCGGTTGGGCAAATTGTGTAGTTTGGGGGCCCAACCTAAGAAGTTATGCTATTGAGAATATTTAAGTGTGTTTTTGTGCAGGATCGACTCTATTTTTAGTAGAAAAATGTCCGTTTTATAGAGGAGACTCCGCCGAATTTTTGATAGAATTCTCATAAAATATGACATCGAGTCGATCCTGAGTTTTTAATGTTTGGTTGAGTCGTGTCCTAAATTGAGTCATTCTTTAGAATTTCTAGAAGTATAAAATTAGAATTTTGATTATAATATTATTACTATTTATTTATTTTCTATAGTTGCACCGAGACCAAGGTCTATCGGACTAAACCAATCTATCTCTTTTAGAGGAACGCACAACTATGAGCTATTATTATACATATGCATTACACGTAGAATAAATATTTGTGAGCATCCATATTTTAATAATTTAAATTTAAGTATGATTTATTTTATTAAATGCTTATATCTATGTTTTGGTATATGTTTAGTATATATTTAGTATATTGCTTTGAAAATGGATGCTCCCATGTTTAAATTATGCATTTCATTATTTTAATAATTATAAGATTTATTTAAAGGATAGTAGTAGAACATGCTTCCTAATGGGCTACATTAGGACTATGTGTGCACCAATGCGTTAGATTTTTAAGATTTATATTATGAAATTATTAATCTGAGATTTTATTAATTTATTATCAAGGTTTACTGTGAGTGAGTGGTGTAATTGCGGGAACTCGATTGACCTAGTGTAAGCTTGTTGGCTAGTGAAGTTTAGTGATCGAGGTTGTGGATATTTTAGGGTTTTGCACCCAAAAATTTCTTCTGCATATATATATATATATATATATATATATATATATATATATATATATATATATATATATATATATATATGGTTGTATATGACTTTAGGTTGCATATATATATATATTATGATAATTTATTTAGTGAGGTCTGACTCCTCTCAATAATTTTTTTCAAGATTTACGTCAGACCTTCCTCATATTACTTTTTATCGGAATCTTTCCTTTCCAATTGATTTGTGTAATTACTGAACTATCATTCCCTTGTATTTTAGTAATCACTGCAGTAGTAGTGTTATTGTGATAGTAGTGTGTTGTACTAGTTAGAGATTTTGTATGAAGATATTTTTATTATGTTATGGTATAAAGATTTATTTTTATATTGATTAAAGTTTTAATTATGGTGTATTTTTGTATTATTATTGCATGTATTTTTATTTTAAGGCTTTCTACGGGTTATAGATTTAAAAGAATTCATGTTCCCTAGCATTGGTCATGACTTCCCACTTTGGGTCGTGACATAGATGCTTGATGCATTAGAAGCACGACCCGAGTGTCAAACCTCAGTACTATCAAAGCAACCTAAGGGTGCTTGCTTTAACCATTAAACTTAGATGATTGGTGCATTAGAAGTACGACTTGAGTTCTGAACCTCAATACTATTGAAGCGACCTGAGGGTGCCAGCTTCAGTCATTGGACTTAGATGCTTGGTGCATTAAAAGCGTAGCCTGAGTGCCAAACCTCAATACTATCGAAACGACCTGAGGGTGCCAACTTCAGTCACTGGACTTAAATGCTTGGTGTATTAGAAGCGTGACCTAAGTGCTGATAAAAAGGATAATTGGCAGCGGGATGAGCATGATTATCAACCGTCATGTCTTTTGATATTCCTTTTAATTTTGAATTGTATAACTGTCACATTTATTTATGTGTCAGAAGATGAGATGTTTTAGCTACCATAATGATAACTGCTCGATTAATGGACTTTTTTTTCCTAGAATACCCTTGATGCTGCATGAGAGAGATGTAACCATAAGGGCAGTAGTGGTCATTCTAGAACCTTCCTCTTCTTTTTAAATAAGCCAATCCTTTTACTAGCCTCACTTTTACTTTTCTGCTGCCTTTTTCTTACTAGTTTTTTTGTTTAGTGTTTTCTGCTATTCCTTTCTTTACATTTTCTACAAACCTGCATTCTTCCTTCCTCTTTCAAGTGAAGTCTCTTCCCTTTTTTGTCTTCTTTCTTTATTTATGCTCAATAGGATCCATGGCTCCATGAGAGCAAGTTAGTTCAGACCTTTTTATATCTAGAATTGATGATAATATGCTCAAATGGTATAGAAGACATTTCAGCATTCCTCAAGAATTCGTTTTGCATACTGTAGACAAAAATTTCAAGGCTCACACCCCTCTTTTAAATTGGCAGAAACTGGTCTTGTACTTTGATTAGTTAAAGAGGGGTTAAAATTTCCCTTAGATCCTTTCATTAGGAGCTTCTTGAATAGGTATAACATAGCCCCTAGCCAACTTCACCCTAACAGTTACCGAATCTTAACTAGGTTTATGGAATTAATATATTAAGAGGGTAAAGAGCCGGATCTAAATATGCTCAGGTATATTTATAGTCTGAATAAGAAGATGGGAGAGCTAATGTTTTCTATATTAGCTATTTTGAACCATAGTCTTTTTGTTAAGCTTCTGGACCTTCACAAGAAATGGAGGCATAGGTTTTTTATAGTTGAGCATCCATTGGATTTTATTAATATCCAGCGGATGTGGGTTGACAACTGCTAAAAGGTGGCGTCCCATGAGTTTACCTAAAGAAGATATTAAATTGGTGCTGAGACTGCACATTCAGAGTGTAGTAGATGGCACATCTGCTAAGAACCTATCTTGGAGATACCTCTAGAGAGTTTGCCTAGGCGTATAGATGTTGGTGGTAAGTTCTGAGATTTTAAAAGTATATTCTAACTTTTATTCTTCTTCATTTGTAGATGGCTGACTATTTCACTTTTAGGGATAGAATCCTTTTAGATGAAGAGTTAAAGAGCAGGTGGCATCCCAAACAGATCAACCTAATCAGGAAGTAGAGGTCTTAGAGGCTCGGGCTAATGCATGCTTGATTGATTGTCACAACCCAAACTGGGAAGTTCTGATTGGCGTTAGGTAACGAGAATTCTCATGAATCCGGAATCCATAGCAAGCCTTAAAAATAAAAACTCATGCAAACACATCGCAAAAATACCTCAAAATTAAAAATTTAATTAATAAAAGGAATATCTATATCATAACATAATAAAATATATTCATACAATTATTCAAATACAGAATCACTGTCTAATACAATGTCAGGTACTACAACAAGAAGCACTACTATTGCAGGGTTTACTAAAATACAAGAAAAGTAATAGTTCAATATTTACATAAGTCGACCGAGGAGGAAAGAGTATGGCGAAGAAATCTAATATGGAAGTTTGAAGTAGAAGATCCTGAAAAAATATTTGAGGGAGTCATACCTTACTGAGTGAATTATTATTATTATATATATACATGCAACCTAAAGACATAGACACTCAAGTATCAATATAATAATATATTTATATTTATTTAATATATACATGCATTTCATAAAAATGCTCAAAATCCATTTTTATTATAACAATAAATGTAGAGGAATTTTAGGTGGAGGATCAGAGCAGAATCCCTAAATTTTTTTGCAACCTCAATCATTGTAATTAACTAGCAAACAGGTTTTTCATAACTTAAAAATATTTATTTTATCCAACTTTTGACAGTAGATTGGCCCTAAGTATATAAAGGGTCAACTAAGGATTCACAATCCCACTACTAGTAAGACTGCCCTGAGTACACTACAATTCAACCAAGGATCCGCAATCATACCCCCTCATTATCCATAATTCATAATAATCATAATATCCACATCATAAATCAATCAATTTCATAGTCTATCATTTAACGTACTATTGCGTAATAGCCCTAGTGTGACCCACTAGTGGCACGTTCTACGACAATCCTCCAAAACATTTATCATAAATAGAATAATCAAATTTATATTAAAATATGCAGCATCCATTAATAACAATTAGTAATCACATTTTATATATGAAAACATATATGCTCAATAATAATAATAAAGAACATTTAATGTGATATAGCATAATTAATAATAAAATTCATAATTATTCAAAGTATGGATGCTGATAACATATTCTATATCTAATGCATACATATAATAATAACTCACTATTCTATTGCGCTCCTCTATCTTGGCTCGATTGGCCAAGTCCGATAGGCTTAGCTTGCGGAGTAGCTAAGGAAAAAAATATAATATTATTATTAAGAATAATTCCCTAATTTTATAATTCTACAATTTCTAGAGAATGACTCAATCTAAAACACGACTCGACAACAATTCAAAGCTTAGAAAAATAAATAAAAATTATATTTAGTTACCTTACCACTTTTACAACAATTAAGCTTAAAGCAACTATAGCTGAAAAATTCAAATTCAAGCTCCATCTAACCAAATACTCAAAATATTAAAAATTGAATTATTAAAAAATGGAGTAGTTACCAAATTTGAAACTCGAAACAGTTTGAGGATTTGAGAAGCTCGGAGGATAAGCTTCCAAAAGAGACCAACATCAGCTTTTGTTGTCGTCGGAATCATCTTCGATGAGCAAGGGAAGATCCTACCAACACAAGAAATTGAGAAGAAGAGAAAGGATGATGCTTTGCCAAAGCTAGGGACGTCATCAGCTTGATGGAGGAGGTGGCGCGATGTGATTGGTGGCGATTGGAGGGTGGTGGTGCTGGTTCTGTCTGTTTATGGTAGAGCAAGAAAAGAAAGAAAAAAAATAAATGAGGAAGAAGAAGGAGGAGGAGGAGGAATAGACTACTAGACGTTTTTGGTTAATAATAATAGTAATAGTAATAGTAATAGTAATAGTAATAATAATAATAATAATAATAATAATAATAATAATAATAATAATAATAATAATAATAATAATAATAATATAATTTTGATTATATCTTGGTTATATCTTGATAATAATAATAATAATAAATAAGATTATTTAGACTTAGCTATAAATAGTACACATAAGACAATCATATCTTTAGACAAGATAAAACATACATGTTTTTATAGACATAGTAGAGAATTTACACATTGCTTACACTCTACTAATCCACATTTAAATACAATAACATACTTAATAATTTCATTAGGAAATTCCTTAAGTCAACAACAAGATAAATTTAACAAGACACTTGAGACTATTTTCCAAAAATAAATCCAGACACTAGATAACATTTATGAATTAAAAAATCAGATTAATTATCTAAAAAACACAAACAAGACTCTTTCCAGGAAGATCCAGAACTATTAGATAACAAAATCCTGATAATAGGACATCTTGGTTATTTCGTAGACAAAATTCCACACAAACTTTGGAATAGACAGTGGACCTAGAAAATGATACAAGTATATTTTCTGACAGACAATTAAGGACTTTAAATCCTAGAAAAATATATCAACAAGGATTTTTAGACAATCTCATAAGAAGAACACAACTTTTAACCCTAAGACAAAATGTTAGGATTGCATGCCCTGATGGACAAGAAGTTATAATACCACTAGTTTCTCAGGAAGGTAGCAACCAACTTAGGACACACAGACGTCTTAATTATATCTATCAAGGACTAGTAGTCATTGGAATAAGGACTTTAGCCAGAGCAAGTATAGGAACAAAAGTACTAGTAGTACTTTATGATACCAGACACTCAGACTTTAACAAAGCCATTATAGGAATAATGAAAGCAGACATGAACAACAATGGTAGTATAAACTATATTGCCCCAGACTTCAATATGACAATAAATGATTTTAAGAAATATATTAAAATCAAGATACTAATAAAAGGATATCAAGACTTTATGGGAGACAATATTCTTTTAGAAATACAATTTATAGGAAAAGCCATGCATAATATAGCCACAGCCTATAAATTAGACTTAAGAGGACTAGTTGACATTATATCCACAATAGGAACCAGAATGATTCCTCCAAGACAAATAAATTCAGAAACATTAGCAAGTTTAGAATGGAATCTAGGACATATAAGACTAGTTAATGAGACATTAACCCCTATAAATGTTGAATATTACTCACATACAGACAATTCATACAGTGTAAGATTTACAGACTATAAAAAAGGCAAATCTATCATAGAAGAAGATATAGATGGTGAATCTACTTCAAATATGATGATTAGGACTTCTAACATAGATGAAAATTCACCAATATTAGTTAAAGGACAACTATAGGGTGAAACTGCATTAAATAAAAAGACATACATTAAACATTACTTAGCTAGAATTTCAGACTTTGACCCAAACAATGATGAATTTTAGTTAGACAAAGACTATAATATTCGTAAACTTGAATATATAGACACTAATGAAAATTTCGACTATATTGATGAATTCCAAGAATCTTTTAATAAGATTGAAGAATTATTTCAATATAAACATTGATTCATTAAGTAATAATACAAATAAAATCTTAATGAATCTTGCAGAAAGTATAGAATCTCAAACAACAACTAGAAACACTATCTCCAGGACAACCCCCACACAATATAGTGCAGGAGAATCATACACAGCAACTTATGATGCAAGCATCCCTCCTAGGAGAACAGTAGAAGTTTAACCTGATACCTTACCTGTTAGGAGACATAATATAGGACAAAGATTAACTCCTGATAAAGATTATTATTTTGGAAAACAAATATTACTTAATATTGCCAAAATAGATCCACAGGAATGAGATACTTACATAGAACAATGGTCATCATTAGTTCTAAGACATTACATACAATATGATTATAATATAACTATTGGAGAAGACATAATTAATAAAGGTGAGACATTTCTAGGAGAAAGTGTAAGAGGAGCTTGGGAAACATACAAAAGAGAAAATCCCCAAGAACTTCAAAATATAATTTCTATAGGACCAAACAAATTAAATTTTATAGGACTCATTCATAGAATGTTAACAGGACAAGAAATAATTATGGGGTCTGAAATTAGACAAGAACAAGCACTTAGAGACCTTGAATAACTACAACTTAATTCTTGGGAATATATAAAAGAATTTTCCTATGATTATTTGCATTTAGCATCCATATCAGGAAATTATTTTTCACAAGAATTAGGAAACAGACTTTTCTCAAAACTTGCAGGAGAATTAGGACTTAAAATACACAATAAATGGAAGGAAAAACTTAGAATAATTCCTCCAGACATAGTTACAGGATGGGATAACATAGGACATAGAATACAACATATAATGTAGGTATTAAAAGATAAATGTATAGCAATAGCTGTGCAAAAACAACTTAAGACACAAAACACGGGTTATTGTAGAAAGATACACACACTGCAAGCATATGAGTCTAAGTACTCTAAGACTAAATCTAAAAAACAGTAAAAATATAATACACATAGATCTCCTAAAAAGACTAAGAGAAAATCTTACAAAGTTAGGAAATCTGATGAAAAGAAACCTTATATTAAAAAAGACAAACATGTAAAAAGACAAAAAATAGATAAAACATACCAAAATAAACTTACTTGTTTTGCCTGTAACAAAGAAGGACATTTTGCAAAAGAATGTCCTTACAAACATAATCTCTATACAATAAATGCAGAGATTATAAAATAAATAAATATGAATCTAATACATGTAGATGAAGACATGTCAGACACATCCTCTATTTACTCAATCATATCAGAAGAAATATATGAGGAAATAGAAAAAATACCTAAAGACTATACTTTTATAAATCAATTTATAAAAGAAAAAATACAGGACAATGACACAGAATCAACAACTTCTGAAGATGAAGAAAATATTAATTTAATGTTTTCTTATCTTAAAAATTATGAGACAACAGATTGCTTGCATGATTGGCATTTTAACACAGGATCAGACATAAATTCATGTTTTAAATGTAGATATTTTCCACATATAACTGTTAGAGCTAGATGTATAAAATGCATGTTACAAATATGCAAGTTATGTCTAGAACAATATTATCAGACTACATTTCCAAGACATAATACAACTTAAACACCTCAGACATGCATAAGTAATCAAAGACTTTCTACTCTAGAAAATAGAGTAGCCATACTAGAAGATTCTTATGACAACCTTTCAGAAGAAATTAAAAAACTCAAGAAAGGAAAACAACAAGAAAAATTGGATAATTCACCCTAATTTAGGAATAAAAATATCTAAACCAGGTGAATCATCAGACTTTGAATTTCATACACTTATGGCTTTAGAGACACAAGGATCACAAATAGAAAGTTCACAGATAGAAAAATTGGTATATCATAAAATACCCACCATATGCAATAAGACACCTATAAGAGAACTCAAAGTTTCAGTCCTACTAGACATTAAGGGAAAAGAAATGGTTTTACTAGCCCTTATAGACACAGGAGCCTTAGAAAATACAATAGACATAAGACTAGTAGAATTTTTAGATAAAAATTCTATAAGACATCATCCACAAGGTAGAAAAAGCACACAATATGATGGGACAACTTTTCGGATACATAAGTACATTACAAATGCACACTTAAAAATTGCTGATAACTGTAGCCAATATGGACAAACATATCAAGTCAGCCATTTTTGGGTAGACAGTCTAAACCACGAATACATCAAAATGATATTAGGCTTATCATTTTTATTTGGAGACATGGGTGGCCTTTTTTCAATAAATGACTATATTTTCTTTGTTAGAAAACCCATACTTAGCCCTATAATATCAGAATATGCGCTCATGCAGCGTGGTGAGAATTATAGGGTACCACTTCCATTGCCAAATTTTCCTGAAAAAAAAAAGAAAAATTGGAAAATTGTAATTGTAAAATTAAAGGACAATGTAAAAATCATAATCAAGACAATTTCCTAATAGAAGAAGAAACAGATACTCCAGAAAATACTCCTGATTCTGAAGAATCTAGGGATATAGACTTAGTAGACCTAGTAGACTTATCTAAGGTTAGAAAAACCTTAGAATAACACATAGAATTAGACGACATAATCAATAGACTTTAAAAATTAGGGACTATAGGAGAAAACCCTATTAGACATTGGAACAAAAACAAAATAACTTGTAAGTTGGACATAATCAATCCTGATTTAACTATTCAAGCAGGAAAGATTAAATTTAACACTTGGGAGATAGAAGAATGCAAAAGGCATATTAAACAACTCCTGGATTTACACGTTATAAGACAAAGTACATCTAGACATAGATCACCAGCTTTTATTATCTAAAAAGAATCAGAACTTAAAAGTGGACAATCCAGGATGATATTCAATTACAAAAGACTTAATGACAACACACATTAAGATGGTTTTAAAATCCCAGAAAAAGATGTATTAATAAACAAAATACAAAATGCAAAAATTTTTAGTAAATTTGATTTAAAATCAGGTTTCTAGAAAATTAAAATGCATGAAGACAATATTCCCTGGACAGCTTTTAGTTGCCTTGAAGGACATTTTGAATGGTTAGTAATGTCATTTGGACTAAAAAATGCTCCATAAATTTTTCAAAGAAAAATGGATGAAGTATTTAGACATTGTAGTACATTTACTTGTGTGTATATTGATGACATTTTAGTTTTTTTAAAAACTGAAAAAGAACATATTGCACACTTACATTCTGTATTTAACATATTTGAAAATCATGGAATGATAATATCTAAAAAGAAAATGGTTCTCAATAAAAGACATATTGAATTATTAGGCTCTGAAATAGGACAAAGAAGAATAAAACTCCAACCTCATATTACTAGGAATATCTTAGAATTTCCTGATAAAATTGAGGAACTTAAAGGACTGCAGGCCTTCTTAGGACTCTTAAACTATATTAGGCCTTTTATTAAAGACTTGTCTAAACTGACTGGGCCTTTATACAATAAGACTTCTATCAAAGGACAAAGACATTTTACTAATGAGGACATTAGAATAGTACAAGAAATAAAAAAAATGTGTACAAAACCTTCCTCTACTTAGACTTACTTTAAACACAGATTACATGATTGTAGAAACAGACGGTTGTGAATTAGGATGGGGAGCTGTATCATATGCAAAACCTCATAAGTATTCACCTAAGACAGAAGAATAAATTTGTAGATGCTCTTCAGGTATTTATAAAGAAAAAGGCATTACATCTTTAGATTTTGAAATATTGGCGGTAATAAATGGAATTGAAAAATTCTATTTATACATTTGTGACAAACCGTTTACAATTAGGACAGACTGTGAAGCAACTATAAAATTTTACAATAAACAAATAGAAAAGAAGATTAATGCAAACAGATGGTTAAATTTTGTAAATTTAATCATGAACAAAGGTATTAAGCCTTCTTTTGAACATATAGATGGCAAGAAAAATACTCTTACAGACAATTTATCCAGACTAATCTTTTGATGTGTTTACAGGGTAATCCAGAGGAAAAATCCTCAGACACCAAAGAAAGACTTGGTTTTGGCGCTAAAAATCAAAACTCAGACATTAAGACATTTCCATATGGAAAAGACATGGGTACTAAAAAACCTACAATTTACATCAAGACAAACGCAACTGTTGCAACTATGAAGTTTGGTCAACAAGAATTACCAGTCTTCAAAGACACTCATACTTCTAATTTTGCAGAAAGAAAAGACTTTAGTGGTCCTCAGCTCTGCATAATAGACAGTATCTGGAATCTCCCTACTAAGGAAAGGGGAATCACCAAGAAAATGGGAATAATTAATGCCTTAATTAATTATTTCCAAACATCCCAGACACTATTAGGCAAAAAATTCTTATGCTATGTTCTTTATAATGGTCCATATGCAGGAATTTACAACAACTGGACCGAGATTAATGAAAGAATTGAGGTCCATAAGCAAATGTCTAAATTTGACAAGACATTAAAGACACCAAAATTTAAAGGTTTTTATGACTGTAAAGAAGCCCAAAAAGACCTTCAAGACTATCTTTAACCCAATACTCCATATTATATTGGCCCAGAAGGAAAAAAGAGACTTTCTGATCCAACTTCCAACTCATCCTTCTTTAAACCAAGAACATCTTATGCAAAGACACTCACCAAACACATAGTTCCTATAGATAATACAAAAAATGAGACTGTGATGATATAACACAATGTCCCCTATTCTTTGAATACATGGATTGAAGACATAATGGATACATCATGGAAAAAGTTCATCATTCTCCAAGAATTTCTGGACTTATGTCACAATGACCAGTTTGTTGAATGTAATGCTATTAATAATGGCATTTTTTGTGGTTATATTTTTCATTGTGATAACAGATATCCTTGCAGGAAAGAACACTACTTATGTGGAAAGACATCCTCTTATCACTGTCAACTTGTTTATTCATTCAGATCCCGTGGAATATAGGTTGACAGGTTTCCATTTGGTAAAAAATTCAAAAATGTTAAAATTAGTCCACTCCAATTTTACCAACATGGACTTTTAACAGACTTATGGATCCATGATCCATCCAACATCACTGATTTACCAGAAATCCTTGAATTGCCACTACTTGAAGCAACAGCCCATAATGCCATTCATGTTAAATTAACTGTGGTTCCCTCTGAAGACATAGCTGAACAGACAGAACCTTGTCATACAATGGCATTTATCCATACCCTTGGACATCCAAGATATAAAAAGATGCCCTCAGAACATCTCCATCTAGAAACTTCATGGACTTTGCCTCAAAATCTATGGCCTAAAGCCCTAGTTCACTGGAAGACCAGGACAGCTGCTTATAACTTTTTCTTTAACATTAATAGGCCTGAAACAGACATTTACAACTTATGTGATGGAACCCATTATGAAAAATTTTATATTACAAAAGGATTATTGGAGTCTAGCTCTATCAGTTTCTACCTTAAAGGATCCAACGAGTTTCATACTATTGTTAAAGTGTATGAGACATTATACAAAAAAGAGTAGAAAAGCAAAGACACAGAGTCAGACACTCATTCCACTTCTGGTAGCAGACACTCTCTAATAGACAGTGGAAGACAAATGGTGGACCCCTCCACCTTTCATGAAGAGAATAAAGACAACTAATAAAGAAAAGACTATACAAAGTGGGCCAACCCACGTGAAGATAGAAACAAATTGTACTAATGCTTATATGATCTTGATAAGCATCATTTTTTTTACTTTTCTTGTATTGCCCTTCCAATAAAGGGTATTTTATGTAATTTTTCCTCTATCCTCCAGCTATATAAGGAGGGCTCCTCCCTCAATATAGAATATATAGAAGACTCTGAAAGCCCTCTTTACTAAGAGCAGAGAAAACTCATAAGGGAAATCCATCTCTTGCCCTATCCGGGATCTGGAGAAAAATCACTTCCTTATGAGTCAGGCAAAATAAGAATTATAAATTAGTTTTTTCTAAATTATGTATTTCTAAGCTCTCTTTAGGGTTCATCTAGAGAGAAAAGATAAATAAAAGAAAGTTTTCTTCATTCCAGGTATTTTATTATAAACCTTTATATGTATGACTCTATTTTTGATATAATTCTGTATAAAAAATTTAAATGAGTCATAATCAATAATATAATCCTTTCAAACTATATATGTTAAAGGAAAGCAAACTAGTAGTACTCCTTAGTATTATCCTTAGGAGGAAAAGAGTGGCCAAGAAGAGGCCTTATAAAGTACTCAAGTGGATAAGGATTATGAATGGGTAGAGTTTCTGGGAAACTCACTAGTTTATCCTTAAATATATAAGTTAAGTTTTATACTATTGGTTTACTTATTTAAATTTTTAATCCATTCTTTATATCTATTATTTAGGGTGATGCATATAGATAGATTATAATAAACTGACTGGAAATGAAGAATGCTTTTGATTATTTATCTGAGTATCTTATGGATGAATCTTTCTTTTGATATTTTGATTAAAATAGTATCTGTTTATGACTACTATTGAAAAAGTTTTAGAAAATTTTTGTCTTTTAGATTTACAAAGTAGAAAATCATTAGACGAATTTAGACAGGAAGTAATCCATTACATAGACATTGAAGACAATAATCACATAGAAAATCACAACATAGACTGTGACTGTAACGAAGTCTCTAGACGAATCTTTTTATTTCAAAAACTTGCAGACACACTAGACATATTAATTAGACAATTTCCTCATATCCCACAAATACAAGCATCTGAACAGACTTTCAGTACAGAACCTTCTGTTTCCCAAACATTAAAATCAGACTCAGATTCTTCATGAATATTAGACACATAATCCATATGATAGACTACCAAATAGCACAATAAGAAATAAGACTTTCCAATCTACAAGAAACTTACAGTAGCCTCATTAGAAGAAGCACATACTTAGACAGACTTAGAAAATAATAGCTTCTAAATTCACTTAAAAAAGAAATTGAAAAGACAATTTTTAGAATAAGATATTTACAAGACTGTCAATTAATTTGCACACTTTAATGAGTAGACAAGCCTTAGACAACATAAATCTTAAAATAGTTGAAGAAAATTTAATTTTGTAACAACGCATACAAACATATCTTGACTTAATTACTAGACGAAAAACATTATACTTTTCTAGTTTCAAGAACACAGGACTAAATCACAGCATTACTATAGCTAAATGGGACATTGAAAAAACTAAAAGACAAATTAAATATTTAAAAGACTGTAAGGTGATAATTTCACTTTAACCTGACACCAGGCACTTAAAATTCTTTAGGAAAAATTTTTTCCTTTAGACACCAAGACATTTGGCATTAGTATACTTTGCAAAACAAAATTTTGGAAAGTATATTATTATTTTTATTATTATTATTATTAAAATAATATTCAACACTAAATATTCAAATTTAATTTCACAAATAATCAAATATTAATTAACACTAATTAATCCCAAATAATATTAAATAATATACTGAAAGAGTCATAGAGGGGGGGTGAATAGGACTATCGAACAAAAATTGGAAATTAAAATAATTCTTTGCAAGAATTGAGTAAGTGTTGAGAAGGAAGAATGAAGAACACAAATATTTAAAGAGTTCAGATTCAATAATAATCCTACGTCTCCACCTAACTTATCCCCAAGTTAGGATTTTTTAATCACCCACAATCTTATTCACAAGATTGAGAATACACAAGAGTTTCATGGCTCACTCTTACAACCTTACAATTTGAGTTTTCAAGTCTCACTCAAAAACCAAATTACAAATGTTTTCAAGGCTCACACTAAAACCAAATTCCCAAGTGTTTTAATGGTTAAACACTTAAACCAATTCCTTTATAATAGAATCTCACTTTCAGTTTTCTAAACTTAGAAAATAGAAGAATAAGAGTGTTTATTCTAATTACTCACTAACTCTCACAAGAGTTATACATAAAGAATTTTTTAAAGGAAAATTTAAGAGCTCAATTGAATGTTTAAGAAAATAATGAATGATAAACAAGTTTTCTTTTTTTTTTAATTGAATTCTAAGTTGTATTTATATAGAAAAACACTTAAAAATATAGTTTTTGAATGTATCAATCATGTCTCCAACATTTATAATTGATTTTGAATCAATTCTTGGACTTTTGGCAGCTTAAAGGATGCTCACGGGTGGCTCACGAGTGAATAGTGCTCATGAGGAGCAAAAATATATCTGTTGCATTCAAAAATTCCCATTGGATAATTTAGAGGTCTTCTCATAAGCACTCATGCTCATGAGGAGTGCTTGTGAGGGGTACTGCAAGTTTTTGGCAAAAACGTGCTCTAAAGGCTCCATTTAAGGACAGCTTGTGACCATCTTGAAATATGCTCGTGAAAGGGACTGAATGAGATCGATTCAGTAATATTTTCTTCATAAAATTTATAGATAATTGTCTTAAATTTCCATAAAACTTTGAATCACCTCAATTGGACATCTGTAGCTCAAGATATTACTGAAATACCAAGAGCCGTGCAAACTGAAATGCAAGCTGCATATGATGACTTCGACTGAAGATTTGCATACTCAAATGAACTTGGATTTTGACAAGAAAGCTCAATTTGCAAAGATTAAGATGTCTACTTCAAAATTGAAGAAGCTCATTTTCTCCTTTAAGAGCTCTAAATATGTCAAAAGTCTTCTTCAATCTCAAAGGTTCAATCAGCCCGAAAAGTCACTATTCATCCAAAAGTGTATATGCTTGGTATATAATTCCCTACACACTTAATTGAAATTATTAGTATAAAAATTGTTTGTCAAAGTCCAAAATTAGGAATTGATCATGCACATGGTCAACATATACAATGATAAAATTAACATTTTAATTTCAAATTAATAATAATGTCATAATTTAATAAAATAAAAAATGACACTAGAATTTAATTTTACTTCACAAAATAACTATAAGATCACAAATTCATTTAAATAATTAATTATTAACATTGAAAATCCCAGAAATTTAATTTAATAATTTATAAAAATTTGGGTTATGATAGTGATAAAGGTGTTAGAAATCAATTATGGTATTTGGACATAAATACATATGTCATAACCCTTCATAAAACGAAGAATTTCATTTGCCCAGGATTCAAATTATAATGAAATACACAATTAAATAAATTAAGCAATATACAAACAAATAATTAATTAATTATAAGTTTGTAAACTTACTTGTTGTAGAACTTAGCCTTTCTTTTGTTCAATTCCTTGAATCAAATGCTTAGTCTTCCAAATGTAAGGCCTTTAGTTTGAAACACCAAAGCCTTATCTATCACTTATTTGTGTTAATTAAACTTAGTAACTTGTACTAATTTAATTAAGAGCACAAGTGTAGAGTATATGTTTAGTATATGTTGTGTTTATTTTTGGTTTATGATCTTATCATAACCAAAATTACTTAGTGATTTTTCTTAACTCTTTAAGCAAAAAATCTCTTAAGCATTATTTTGCTTCTTCCTTCTCTTACCAAGTCACTTGACTTCCCTTAGATATATGAAATGATATATGTGTAGTAATTTTTCACTAAGGAAAAGTATACATTAATTAATTAAGTGATTATTAAGTATGCCACCTTAGGTATACACCTAACCATTCAAATGATTAAAAATGACACCTTAGGCATACTTTAGAAATATCCATATGCCACCTTGCTTAATTCAATAATTGAGCTTGCCACCTACACATACTAATGTATAAATTTGTATGTAAAGTATACATCAAATGTATTATTTTACATATTAAATTATAGATATGGACTTTAATTAATCTTTGGTCCAAAAATAAATTTTGACCTATGTCCAAAACAATTTGGACCATTAATATAAGTTCATAAATAAATAACAACAACATATATATTTATTAATTTAATATATATTAATTAATATCCAATATTAATTAATAAATAATACTCTTATTTGAATTAGATTTCATGATATACTAAAATCATTGTTCAAAACATAAATATAATTCTATTAATCTTAATTAATTGATTAAACTCTTTTAATTAATAATTAGATTAATACTATAGTGAATAAATAAAACTCTATTAGGTGTGACTTACTAGGTTCATGTCTAAATGGCAATGAGAAAATATAATATTAACATTTAATATTATTTGAAACTCTTTTCAATTCTGAATGTGAAATTCCCAATTATTCACATTTAGTTCTCATAAGCTGTGAGTGACCCTTAGTATCGATATCACCTACCCAATTAGAAATGAATGCATATGATGATTCACATGAACCTGATCATAATTACCGTACACTAAATTCCTTTCATTAAAGATCTTAATATAGCCTAGAGTCAAGGTATTATCAAATTCTAATAGCTTTATTATATGACCTCATCTTAAGTTTTAATTCTTGATAAAATACAACAAATACTAAAACTCTTTCTAGTACTGAAACTCCTTTTCAGACTGTGTTGTATTTATCCTGGCTAGGAATTTATTCATCAAGAATAAACTTAGATAGCATAGGATCTATCTCGGTTCACACCAGGTAATGAATCCCATCTTGGTTAAACATTCATCCCTACATTTAACTAATTAGAGCCACCACATGCCATATACCCATGTGATGATTAACACAAGTATGTAAGCGGTAACAAACTTTAACCACCTAAATGTGGATAACTATGTCACCTCAAGTCTAAGGACTATATGCACCATTATAATCTAGATTGTGATTGTCGATTATATGTGAATATCCTTGCAATCACAATACTAATGTCACTGTTTGATTAACCCATCCAATGAGTATCCACATGTCTATTCTAATCATTCATATCACGTAGCATAAGATTCACTACCTCCCACTATTAGTTTCTCACACTAATCAAGGAAAATAGATAGAGGTGATAGTCTATTTAATATTATCCAAATATTAATTAGTCAACTACGAACAATTTATAGTAAATGTACTGAATAAATTTGTAACTCATATTATCAACTCTTTGATAATAAATTTATTCAACATAATACTAAAGGAAAAATACTCAAAAAAATAACATATGTATTTAAAAGAATATTTTATTACCACAGGGATTATATACAATGTCTAAATAATTATAAGAATGCCACTAGGGCATACCTTATACTAATAATCTCCCACTTGCACTAGTGCCATTTACTACAATATTTAAGACCCATCTTTTTAAAATGACAGTCTAACTATAGTTATATGAGTGCTTTAGTCAGTGGATCAATAATATTTTTTTGCTGAAGCTACCTTTTGGATGACCACATCGCCTTTGCCAATAAGTTCTCTAATAATATGAAAGCGCCTTTCTATGTTTTTAGATTTCTGGTGATACCTTGGTTCTTTGCCAATGCTATGGCTCCATTGTTGTCACAATAAAGAGAAATTGGAAACTCAATGGAAGGAACAACTTGTAGTTCTATTATGAACTTCCTAATCTAAATAGCTTCTTTAGCAGCATCTAATGTAGTTATATACTCGGCTTCTGTAGTGGAATCAACAGTGATACTTTGTTTGGAACTTTTCCAGCTCAATGCACCTCCATTGCAGATGAAAATAAAGCTGGATATAGACTTTCTATCATCCATGTCTGATTGAAAATCAGAATCTGTAAAGCCATTAATCTATAAATCACCTTCTCCATAAGTTAATATCAAATCTTTAGTTCTTATTAAGTACTTAAAGATTGATTTAACAGCTATCCAGTGTTCTAAACCTGGATTGGATTGAAACCTGCTAGTCACACTAACAGCATAGGCAATGTTGGGCCTAATACATAACATAGCATACTTTAAGCTTCCTATTGTTGAAGCATAAAGAACTTTAGCCATTTATTCCATTTCCTTAGGTGTCTTGGGAGACATACCCTTGGATAAATGAACACTATGCCTAAATGGTAACAATCCTCTCTTGGATTCAAACATATTGAACCTCTTCAATATCTTTTCCAAGTAAAGACTTCAGGATAAACCTATCATTCTCTTAGATCTATCTCTATAGAGTCGAATCCCGAGAATATAAGTTTCCTCCCCTAAGTCCTTTATAGAGAAAGTTTTAGATAACCAGACTTTTATAGAAGTCATCATTCCTACATCATTTCCAATTAATAAAATATCATCCATATACAAGACTAGGAAAGTGATTTGACTCTCACTAACCTTCTTGTAAACATAGGGCTCATCTTTATTCTTTATGAAATCATAAGAACAAATAGCCTTATCGAAAAGATGATTCCAACTCCTGAAGGCTTGCTTTAAGCCATAGATTGATCTATTAAACTTACACACTTTAGAGCTTTCCTTGGATTTAAAACCCTTGGGTTGCTCCATGAAATTTTTTTCCTCAAGATAACTATTAAGGAATGCATCTTGACATCAATTTGCCAAACCTTATAATCATAGTGTGCAGTTATAGCTAAAAGAATTCGAATGGATTTAAGCATGGCTACTGGGGAAAAGGTCTCTTCATAATCTATCCCTTCCCTTTGGAGAAACCTTTTGGCTATAAGCCTAGCTTTAAAGGTGTTAACCTTTCCATCTGCACCAGTCTTTCTCTTGAAGATCCATTTACATCTAATAGGTACAATACCTTCTGGAGGATCAACAAGTGTCCAGACTTCATTTGCATACATGGAATCCATTTTGGTTCTCATAGCATCAATCCATTTAGAAGAATCTTTATCAGATAAAGCTCCTTCATATGTGGTAGGATCATCTATATGAAGACTATCTTCATGAGGATGCAACTTTTGCATATCATATAGAATGCCATATCTCTCCAGAGGATGAGATGCCCTATTAGTTTTTCTAGGAGTTGGTGTGATGATATTTTCAATTGGAATAGTCTCCTCGGGTTGATCAATATTCTTTTGATCAGTTTGTTGTGTTTCTTTAGATGACTCTTAATCTAAGATTATCTTCTTTCCTATACCACCTTCCTTTAGAAATTCTTTCTCAAGAAAAATGGCATCCCTACTTACAACAAATATTTATTCAACAGAAAGATAAAAGTAATATCCTAAACTATCTTTAAGATATCCAATAAACATTCCTTTTATTGATTTCACATCCAACTTGTTCGACTTTAATCTTTTGATAAAAGTTGGACATCCCCAAATCTTAACATGTTTAAGACTTAGTGTTCTACCATACCATATCTGGTATGGTGTAGTAGAAATGGATTTAGATGGAATACGATTGAGGATATAACAGGCAGTTTAGAGTGTATGACCCCCAAAGAAAAATAGGAAGATCCGTATAACTGATCATCGATCGTACCATATCCAATAAAGTACGATTTTTCCTTTCATACACTCTATTTAACTGAGGTGTTCCAGGTATTGTGAGTTGAGATACAATGCCATGTTCCTTTAGGAACTTAATAAACTTAGTACTCAAGTATTCACCTCCTTGATCTGATATCAGAGTTTTAATATTTTTCCTAGTTTGGTTTTCTACTTGGGCTTTGAATTCTTTAAACTTTTCAAAAGATTCAAATTTATTCTTTATAAGAAATAAATACCCAAATCTTGATAGATCATCCATAAAAGTTATAAAGTAGTAAAAACCACCTCTAGCCATTTCAGAAAATGGCCCATATACATCACTATGTATAATTTCTAATATATCAGTGGGTCTTGCCATTTGTCCTACAAATGGTGATCTAGTCATCTTGCCCTGAAGACAAGCTTCATAAGTTGGATTAGATGCGGATTTAAGATTGCTCAAGATTCCTATCTTTTCTAACTTAGTGATCTTATTTTCAGTAATATGACATAATTTTAAGTGCCATAGATGTTTAGAATTAGAAGTATTTTCAATTAGCATTGCATATTTATTACTCATAAATTGAAACTCATTATTATTGGAATTATTATCAATATAATATAAACCACGTATTAAATAACCCAAGCCAATAATATTACTTCCAAAGTAAATATTACATACGTCTTTTTTGAATAAAAATTCATAAACTTTTCTAGTCAAACTAGAAATAGAGACTATATTTCTATAAGCAATAAGTACATGTAATACATCATCCAATAATAAAATATGATTACAAAGATCTATTGAAGTTGACCCTATAGCTTTAACTGCAACATTTGCACTATTTCCAAGCTTTAAGGTTACTTCATTAGGCTTCAACTTTCTCTTATTTATTAGATCCTGTAAAGATAAAAAAAAATGTGAGAACTAGCACTGGTATCCAATACCCATGCATTTGATGAACTATTAGAACATTTAGAAAAATTAGAGAAAAACATAACTTCTCCACAACTATCCTTTCCTTTAGTCTGTAAAGACTTAAGGTACTTGGGATAATTTCTTTTCCAATGTCCTTTACCCTCATAATTGTAATAATTACCCTTGTTTGGGTCTTCCCTCACTTGTCCTTTGCCTTTAGATTTGGCTATCCTACTTGTAGGCTTGACAACATTTTTCTTGCCTTTCTTTTTCTTATAACTCTTATTTTTAGTCTTACTAGAAGAAGCAATAAAAGTAGTCTCCTTCCCCTTGTTGCCTTGTATTGCCTTTTGGGCTGTTACAAGCATGTTCAATAAATTAGCAAGTGTACACTTAACTTTATTTATATGAAAATTTGCAATGGTCTGCCCAAATTATTCAAGAAGTGATTGTAGGATTAAATCCACTTAGAGATGGAAGTCCATTGAAAATTCTAGACTTTCTAGTTCCTCAATTGATCTTATCATTGAGTTCACATGGACTGCCACATCCTCACTTTCTTTCATTTTAGCATGAAACAACTGCTTTGATATCTCGTATCTAGCAGTCCTACTCTGTTCACCAAACAACTCTTTAGGTGAAGTAGGATTTCATTTGCACTATTGTACTTCTCATGTTGCCAATGGATATCGATACTTATAAAAGCCCACATAATGCAACGTGCTTGCAAATATGCTTTTTATAATTTTTAAGAGTGTCTTTCTCCTTTTAAGAAGCATTCGTAGGAAGTGAACCAGGTAGTGGTTGTTCTAATACATACAGTATTTCTTCAGAAGCTAAAACTACTTTTAGATTCCTTAGCCAATTTATAAAGTTTGGGCCTGTGAGCTTATATTGGTCTAGTATGACAAAGAGTGGGTTTGATGATTTCATATTATCAAATTATCTATAAAGGTAAAAAAATTAGTTAGTTTAAATGACATTGTATAAACAATCATTAGATTTGGTCTTTAATCTTAATGATTTCCCACTAATTTGGCGGATCCTATTCTTCTAAGTAGGAAACAGAAATCCCTTGTTGGATGGATTTCTAATGGGTGATGAAGTTCTCTCAAGTACCTTTTGCCATTCTTGAAATATTAAAATTTATAAGTGACATTTTCCCGCCATCACATCTTATGTGATATTTCATCAATCAAGCTCTTAATGTTACGGACCTCAGGTACCCATTGCCATTCTTGGTCCTTGGCATTAATTAAGTCCATACCATTGGCACTGTGAAATGTATAAATTTGAATACTACATGCCTCAGGTACACCTATTTGCTATTCTTAGCATGTAGTATATTTATACACTCAGAACATCACTATACTTAACAATAATATTGTATAAATCTCTTGGATTTATATATACCCCTATGTGTCCATAGCCAATATACATAATCCAAAATTATACAATTTATTGCTCTAATGGAGAACTTAGACTTAAATTTATTTGGAAGATTTTTGGGTCTTACTTTGCACATTAACCAATTTATACGTATCAAATACATAAATTGTACGACATCCAATTATACATACAAATATGTATAAAAGCATATAAAACATACATATCTCATATGTGCATAAAACATGCAATTATGGCTGCACAAATAAGAAGTAATCATGAACTAATTTTTATACCTATTTTAATACTAAAATAAATTACAAAAATTATTCTTGTCCATGAATGCTTCAAGTATGAATATCTTTATCACCATCTCCATGGATTTGCTCCTTGAACTCCTTGAAGTCTCTTTGTTACAACTTTTGCAACAAACAAATAATGCTTGACATGCCAAGATTATTAATACATCCTAATAATATGTAATTAACATTTAATTACATAAACAATAATAAAATTAATTATTACAATACTAGAATGTAAAACCTTGTCCATGATCACTACTTGCAAGTATGACATGCAAAAATTAAACAAATGCAACTTTTGCATGTTATAATAATTTTGCAAACATATGCTACAGTACCACTATTTACTGCTATAGTACCACTATTCATAGCAGTACTATAACATACAAAATACATTTTTTAGCATATTTTAGCCACAAAACTTGCAACCAACATATTTTAATCACAACATTTGTAATTAAACAATTTATTTAGTATGTATAAAATGCAAAAAGGGGCTCTGATACCACTGTTAGAAATCAATTATGGTATTTAGACATAAATACATATGTTGTAAGCATAAGTCTAAATAGAGTAAATTTCAAAAATTTACTCATCATAACCCTTTATAAAACAAAGAATTTCATTTGCCTAGGATTCAAATTGCAATGAAATACACAACTAAATAAATTAAGCAATATACAAACAAATAATTAATTAATTATAAATTTATAAACTTACTTGTTGTACAACTTAGCCTTCTTTTTATTCAATTCCTTGAATCAAATGCTTAGCCCTCTAAATGTAAGACCTCTAGTTTGAAACACTAAAGCCTTATCTAATTTATATATACATAGATATGGACTTTAATTAACCTTTGGTCCAAAATAAATTTTGGCCTACGTCCAAACCAGTTTAGACCATTAATATAAGTCCATAAATAAATAACAACAACATATATGTTTATTAATTTAATATATATTAATTAATATCCAATATTAATTAATAAATAATACTCTTATTTGAATTAGATTTCATGATATACTAGAATCATTGTTCAAAACATAAATCTAATTCTATTAATCTTGATTAATTGATTAAACTCTTTTAATCAATAATTAGATTAATACTATAGTGAATAAATAAAACTCTATTAGGTGTGACTTACTAGGTTCATGTATAAATGGCAATGAGAAAATATAATATTAACATTTAATATTATTTGAAACTCTTTTCAATTCTGAATGTGAAATCTCAATTATTCACATTTAGTTCTCATAAGCTGTGAGTGACCCCTAGTATCGATATCACAACTACTTAATTAGAAATGAATGTATATTATGATCATACGAACTTGATCATAATTACCGTACACTAAATTCCTTTCATTAAAGATCCCAATATAGCCTAGAGTCAAGGTATTATCAAACTCTAATAGCTTTATTTTATGACCTCATCTTAAGTTTTAATTCTTGATAAAATACAACAAATACTAAAACTCTTTCTAGTACTAAAACTCTTTTTCAGACTGTGTTGTATTTATCCTGGCTAGGAATTTATTCATCAAGAATAAACTTAGATAGCATAGGATCTATCCCGGTTCACACCAGGTAATGAATCTTATCTTAGTTAAACATTCATCCCTACATTTAACTAATTAGAGCCACCACACGCCATTTACCTATGTGATGATTAACACAAGTATGTAAGTGGTAACAAACTCTAACCACCTAAATGTGGATGACTATGTCACCTTAAGTCTAAGGACTATATGCACCATTATAATCTAGATTGTGATTGTCAATTATATATGAATATCCTTGCAATCATAATACTAATGTCACTGTTCAATTAACCCATCCAATGAGTATCCATATGTCTATTTTGATCACTCATATCAAGTAGCATGAGATTCACTACTGTAGACGGTGGGGTTTAGGGCATCCAAGATTTTAGCAACAGCAACACTGTTTGAGCTCAGGGGTTTAAAGAACACATTAACCACTGTCACAAAGACATGGGGTAGAGATGAGAAGTCTCCACCCAGGGTAATAACTGGGACAAATAAAAAAGGTGGTACTAGATTCCCTAAAAGAAAGTTAGCACCACAACCAGAAGATTCTGGATACGGAATACCAACTTCTTTCAGTCTTATGTTCATTTAGAATTACTTTATGAATTATTATTTTATTCTCTATTTACATACAATTTCATATAAACCCAAAACAATAAACTCCAAGGCAAACTAGTCATGAAATATACAAGTAAATAATGCATTCAATAAATCACATAATCCCTAAATTAGTCTAATCTACATGGATTTTAAATAAATGGGCTAAAGTCTACATATTTTAATATATAAGTGAACCTAAAGACCTAATTCCTTTTGATTTTAATTAAATAAACCTAAGTCTATGTATTTTAATTCTAAATATGAGCTTAAATCTATAAATTATGGAATATTTAAATTAGCGGGCCTAATTCTACAAGTTTTAATTAAATGGTGATCTTAAATCTACAAATTATGAATAAAAGGGCTTAAATTAAGTGAGCTAAGTCTAAATTAATTAAACTAAATTAGGTGGGCCTGTATCTAATTGACTAGATGGACCTAAGGATATTTTTAACCTAAAATCTAATTAATTATGGACTTAAAAATATATTTTAATTAATTAAACTTAATTAATTATTAAGTAAGATGAGCTAAAGTAAACAAATCAAGATTTAAAGTGGGCTTAAAACCCAAAACACACAAGAATAATAAATAAAATCCAAAAACAAATAAAAACATAAAAGAAACAATTAAATAAGATCAAACAAATAATTAAATTAATCCTTTTCTATAAAAACCCTAATTTTTATTAGCATGCAACCTAAATTAATCTACATCCTCCATTGATTTTAAATAGTTGCCAAATTGAAACCTAATTTTACTAACCAATTCAATCAAAAGAAATATATAACCACACAAATAATTTCATTACTCCCACTATCGAGACTATTACATTAGTTCCTAAAACAATTAATAAAATAACAATAAAGAAATAAATAAAAATAAAGACAATAAAAATAAAAATAACACCCTAGAAACTAAGTCTCTTTTGTTCATAATCTTCTGCAGTCTTTTAATGAAATTCATCTCCCTCACATGATCACCATGTGTTTTCCTCTATAATCACCACAAAACATAAAATAAAATAATAATTAATGAATAAATTATGATGAAATAATAAGAATAATAATGTAAAATGATAAAAAATAATAAATAAATAAAAGAAGAATAGAAGAATATGATATGCTTATAGATGATTTAGGGTGCTCCTCAGATTTATAGTTCATCGTTCTTGACAAATCTTCAAATCTTTTTCCTTAAAAATTCTTCACGAGTCTTGAATTGATTGTTGAATAAAAAGGAAGTTTTTGATTAAAAATAAATATAAGAAGAATAAAATCAATTTTTCTTCCTTCTCTTCTCCTTCTATCTTTTTTACGCTCCTCCCTCTTTTTCTCCTTTTTGCCCCCCTTTTTTGCTTTTCCTCCTCCTCCTTTTTATAGTGGAGCTAGGAAGCTAACCCTAATCCTAATGTGATTGTAATTCCTAAAGTGTATTAAGGATTTTTAATCCTAGGATTGAATTAATTAGAAAGTTTAAACCAATTAGGATTGAATTAATTAGGAAGTTTAAATCAATTAGGATTGAATTAATTAGGAAGTTTAAACCAATTAAAACACTAAATTGGAAGTAATAAGAAATAGGAAAAATGGAAGAATTCAATTCCGACCAGGATTGTGCAATTCCGGTCAGAATTGTACATTCCCAATCGGAATTGTTGTAATTTTGATCGGAATTATAAAAAGACCCCTGGAAGAATTTAAATTTTATAATTAGGTCCTACAAGAACTTTGCGATTTAGTCCCTGGAAAACATTAAATTCTTCCTTTAAAAGCCCTTGGAATTTTTTAAAGATTAAGTATTGAAGACACTTTCATCATTGGAGTCCTTTATTACATCCATAACATATCATCCCGAAATTAGGTGTTTACAACTACCTCCCACTATTAGTTTCTCACACTAATCAAGGAAAATAGACAGAGGTGATAGTCTAATTAATATTATCCAAATATTAATTAATCAACTATAAACAATTTATAGTAAATGTACTGAATAAATTTGTAACTCATTTTATCAACTCTTTGATATTAAATTTATTCAATATAATACTAAAGGAAAAATACTCAAAAAAATAACATATTTATTTAAAAGAATATTTCATTGTCACAGGGATTATATGTTAGTGATATGCACTAGGTCAATCATTTGTAATTATGTATTGACTTTCTTATTTTATTAATAAAGAGGTATTATATTATCATTTGATTTTATGATAATTACATGAATGGTTAATTCTTACTAAGGCCATCAAGTATGTGACTTGATAGTAAAACCCTTAGATTAAAATAAGAGTTCTATTCTAATTATCCCTAGCCATTTATTCATTATATGAATATTAAAGTATTAAGGCTAGTATGATGTTGACTGATGGTTATGTTTTACTAATCATAAATATGAGATATTAAGTCAACTCATAGGTACATGATGAGAGATCATGTACTGGATTGACCCACTATGAGAATACTACATAGATTATTGTCATAAGTATTTCTTATCATAGTAATTTTATTTCGGTCCTTTGACCTTGAAATCATCATGGATTTCTACATAGCTATTTTGTGTTTTGACATATTCTAACATTGTCTTTAACCGGACGATTAAAAGGATGTTGTTGGATATAAAATTAGTTATGTGAGGAATGTGAGTGATTTAGAAGAAATTTATCCCTCATTAATATGAGAAAGATATCTAAAGGCCCCTTGATAAGATAGACTGAAGGAAAATGCATGGCCATGCTGAAATGAATTGATAAAGAGTTATCATTTTCAGTCTACTTGGAATCAAGTCATAATATTGAACTATATAAGGATGACATTCTATGCCTTATGTTCAATTAAGATATCATGTGATAAAGGGACAATAAAATTCACTGTAATTAGGTTATGTCGGATTATTGACTTCACATGACTTGGGTAGTCATAATGTCTTGCTAGAGGCCACTTATGACTTGTAGGCCTAAATAGAGATTTAGGCCCACTGCCAATGTTATTTGAACCTATAGGGTCACACACTTAGAACAAGCCCAAAACGGATATGGGTTTAATAAGCCCAAAATAAACTCTGTGGAAATAAATAATTAAAGTGTTTTATTTATTTATTTAAGATAAATGTTATTTTAAATAAATAAATAAGATATTATTTTTGATTTGTTTTTAAACAAAATCAGAATATAATAAATGAAAAATTACCAAAAGGTTATTGGTAAGTGAAACCCTAACTTGGAGTCTATAAATATGTTATATTCTCTAGGGTTTCACACACTTGTTTTTGCCTTCAAATTCGTTTTCTTTCCTCTTAGAAAATAAAGATAGAGTTTTTCCTTTTGTTCTTGATTTATGAGATAGTCAAGAGGTTGCTAGCACACACACTCAAATTCGTTTTGTGAAGGGCTGTTCGTGTGGATACCTATAGAGGACGCATCCTTTTGGAGACGTCTTGATCCGAACAATCAAGCCAAAAAAGCTCGAGGTAAGGTGTCACCGGTGTGAACCTCCTCTCATCCTTCCAGAGAATCTTGCCTCTTTTGCATTTTGCTAAGATTTTTAAAAACCCTAGATTTAATTAATTAGTTAAATTACATGGATCCAGGCTTGGGAACGTGACAAAATTTTAATTTTTCCACTGCGTTTGCATCACGGTACCCAACATTATATACAATGTCTAAATAATTATAAGAATGCCACTAGGGCATACCTTATACTAACAAAAGGAAAATTCGTGCTCGGTAATACTCAGAAGGAAGCTTCTGAACTTTTTAGGAAGCGCTCCCAGATTGTGGAGTTGGGTGATGAGGAACAACTTGGGGAGGAGGTGTTCATTAAGCGTCCAAAACTTGTCAGATGCCTGGATTCAAAATGATGGATTTTATCAAAGGTAAAGCCCGCCAGTGTCTCTAATCCACAAGTTAGGGATCACTACACTGAGTCTCTGCAGTTGCCAGATGACATACAAAGATGGAAAGAGGAGGGAAGGAGTAAGTTATTTAACTCATTGATTACCCTTGCCTTAAAGGTAGCTTATCCAATCTCAGCTGCTATAATAATTTCCATGGATGTTTCTATGTTTTGATCTTTTCATACTTGTCTGTTGTATGACTTAAGGGCTGTTGTTGGCAAAGGATAATCATTTCATATTCAGAGTGAGTATAATATCAAGGAGGTTGAGGTACCATTGCAATTAACTA
Source organism: Mallotus nudiflorus (assembly GCA_947683625.1). Lineage (NCBI taxonomy): Eukaryota > Viridiplantae > Streptophyta > Magnoliopsida > Malpighiales > Euphorbiaceae > Mallotus > Mallotus nudiflorus. The sequence goes on along the minus strand of CANTUR010000179.1, from coordinate 585,346 downwards.
TAAGAAGAAGTTGAATGCGGTAAAACATGCCTTAGAGCTCACCAAGACTGATAGTGTGAAGTTTAAATAAGAAACTAAGGAGAGCTTAAAGAAGGTCTAAGAGCTCAAGCATTCACAAGCTCAGCTTACATCAAGGATTGAGACACAGGATGCCAAGCTTGAAACTCTAAAAAAAGAGTTGGCCAATGAAAGGAAATCCCAAGCTGATGACCTGAAGATTTATCAAAAAATGATGAAGGGATTTCTTAAGACTTATAAATCTGAGTGTTGGAGGGTACTATCGACTCAGCATCCGAATTTGGATTTTTCTAACCTAGAGAAAATAACTCTCAATGATCTGGTACGACTAGCTACTATGGAAGATGCGACTACTAAGTCAGCTCCTAACGATCCTCAAGCCATCAAAGAGAAATCTACTATCGGAGCTACTTTTTCTGGCACTAAATCCACTTTGATTCCTGAATGTCAATCTTCGGAAGATGTTTATTATAACCCAAATCAAAGAGTTATCACCGACGCTAGGGAATGAGAATTCTTTCGAATCCGGAATCTGTAGCAAGCCTTAAAATAAAAATACATGCAATAATAATAAAAAAAAATGCCAAAATTAAAATTTTAATTAATATAAAAGCAAATCTTTATTTTATAACATAATAAAATATCTTCATAGAAAGCTTCAAGTATAAGGTTTCTAATAATACAACACACTACTAAAATAATAAACACTACTGCTACAGTGATTACTAAAGTACAAGAATATAGTAGTTAAGTGTTTACATAAATCAACTAGTGAGGGAAGAGTTTGATGAATAGTATTATGAGGAAGGTCTTATGTAGATCCTAAAAAAATATTGAGGGGAATCAGACCTCACTGAGTGAATTATTATAATATATATACATGCAACCTAAATTCATATACAGTCAAGCATTAGTATAAATATATATATACATGCATTTCACCAAATGCTGAAATCCACTTTTATATAATAATAGATGCAGAAAAGTATTTTGAGTGAAGGATCAGAACAGAACCCTAAAATGTTACGAAACCTCAATTATTGAATCTTACTAGCCAACAGGCTCACTCAGTTTTAAAATATTTCCCTTTTTCCATTTTTGGACAGTAGACTGGTCCTAAGACACTAAGTTAACCGAGCTCCCGCAGTCTCACTGTCAGTGTGATTAGCCTCAAGACACTAGGTCAATTGAGTTTCCGTAATCACACCACTCTCTCACTACAAATCTCAGTAATCAAATAATCAGGTCTCACATCAAATAATTTCATAATATCAAATCTTAAATCTAACGCACTGGTACGTACATAGTCCTAGTGCAGCCCATTAGGTAGCACGTTCTACTATTATCCTTTAAATAAATCGTATAATTATTTAAAATAATAAAATGTATAATTTAAACATGATAGCATCCATTTTTAAAGAAATATACCACTTATATATCAAACATATACTGAGAATATACCAAATGTATACCAAACATATATGTCACATATATACCAAATATACGTTGAGTATATACCAAATATATATGTCACATGTATACCAAATATATATAAAAAATATACCAAACATATGCATAATCATTTATTAAAATAATTCATATTAAAATACATTATAAAAATATGGATGCTCATAATTATGTATTTTACATTCAATCCATATATAAGATAATAACTCACAGTTGTGTGCTCCTTTAAAAGAGATAGATTGGCCTGGTTCAGTAGACCTAAGTTTCGATGCAACTATAGAAAATAAATAAATAAATAAATAATATTATTATTATTAAAATTGAAATCGTAATTTTTATACTTCTAGGAATACCGGAGAAAAACTCAACCTAGGATACAACTCAACTAAGAATTAAAAACTCAGGATCGACTCAATGTCACGTTTTACGAGAATTTTACTAAAAATTCTGCAAAGTCTCCTCTGTAAGATGAACATCTGTCTACTAAAGTAGAGCCGATCTTGTAAGCAAATATACTTCAATATTCACAAATGCACAATTTCTCGGATTGGACCCCGAATTACACAATTCACCTAACTGAGAACCAAAATACACAAAAAATCAATAATTAATAATAAATATTAAAAATCATTAAAATCCATAAAAATCAATAAAATACCTCAATACAATTTATTTAAATAACAAAAACATTAAAGATAATTTATTTGAAATTAATTTAATAAAATCTCAATTAGAGTTAAATAATATTAGTAAAAATTACATTTTTTAGATACTCGAAATTAAATAGCACCAAGTTCAATTAATTTTTTAAATTACTCAATTATATAATAAAAATAGCTAAAAATCCATTTTAATCATCAAAATAATAAATAAGCTATTATTTGAATATATTTTCAAAAATTATAATTAATTAGCTAAAAAATAGTAAATAATTTATAAAAATTATTTTAATACTATTTGTTATTCAAAAATTATCCAAAACACATTAATTAAAAATAAATTCAATTAAAATATAAAATTTACCAATTTATCCAAACATTACCATAATAATAAATATTTCCAAAAATTACCCAAAATTACTATAAATTAGTAAAAATTTATTTTCTCATTTCTAAAGCTTATTATTTAAATTAACTATACTAATTAACATAATTTTCAATACAAAACATATAATTAATAAAATTCATTTTATTTATCAAAAATACAAATTTTATACATAAACTAAATAAATTCAGAAAAATAAAATAAAAGTATATTTGAGTAGCTATTGATATATACAACAACAATTCTAAAGGAATTAAGCAAGAATTAAACTAAATCAAGCTAAAAAAAAATCAAAAACCCAAATAGACCTAAACTAAAACTTGAACATAATTCACTAACTGAACATTTTAAGCTCAAAGCGACTTGAGAATCAATTTGGCCAGACCGAGAGGAGTCGAACAAGCCTAGGATCACGAGCTATCTCCACTGGAAAGTTGTCAGCATTACTATAACTACTACTGCTGATGTGTTCTGTTCTCGTCGAAAAAATGAAAAGGGAGGGCTATAGTTGGAGACGAAAGGGAAAGGAAGGGAAGAGGTAAAGTTGGTGAAGCTTGGTGGTGGTTGGCATAGGCTCAAGGTGGTGTTGCATAGAACCAGAGAAGAAGAAAAAAAAAAAGAAAGAAAAGGAAAAGAAAAAAAAGAGAGCGGGGAGAGACCTAAAAAAAAATTTTATGTTCTGATTTTTTTTAATTAATTAGGAAATGACAAAATACCACATCACATATAATAATAATAATAATAATAATAATAATAATAATAATAATAATAATAATAATAATAATATTTTTTATATTATTATTATTATTAAAAATTAAGTCATTACTTTTAAATTAAATCCACCACTTATATTAAAATATTTAAAATAAAATAATTTAATACTATTCACAAATACTAACAATAATAATATTAATAGATAAATAAATAATCATATACAACAGTAAAATTAAATACACATAATAATTATAATATATAAAAATTTAAATTATTTATTAACACTGCATATTCCAAAATAAATTTAATAATTTAAAATATCAGGTTATAACAATGTTGAACTCCACTCCAATGACGAGATTGTGCCTCCCAAGTCTGAGGCTAATTTGTAAAATACTTGATAAAAATTATCTTTGCAATGTAACATTTTCAATGATGCATGAAATATTTTTATAAAACTTGCTAAACTTTGAATACATTTATTGATAGTATTGTGTCGGAATTGCCTTTTCTAATGTCTACTCTTTTGAGTATCCAATTTCTGACCTTAAATAGCCTTAGCTAGACATGTTTGTTATAGTACTCCGTAATCCTCTGCTTCTGAGCTTTTGCTATAATGAATGCTTGTTCTCTTCTTTTTTCAAGTAGATCTACGCATATCTAAGAGTTAATGTTGTTAACCTCCTGATCTAAATCTCTAGTTATTCGGTAACTTATTGAACTAATTTCCACAAGGATTACAACATCCATCCCATAAGTCAACTTGAAAAGTGTTTCTCCTGTGGAGGTTTTGGTGTTATTCTAAACGCCTAAATGACATTGTTAAGTTCTTGAACCCAATTTTCCTTCATTTCATCTAATCACTTTTTTAGACCTTACATAATGATCATGTTGGTGACCTCTGTTTGACAATTTATTTGTGGATGAGCTACTGAAGTGAATTAGAGCTTTATATTAAGGTCAGAATAAAACCATTTGAATTTCTCATTGTTGAATTACTTCCCATTGTCTATTATCAAGGTGTGTGGTATGCCAAACCTATAGATAATTTCTTTCCAAAAAAAGTGTTGAATTCGGGCTTCAGTGATAGTTAGGACAACTTTAACTTTTATCCATTTGGTAAAGTGATCTATAGTCATGATCAAGAACTTCTTTTAGGAGGTTGAAATAGGAAATAGACCTAATATAACCATTCCCCATATTGCAAAAGGCTAAGGAATCCCAATTGAATGCTAGGTTTTTTAAGGCTTTTGGCTGAGGCAAGCAAATTGTTGACACTTTTGACATTATTAAACTAGTTTATGAGCATCCCAAGACATAGTGCGCCAATAATAACCATGTATGTACGACGACCATAGCTAATTTATCCAGTTTAGGATACTGAACTTTTAAACCTCTAAGTATTTTGCTAATGTAGTACACTGGTTTCTACTGGCTCCCTTCCTCTCTAACCAGTACCGATGCAATTGACTCCTAAATGATAGAGAGATACAGGTACAAAACCTCTCCGGGGATTAGCTTGCTAAGTAAAGGTGGTGAGGATAGGAACTTCTTGATGTCTTTGAAAGCGGTTTGACATTCTTTTTTCCATATAAACTTCTTAGAGTTTTTTAAGGCTTAGAATAATGGTAGACACTGTTTGGCTGAGCATAAGATAAAATGGCCCAAAGCTGTTATTCTATCATTTAGTTTTCAGAGCTCATTTAATGATGTTGAAGCTTTCATTTTGCGTATGGGTTCCATCTTTTTTGGATTGGCTTTAATTCCTCTATAGGATATCATAAATCCCAAGAGTTTGCCTGCCTTCACCCCAAAGGCACACTTCTCTATATTAAGATTGATATGGTATTGATCCAATATTCGAACGATTTGACCAAGATCCTCAGCGTGCTGCCCTACATGTTGGCTCTTAATAATGATGTCATTAACATATACTTTTATATTTTCCCAATTTGATCTTAGAACAAGTGGTTCATCAACCTTTGGTATGTTGCTTTGACATTCTTTAGTCCAAAGGGCATAACTTTGTAGCAATAAAGGCCTTTGTAAGTGATAAATGATGTTTTCTCCTTATCCTCCCTCTTCATTAGGATGGTACCTATATGCAGCATCCAAAAAGCTATACAAGTTATGACAAGTAGTTGAGTCTACTAGTTGATCTATTATTGGTAATGGATAGTTGTCTTTAGGGCATGCCTTATTGAGATCAGTATAGTCCACATATATTATGTACTTCCCATTTAACTTTTTTACTAGTACCACGTTAGCCACACATTTTGGGTGTGTCACTTCTTTGATGAATCTAGCTTCTAGCAATTTCTTTGTTTCCTCAATGATTACCTTCTGCCTCTCATATACGAAGTTCCTTTTTTTCTGAACAGTAGGTTTAACTCTTAGGTTAAAATTTATAAGATAATCTGAGGATCTATCTCAATTATCTCATATGCTTTAAAGGCAAAGCTACCTAAATGTTTAATAAGGACCTTACTTATTTTACTTTGGACTTCGTCATCAAGCTTATTACCAATTCTAACTATCTTTCCTTTAATAATTTGTAGAGTCTAGATCTAACCAACTGGCTCAGGATTGACTCCTTGTTTCTCAATTTTTAAAGATTCTAGGGGGAATGCTTCCATCTGGGGTTTAACAGTCAATTGATAGCATTGTCTGACCATATGCTGAACTTCATAAATTATTATGACCAGGCCTTTTAGAGGAATTTTCATAGTCAAATGCCTAATGTTCATGGCCGCATCAATTTCATAAAGGAGTGGCTGACCTATAATTCCATTATACATAAGAGGAAGATCTACCACATTGAATATATATTTGACAGCCTTTATATCCCTAGTACTCGGTTGCCAAATTCGATCATTAGCTCCACTAATCCCATTGGTTGTGTGGTTGCCCCAAAAAAGCTTATAATGAGATTTTAGATAGCTTTTGAATTAGTGATAAAAGCTCTCATCACCTTATAAGCATTCTAAGAGAGTGTATTGTCAACACTTCCATCATCAATTAGAATCTTTTCACTAAGTAATTATTGATGAAAGCACTCACCACTAAGGCATTATTGTGAGGATATTGAACATGTTTCTCATCTTTCGGATAAAATATGATGGTCTGCTTCTTTTTAAAGGTGAGCCTTCTTCCTTCTGAGTTCTTTTAGGCTTTCTTTCAGTTGTTTATCCCCCCACAATCATGTTGATGACTCCAACTACTTCACTTTGTGCTTTCTTTGGCTTTGGTGTATCTCTATTTTGATCATTCGGTTCTTAGTCTCTTTTAGTTGTGTTAGTGAAGTTGTCGAGTTTTTCATTATCCATTAACTTTTCTATGGCATTCTTTAATTCTCAGCATGCCTCAGTCTCATGCCTATAGTCCTGGTGGTATTAACAGTAGAACCTCATATCTTGTATGGCTCTCATGGTTGGACTTAGTCTTCTAGCTGGGGTTATGCCTATTTTGGAGATGTTTAGTGGTGTGTACCTCTCTACTTCCCTTCTAGATCCTTCCATTGGGTTTCTAAAGTTTGATCACTGAAATCTAGGCCTTCTTGGTTCTGACCTTTCAGCTTTTCTGATTAGTGCTTTCTCATCATCCCAGCGCATCCTCCTATCTTCATCCATTTTTATCTCTATAGTCATTACCTTAGCAAAGGTGCTAGGTTCTTTGGTCATGATCTTATCTTTGAGTTTTTCCAGCCAGGTCCCATTCTTCAAGGCTTCTATGGCTACTTCATTAATTGAGTTCTTGATTTGCATAGCTGCCCTATTAAATTTATCTAAGTAACTTCTCAATGACTCTGTAGCCTCTTGTTTGCACATCCAAAGATCATTGATGTTTTTGGCAAGAGAAACATTGGTGATAAACCGAGTCTAAAATTTCTCAGCTAATTCCTCAAAGGATGAAATAGAATTCTCAGAAAGCCAGTGGAACCACTTCTAAGCATTCTTAGTGAGTGTACTAGGAAAGACTCTGCACATGATTATGTCATTTACATTCTGAAGCATCATCCTAGTCCTGAACAAGGATATGTGGTTGATCGAATCCTCGGTTCCATCGAATTGGTCTAACTGGGGCATTCAAAACTCCGTTGGGATCTTCATCCTGATTATTCTACTTACAAAGGGTGTCTTTTCTTTAAGAATGCACTCATCTTCTTTCCTAGGTCTAGTATAAGCTTTCTGTATAACTTCTTTAACTTTCTAAACTATCTTAGAATTATTTGGGATTGTTGTACTAGATTCCCCTTTCGATGCTTTATGGCCTTCTCTACTTCCACCAGGCACATTTGGAGTTATTACTGGTGTTGTTACATTATTCTTTAGATGAGCTATTCCAGGATTACTGCCTTGAATCAAGGCATTCAACTATTATTGCATCATAAGCTTCTGGGTTTAAATGTTTTGAATTATTATTTCCTTTCTTGATGGAGGTATTTAAGTGTCTAGGTTATTGTGTTTAGGTTTGGTATGTTTATAGCAAGAGTTTCTGGCAAGCTTAGGAAAGGTATGGAGGGTATAGGTCTGTTGTTATGCTGTAGAGGAGCATAATACGAGAAGTCATTACGTAGTGTTGGTCATCCCTAGGTATTACCATTTGAGGTGTATGCTCCAAGTGGAGCCTATGATAAAGGTCCAAAATGCTGAAAAGGTGTTGACAGAATTATTAGTTAAATGGGTGCTGACAAATTAATTAGAGGAATGGGGGTTGATGGGTTTATTTGCGTATATGGGGTTGAGATTAGTGTTGGACTGGAAGTTATGATGCCAATATCTTATTCGGTAGATGCTTAATGGCTTTTAACTCAAGAGATTCCCATAGATGGTGCCATTTAATAACTTGTTTCCAAGACCTTTAAGTCTAAGTCCTATAAGGAATCAACAAAACGACAAAGTGAGAGATGGGGAGGATCCCCACAAATCCTCTTATGTCTAAGTTAGAGAATGTAGAGAGAGAGAATTTAAAGAGATACAGAGATTATAGAGAATAAGAGAATAAAATGAATGAGAATGAAAGATATGTGATCCTATTTATAAGGACAGTGGTGCTCAAACCTGAAAGGAATAAAATTCCTCTTTGATGTAGATCTTGTGCTTATTTGAAGAGAATTTCTTTTTGTCCGAAAATCTCCTTAATTAGAAATTTTTCTCCTATCTAATTTGGACATTCTTCATTTACAAGTAATCTCTGTATAAAAATATAAACCTTTAGTAAAATAGAAATATACATATAGGGTATCAATCATCAAATAATTTATTCTACATAAACATTTCTATTTTTAACTTGGAACCTTGAGTTGGACTTGGATCAAAACCCTTTATGCGATCATTGAATCTAATGCTTTCGGTGTGGTTCAAGCAATTGGCATACTAGAAAAGATATGGATGGACATACATAGGTTGAAAAGATTATGTTCTTGCACCATGATGAATCCATGAAGTAAGTTATTGATTTATTAGCTACAACGTATAATTAATTTCACGACTGATTCAAGAAAATTGATCTATAGTAATCACTCTTTCACCCAAAAAGTGTTTTGCTTAATGATTTAAATTGATAACACCTTTTTAACATTTCAATAAACGAAAGCTCATGATTACAACACTCAGAATTATTATCTACCTACCCCGGTTGTAAATTAATATATATATTTATTTAATTATTTTAAAATATAAACAAAATAAATTAATTTAAATGTATTAGTTAAGAAATTTTAATAAAATATGAATAATAATATTTTAAAATAGGTATCTCGTTTTAATTTTAATTTTACATTTTTATATAAATAAAAAATAATATAAATCTAATTTAGTATTTTTAAGCCTCAACATTATAGATATAAATATAAAGATTTATAAGATTTGATGCAAAATCAACGTGAGCACGTTACTAAGAAATTCTTTTAGACTTGTAATATTAATATACAATTAAATATATATTTTGATATTATTATTATTATAAAATAAAATTTATAAAAAAACAAAAAAGTGTTATTATATATATAAAATTTTAATTTTGAAAATTAATATAATTATAATTTATTGTAAATTTAATAAATTTTTATTTCAAATAATTATACGATACTTTTTATATATTTTTTTATAATTAATATTTTTCTTAACTCTAAAACTACTTTTATATAATAAAACAAAAGTTATGATCATACTTAATTATAAGATGATAAAAATTATTACTTATTTTCTTAATAAAATTTTTTAAAAAATTTTTTAAAAAAAAGTTATCATTAAGCTTATTGTCACAACCTGTACCCTATGGACACATGGTTGGTACTAAGGAATTGGAATGCATGAGACTTTTGAAATCTATAATAAGTTTTTAAGAATTTAACACATTAAAATCATCTAGTACATAAAATTCTAATGGAAATCCAATAGAGTTTCCTCTACATCGGAACAAACTCCAAATCTATAGAAGCAAATAAACACTCCCAAAATAAAATCCAACAATAACTACTTCAATTGCAACCACAAATATTAGTATATAAATATAGCTTAAAATATCTTTCAAACATCATATGTCACAATTACAATTTAAAATAAATTCTCCAAATTATTAGGGTGTCTAAAGTTCTAAGTTCATTTCACATACAATTGTAATATCATGATAATTTACATAAAACAGCCAGTGGGGAAGGAACCTGGCACAAAAGACATGAGCTAATCTTTTGATTTTTGAGATCTTGAAAAATAGTTGAGAGCAATCTAATCTCACTGAATAAGTTAATAAAGAGAAATGCATGTTAGTTTAAAAATCTCCTTTATTAAAATGTTTTATGCAAATATAATATTTTATAATTTGTATTTAAAATCATTAATCTACCAAAAAACATATTTATAAGTCTAAATGTACATTAAAATAAATATACATTATAATATAAAATAACATTTAAATAGAATTCCTTTAAGTGAAAAATCATGGTAAAACCCTAAATCACAAATCTAATAACCATTTATCTCTCTTATCTTAATGACTGTCAGTTTCTGAGAGCTAAGCATCTAACAAGTTACCAACCATAGTTGGTCACTTAGTTCAATATTTATTGGCGGTTTTCAAGAGTTAAACATCAACTGAGTCACCAGTCCTAGTAAATAACTAAACGCTCAAGAGTTATGCATCAACCTAGTCTCTCATTGATTCAAAATGCCCAAAAGTGAAATATCAACTTAGCTTCACAAAACAATTATTCAAAAGGGGCTCGACTCAAAGATTAATATTGGTGTGCACACAATCCTAATGACACCCATCAAATAGCTTGTTCTACTAATCTTTTCCAAAATCTTTAATATATATATTTACACAATAAATCCCAAGAGATACTATAATTGAAAATAAAATACTCTTCATTTTACTGTCCATAATAATATTAACATTAACAATCAAAATAATAAGTGTAATGGCAAGAAAGCATTGATAATAAAATAAACTTATATAGCAGGTTTAAATCTCAAAATCAAACAATATTTGTTTAATGAATAGATGTCAAATAAATTTCTAAAAAAATCCCTTAAAATTTTAGAGAACTTACTAAGATTAAGGGATTATTAAAATAGACTTGTAAATGTTGTAAATAACTAAAAAGGATATTTTCAATAAGTTAAATCAATTTTAATGGAATAAAAATAATATTTGCTGAAACTCTTCCAAATCTTTTATCTCACAATTTGCAAGGAATTAGACTTCACTCCAGTTATGGAAATTATTCATCATAATTTATACTATTGATAAAAAAATAAAATCATAATTTTCTGGGTTAATTACTATTTCTCATTGGAATTTAGGTGGGATCCATTGAATTTTCTTGTTGGAACATCATCCAACTAAACCAATCACACCAACATGTCCCTAACAAATTATAGGACTCAAATATACCCTTAAATGCATCAAATAAACACCAAATGAAGAGATAAAAAAATAAAATAAATTATTAAATAAATTCCAAAGAAAATCAAAATGAAGTAGATCAGATGCAAGGTTAATGTCTATAGACTCTTAAGGAGATAGTGAGCAAGATGACGATGGAATTTGCGGCTGAATGACGATAATGTAGGAGGTCTAGCGACATCAAAAGTGGTAGAAACTTTAAAGCCAAACCTGAGAAATTTTACGTTAATATTAATTAAAAAAAAAGACCATTAATGTGTAGAGAACATCGAGCGGTATATGTGGTTCAATTTTTATGGTGATTAAAGATCATTTGACTAGTGAGTGGAGAAGAAAAATTCAAGGACTGAAGTCATAATTTGTCACTTAAGCATGACCTTTACAATCTGCGGATTCCATTTCTTAAGCATGATGTTTGCACTTTTTATTTAAGCTGATATTTTTTTTGTATTTACCCCTATTTTATCTTTTTCTTCCTTATTATTTTCTTTTCCTTTATTCATTTTTTTCTTTATTACTTTATTATTATTAAAAATTCAGGTTATTATATTCTTCGCCCTTAAAAAATTTCATACTCAAATTTTAAAATCTTACCTTAAACTCCAAATAAGAAGGGGCATAGACTTCATACGTCTGCCTCTGTTTTTCAAGTGTAGTCCTCTACTATATGATTGCTCCATAACACTTTCACCGTAAGAATCTTTTTAGTGCGAAGCTAGCAAACTTGTCGTTCCACAATCGCCGCTAGATATTATTCATATGTTAGATACAACTGAAGAATATAAGAAGAATTAATTATGTATTTTCTCAACATGAAAACATGGAACACTAGGTAAATCCAAGATAACTCAGGCGGTAACACCAATCTGTAAGCCACATTACTAACTCTGGAATGAATCTTAAGTTGTTTGATATATCATAGGGTTAATTTGCCCTTTTTACCAAATCTCATTACTCCTTTTGTTGTAGACACCCTTAGAAACACTATATATCCAACCAGGAATGATACATCCTTTCTCTTAGGATTCATATAACTCTTTTATTGGCCAAAAGTTGTCCTCAATCTCTATTGAATGATAGAGATCTTCTTTGAAGTCACTTACACTAATTCTTGCCCTGCTATATGCCTTTTGTCAATTTTCTAATATAAAGGTGACCATCACTTTCTACCATATAATGCTTCGTACGAATTCATCCAAATATTTGCATGATAATTATTATTGTAAGAAAATTCAATTTACAGTAAGTGCAAATCCCACTACCCTCTAAATTAACAACACACATCCAAAGCATATCCATTAATGTTTGAATTATTCTTTCTGATTGCCCATCTATTTGAGGATGAAATTTTATGCTGAAGTCAAGTCTCATACCCAATGGTTTATGTAGCTCTTGTCAAAGGACTGAAGTGAAAGTGGCTGTAATATCCTGTGTTTTTAAAATATTTTTACACTGTACCGGGATATGCAGTGTTAATAATTTTTGAATATATATTACGATATTTTCACGAGTTGATATGTATTTAAAACCTATTTTAAATACTGTGTTTTATTTACAGTGATTTACGTAAAATTTTCCCGGGACTTGCATTTTCGGGGAAATTTTCACGTAAATAATTTATTATTAATTATTCTAAATATATTTTCGGACTTGCATGAACTCATACGTATTTTTAAAATACTAAATAAAGTCTATGTGTGTGTATATTTATTTAATTAGGGTTTAGTATTACCCTAATATTATATTAATTATTTATTAGTTTTATTGTTATTTAATTATTTTTATTTAGTATAAATTATTAAAATATTAAATTTTATGTGTGTGGTGTATATTTAATGTGTGTGATTTAATATTATTTTAATATATAGTATAAAGTATATATATATACATATAACACATTAAAAATCAAAAAAATTAGAAAATTACCATTTTACCCCCGAGTGAGCTTCTTCTTCCCCGACCATTCCCTTCGCCGTCCGGACGCCTTTCACGCCGTTTTCTCACCGTTGGAGTGCCGCCCGGTGTGCCACCACCTTCCCCAACCTTTTCCGCCACCTGTGGTAGCCGTTTCCGGCGCCTGGAAGTCGATTTTGGCCGGAGAAGCCGAAACTTTGGCCACCGTCGATCACGCCGATTCTGGCCACCATTTTCAACACCGCCAGTCTCTTTATTCTCCTTGAGCTCTGTTGAGTGTGATTCTAGCTTTGTTTTGAGCTAAAATGGTCTAGAATTGCTTAGGTTTCAAATTTTCAATTTCAGTCACATTAGGGTTTTTGATTTTTTTGAGCTTCTAATTGATTGATTCATGGAAACTCCCTTCACAAATGTTGTTCCTAGTAGATTAATCTACATGTATGAATTTTTGTAGAATTTTTGGAGATTTTTTGGATTTTTGGGTATTTTTGAATATTTTAATATTATTTTCTAATTTTTGTAAATTAATTATTTAAATTATGAAATTGGAGTTTATGGTTAAATTAGGTGTTGAAATGAATTATAGGAATTTATTTGGAATTTTTATGAATTTCTAAGTATTTATTTTGAATTATTGAAGTTTATGTGATTTTGAGAAATAAGGGTTAATTGTGTTTTTATTTGAATTTAATTGGCTAATTGAGTTTAATTATTAATATTATTGATAAATATGTTGAGAAAATTAATTTTTGATAATTTTTTAATTTTTGGTGAATTTTTGAAGTAATTATAGTATATTTATATATATAGGGGTATTTTGGTAATTTTACCCTAAATTGTCTAAAAATGTAATTTAATTGGTTTTAATAGTTATTTAAGGTATAAAAATGATTTCTATAAATTAATTAGTATTTTTAACTAATTAAAACTATTTTTCGTGAATTATTTTCAATTATATATATAATATACGGTTTTTCTAATAAAATGAAATTTTATCGGTTTTTACAGTGTTTTAAGGTTAATCATGTAATTTCTACTTATAAAATGAATTTCTATTTTGTAAGGATATTTTTGGTATATCTGGAATTATTCTGTGTTTGTGGACCCCGGTCGGTAGATTATAGTTTGGAGTCCGACCGTGGGATTTTGATTGTGCCTTGTGTAGTTTTTTGAAGTGTATTTCCTTGCAGGGTCAGCTCTACTCTTTTGAGTAGAGAGATGTCCATTTTACAGGGGAGGTTCTGTCGGATTTTCGATAGAATTCTCGTAAAACGTGATATCCAGACGAACCCTAATTCTGTTTTTGTATTTAATACTCTAGATCGAATTCTAGGATTTCTGTTAGGGTTTATTCTGATGTCTATTATTTATTGTTTGTTTAGTTGCACCGAGACCGAGGGCTAGTGGACCAGGCCCGTCGGACCTGTCTCGTGGAGCGCATTAGGTGAGTTACAATACTATATATATATGCTTAGGATGCATGATTTAGAAATGCATGTTTTATGTTGATTAAATATGCATAAATAATTTGATTATTTCTTAATTTTATATTAAGTATATTTTTGGTTTATTTTTGGTATATAATAAATTGTATACATGTTTTGTTAATAAAATATATTTAAAATGTTTTTAAATATATTTTTTGTTTAATTTATGATTTGACTGGATTTATTTGACGTATATATACTCGAAATATACCTGGTTTACTTTTGGTATATTTCTGGTATATATATGGATTATATTGTTATTCCATTTACATTCATGCATCATTTATTTTTGTGAATGAATGTTTTATATTCATTAATGAAGGATATCGATAGAACGTGCTACCTAGTGGGCAGCACTAGGACCGAGTACGTACCGGTACGCCTATAGCTTTAGGCTATGTTACTAACTATTTGTGGATATTGGTTTGATATGATTATTTGATATGTGAGATGTGGTTTGGGTGTGATTGCTGGAGCTCGGTTGACCAAGTGTCTCGGGGCCAATCACACTGGCAGTCAGACTGCTGGAGCTCGGTTGACTTAGTGTCTCGGGGCCAGTCTACTGTCTAAATGGATTAAGTGGATATATTTGGAATAAGTGAGCCTGTATGGCTAGAGTGTTGTTTAACACTATTTTCTGAGGTTGCGATATTCTAGGGTTCTATGTGATCCTTCATAAAAGATGATTTTCAGACAAAATATATAAATGATTTTATTGCATCTGTGTGTAATTGCCTGTATATATATATTAGATATATACTGTTGACTGTATGCATTATCATTTAGTGTGTATGTATATATATTATAGTAATTCACTCAGTGAGGTCTGACTCCCCTCCGTTGACTATTTTTCAGGAGAGTCAACTTCTTCAGACCTCAGTAGCAGGTCGATACGCCGGATTTCTTCCGCCCCGGCTTCTTTGTGTAAATTATCTACTTGAGTCTTATTTATTTTATCTAGATACTGCAGTAGTTGTGAATTAAAGTATTGGATTTCATGTATTATATTGAAACTGGATTTGTATTAAAAGATTTATATATCTATGAGATGAGATTTAACTTAAATCCAGTTGGTGTATATACTATTGTGATATTTATGATTTTATTTCCGCTGCATATAATATTGTTATTGTTATTATTGCATGCTTTATTTTATTTTTAGGCTTGCTACGGATTCTGGATTCGAAAGAATTCCCGTTCCCTAGCTCCGGTCATGGCCCCTGTTTTGGGTCGTGACAGTGGCTCCTTTATTAGATACTATACTTTCTGGTATCTCATGTAGGCAGACAATTCAATTAATACACAATCTTGCTAACTTGTTAGTAATGCACATCTTTTTAAATGGTAAAAAGTGAGCTGACTTGATTAGTCTATTATTTATTACCCAAATAGTGTTATAACCTCTAGTTGTACGAGGCAACACAATCACAAAATCCATAGCAATTATAACATACATTTATTGTCGTTGTTTGCGGAAGGAGAAAATAGTTAAAAAATCAAATATGAGGGAGATATTTGGTTGAGTTTTGAAAACGTAGGGATGAACTAACAAAATGGAACAAATCTCAAGAGGTGTTAGTATATTCCCCTTATTTTATATAACAATTTAGTATCACAAAATTACATTTTTGATAAAAAATTTTATTAAAATAATTATGCAATATTCCTTCAATATTTTTAAAGTTAATATTTTTTTTGAAATCTAAAACTAATTTTATTTAAAAATATTATGGTCATAATGAATTATAAGATAATAAGAAATCATTAGTTATTTTCTCAATAAACAATTTAAAAAACAATAAAAGTTATATTTTCTTTATATAACAATCTAATATTACAACCTCATTAAACTTATAATTTATTATTTAAGCAATGATACATTATTTCTTTAATATTTTTAATATAAATGCTTTTATTTATTTGAGTGTAATTTCATGTAACTTTTAAATTTCAACTAATAATTAAATGATAAAATTAATTATTTTAATTTTAACTGCTTTTTATTATATTTCAATAAAGATGTATATCTACAAAACGATAGTTACATTTTTATACAATAAAAACACTACTCACAAATAAATAATATGCTCTATTTTTAAAATATGATTATAGATATATCATAAATAAAAAATTTTAATTAATTCAATTTTAATTTTTACTTAATAAAATTTAATTTAATAAATTTTAAAATTAATAATAGTATTACGTTATTTATATGACAATCTAATTTTTCAATTTTGATAGAGTTATATTATAACATAGTATTTGATTACAATTTTACTAAATTTTCTATTTAAACAATTATACAACACTTTTTCAAAATTTTTATCTAAAATAAAAAAATAATTTTATAAACTTGATATAGTTATAATATAATAATTCATTAATTTTTTTATAAAATTTCTATTTAAACAATTATACAACAAATTTTAAAAAAAAATTGACATCAATATTTTTCATAATAAATTATTTTAAAATTATTTTAAGTTTGATTAAAATAATTTATTTTTTAAATTTAACTTAGTAAGTGTAATAATGTGAATTTTTATAAATTAAATTAGGAAATTAAATTATGAGATTTGCAGTGTTAATAATTATTTTTATTTTATATCATTTTATTAAATTGTGATATTTAATTATTGTAAAAATTAAATGAGTTTCCCAAGTTGTTGTTGTTGTTGTTGTTATTATTATTATTATTATTATTATTATTATTATTATTATTATTATTCATAAAGTGAAATTTTAAATTTTAATGAGTAAATTAAAACTATAGTTATTTGAATATTAACAAATTAAATAAATAAATTTTATATGTATTATTATTATTATTATTATTATTATTATTTTATTTTTCCGCTACTTTTCTTCCTCCCATCTTTTTTTTTTCTTTCTTTTCTTTTTCCTTACTTCTTTCTTTTCCCTTCCCTTCTCGTTTTCTTCCTCTTCCCAGACTGCATCCGCTACCGCACCCCACCCCACCCCACCACCACCAGCACACTGGATCACCTCCTTCACATCGTCACTCCATCGATCACCACGCCAACAGCAGCAGCAGCCGTTGGTCGTCTCCTTCCTCGTGCGCGATCGTGCGGTGATCGAAAGGGAGAGGAAGGCTGGTGCGATTTCGGCGAGCATTCTAGCCAAGCTTGGGCTTAAATCAAAGCTCTTGACTCGGGTTTCAATAATAGAGCTTCAATAATCCTCGATTAATTTTGAGAAATTTAACTAGTAACAACTCCAATTTTGTAAAATTTATTTTTGGGTATTTTTGTTAAATTGTGAAATTGAATGTCAATTTGATTTTATTTGATGTTGGTTCTTTATGACAGATTATTGTGTATATTGTAATGTTTTCGAAAATAATTTTTCTGAATTTTTATGAATTGTTTGAATTCCCAAGGTCTCAGGGTTACTGTTCATGAAACTATTCCCTAGCCCAAAAATTTTTTATATTCTTAATAAATTATATTAATTATTTTAAGCAAGTTTTGTTAAGGAAGTTTATTAAAATTATGTACCAAATTTTTATTATAAATTTTTGAATGTTTATGTCGAAAATGAATTTTTGGGAAAATTAGTATAAATTAGTAAATTTTATATTTTAATTGAAATTATGGTGAATTATTATGTTTTGGATAGTTTTTGAGTAATAAATAAAATTAAAATAAATTTTATGAATTAATTCCTATTTAAGATAATTATTATTAATTGTCAAAATAATATCTGATTAAAAATCATATTTATGATTTTAAAGATTTAAATGAGTTTTCAGTTGCTTAATTATATAATTGAATAATTTAAATGATTATCGATAATTAAATGCTATTTAATTTCAAAAATTAGAATAATGACTTTTATAATATAATTTTATTATACTTTTATAGAGAGTTATCCGTTTTACAGATGAGACTTTACCGAGTTTTCAGTAAATTTTTCGTAAAACGTGACATCGAGTTAAGTTTAGTAGAGTCGTATTCTTAATCGAGTCTCTCCTTAGAAATCTAGAATTTATAGAATTTTCGTTTTTAATTCCCTTTTTATTTATTTATTTTCTTTAGCCTCGCCTCTAGTCGAGTCGACGATTAGGGTCGAGTGCGACTGCGCAGAGGAGCACATTCAACCTGTAAGTTGATAACTGAAATGTGTGTAGGATATTTTATATTAAAATATAAATTCATTGATAAAAGGGAAGAATTTAATAAAAGAATTATATATATATATATATATATAGACACTTGGGTTGAATTCTCCTATTATTTGGTATGGGTATATAAGCATGTTTATATTAAATTTTTATATGATTATTTAATTGTTATTTAATTTATTTAATTGTAATTTTCCTTATTTTATTTACTTTTATTTATGTTAAAATAAATTACGGCAGAATGGTCTACTTGATGGATTTCATCAGGATCGTGTGCACACTGGTAGGATTGAGAATGAGTGTTGGGGGTTGTATGGCTCGGTGATACATTGCTCTCGGGTATGATTTTGTGAGATTGTATATATATATAAGGCTCGATAATGCTTTGCTCTCAGGTGTAATTTATATATTATTGGAGTTGGTAGCTCGATGATTATTTGCTTTCAGGAATCGCCAATAAATATTGGTTTAAGTGTTTTGACTGTGGCTGGTAGCTCGATGGATGTTTTACTCTCAAGAACCGCCAGTCTTTGGATTATAAGAGAGCCGAAGGGCTATTAGAATTATGGACTAGGGTTCTACCTAGTTTTCTTATAAAAAATTATTTCAATACTTTATTTCGGTAAAAGAGGATTTTAATAAATCAAATGTTTTAAATTAAATTATAAATTTTATATTTTCATAAAATATATTTTTAAAGGAGATTTTCACACTACATACATTTCTTTTATTAATTTACTTAATGAGATCTGACTCCCCTCAATTATTTTTTTCAGGATCTCGGGAGTATTCTATTAGTTCGCCTACTTTACGCCGAGTTTCTTCTTCTTTGACTATTTTATATAGGTCTATATGATATGTATTATTATGTATATGAAATCTAGAATACCGCAGTAATAGTAGTAGTACACTATTATGTTATATTTTATGAATTATTACTTGTATTAAAGATTTGTACTAATGTTTATTATTATGTTTTATCAAAGATTGTTTTGGATATCATGGTATTTATGTTATTTATTTATTTAAATATTTTATTTAATCTATTTTCCTATATTTTATTATAAATTTTCTTTAAGGCTTACTGTGGGTTTCAGAAGTCTTATGTTTTCTATTCCCTAATGTCAGTCATGTGCCTCGGGTTCAGGTCGTGACAGTAAGACTTATAAAATTATATTAACTAATTGAATTTACATCAGATAAAGTATAAGTTAACTGAATTAAAATAGAAAAAAATATATGTTTTAACAAGATTACAACTAAAATTTTAATTAATTTTATTTTATTTAGAGATAAAATAGAAGTTAACCTAATTAAAATAGAAACACACTTTTAACTAAATTAGAATTACATCTTGATTAAAATAGAAAATATATTTTTAATTAAATTAGAATTACATTTTAATTAAATTATTTTAGTAGTTAACCTAATTCAAATAGAAAATATATTTCAATTAAATTAGAATCATATCTTAATTTATTTAATTTATTTTTTATTAATAAATGATTAAATTATCTATTTTTTATACAATAATGAGTAAAGACTATTTTATAATTTTTTTTTCCCCATCCCTTCCTATTATTTGTACATTTTTATCTATTATAGATATAAATTATAGATTTTATAGATATATACATACGGGAGGGAGGGAGATAGACAAATTTATTAAGTCTATGATTATTATTATCATTATATAAAAATTAGATAATGTAGTTGTTTACCATAAAAAAATTAAATTGATTAAAAATTATAATTTTAATTATATTAAAAACATGTTTCCTAAAGGTTAACTCTTGTTTTTATAGTTAGAGACTAAAACGAGCTGTTGGAGTCCATCTTGGTTGTCTTTAAATTTCTCTTTCTTCCTTTAATGCCATTTCAGTTTTGTTTGCAGGATTTGATATGCTTACAATCATGAGGAATGAAAAAGTAGTCAATGCATTCAAGTTCAAGTCGTTGGGCAAGTGACATGTCACTCGTGAGCATAATCAAGATTGTGATTGGTATCCTCATAATCATGATTGATCCTCTCACAATCGTGGTGAGGCTCATGAGGAACATTAGAAGTCACTTCCTCTTTGGATGCAAAGAATCATGAGTGAGGCTGGTATGATCACGATCGTGGCTCCTCTCATAAGGAGCGCAATGATTTAAGGGTTCAGTGCTAAATGAGCTTCCTTACTATGTGACTGAAATCATAAGGAACACTATGACTTTGCAATTTTATAGACTCCTAGTACATGATTGTGATAGGCTTACTCACAATCGTATCTTGCTTACTCACGATCATGTCTAGGGTCATGAGGAGCACTGGAAAATGAAATCTTTAAGGACTTTAAGGGTGTGTTTATTTGTACTACTCTAATTTTTTAGAAAATTTTTTAAAATGAAAATAAAAAATAGATCCTTATGTTTACTTTAGTTGTTTTTAAAAAAATTTTATTTGAAAATTATTTTCACCATTTTCACAATTTTAGGAGAAAAGTGTAAAATAAATTTTTGTTGTTTTTAAAAATTTTTCTCATTAAAAATATAAAGTGAAAATACATTGTTTTCATTATGAACATTTTTTTTCTTTTTTTATTCATTATTTATTATTTATTTTAGTATTAGAAGACAAAATAAACTCTATTTTTCAAACCCTAAATTATTTCTCTATTTTGGTATTATATCATTTTCTCTCCACTTAAAAAAATAAGTTATTAATGAAAATAAGTAAACATATTTTTTGTTTTCAAAAAATGAAAAATAATTTTCAATTTCTAATAAGTAAACATATTTTACAAATTTTCTATGAAAATAAAAAGTTTTTATTTTTTTTGAAAATTAAAAAATAAAAATAGAAAATAATTCTCCATAAGTAAACATACCCTTAAATGCCTATGGCTTATTAGAGGTGCTCAGATCGGGAGGACTACTCGTGAGCTTGCATGCTTGAAAAACACTTAGAATTTGACTTCAATTGGTCATCAAGATGTACCTAATTGATATAAACACCCCAACACAAATAAAAATTTTGATTTGTTAAGGACAAAATATGGATAATTAGTCATTCATCATGCAAATGATCAACAAATTGTTATATAGACAAAATAGTGCCTAGTTGATTAACTATAAACTAACTAAAATTTAATAAGAAAATAACTAAAATTAAATTAACTAAATTTTGATTGTCTAATGATTAATTGTAATTACAAATTTTTCCAAAAGTTAGTTTATAAAATTTATTTTATATAGATAAAACAGAGATTTAATGATTTTTATATATTAAAGTTAAAAAAATTAAAAATTAAATTAAATAATATCTATTATAATTAAGAGAAATATATATATATATATTATTGACCTTAGAAATAATCAATCTTAATTTTGATCTTAACAAACTTAATTTTGAGCGTTTAATTTGTTTATTTAAGTGTGTATAAGTTAAGACTCCATTGGAAGTTAAAATGAAGTATGATTATCTTGAGCTGATTTAACCTCTGAGATTCAAAGAGGTTTTTGATATCCTTAGAGTTTCATAATAAGAAAATTATCTTCTTTACATTTGAAGTAGACATCTTGAGCTTTTTGAATTGAGCTTACTTGTCAAAATCTGAGTTCATTTGGGTATACAAATATTAAGTCGAAATCAACATATGCACCTATCATTTCATATTACACAGCTCTTAGTATTTTAGACATATCTTGAGCTAAAAAAGTCCAATTGAGGTGATTCAAAATGATATGAAAAGATAAGTCAAATATCTACAACTTTTATAAGAAGAAAGTTTGTGCAAATTCAAACATCTTCGATATAAAAATCATGGGTTCAACTTGTGCATAGCTGTCTGACAGTAGTCTGCATTTTAGATTGCACAGCTCTTAGTATTTTGGACATATCTTGAGTGAAAAAAATTAAATTAAGGTGATTCAAAATGATATGGAAAGATAAGTTAAATATATACAACTTTGATGAAGAAAGTTTGAGCAAACTCAAACGTCTTCAATATAAAATAATGGGTTCAACTTGTGCATAGCTGTTTGACAGTAGTCTCCATTTTAGATTTCATAGCTCTTAGTATTTTGGACATATCTTAAGCTATAAAAGTTCAATTGAGGTTATTCAAAATGATATGGAAAGCTAAGTCAAATATCTACAACTGTTATGAAGAAAGTGTGGATAAAATTGAATGTCTTCAATAGCCAATTACAATTCCAATCCATGCATAGCTATCTAACAGCATCACCTTTAATAATTCAAAATTATAAACATTGAATTCAAAATATAGAAATTGGACACATTATTTGCACCTCCAACAACTATAATTTTAAGTATTTGTTTATATAAACACCTCAAGAGCTAAATGGAAGTTAAGAAACTTATTTATCATTCATTCTTTCTTAAGCTTTCAACTGAGCACTCAAATTCTCTTAAAAAATTCTTTATTTGTATAACACTTATAAGACTTGGTTGTGTGTTAGAAATAGAATTTAGCTTCATCTTAAATATTGGGATAGATTAGAAGGTAAGTGAGATTTATTTCTAACGAAATTGGTTTAAGTGTTTTCCATTAAAACACTTAGGACTTGGTTTTTTGAGTGAGCCTTGAAAACTCAAGTTGTAAGGTTGTAAGTGTCACGACCCAAAATAGGGGCCATGACCAGCGCTAGGGAACGGGAATTCTTTCGAATCCGGAACCCGTAAAATAAAACATGCAACAATAACAATAACCATAATATATATATGCAGCGGAAAATAAAAATCTTAAATATCATAATAACATTTTCATCACTGGATTTAAATCAAAATCCCATCTCATAGATACATAATCTCTTTAATACAAATCCAGTTTCAATATAATACATCTCTTTAAAATAAAATACATGAAATCCAATACTTTAATTCTCAACTACCGCAGTGTCTAGATAAAATAAATAAGACTCAAGTAGATAATTTACACAAAGAAGCCGAGGCAGAAGAAATCCGGCGTATCGACCTGCTACTGAGGTCTGAAGAAGTTGACTCTCCTGAAAAATAGTCAACGGAGGGGAGTCAGACCTCACTGAGTGAATTACTATAATATATATACATACACACTAAGTGATAATGCACACAATCAACGGTATATATGTAATATGTATATATACAGGCAAATTCATACAGATGCAGAAAAATCATTTTTATATTTTGTCTAAAAATCATCTTTTATGAAGGATCACATAGAACCCTAGAATATCGTAACCTTAGAAAATAGTGTTAAACAACACTCTAGCCATACAGGCTCACTTATTCCAAATATATCCACTTAATCCATTTAGACAGTAGACTGGCCCCGAGACATAAGTCAACCGAGCTCCAGCAGTCTGACTGCCAGTGTGATTGGCCCCGAGACACTTGGTCAACCAAGCTCCAGCAATCACACCCAAACCACATCTCACACATCAATAATCACATTCAAATCAATATTCACAAATAAGTTAGTAATATAGCCTAAACACTATAGGCGTACTGGTACGTACTCGGTCCTAGTGCTGCCCACTAGGTAGCACGTTCTATTGATATCCTTCATCATTAATAATGTAAAACATTCATTCATAAAAATATATGATGCATGAACGTAAATGAAATAACAATATAATCCATATATATACCGAAAATATACCAAAAGTAAACCAGGTATATTTCGAGTATATATACATCAAATGCATTCAATCAAATTATAAATTAAGCTGGAAATATATTTAAAAACATTTTAAGTATATTTTATTTACAAAACATGTATATAATTTAAAATAAACCAAAAATATACTTAATGTAAACTTAAGAAATAATCAAATTATTCATGCATATTTAATCAACATAAAACATGCATTTTTAAATCATGCATCCTAAGTATATATATATAGTATAGTAACTCACCTAATGCGCTCCACGAGACAGGTCTGACGGGCCTGGTCCACTAGCCCTCGGTCTCGGCGCAACTAAACAAGCAATAAATAATAGACATCAGAATAAACCCTAACAGAAATCCTAGAATTCGATCTAGAGTATTTAAATACGAAAACAGAATTTAGGGTTCGACTGGATATCACGTTTTACGAGAATTCTATCGAAAATCCGGCAGAACCTCCCCTATAAAACAGACATCTCTCTACTCAAAAGAGTAGAGCCGACCCTGCAAAGAAATACACTTCGAAATACAAGCTCAACACAATCCACAACCCCTCGGTCGGACTCCAAATTACAGTCTACCGACCGGGGTCCACAAACACAGAATAATTCCAGATATACCAAAAATATCCTTAAAACATAGAAATACATCTCATAGGTAGAAATTACATAATTAACCTTAAAACACTGTAAAAACCGAATAAAACTCATTTTATTAGAAAAACCGTATATTATATATATAATTGAAAATAATTCACGAAAAATAGTTTTAATTAGTTAAAAATACCAAATATTTTGTAGAAATCATTTTTATACCTTAAATAATTATTAAAACCAATTAAATTACATTTTTTAGACAATTTAGGGTAAAATTACCAAAATACCCCTATATATATAAATATACTTAAATTACTTCAAAAATTCACCAAAAATCATACAATTATCCAAAATTAATTTTCTCAACATATTTATCAATAATATTAATAATTAAACTCAATTAACCAATTAAATTCAAATAAAAACACATTTAACCCTAATTTCTCAAAATCACATAAACTTCAATAATTCAAAATAAATACTTAGAAATTCATAAAAATTCCAAATAAATTCCTATAATTCATTTCAACACCTAATTTAACCATAAACTCCAATTTCATAATTTAAATAATTAATTTCCGAAAATTAGAAAATAATATTAAAATATTCAAAAATACCCAAAAATCCAAAAAATCTCCAAAAATTATACAAAAATTCATACATGTAGATTGAGCTACTAGGAACAACATTTGTGAAGGAATTTTTCATAAATCAATCAATTCGAAGATCAAAAAAATCAAAAAACCTAATAGGCCGAAATTGAAAAATCGAAACCTAAGCAATTCTAGACCATTTTAGCTCAAGACAAAGCTAGAATCACACTCACCGGAGCTCAAGGAGAAGAAAGAGACTGCAGGTATCGAAAACGGTGGTCGGAATCGACGTGAACGACGATGGATCGATTTTCGGCTTCTCCGGCCAAAATCGACTTCCAGGCGCCGGAAACGGCTACCTCAGGTGGCGGAAAAGGTTGGGGAAGGCGGTGGCACACCGGACGGCACACCCACGGTGAAGAAACGGCGTGACAGGCGTCCGGACGGCGAGGAGAAGGTGATCGGGGAAGAAGGAGTAGTCGAGGGCAAATGTGTAATTTTCCAATTCTTTTGTAATTTGACAAATTTTAATGTATATATGTATATATATATACTTTACACTATATAATAAAATAATATTAAATTACACACATCAAATATACACCACACACATAAAATTTAATATTTTAATAATTTATACTAAATAAAATTAATTAAATAACAATAAAACAAATAAATAATTAATAAAATATTAGGGTAATAATAAACCCTAATTAAATAAATATACACACACAGGCTTTATTTAATAATTTACAAATATGCATGAGTTCATGCAAGTCCGTAAATACATTTAAAATAATTAATAATACATTGTTTACGTGAAAATTTCCCTGAAAATGAAAGTCCCGGGAAAATTTTACGTAAAACACTGAAAATAATACACAGTAATTAAAATAGGTTTTAAATACATATTAACTCGTAAAAATATCATATAATGTATAGAAATTATTAACACTGCATATCCCGGTACAATGTAAAAATATTTTAAAAACACGGGATATTACAGTAAGAGTGAGCTATAAAACTCTTGTGTAATCTCAATCTTATGAATAAGATTATTGGTGATTAAAAATCATAACTTGGGGATAAGTTAGGTGGAGACGTAGGATTGTTGTTGAATATGCACTCCTTAAATTTTTATGTTCTTCATTCTTCCTTCTCAACTTCCATTACAAATAATTATTTTAATTTCTCATTTTTATTTGATAGTCCTATTCAACCCCCCCCCCTCTCTAGGACTATTTTTAATTGGTATCAGAGCTTGAATTCTAGGTACTTTATTACTAGAATACAAGATTATAGGGAGTGAATCATAAAACATCTTTTCTTTTATACCATTCTTTGATGGTAGTGACTATCCACATTGAAAATTCAAAATGGAATATATCTTGATTGTGATTCCATCAAACTTTGGGACATTATCCTAAGAGGGTGGAAACCACCTACAACTATCATTGATGGTGTGATAACTACTCTTGCAAGAAGCCAATGGAGTATTGATTAAAAGAAACAAAATCATAAAAATAAAAAAGCTATGATTACTCTAGTCTCTTCAATGACAAGAGAAAAAGGAGGTAAGCTTCAACATTGTATGTCGGCCAAAGAAATGTGAGAGACCTTTGAAAACCACTACGAACGCAACATTCAAGTAAGAAGCAAAAAGGTTCAACTTCATATATATGAATATGAACTCTTTAAAATGAAGCCTCATGAATCAATCAGAAAGATGACAAACTGTCTCAATTCTCTCCTCACAACCCTCAAGAAACTTAGAAAACACTTCTCCAAGGAAGAGGTAAACAATAAGATTATAAGAATCCTACATAAGAAGGATTTTGAATCTCATGTTACTTCAATTAAGGAAACTCAAGACCTCTCAACTCTATCAACCGATGTGCTAATTGGTAATCTCTTGACACATGAGCTCACTATCAAGCAAAGAGGTGAAGAACAAGAAGAGAAATAAGAAAAGAAAAAGAGCATTGTTCTAAAAGCTCTTTAAGAAGATAGTGAAAAGGAAAACATCAAAGATTCTAATAATGAAGATGGCGACATTACCATTCTCACTAGGAACTTCAAAAAGTTTTTGAGAAAAAAAAACTTCTCAAGAACATGGGACTTCAACAAGAAGTTCGAAGGAAATGGGAAGAAGAAAACTAAGGAGGTTACTTGCTATGAATGCAAGAAATTGGGACATATTAGAAGTGAGTGTCCCAAACTCAAATTCAAGAACAAGGGAGTAAAAGATAAGAAAAAGGCATTCAAAGCTACTTAGGATGATTCCTCTGAATTTAAAGAGGAAAAGGAACAACAAGAAGTGGCCAATCTTTACTTCATGGCCCTTGAAAGCAAAAATGAGGTACCATCTACTTCTTATTCTTCCTTTGATGATTATGATAATTATTGTGATGATGATGATAAGAGCTCTATTACGAGCAAATTACTTGTTAAATGTAAAAGTTTATTATCTAAGAAGAATTATTATAAGCATGAGTTGGGTAACTTAAATAGAGAATTACAAAATTTAATAATTAATTTTGCTAAACTTGTTGAATCAAATGAAAAACTTGTTAGTGATACAAAATCTTCTAATTCTTTGGAAGATCAACTTAAGAAAGCAAATGATGAAAATCATAAGCTTTCTAAGGAGGTCTTAGAATTAAAAAATTTCATTGCTAAATTTAAGAAAGGAAAAGAAAATTTATATAGTCTTCTTGACTCTTAAAAATTTCATAAAAATACCCATGGAATTGGATATAAGAATGGAGTGTCTTCATCATCTTCATCACATATTAATTTTGTAAAAGCTTCACATGATTCCACTCCTTCAACCTCCAAATCAAATGAGACTCAAGCTTTCAAAGCTAAAAGATCTCATGTGTTAAATAGCAAGGGAAAGTCTCATAAGATTCATCCTTCATTAACACAAAGAGGTAAGGCTCAAACTAGAGCACCTAAACATAAGCATGCTTATATGTACATTAGACACAATTATAATAGGCATACTACACAATACAATACACATAAACATATTGCACAAAATTATCGAAATACACATCACCATTGCCAATGCATGTCTCACTTAATGACACAAAATAATAGGAGATACACACAACACCAAAGGCATGTCTCACACACTAGAAAAGCATTTCATCCTAGGAGGAATAAATTCGAAAATATTGTATATTCTTATTGCATAATCAAAGGACATACTAACAATGTGTCCTTCTATAGAAGACTATATATGAATTTACTTCCTATGAATTATCTTGAAACTAACCAACCTAGACCAAGAAAAGTTTGGGTCCAAAAGAATACTTAAATTTTTTTGTTTAGATGTGCTTTAAATCCATAAGAACAAAAAGCAAGTGGTATATCGATAATGGATGTTCAAGGCACATGATGGGAGATAACTTGATGCTAAGAATGGAAGACACGTTACTTTTGGAGATAATGCAAAAGGAAAAATTATTAGCATTGGAGAAATAGGTAATCCTCAATCCTTAGCTATACATCATGTGTTTTTTGTTGATGGTCTTAAATATAATTTGCTTAGTATATGATATGTGATATGGGAAATAAAGTAACTTTCTATCCTAAAAATTACTTTATTAGTAGTCTTAATGAAAATAAAATTATTTGTAGTGGTGAAAGAGTAGACAATTTTTATGTCATTTATTTGAATAAAATTGATAACGAAAACATAAAATGCTTAGTGTCTATCTCCCATAACACATGGACATGGCATAGAAGGTTAGGATATGCAAATTTTGAGCTTTTAAATGATCTTTGTAAACATAAACTTGTGATTGGTTTACCTAAGCTTGAATTCACTAAGGATAAACCTTGTGATACTTGCTAAAAGGGAAAACAATCCAAGTCCTTTTTTAAGCTAAAAAATGTAGTATCCACCTCTAGGCCACTTGAACTTATACATATGGATTTATTTGGACCAACTAAATTTGCTAGTCTCTATGGAATGCTCTATGCATATGTATTGGTTAATGATTACTCTAGATTTACATAGGTATGTTTCCTTACTCATAAGAATGATGCATTTAAAGCTTTTAAAAAGCTTGCAAAAATAGTTCAAAAAGAAAAAGGTTTTATATTTCTTATATTATAAGTGATCATGGAACCGAATTTGAAAATGAATTTTTTAAAAACTATTATAATGAAAATGATATTTCTCATACATTTTCATCTCCTAAAACTCCTCAGCAAAATGGGGTAGTTGAAAGGAAAAATAGAACTCTTATGGAAATGGCTAGAACAATGCTTCATGAGTACAATTTGCCTATATACTTTTGGGCGAAAGCCGTTAACAGATCTTGTTATATTTCAAACCAAGTTTTCAAAAGACCAATTTTAAATAAAACATCTTATGAGCTATGGAATAATAGAAAACCTAAAATCTCATATTTAAGAGTATTTGGATACAAGTGCTTTATATTGAACACCAAGGACAATCTTGAAAAATTTGATTCTAAAGCCGATGAAGAAATTTTCTTAGGCTATTCTACTTCTAATAAAGCATATAAGGTCTTTAATAAGAGAACTCTAGTTGTTGAAGAGTCAATGCATGTGGTCTTTGATGAATCAAACTCACTTGATCCTAGAAAGGATGTTTGTACTGTTGATGATCTTACAGGTGACAATGAGATTATGGAAACACAAGAAGAAAATGCTAGTAAGCCTTTAGAACTTGAAGATCTAAGCAAAGAGGAAAATGAGGAGACATCTCAACCTACCTTGAAGGATGAACTTCCAAAGGATTGACAATTCAAGAAAGCTCACCCTCAAGACCTCATTATAAGTGACAGTACAAAAGGGGTAACTACTATATCTCAATTAAAGTCTATTGTTAATTTAGAATTCATTTCTCAAATTGAACCCAAAAATATTAATGATGCTTTGTGTGATGAATTTTGGGTCCTTGCTACACAAGAAGAGTTAAATCAATTTGAGAGAAATAAAGTTTGGACCTTGGTTCTTAGACCTAAATATCATCCTATTATAGACAACAAATAGGTTTTTAAAAATAAGATGAATGAACAAGGTGTCATAACTAGGAATAAAGCTAGACTAGTAGCTAAAGGTTATAATCAAGAGGAAGGCATTGATTATGATGAAACCTTTGCCCCCGTTGCAAGGTTAGAAGATATTAGGATGCTACTTGTATTTGCATCATTGATGGATTTTAAACTTTATCAAATGGATGGTAAAAGTGCAATTTTAAATGGTTTTATCGAAGAAGAGGTGTATGTTGAACAACCTCCATATTTTGAAAGCTTTGATTTTTCAAATCACATATTCAAACTTTCCAAAGCATTATATGGATTGAAACAAGCTCCTATAGCTTAGTATGAAAGATTAAACAACTTCTTATTAGAGAAAAGTTTCTTTAAAGGAAAAGTTGATACAACTCTTTTAATAAAGAAATCTAAGCATGATTTATTAATTATTCAAATATATGTTGATGACATTATATTCAATGCTACTAACCATTGCTTGTGTGAGGAATTCTCTAATTTAATGCAAGGAGAAATTGAGATGAGTATGATGGGTGAACTTAAATTTTTTCTTGCAATACAAATCAAGCAATGCAAAAATGAGATTTTTATCAATCAAACCAAGTATGCAAGAGACGTTCTCAAGAAATTTGTCATGGATGGAGCTATGATAAGTAAAACTCCAATCAGCACAACAACCAAACCTAATAAAGATGAGAATGGCAAACCGGTTGATGAAAAGCGATTTAGAGGTATGATCAGATCCCTTCTTTATTTAACTGCTAGTAGACTCAATATTATATTTGCTACTTGCTTGTGTGCTAGATTTCAATCTAGTCCTAGAGAGTCTCATTTGAATGCTATCAAAAGAATTTTTAAATATCTTTGTGGTACAATGCATTTAAAACTTTAGCATCCTAGGAGTTTATACTTTGACTTAATTAGTTATTCTGATGCGGACTTTGCCGGTAGTTTATTAGAAAGAAAAAGCACTTCCAAAACTTGTCAATTCTTAGGACAATGTTTAGTTTCTTGGTTTAGCAAGAAATAAGTTTTAGTTGTCTTGTCCACTGCTGAAGCTGAATTTATTGCAGCAAGTCTCTGTTATTTACAAGTTTTATGGCAAAACAACAGTTGTTAGACTATGGTGTAAAACTTGATCACATTCCAATTTAATATGACAATATAAGTGCTATCAACCATAATAAAAATCACATTCAACATTCTAAAACTAAGCATATAGACATTAGACATAATTTCTTGCGTGATCATGTTCAAATTGGTGATATCTCACTTGAATTTATTGATACAAATAATCAACTTGCAGATATTTTCACCAAACCTCTCAATGAAGAGAGATTAAATTTCATTAAGCATGAACTTGACATGATTGATGGTTCTAGTTTATCTTGATTTTATGTTTAATTGATGGTTGAACTATTTTTATGTGAAATCATGTTGTACTTATTGATTACTTTAATTGATAAATACTTTGATTTTGATCTTAAATTTTTTTTTTAGTCGTCAACTTATATTTGGTTTATATTTTTAAATTTCCTTTTGCATTTTGTCAAAAGTGGAGAAATAATTTGAGTTTGCATGTGTACCTAGTTAATTTTTTTTAACATGTGTTTTATTTTAATTTTAAAACTCCCTTAAAAAAATGAGTTTATGTTAGTGACATATTATATTTTTGTTTGGTATAGGGGGAGAAAATTTATTTAAATTTTTGCATGTGTATAATATTATCTTCTTAAGAAATATTATTTTCCTAAAAAAATTTGCTTTTGACAAAGGGGAAAAAATATATTTGAGTTTGTTATTTGTTACTATACATATGTATAATATTATCTTCTTGGGAATTATTTTTATCTTTGATAAGACATGAATATTTTTACAAAGATTTAGTGTATCTTTGTTTTGTTCCTATAAGAATTTTTGTCCTTTTAGGTTCATTTCCCCTTATATCTCTTTTCCTTTTACTTTTGTACAAAGAAAGGAAAATATGTTATGAATAATTTATGTTTATCTTTTTATATGCTAAGTGCTACATGATTGATTAGCTAGCTAAGCTCTATATGATCATATGATAATAAAGCACGTCTAACATCAACATTATTGTTATATGTACTATTTTTGTGATATATTTTAGTGGCACTATATGCATATATGTTTGAAATTATTTCCTCACATTGCCTAACATTTATTTAAATGATCATATTATCATATTTTAATACATTTGTCATAAGAATGCCATGTTTTTATCCATCTTGCAATATTTTATGTTGTTTTTATTTTTTTTTCAAGAGGAATAATCTATAAATTTATATTTCTTATCATGTCCATATTCGTAGGAGAAGAAATAAAGAAATATATTTTATTTTATTTGGTATCATTATTATCACAAATATTATCACACACTTTAATTTGTATTATTTTTTATCAAACTCAAAATAAGTTTGTCAAAATCAAAAAGGGGGAGATTGTTGACCTTAGCAATAATCAATCTTAATTTTGATTTTAACAAACTTAATTTTGAGCATTTAATTTGTTTGTTTAAGTGTGTATAAGTTAGGACTCCATTGGAAGTTAAAATGAAATATGATTATCTTGGGCTGATTTGACCTCTGAGATTCAAGGAGGCTTTTGACATCCTTAGAGCTTTATAATGAGAAAATTATCTTCTTCACATTTAAATTAGACATCTTGAGCTTTCTGAATTGGGCTTTATTGTCAGAATCTGAGTTCATATGGGTATGCAAATATTAAGTCGAAAGCAATGTATGCATCTGCCATTTCAGATTGCATAACTCTTAGTATTTTAGATATATCTTGAGCTACAGAATTTCAATTGAGGTGATTCAAAATGATATGAAAAAATAAATCAAATATCTAGAACTTTGTTGAAGAATGTTTGGGCAAATTAAAATTTCTTCAATACAAAATCAGGGGTTTAACATGTGTATAACTGTCTGACAGTAGTCTACAATTTAGATTGCACAACTCTTAGTATTTTAGACATATCTTAAGCTACAGAAGGACAATTGAGGTGATTCAAAATGATATAGAAAGCTAAATCAAATATCTACAACTTTTATGAAAAAAGTGTGGGCAAAATCAAATGTCTTTAGTAGCCAATTATAGTTTCAATCCATGCATAGCTATCTCACAGCATCACCTTCAATAATTCAAAATTATAAACATTGAATTCAAAATATAGATGTTGGACACATTATGTGCACCTCCAACAGCTATATTTTAGTGTTTGTCTATATAAACACCTTAAGAGCTGAATGGAAGTTAAGAAACTTGTTTATCATTCATTCTTTCTTAAGCTTTCAATTGAGATCTCAAATTCTCTTAAACAATTATTTGTTTGTAAAACTCTTGTGAGAGTTAGTTGTATGTTAGAAATAGAATTTCTCTTCATTTAAATCTTGGAATAGATTAAAAGGGAAGTGAGATTTATTTTAAAAGGAATTGGTTTAAGTGTTGTCTATTAAAACACTTGGGATTTGATTTTTTGAGTGAGCCTTAAAAACTCAAGTTGTAAGGTTGTAAGAGTAAGTCATAAAACTCTTGTGTAATCTCAATCTTGTGAATAAGATTGTGAGTGATTGAAAATCCTAACTTATAGATAAGTTAAATGGAGACATAAAATTATTGTTGAATCCAAACTCATTAAATTTTTATGTTCTTCATTTTTCTTTCTCAACTTCCATTTAATTCTTGTAAAAAATTATTTTAATTTCTCATTTTTATTTTATAATCTTATTCATCCCCTCTAAAACTCTTTTCATATATATATATATATATATATATATATATATATATATATATATATATATATATATATATATATATATATATAGCTTCAAATTTTGATAAATATCCCTTCACATAATTTTTTTAAGCATATCACTGTTAAAAGCAAATTCATAATACTTTTCTTAAAAAATATATAAAAAATTCTTTTTACGCACATATTACAAATTCCATTCTATTTCTATCTCATATCTACAAACCTGCCACAATATTTATATTACTGTCTATCTATACAAACCCTTATTTTTTAACACAAATATTTATTTTACCGAAGTCTAAAATCCCAAAACCGACCACAGAAACCTTTTTTGGATCTCAAAACCCATAATCAACTGATAAATCTCATATTACTCAACAGTTTGTCTTCATCTCTTTTTTAATTGTGCAATTGCATAATCATGCTTTTATGATGATACTTTTTTTTAATATTTAAGTATATAATTTTGGGATAATAACATTTTTCATATAAATTATATCATTTTTTAATTAAGTCCTATAAATTTTAAAAATGTTTTCTGTTACTCCTATCCATCATTCAAAACAGTTTTCCATTAGTTAACCCATAAAATCATTTTTTTTTTTTACATTTCAATTCTAAAATTATATGAAAAAAAGTTATTATGATATTTTAAATAAATAATATTTTTATTTTTATTTGTGAATTTTTGTATTACTTTTTTCTATGCAAACTTCTTCTATTACTTAACTTTCATAATAACTATATAACTCATAAAAATAATTTCAAAAAATAAAAATAAAAATAAAAATAATGTTTTTGTTAAATTATTAGTTACATTGAGAATGATAAATAAACTAACTAAATACACTTAATTATGTGTAAATATATAATAATTTCAATTTATATATCATAAATAAATAAATATTTTTTATAAAGATAAAACTCATTTAGTTTTGTTAATATTATAATTTGTGTTATATTTAAAAAAAAAAAATTAAACTCAATCAAATTTGAGTTAGTCAAATTTTTGAAAAGTATTTCTTTAAATTAGACTATTTTATAATAAATATTTGAATAATAAAATAAGTTAACATATTCTTCTCATAGTTTTAATTGTTATGATAAAAATAATTAATTTAAGATAAAATATAACAAAATTTTCTATTTTACCTTAAATTAATTATATTTTATAATAATATATAAAATTATTAATTAAAATTTCTTCAATTTTTTTTTTGTAAAATAGTCTAATTTTAAAGAAATATTCTGAAAATTATCTAATTAAGATACAATTGGGTTTAAAATTATTTTAAAATATAAGATAAATTATAATATTGACAAAACTAATTGAGTATATCCAAATATAAAAAATATTTATTCATTTATGATATATTAATTAAATTTTATATTTTTAATTAATTTTATTTATCATTGTTAATAAAATAATAATCTAAGGAAAAAATTTTAATTTTATATTTTCTTGAAATTATTTTAGTGAGTTATATAGTTATTATAAAAGTTAAATAATAAATAAATCATAAATAAATAAAAAATTTAATTATTTAAAATATCAAAAATATCATTTTTTATAGTATTAGGACTAAAATGTAAGAAAAAAGTTTGATTTTGATGGTTGACTAATAGAAAATTACTTTTATTAATGGAAAGGACTAACGGAAATTTTTTTAAAATTTATAGAACTTGATTGTAAAAAAAAATTCAATATTTCTTATAATTAGTTTTCTCAAGTTTATCTAATTAGAATGAAAAATATACTTTTAATTAAATTAGAATTTTTATTAGAGATAAAATAGAAATTAACCTAAAGAAAATAAAAAACATACTTACAATTAAATCCCTATATTTTAATTAATTTAATTTTTATTAGAGATAAAATAAAAATTAACCTAATTAAAATAGAAAATAAATTTTTTATTAAATTAAAATTATATTTTAATTAATTTAATTTTACTTTTATTAATAAATAATTAAATTATTTAATTTTTATATAATAATAAGTAAAAAAATTTTTATCACTTGACTATATATATATATATATATTTCCTAGTGGGGGATGGACAGTGACATAGTCTATTGTTATAGATCTACTAGGATTTGAACCAATGACAAAAGACTGATGGGTACGTTACCCTAGCCATTTGAGCTAGGGGTCCTCGGCACAAGAATTTAAATTAAATATATAGAATATTCAAGAGCTTTCAATTTAATAAAATAAAGATTAGTGTAATACATTAACGTTTTGTTTGTTTACAGAAAGTATTTTATTTTTGAAAAATATTTTTTCTAGAATATATTTTCTAAAAAATATATTTTTTTTATATTTGGCTGCAATATTATTTTCTTATATTTGACTGTAATATTAAAAGATAATAAATAAGAAGATAAGATATTAAAAAATAGAAGAGAATGCAATAAATGAGGAGAGAATTTATTTAAAAATGTATTAGAAAATGATTTTCCATCCTTAAAATGAGAAATCATTTTCTCTTATTTTAAAGTTATTTTTCTTTAACTAATAATTTATTTTCCTTTAACTTATTTTTTTTGATAATACAAACACCGGATCCACAAACAAATAGAGTCTAAATGAAAAATAAAAAATAAATTGAGTGATTTACATCATATATTTAATCGAAAAGATAAATTGTTGGATAATTTAAATGGATGTATTAATAAATTTTAAAAAGAAAAAAATAGGAATGCTAGTGTTTTTTTTTTTTTTGTGATCCACATAGATAATATAGAGTTTTGCGTAATAAAATAGTGATTTATATAATAGTGACAGTCATAATAACAACTTTTTAATTATTTTAAGGAAAATAATAGGAGACAAAAATACTATCGAAATTAAAAAAAATAATTTAATAAAATCAAAATTAGCGTAACATCTTTAATGCAAGAAGTAAATAATTGAATAATTTATATATTATCTTTAATGGAAAAGAGAAATAGTTGGATAGTTTAAATATATCATGAATAGTTCAGATTGATATTTTTAATGAATTATTTTGAATAGTTTAAAAGATAATTTTAATGAAAGAAGTTAATAATTGAATAATTTATATATTATCTTTAATGGAAAAGAGAAATAGTTGGATAGTTTAAATATATCATGAATAGTTGAAATAGATATTTTTAATGAATTATTTTGAATAGTTTAAAAGATAATTTTAATGAAAGAAGTTAATAATTGAATAATTTTGATGATAAGGAGACAGGACAAGACTTTCAAATGAATGAGCTCTTGGATAACTTTAGAAAGGTAAATAAGATATCGTGGAAATCAGTTATGCGCGACTTACAAAAGTATTGAGTCTGTACAACACAAAATTAATTTACTAATGTTGAGATTAATTTATACTAATGTTGAGATTAATTTATACTAACATATGGTTGTTTAAAAAAGATTCAATTTATACCATTTATATGTCAAGTTATTGCTGAATTTTAAAATGTGGGTATATTTTTTTTCTTTTTTTAAGAGAAAATAATAAATTTTTTATTTATTAAATATTAAAAGTACATTTTGATAAAAAAAATAATAAAAAATAACAGTACAATAAAAAAATATAAAAATAAAATTTTATTAAAATTATAAAATTTCTAATTATTTTTTCTCAATTGCGTTGATAGTACTCTTTCGATTTGTAATTTGATGAATGTGGTTTATTATTTAACACGTAAATAGTTGACAAACATGTCATAATCCTTGCTTAACTAAAATAGGAACAGAATTATATCTAATAGGACGACTTCTCTGCTGACTTTTTTACATTGCTTTTTCTATTCATCAATGGGGGACGATATATTCAACCAATAATTTACGAGTCCATAGAAAAGTTAGGTTGTGGTTCTCCTGAAACAGTAATGTTACTCCTAGTCGTATTATTTAGTGCAATAACCATGGGCACCTGAGATCTACATTGCACGGAAACGTGACCACACTGGTATTTCTTCGAATCATATATGTTTTCGATTTGAAAACGGTGAAAAATGATCCTCACATATATTGGGGCCGTTTCTATAAATTTGAGAAAATAGGAAATGCATTTTCTTTGTTAACGTAATCCTTAGTTCTTCGGAAAAGAATTGGGAAGGAAAAGAATTCAAATTAAATTGGAAAAATATTCAAATAGAAAAGTTAACGAATTCCTAAATTAAAAAGTAAAATAATATAAATTCACTATAAAATAAACTCAAACAAAATAAATTCAAACCATATACTTCATACATTCTAACTCCAAATGAGATTATCTTGGTTTGTGTTCTTCATCCTACATATCACCCTTTTTCATCCATAATTTTCTTTCTAGTGGGAGGATGGGTTTGTTTTGATTACAAAGAAGTTCTTGATTTCCAAAGGTGAGTGGCTGGGGTTTTGTTTTTTAAAATTGTTTTTGATCTCCGGTGGTGGGTGGCTACCAGAGAAAGACGTTGGTTTTGAAATTATATTGGCTGGGTTTTGTTCTTTGGATAACAAAGGTGGGTATTTTTTCTTTTTGAAAAACGTGGCTCATGCTTATGTATTCTGTTTTCTACTAATTAATTTTCCTATTTTGTTTTTAATTTAAGAATTAAATAAGTTGATGCATGTCTTATTTATTTTGTTGTTTTATTGAGAATTAAATAAATTGATGCATATTTAAATAAATTAATGTAATATTTATTTAGATACATATTTTTTAACTATTTTTATATAAAATTAAAAATTACAAAAAAAGTATATATATATATACCCCTATATTTTTAATATTTACATATTTCCCCCATGTATCCGTATCCGCGTATCTGTCTCCGTGCAACTTAGGTGTTTAGTGGTGGTGGACTCACATGTATGCAAACATAATGATGGAGGACTAATTGCAGCAATAATCACTTGAACTAAGTATATTTGCACCATTGATTAGTTGATTTAGTCACTTAGACTTCAAAAATTAGCAGTTCGTTGCACTTTGATTGATAGATCTAGGTCGATTTACAGAATTAATTCAGGTTCACTTTTGACTAACAATTGGAGCACTAGATTTTTTTTTAAACAACCATTTCATTGATCAAAGCCAAAAGGCTAAAGCAGCACAAGGAACCAGATGGGCATTGCCCAAACATAAGACAAGGAATTACTTTTACATAAGATGAAGGTAGAAGTAAGTAAATGACATACATCATACAACAAAAAAAAATAGAGGAATGAGTCCTCAAAAAGATGTCGATGAACCGATAAATTCCTGGATACAATTATCCTTGCTCCTGTCGGAGCTTTGAGAAGGTCTTGCTAAGTTTTTCAACTTGAATTTTCTAATTGATAATAGAGAGACATGAGATAACTCGTATACCATAGTGAATGACTAATCGAGTAACTAGCAACTATAATAAATCCACTAAAAAGACTGAATTAGGCCAGACCTAGTTGATCGAAATGACCCAACCTTTTGTTAGGCGGGAAAACAAATATAGTCCTCGAGAATGACCTCACCTACAGTAAATGATCCAGAAGGCATGCATTAGTTGACACCATGCCTTTAACAAAAGTTGTTGGCACTGACCTGCCAAGCGTTCTACCTGAGGAACAGTCTCCTAGATGGAACTTGGTGAGCAAGCTAAGATACCATATATAAGGAACAAATAGAGAGAGGTAAGACATCACAAATACTCTACTACTATATACTCCATAACTTCTTTCTTTACAAAGTTAGACTCCCACTAACTTGAGCGACAGAGTGGCCACTTCGACGACCACCTAATGCTTCCTCTCTTACATTGTACGACCAAGCTCGATCAACAGTTTCTCAACTGCCTGTCATTAGTGGTGTGGAGAGCATGGATTGGCAGGAGGTGTAAAGAATGAAGAGGGCAGAGATCCAAACACCATAATAATTATATCCACCACCTCAACTATGAAAAACACCGAACAAGCAGCCCCTTCCAACCTCATTAACCTTTTTAATGAAACAACCACTCAAGATCCTCAAATCACATGACCACAACCTATTGACAACACCACCATTCTACCCTCTTTACAAAAGCTCAAATATGTGATAGAAGATAACCATGAAAGTCAAAAGAAAGCTAAAGGGGAGAATCCAAATAAAAGAAAAGCACTAGAAGAAGATGAAAGAGCAAACCTACCAAGGAAAAATCAAACAAAACCTAAGCTAACCTTAGCACCATGTCAACCATCCCAAGAAGTAAAAGGAATGTATTTGGAAGAGAAGATGATAACTAAAGATCGAGCAAAAAGAAACATGAGGATAAGACCGAAGATGAAGAGGCCAGCTCATCCTTTAAACACTCCAAGGTGAGCAGACATGTTAATAAGGCTGACCTAAACAAAAGAGTCAAAGAAATCATGAAAAATCTTGACTTAGAGACCAACGAGACCAATTTTTTTAGCAATATGCTTCTCCTCTCACTGACCACCTAACTAACGAACCATTGTTGCTTAAATTCAAAATGCCTTTACTTAAATCATTCAATGGGATGACCAACCCACTCAGCTATATCCAAAACTTCACACCATGATCGACCTATAGGACACTCAAGACTCAATCTTGTGCAAGATTTTCCCTACCACCCTCAAGGGGGTTGCCTAAGAATAGTACCAAGGCCTAATGCTAAACTTAATAAACTCATTCACGAAAATGGCTAAGCTTTTTAATGCACATGTCATCACTAGCATTCTGATCAAGAAAGACTCATCAGATTTGTAAAAATTGTACTAAAGAAAGAATAAGCTCCTTCAAGACTATGTAAAACATTTCAATTAGGAGACGGTGCAAATTGCAGACCAAAATCACATGGTTGCCATTAAGGCTTTTATATTTAGGACCACCTCCAAGCTCCTTTATAATTATCTCAATCTGATCTAACCTAAAAGCTTCACTGAGTTATAATGAGGGCTCGTTGCCACATTCGCTTAGAGGAAATACAAATCGTAGAT
Source organism: Mallotus nudiflorus (assembly GCA_947683625.1). Classification (NCBI taxonomy): domain Eukaryota; kingdom Viridiplantae; phylum Streptophyta; class Magnoliopsida; order Malpighiales; family Euphorbiaceae; genus Mallotus; species Mallotus nudiflorus. Next base: position 544,050 of record CANTUR010000179.1, on the reverse strand, counting down.
GGAGAGACTCTAGTTAAAAGAATCCTAAAGCTTAAAAGAATTCATGAGACTAGGCAAACCAGTAGAAAAGATAGGGGAGAAGCATCGGTAGAACAACACACACAAAGATAGGTGGAGAGACCAATAATCGGAGAGACACTATAGAGATAAAAAAAAATCTAGTTATGAAGACTAAGAATCTGGCCGAGGTAAAGTATGAAATTCATTTACTAGACTATTATTTGAATCCATATAATTAATCACTTATGCCTTACTAAAGAAAAAAAAATGAGATGAATATCATATATCAATTTATTAGCTTCTCCCAAAAATGGCTTCAATTATATGAAAATACACATTAACATGAATGTATTTTTCTCCTTGTTTATTGTAAGAATATTTATTACATATGGAATAATTACTTACAGTAACTTTTAAGGATAGTGACTATGCTAAAGATATAAGAGACCAAACTATTAAATAGAAAAATAATTAGGCAAGTAAACAGAATGACTACATAACTGTTTTAGTTGCATGGAATTTATATCTCCAATGACCTATAAGTACTCTATTTATGACTAATAAGGAAATATGAGTATTGAAACCATAAAGATGACAGACCACACCAAGTCTCTAAATAATTTTTTAGAAAAAAGAAAGACAATTAAAACTAGAGCTGGAAATGGTGAAATTAGTTGGTCTCCGAATTTGGATGTTGATATTACAAGAACAACTAGGACAACACTCATTCTCTAAATAATTGAGAAATCGAGGCTAAAGCCACATATAGCATAAATAACTAGTCTCCAAAGAACATATATGTAAAATCATAAGAATAATAAAGATGACACTTGATCCTTGCATAATCATGAAGCTAAGATATACACCATATAAAGAAAAGATGGTCAATCTCCAAAAAAAAAATGTGTTGGAGCTATAAGGATGGCAATGATAATGCTTAATCTTCTAACATTAGAATAATTGAAAGTGAAGTCACATGATCGTAAAGATAACTATTCCCTATAGATATGCATATCACAAAAATGACTAATTAGATTTAAAAAAAAAAGTGGATGAGTCACATGATGATGAAGACCCACTTAGTCTCCATTATAAATGAAAATAAAAATCTAAGTGCATGAGTCGTGTGACAACGAATACTAACTTGATATTCAGTATAGATAAATGATAAAAAATTCTCAAGTGCATGAGTTATATAGCGATAAAGACCCACTTGGTCTCCAATATAGATGTATGATAAAAAAATTTCAAGTGTATAAGTCGCAAAAAGGCGATGAAGACCCACGTGGTTTATATTAATTGAAAAATTAAAAAATTTTACAAGTTTATAAGTCACAAAAAGGCAACGAAGACCCATTTGGTCTACATTAACTGTAAAATTGAAAAAATCTTACAAGTGTATGAATCGCATAAAAGCAATGAAGACCCACTTGGTGTTCATGTCTATAAAATTCTAGAGTTTACAAGCGCGTCAGTCATAGACTCTCAAATATCTAGATAGGCAGCCTTAATGGTGGGCTATCCCCGCAGGAGGACCAATAGTGTAATCTCCCCGCATTTGGATAGTTTTGGCTCAAATACCCCTCTTTGAATGGAATATACATGGCTAAAGAGATATTGAGTAGATAATGAAGCACTAATGCAATCCAAGAATGTCACTCCACTGAGGCATGTCCCCACTGTCACAATGGTAGGAGACCTCTCAGGTCAACAATGAATTCATTTCCCCAGTACCTTGGTCACATGACTCCATTCAAAGATAAAGAGATAATATGAAAAATGACAACAATGAAAACCTAAATCAATCCAAAGGTCAGTACAATCAAATACATCATCCCAGAGTTCATTAAGGGAAAGAAAGAAAAGATTAATTATTTTGAAAATACATAGGGGGACCAATTGCCCTTTCAATAGAATGTTGAAATCTCTAGTAGTTTGGTCATTAATTGCTTAGTCGGTCACATCAATGATCCAATTATTAATGCATAAGTTAAATATTAAATCCAAGTTCATAAGTCACAAGGATGATGAAGACCCACTTAGTCTTCTATATAAAAATATTACATCCAAGTGTATGAGTCGCAAGGATGATGAAGACCCACTTGGTCTCTTATATAAATGAATGATAAAAATTCACCTCAGCATGAGTCATATGGCGATGAAGACCTTCCGAGTGTCCATTATAGATAAATGATAAAAAATTTCCACGTTCATAAGTCATATGGCAACAAAGACCCATTTAGTCTTCAATATAAAAAATATTAGATCCACATGCATGAGTCGCATGGCAATGAAGACGGACTTAGTCTCCCATATAAATGAATGATAAAAATTTCCAAGTGTATGATTTGCATGGTGATGAAGACCCACTGGTGTTTGTTATAGATAAATGTTAAAAAAATTTCAAGTGCATGAGTCGCATAATGACAAATACTCACTTGGTCTCCAATATAAAAAAATATTAAATCTAAGTGCATGAGTCACAGGGAAAACAAAGACCCACTTGGTCTCCCATATAAATGAATAATAAAAATTCAAAAAATTCCCAAGGGCATGAGTCGCATAGTGACAAATACCCACTTGGTCTTTATTATAAATGTATGATAAAAATTTCATAGTGCTTGAGACTTTATCTCCAAAATAGAGACTATATTGCAATAGTGAATAAGTATATCATTCACTCTAAAAAAAGGTAGGGTATCCTGATGTGGAGCCTATGGGGTGGCCCTACGCACTCAGATAACCCCAGCCCCATCAGTATACTTTTTTGGGATGGAGCATATATAAATTAAAGAGGAGTTAAGTTAGTGATGAGCAAACAATAATCCACGAGGTGAGTCCCTTATCGAGGCATATCCCTACTACCTTAACAATTGGTGACCACTTGGGCCGACTATGAGCTCGTCCCTATGGTACCTTGATCGCACAACTCTAACCAAGAGACCATAAGACCACAAATGATAATGGGCAAAAGTGAAATAACAAAGACACAAATAACATAACATCACAATCAATAAAATATAACTATATAAGAGCCATTGGGGAAAGAAATAAAAGATCAATGTCCTAAAAATACATAACTAGGAGGACCAATTGCTGCATCAATAGATTGCTTTAACCTCATAAAATCTCCAATAGTTTGTACCTTAATCACCTCAGTGGTCGCATCAACGATCCCATTATCATTCATGTAAGGAAGAGCTTGCTCTTGCTCTATGGGGAAGCAAATATGCTATGGCAACCAATAATAATATCTAGATCTATGACATATTGCACCTGCTCTATAAAGGAAATTTTGAGGTTCGAGTACAAAGCCTACAATGCCTTGGTCATCAGGACCTTTATGTTATCATAGACCCTAAATGGTTTTTGAATTTGGTCTTCCTACTCCACGTGATAAGCCTCTACTAGGTTAACCAACCACCTTTTTCTCCAACTCATTGATCCTAGCCTAGATTGTTAACCTCAGTCTCTAATATAAATAATCAAATTTCCTACGTGCACAAGTCGCATAGTGAGGAAGACCTAATTGGTCTCCAATCTTCCTTAACTTCAAAAGAGAATGAATAATGGTGACAAAGTAGGTCGGCAACAATATTAAAATAAGGAGTGAGGGGCCCCAAAACCATAAAGCTTGTAGATTAAGGACCAACGAACAATCAACACAATGAAAGTAAAACAAGTATACCCATTTCATTATTGCTGCCCAATACAATCTCCATAAGATGTTATTTAAATTTCAAAAAGCCACCCATGCTTTAGAAATACATGATGGCAAAACCCTTCGATACACTTCTATTGGACATAAATGTCCAAACTTTTTTAGAGGGAACTATGATAATAGAGAGACCTGGGGCAACTAGTAGACCAGAGTGAATGATTGATTGAGTGATCGGTGACTAATAATAAATCCACTAAGAAGATCAAATTACGCTTGATCTAATCGATCGAAATGACCCGACCTTTTATTAGGTGGAAAAACCAGATATAGTCCTTGAGAATGACCTCACCTATAGTAAAAGATCCAAAAGGCATGCATTAGCTGACACCATGCCTTTGACAAAAGCTGCTAGTGCTGACCTGCCAGGTGTTCCACCCAAGGAATGATCTCCCAGAAAGAACTTGGTAAGTAAGCTAAGTTACCATATAAAAGGAATAGGTAAATAAAGGTAAGACATCACAAATACTCTACTACCACATACTATATAACTTTTTTCTATATAAAATCAAATGCTCATTTACTTGAGTGTTGGAGTGGCCCTGCCGGTGACCACCTAACGCTTCCTCTCTTGCCTTGTAGGACCAAGCTTAATTGACAGTCTCTCAGTAGCCTATCATCACTAACTTCCCTAGCCTTGTTAGGGGAAGAGTTTTCACTTGCTTTATTTCTCTAAAGGGAACCCATAGTGAGCATTGATGAATAAAATATTCTAATTAATGAAGTGATCTCAGGAACAGCAGGGAGATCTTAACTTTGACTTGGAGCAAATAACTGAGAGGCGTTGCCTTGAGTGGAAGTGCCAATGGTATGGATTTATAAAGATGATGGGCCAGAAGACAAGTTATGGGTATGAGCACTTGATTCAATAGATATAGGCTTAGAATAACTTGCCCCATCATTGGACTTGCTGGACTTTAATTTGAGTTGACTGTCAAGTATTGTGGCTTGGCCCACCTTACTACAAAAATTAAAATATTGGTCATGTTCTCGATGATATAGGTCGACGTTAGTTTTTGAAGGCTCATCATTTCCTCTAATATGAGCAACAACAGGTGCAGGTGCAGGTGAGGTCCTTTTAGTTTAGCTTCCTTCCTCAACACGCTAAAGTTACTTACCTAAGGTGTCTGAATTTTCACACACACAATAAGAACATTATGGAGGATGCGCTGCCTTATATGAAGTGTTGGTGGCTTCCAGTGATAGCTTTCCAAAGCATGTTGAGAGAACTATATCATTTAACCTAGCATTAAAAGGATGAGGAAGGTGTAAGAAAACTTTCTTATTTACCTCAACATATATCCATGGCCCAAAATCAGCATTGTTGTTGACCCAATATAAAAATTCCTCCTCTATTTTAAAGATAAGGTAGTTTTTGGTGATATGGTTAAAGAAACCACACAACCTTGGAACTCCATTCTTGACCCTTTCTTTATCTTCATCATTGCCAAATAAAAATAAGAAAGTGTTCTTTATACCCAGTTCATGCACTTGAATGTCAGAAGCAAAACTCTAAACTTAGACTAAAATATGCAATAATATGTTTGTTGTGTAGATTTTAGAATTGAGAATCCTCCTTACCAAGCTGTTTCTAAGTGTCTTAGGTGAAGGGTCTTCAAAAAGAGAGAGATATAGGATGAAAATAAGATCTTCATAATGTTTGCTACTATAAGGGATTAGTTGTAGATTTTCTTTTAAAGAAGCCATTAATGAAGGAAATGGTGGATAAAGAAGTTAATGTAGAGGGTAATAGGCGATAAAGAATATGGTATTATTGATATTGAAAGACATGGCTTATACAAAAAGCTCTTAGAGAGCACTATGAATATCTATCAACTTGCATTTTACTCTTCACTAAGTTCAATATTAAGAGTGAAGCCTATCTTATTCTCTAGTTTATTTTATTGAGTAATATAGTTAGAGCACTAGATATTAATAAAGTACTAACAGGTTAAGTAAATCAATTCGTAGCTTATACACATTATATATTAAATTATTTCCATAAATCGCCCTCCATAAAATCCTAAGTGATATATATATATATATATATATATATATATATATATATATATATATAAACCTATAATAAAGAGAATGAGATTTAGAGTGGCATGTAAGATGAAATAAAAAATTGAAATGTTCTCCCTTTGTAGCCTAGTGGCACAAGTGATCGATATAAAAGGTGAGGTCATGAGTTCGATCATCCCTTCCCTCTGACATCTTAGTTATTAAAAAAAATAAAAAATTGAAATATTTTTTATTATTATATTTCTATAATTAATCAATGTAGAAATCTATAGAAGATTTATACTTATTATTATCTATTTCAAATATCAAATGTTAACTAATTTAGGTGGGAAGATAGCAAATAGATAACATAATGGTGCTCTTTATGGTAGGAGAGTTTGCTTATAGATATGAAGTGCTCTTCCTGAGCTTTGTATTTTCCTTATAAAACCAATCATATACCCTTTAACTTATAGCCCAAATACCTCACATCGCTTCAACATCCCTTTAACTTTTTGGCCTCCTTCAATAAAAATATGTAGATTTTCAAAGAAAGCTGGTTGAGTTTAGAAGATCAATACTACACCTTGAAGTTACCCTATCAAAAGCTCTTCTGAGCAGTTTATGAACTACTTAGTCGGTAAAACTCTTTGCTCTAAAATTAAGTATACTAATATTCCATTGCACATCTTGATACAGGTATGGAGCTTTGCAATTGATTTGTAAGTTCAAGACTTGAGAATTAAGAGCATGATGGTCATAGTGGAATAGGATCCTAAATTATTAATTAAAGAGTTTATTTCTCAACAGAAACTACTCATGCAATACACGGGCCTTGGTTCAATGCTTCACTATTAGAAATATTAATTTCATGCCTCCCTCTCGGTGCCTCTGCTAGGGAAAACCCTATTATACTCTTGTAAGTCTTCAAGAAGCTTTTTTTAAACTCTTACTCTCTACTGCTATCGCGTGTTCCATAAATGCTCTTCAAAGTATATTGTGTTCAAAACCTGCAAATGCACGGATCATGAATTATAGTACAAAAGATATCATTCCCACGAGGTTTGAATATTGAATACTAATATTTCTACTTATATTCCTAGCTAGAAAATCAATAAAGTAATTTAGAAAATCAAAATATAAATCTAAACAATTGAAATTAAAAAAAAATCAAATGATAAAAATATAGAGCTTAGGTTTAGTTTTATTATTCCAATAAGATCATGAATACTTAATTATTAAATACTTTGATTTCAATTAAAGGTAATTATTCTAAAAAAACCTAAAGACTCTCTCAAGCTCAATTAAGCATGTCAAGATTAAAGTTTAACCTACTCTCGTGATTAAGAAGTTAATCAAAACTCATTAAGTTCCTTAACAATTAGTTTACCATCAAAGAGCTTCCCTACTCTTGTGGTTCCCTGAAGAGCTCGCTTACTCTCATGGTCGAGTGGTGTAAATTCTTTAAGTCTTAAGCTAGTAAATTTCCCTAACTCTTATTGGTTAATCTACCTATAAACATACAATCAAATAGGTCTCGAATGATAATAAGAAATTAAGCTCAACATATAGAATTAACTAAAAATCAAATTAATAAAACTTGTGTTCAATCATATTATAAAATAACTACTCCTAACCTAAACCCTAAAAAGAGTTTAGCCATGTATAGTTCTAGTGGCACAAATAAAATCTATAAAAAAAATAAATAACAAGAGAATAAAGAAAAATAATAGATAAAACTCATTTAAGCATGCTTCAATCTTCAAACCCTTGTTCGCCTTCTTAAGCTCTTGTTTATGGCTTTTTGTGTCTCCTCAAATGTAGAATAAATGCCTAATACACCTTTTAGCATCCCTTTTTATAGAAAATCTTGATAGAAAACCTAATTGCCCCTGAATTCCTTTTCCTTTTTTAGTAGGAAAATCTTCCTTTTCTCTGATGTAGCATCAATATGGGTGTGTCGATGTGGTATCATGTTGTAGCTCTTCAACACGTCTTCAACATAGTTTGAGCATGGTCGTGTTTAACTTTAAATCAAAATTCCAAATCTTTACACAATATCAACACAGCTTCAACATAGCCATGTCGTCTAATCCTTTGACTTTTTGGATTCCATTTTATGCTTTCCTACAAAAAGATAAACACTAATTAATACTTAAATAAAATTCCTAATTAAACTAAAATTATTCAAAAAACAAGCAAAAACTAAATGAAACTCTTAAACTAAATAATTCCTAATTAAACCCTAATAGAACCCAAAATAAACTAATTAATTATTCAAAATTCAAATCAAAATATATGTAAAAATTACACATATTAAAGTGAGTGAAGTCAATTTAACATTGGGAGATACAACTTTATGTGACGGAAAGAGGGCTGCCATGCCAGCTATCTTTTGCAGTTAAGAGGGCTGTCTTACCTTATATAGCCATGATAAGGTCTATACCTCTACAAATCCTAATTTCACCTCATTTCTTAATGGGCCTCAGGCCATAGGAAATGAGCCTTTGAAGCTTGTCTTTACTGGTGGACTCCATGCTTAAACCCACAATGGTGTTTCACTCTTAAAGGGCAAACTTTACAATCTGAATGATAGCCCTAAGCTTTCCAACCCTATCATTAGCTTAAGCCTGGATATCCCTTTAAGTATCCTCAGTTTATCCCTGATGTATCCTCAGCCTCTGCTAAAGATAAGTTTATTTGATCTCAAAAATAGGTTTTCTTTGGTCTTTGTTTTTTATTATATGTAAGTCAATGTAATTACTTCTACCCAGCAGCTTTACAAAAGTTATTCTAGTGAATTCACAAAAGGTATAAAAACTATCTATGTACTAGTCTCTATGGCCTTTTGTTTCCTTAATGAAGTATTATTGTTAAAAAAAAAAAAACTATTTTAGATGGAGTTTAATAAATTGGTTAATATATAGGTAAAAATATTCTACCACAACATTGATTGCAACTAATAAGTTAAAATATATATCAATAGTCGTTAAAGTAATAGTTCCATTTTAATACCAAAATGAGCAACATCATCACTCATATTTCATCTGCAACTATTGATTCTTCCAATTGAGTATAATGTGTCAATACTTACCTAATAGTGTTTCCTCAATGGCAATTTCTCACTCTCTCACTAGGTGAAACCCCCCCCCCCCCCAAACACACATCCACTATTTTTATTTGCTTTCTTTTTGCCTTAATTAGTTGAGTTGTAGAGTTTTACTCGCAATCTTTTTCTTGGGAGTGTGTGATGATGTGAATTATATTTATTTGCAATATTTATTGGATACAATCAATAATATAAAATTCACTTTTTAGAGTTAATTAATTTTTTTTATCAACTGAAATATCATTAGAGAAACCAAAGCTTACAAAAATATAAGTCAATGAGAGCCATGGATTTACATGCAAATACCATGGAAGTCATCAATCATACTCCTACTAAACACTATCATATGTAAGACTAATGAATATGACAAGAACAAAACAAATAAAAGAACTAACATAGAACCTAGAAGTCTGAACTACTGAGATCCATCCGCAGATCCAGAACAATATCCAAAGCTGGCATTGGTTCCTTGCACAGAGATGAAGCTCCTTCTTGCAATATGTGTAGGAGTTGATCTATCAAATCCATAAACCAAAAAATTATTTATGAACTAAAACCTCACTAGAAAAAAGTCATTCTTTACACCAGATTATAAATCTATAACCTACAAGCAAAAAATAAAAAAAATGAAGAAGAAAATTCTACCAAAATCACCTTAAGAAACACTATTACAAGAAGAAGGCTATAGAGAGAAGGAAGAGAAAAGGGAGAATAAAGAGAAGAGTACCAAAATGTCTATTAATTTGATGTTGCTATATTAGACATTAAAATGTCTATTGGTTAAAAGTATTATCTTTAATAATGTATATATACTTGTAAATACATATTTTCTCTTGTCAATTTTATAGTATTACTTTATATTTATGGTGCATTTGGATTAGAGTTAAAGAAAAGTAAATGTTATTTCTATAATGTATTAATTCCCTTTAACGTTGTTTGGTAAATTTTAGACAATTAAGATTAACTGTTTTTTTTATCTTGTAAAATTTTTTTTTATTGAAAAGTACATATTTTTTATTTTTCTATCGTTTTATTTTTATTTATAAATTACTCATTTTCTCAATAGTTTACATTAATAAAACATAAATTAAATATAATATATATTAATTTATTTTTTATGGTGATTTTGTTATTTCTAATTTAATTCTATTATTGTCACTAGTTTATATTTTAAATTTTTTATGTCAATTCTTATGAGAATGTTAATGAATTAATCATATTAATACTAATTTAATATTATTTTCATCTTTTTAAATTTAATGCATGAGAAGTCTTGTTAAATAACTAGTATATGTGTTTTCATGACCAACTATAAAGTATAAACTAATTGTTACAGGTAATTTTTTTATTTGTTATTAATTATATTCTATAAAATTTGTACTATTTTTTATACATAAAAATTTATAAAATATATTATGTTTATAATTTTTTTCTAATATTTTTTAATTATTTAATATTTTAAAAATTAATTTTATTATTTATGAAAATTTTAATAAATTAATTATTTATTAATATTATTTTAATTATTTTATATATTTTAAAATTTTTAAAAAAATTAATTATACAGCTTATACATTACTATTTATTTACTAGGTTAACATTAAAATTATTACGACTATAACTGTTACTTCTTCAATACTTATATCTATAATTATTACATCTTATTTATTTAATCTCGATTCAGACACACCCTTATAATTAATATTCTGTATGAAACAGTTGTTTAGTTAATTAATCTGTTATTTATTTATTGGGATTAGTCCCGAATATATATGAGCTAGAACTTCATGTTTTCCTATAGTTTCTTATTTGGAGGTTCTTTTTTTTGGATAGATATGATTAAATTTTATATATATATATATATATATAATTTAATAAAAAAAATAGCACCCAAGTACAATAATACAATTTAACTCTATTAAAAAGCACATGAAAATAACTATATTTAAAAAAGTTAGATAAATTAATTTAAATTTATATATTTTATATTATTATATTTAGTTAGTATTTTACCCACTGTAAAAGTCTGAATATATTTTTAAATAAAATCTACTTATAAAACTTAACTAAGAAAAGTTAAAAATAAAATGAAAGTATGATTTATATTCTTTATAGTTTTTGAATTTAAATTTTAAATAATTTATGTGAGTTCTGATAAATTAGTTTAAATATATAATTTTAATTAAAACTAAAACTCTTTTAAAAATACAGTAAAAAATAAATTTTAAATAAAAAATTGTTTATTTGATATTATTATATTTAGTTGGTCTTTGATGAAAGGTAGGAATCTAAATATATTATAGAAAATTTAGTTATCATTACATATTACAAATTTAAGATTATTTCCTTATTTATAAATAACAATATTTGATTTATCAAAAAAAAATTGTAAAGAAATTATAGTTATTTTAAAATTTAAATTAAATTTACCTAATATTTGTTAAAAAATTCTTTTAATAGTTCAAAAAAAAAAAAAAACTATGTCAATTTTCCTGGATGTAACTATTTTGATTTTATTTTCCATTTATTGTGGTCGCCCTAATATTGTTAATGTATCTATGCATTTATTTTAATTACAAAATGAATATAATTAAATTCAGTTTTCAAGATGCAGTTTAAATGTACAATAATATTATATGATCATATTATGTGTTTTGTAGTGTTGAATGTCTGCTATCTTTATAGAGGTTAGGATGGTTTTTTGTTCAGCTACTCCTCTACTGTTGTTCTCATATATATATATTTCTTTTTTCCCCTTTGAATTTCTTGCATGGCTATGTTTTTTGGTTGTTGCGAACGGCTGATGTCTTCTTTGATCTGTTGTTGAAATTCTTTTGGGCTGTAGCCTGTAGGTAAGGTCTTTTTTTCGCCAAAAACAAGAAAACCTGTGTAAATGCTTTTTTCTTTTGGGCTGATGTGATGGCTTACTAATTTACTTTGTTTGAGTCTTGTGATATTCTAGTTACTTCAGTACCAATGGCTCAATTACAGGCTGATTTGTGCAGGGTAATTACAGGTTGATTTGTTTCGACCTGAATCGGCAGTCAAGAAACCGTGCACAAAGGTTTTTCTTGGCTATTTTTGTTTTTAAAATTTTTCATTGCCTGTATAATTTTTTATTTGCAGGTTTGATAATTCTCTCGTGCAAACGAAAAATAATACCTTTTTTTTAAATAAATTCCTGTAATGCTTATTATGTAATTCTTTTCTTTTTTATTTGAACAGCTTGTATAAATGAACTTATTAATGTTATCTTAAATATTTAATTAATTTATTATGATGTAATTTTATATTATTTGTTTGTTTGAATCATTATCAAAATAGAAACATTTAGTAAGCTGCAGCTAAATTGTTCTCCATACTTTTATTATTTTTTATTCACTCATTCACTTTTATTTGTATTGATTAAGTTTTTACATTTTTATTTTTTTTTAATTTATTCACTCCACTTTTATTTTTGTTCACATTAACCTATTATACTTTTATTTTTGTGAACATTAAATCCTTTTACTTTTATTTTAGCAAGATTAATTCCTTCAATAAATATAATTCTAAAAATTTTTAATGAACTATGTTATAATTTAATTACTTATATTTTATTTTTAATATAAATATTATTTTATTTAAATTTAAATTATATAATTGCAATTAATTGGTTAGCAAAAATTGTATCTAATATTATAAAAATAAAAACTTAAGCAAAGTTCTACTAAATTTTTATTTTAGTTTATTCTAATAAAATAAAATTTAGTAGACTTGCTTAAGTTTTTATTTTTATAATATTAGATACAATTTTTGTTAATCAATAAGTTACAATTAAATAATTTACATAAGAGTATTTGACATTTAATAGTATTTTTATAATCTTTATATTAAAAATAAAATATAAATAATTAAAATATAATATAGTTTATCAAAATTTTCATAATTATATTTATTGAAAGAGTTAAGAAAAGTGTAAGGGTTTAAAATGAATAAAAATAAAAGTGCGAAAATTCAATTTATATAAATAAAAGTGAAGGGACCAAATTGAGAAAAAAATAAAAATGCAGGGAGTAAATTATGGGTTATTCTTTTTTTTTTTTTTAATCAACTTTGGATACTACTTATACAGTGTCCTTTACATCAAAAAACTACTTTATATTCCTATAATTATGCTTATATAATATCAAATTTCATTAGGATTTTATTACTTATAATTCTGTATTTATCAATAATTTGTTTAGATCCAATTACTGCAGAATGCAGACAGGCAAAACAGTATATTATTAGTTAGAAATATTTTATTGCTACCAGCCACATGTTTTATTTGTTTCCTAGAGGTGTTATCTGGGTACAAGTTAAACTCAGGCTCTACTTCAGCTCTGCATATAGAGAGAAACTAAAGTTCTACAAGCTGATATCACAAGGCCAAAGCTGCAAAACAAGATGCAGATTGAGAGAGTTTCTGAAGAATGCATCAAACCTTCTTCACCAACACCTTCTCACCTCAAAACCTACAAAATCTCTCTTTTGGATCAAATTATGCCGTCCAACTGCTTTCCCTTGCTGCTTTACTATCCCAACCAAGAAACAACCTTAACGCCCTCAAATGACTTCATCTCCAAGAGATCACTACTTCTGAAGCAATCATTATCCGAAACATTATCGCGCTTTTATCCTGTTGCAGGAAGGCTTGAAAACAATTTATCCATCGATTGCAATGATGGAGGTGTCCACTATGTAGAGGCCAGAACTAATGTTTCCTTGTCCGAGCATCTTAACAAACCTGATCTCTCATTGATGAAAATGTTGTTGGCAGAACATCCATGGTTTAAACCAACTCCTGAATCTTCTCTTGCCATGATACAAGAAACCAACTTTGCCTGTGGTGGCTTTAGCATTGGTATTCTTGTTTCACATCTCATCTTTGATGCAATCTCTTTGTCCTCTTTTCTAAAAGATTGGGCTGCTACATCATGCAAGTCTGACAAGGAAATTCTTTGCCCTTATTTAGATAGTCCATCAATCTTTATACAGCACGAAGCACCCTCCAGAAATGAAGCAACCATGATGGCTTTGCAAGCACCCTTTTTGAAGAAAATGAGGATTAATTCAAGGAGGTTTTTATTTGATGCATCAGCCGTCGCCAGTCTTAAAGAGAAGGCAATCAGCTTTGGCCGCATAACAAATCCAACTCGTGTCGAAGTGGTTACTGCTCTTCTTGCCAAATGTTTGATGGCTGTTTCCAAGGCTAAATCAGGTGTTGATAAGCCTCTTGCGATGACACTTTCTGTGGGTTTGCGGGGAAGAGCTGTGCAGCCCATGCCAGAATGTTCACTCGGGAACTGCGTTCTGCCAGCAGCTGCAATATGCACGCCCAAGGAAGCGGAATTGGGTCGCATAGTGTGGCAGCTAAAGGAAGCAATGGGGAAAATCAACAGCGACCTCGTTAAGAAATTACAAGGCGATGGAGGGTTTGTAAAATTGCAGGAAATCTTCAAAGAGGCAAGTGGAGTACTGTCTGGTGGGTTGGATTTTGTTTCGTTTGCTAGTTGGTGTAACCTTGGCTTTTATGACATAGAATTTCCATGGGGGAAGCCTGCATGGACTGCTTGGGGTTTTTCAAGTAAATTACAAGAAAGGCTGTTTATGAATACCGTTAAGCTCATGGATACAAAGGAGGACAAAGGAATAGAAGCATGGGCGATTTTAGATGAAGAAGACATGGTTTTACTGGAGAAAGATAAAGAGCTTCTTCAATATGCTTGTGTTGATCCAATTCCCTGGAAATAAATAATGATCAGGATTAGCATTTATTAAGCAAAGCAAGTAATAAAGAACAGAGAATAAAAGAACCTGAAGGTTTACTTTCAGACCTTGAATTTGGTTAATCATGAAATTTCCTTGTAGTTGTGAAGTCATTGAACAGTCTAGTTGGTATGCTGCAAGAAAAACAAAGTGGTGTATGGCAATAAAAAAGATTTTTCCTTTTTTTTTTCTTCTTTCTACTTGCGATTGATTACTACTGATTTGTACATAATCGATTATCAATAGCTGCCTTTGATGGTTAAATTATTTTTTTTAATAATTGAATGTCTGAATCAGTAAAAGATTCCTAAATAAATTATTTTTTTAATAATTGAATTTTTTTAATCAGTAAAAGATTCCTAAATTAATATTTTTCAAACAGATTACATTTTAAAATGTTTGTATGTCTAATTTTAAATTGTAAATGTTTTTTTTTATATTAGACTTTATTTTTTTAATTTTAAAAAATTTATTTTGTCTTTAATTCATTTATATTAAATTTGAAAGAGAAATGTACTAAATATTATTAAAATAAAATAAAAATTCAACTATTATTATGAAAAAATTAAATAAAAATTAATTAATTATTATTTTTAATTTAAACCAGTAGTATACTAAAAAATAATAATTTTACTTATTATAATTAAAAAATAAAAATAAAATATTTTTTGTCAAATTTTTTTATCTAGCATTAAACTATGTATGGACTTTTTTTGGGAACAATACGTAACAATGTTTGGATTAGAACCATGCTGTTGCACATCACAAAACAGGTCATTAAGATGATAATTGCTTAGATGATAATCAACTCCGCCACCTTTTTTTCTCTCTCTTCATCGAAAAAGTATGCAATTAACAATATTTTATTTTATTGCAAGCAGGATATCAAAATCGGTTGATACACTGTGGTTGTGTTGGATTAACTTATTCTGGTAATATGATTAAAGTCAATATAAATAGAATTTATTTATTAATTGTATTAAATATTTCAATCCTAAATTAAACAGGTTATACAAACATGTCACTCTAATTTATTTATTTAAATGGATTATATGGATCGTAAAATTTAATACAACTCATTTAACCTATACAACATTTACAAATATAAAAATATTATTTTCACACACAAAATCTAAAATAATGTTTATAATTTAGCCATTTTCATAATATAATTTTATAAAAAAATTTGTAATAAATGACTATTGTAAACTGATTGTAAACATATTTATGTGTCAACCCACAACATGAAATGACTAAATTATATCATAAATGGATCGACCTATTTTTTTGATATAATTTTATTTAACCTTAATAACAATTTGCTAATTTTGCATATTCTACAATCGTGTTCGCATAATTAACCATTTTGCCACCTCCTACTTGCAAGTGTATTCTAAATATTAATACAACTTAAAAGCTGAGTATGTATATTGAATAATTTAGTTATTTATTAATAAAAATTAAATTAATAAATATATACTTTTAATTTGATTAAAAATATTTTTTTATTCTAATTAGATTAATTATTCTAATGAGGTTATTTTATCTCTAATAAAAACTAAATTAATTAAAATGTACTCTTAATTTGATTGAAAGTATCTTCTTATTTTAATTTGATTAATTTTTTTTTTTTATCTCTAATACCTTATAGCTAAATTACGTAATTTAGGTGACAATTAAGGAACTGCTAAATAGATATGAGAACTCAGTAGATTTCCCCCAACTAGCAGCCCAAACATTACATTGCAAGGAAAGACAAGTGGTTCAAGCAACATGTCTGATGAAGGTTAGGCTGCTGAAAATAACATAATAGCCATAGTCAGCAAGGGAATAGTCAAGTTATAATTCAAAAATATTTTTCTGTTATTTTTAAAATTTTTATGTAAATAATAATAATATTTTTTATTTTTTATTTATAATGTATCATGAGTCAAATAAATTTTTTATTTATGTGTAAAACACATAATTATTTACTAGTGTGTGTATATATATATATAGGAAAGTGATACATATAGGTTGCGACGTCGATAAATTACGATCTAAATTTCTAAAAAATTATCGGTTAAGTCTCTAAAAAAAATTCATTTCCATTTTTGCTGCCTGTCTATTTGATATTATTGTATTGCGACATGCAATATATGATAGATAGATAGTAATAGATATTTGATGGTTTTGGTAATTATGATTATCACCACTATATGAGCTACTGTTTAGTTTAAATGAGGAAGTGATTTATTTTTGTTGCTGTAATTTTTTTTGCTTAGTTTTTGGGACGTGGAATTGCAGGGATTCAAGGAAGTTTATGGCGGAACAAGATGTTTTCAGAGGCGAAACATAATTCAATGTCTATGTGCTGATCCTGTAGGAACTCAAGCAAAAAGCCCCGCTCATGTTAATGGCTCGCAGCTGGCCACGACTTGCTTGTTGAACTTCAACATCACATACCTTATAGCTAAAGTATGTAATTTAGGTAACAATTAAGGAACTGCTAAATAGATATGAGAACTCAATAGAGTTCCCCCAACTAGCAGCCCAAGCGTTACACTGCAAGGAAAGACAAGTGGTTCAGGCAACATTTCTGATGAAGGTTAGGCTGCTGAAAATAACATATTAGACCGAGTAGTCATGTTATAATTTCTCTTCAAAAACATTTTTTATTATCGCCCATTTAAAAAGGAATGCGACTTCTATTGTACAGTTCATCCAAATATGAGTCATATGATTTTCTTATTAACAAATAATAATAATATTTCATATTGAAATCCAATTACTGTCCATATTGTATCTTGCAAATATTCTATCTACTGATAAAAATATATATATTAACTTTCATGAAAACAAACCTTCATCTCAACAATTAATTAAAACAGTTATGCTTCTTCTCTTGAGATGGAAAATACAAGAAAAATACACAAAGGAACAATAACAAAAGCTGCAAGTTTTAGCAAATATTCAGTCTCCTTTGAGATCACTCCAATCCTTGACCAATCTCCACTATACCTAAACATATATTCAAAGCTTCTACATTATAAAGAATACAACATTAACTTTACTGATAATAATAGTACCCAAAAAAAAAAAAAGCTTACCCTGCATCAATGAAACCCAGTCCAAACACAGCAATAGCAGACTTAGCAAGAACTGTATTTGAAGAAATCCTTAGAGGAAAAATGGGTTTTTGTTGCTGTTGTTGTTGGGTTCTTGAATTCTCAGGAAAATCTTTCTTCTTAGCTAATGTAGTAGTGGTACTATATTTTTGGCCATTGTTTCTTGTAGGGTGATGATGGAGAAGAGAAGAGAGGTTATTGTTGAAGAAAAGAGTCGTTTCTATGGCTACCATTTCTTTTCACATATGGTCTGTCTTCTCGTGATTTTGACCATCTTATCCTAAACATCTGGAAAAAAATTTTGTTTGTTACCTCAAAGGCACATTATTATTATTATTATTATTATTTTCCTTCTTTTGCCTTTCTTTTCATTGCCCAAATATTTTTTTGCTGTTAAAAAAAAAATTTAACCATTTTTTTTAAAAGAAAAAAAAAAATTTAACCATAGAAGAATATAAATTCACAAACAATTAATTTTTTTTGTTATATATAAATATATAAACAATTGTATTTTTTTTATGGTTAAATCAATTAGTCAATGTATTAAAAAATTTCAGTTCTCATCTCTTTGCTATTATTAAGAAATTATATTTTTTTTTACAGTATTTTAACATATACATATAAAATAGATATTTCATATGTACGAATTAAAATGAGCAAAATTAAATCACAATTGAACTAAATAAATAGTTGGATTATTTTAATAATTTGGTTTGGGTTAATTTAAAATTTTAAAAATAATAGCGATAACTCGGTTTAGTTTTAAATATAAAATTTGTAATTAAACAAAATTAAATTGAAATTTTTATATTTATTGATAAAATATTTTTAATATATCATGCAATTTAAGTGTTTAAGATAAATTTTGATTAATTTAAAAAATTTAATATATATATATATATATATAATGAAAAAATTATATTGCTCTCTCTCTCTCTCTATGTATATATATAACGATTGGGCTCACGACCTGAACCGGTTCACAATTATATTAGTCCGGGTCCAGCAGCTGCACTTCCATAACCATTTCCATTTCCATTTCCACTGCTCTCTGCTTGCTCAATTTGAAACAGAAGAATCCCTCCAAAAACAAAAAGAAAAAGAAAAATGGCGACACAGCAACCAGTAGGTCTCCTACAGCCACCGCAAGTCCACAGGCTACCACAGTTTAAATACATTGACTCAATCCGATGGCTCCCGTCTATATCCCCATTTCAAAAATCCATAATCATCGCTTTCTTCGACACCGACACCAGCACTCCCTCTCTCCAAACTCACTCACTCTCGCTAAACTCCGCCTCCGGACCTGCCTTAACTTTGCTCTCCTCGTGGACCCCTCCTTCCCGCATCTCGTCACTCAAATCCACGGCTTCTCTCACCGCCGCCGCCACCTTCTCCGGCTCCCTCCACGTATTCCCCACCACCCATGAATCGTTGAAGGACCCGGATGTCTCGGTGGCCGGCGCTGGGGAGTTTCATGTGGGGTCCGTGACGGGAGTGGATTTGATGGAGGGTGGGAGTGATGTTGTGAGTGTTGGGGAGGATGGGAGGATCAATTTGGTTAGGGTTTTTGATGAGGGTAGAAAATTGAGGGCTGATAGTTGTAGAAGGGTTTTTGATGGGAATGGTCTGATTTCTTATAGTGCTGTTAAATGGGCTTCTAATACTGAATTTGTTACCGGTGGGTGTGGGTTTGGTCTTCGATGGTGGGATTTAAGACTCCCTAATCCTGCTGTTGCTCAGTTTAAGGGTAATTGGTGAGTGTGCCTTTGTTTAGCTTTGAATTTTTAGTTGATGTGGTTTTAATGCACTTGTGTTTATAACCAGTGAATTGAATTGAACTAAATTGAGCCTTTCAAAGTTTATGAATCATTGTTTAGTGCTTTGTTTGATGATGCATTTGAAGTTATATTAGATAGTCTCTGATTTGGGTATGGCAAGTAAGGTGTGCGCTGAATTTTTATTATGGAGGTTTTGTTATTGCAGGGATCAAGGAATGACTTCTGGGATCATACATTCTGTTGATGTTCATCCGTCAAGAAAGCACACTTGTCTGGTAAGATAACTGCTCTGCCAATAGCGTTATTCTCATTTAGCATAAAATCTCATCCATATGGCTTTGCGAATGATTATGGCTGTTGCTTGTTCTTGAATGTCTTTTCTATTCTAATTGGCAAGTGTGGTTGTTACTTTCACCGTCTTTTAGTCAGCTGTCTAAGCACAAGTCCTGCTGAGGCTTATGGTTGACCAGTGTGGGCCTTTGTGACTGAGATTTTTTGCCTTATATATACTTCCTGTTAGCATTAGTAGCTGCTAAACTTTGTTAATTACCGATGAAATAAGAAGTTGTGATTTGTATGTGGCTGACTCAAACATTAGATAATAGATTTGCTTATGCTCATATTGATTGGTCGTGCCCTTGTTTTGTTTTTACTCAAAGCATGATACTAGATGCTATGAAATGACCTTTGAAGGTCGTGCTGAATATCTAGTTGCTGCTTATCTAGTTCTCCATTTATTTACAGGCAGGAGGTTCATCAGGTTCTGTGTTTGCCTGGGATCTCCGCTGGCAACAGCAACCAATTATCCTTTCTGGGGTTGGAGCAAATGACACAACAACCCATTCCTTGTCTGAAAGTGATGTTTGGGAGGTCCAGTATGACAGCTACACTAAATATTCAAGCAATAACATTTCATCCTCACGGATCCTACCTGCAATGATCTGCTCAGAAGATGGAATCCTTGCTGTCATTGAACAAGGTATGTAGCCTCTGCTGTTATTGTTGTTTGTTGTTGAGTGATCTCCTATTACTTTCATTTCAAGTGATTGTTAAGTTATCATTTCAAGCATTGAAGTCTTGTTTGCCAATCTGAGTCTTGATTGATTTTTGAGTGTCTTATTCTTTGGAAACCAAAACTGCTTTGGTACCAGGGCTGATGATGTATGTTTTGTGTAAAACTGCTGCATCAGGTGAGGTGCCCATTGAGCTTTTGGCTGAACCATGTGCAATCAACAGCTTTGACATTGATCACCAAAACCCCTCGGTATGTTGGAAGCTTACCTGAACGTGGTTTACATTTCTGGAATCGTGGAATTATATTGTGATGTTCCACAAAAATTGTCATGCAGGATGTGATATGTAGTTTGGAGTGGGAGTCAATTGTCATATTGTCAAGACCTTGATTAGACTAAGAGAATTCAACCTCAAGTTGTAACTTGAACTTGATTTCCCAAGATATTAATCTGGCAAAAATTGGTGCAACCGACTAGCATTGAAGCACTGAGTCATGCTTGTGGTAGATAAATACAAGAAGTCTTTATTTAGACTTTTACGAGGCATGCTAATGGACGTCTTTGTGTACAAGCAAATTGTAATGCCTGAGTCCACGAGTAATTACATTTGCTGCTCAGGGAAAGCACTTGGTGGAGCTGTTTTTTTATGTCATTAGTACCCCACAAAATGGCTACCATATTCAAGAATAGACGTCACTCATAAGCTTGAATTGCTGACTATTTCTGTGTCTGCGGAAGTGGGTTTGATGTTGTAATTTATACTACTAGGTGCAATCTGATTTTTTCAGCATCGGTTTCTGTCAACAAAAGAATCCCAAGTTAAATTGCGAATTTTGAAATTAGCTTCGCTTGCAATGTAGAGCATTTGTTACATATGATTCTGGCTTCAACTACCACAGCTGTTATGATTAGTTGTCGAGTTGCTGCTAATTCTTAATATGATCACATCTTTAAATTTGACAATTTGGAAGCTATCTTGACCACTGTGCCTATGACTATGAGATACTGCTAATTAAAATGTTTGTATCTGCAAATATCTTTGTTTTTGTTCAAGGAAGTTATAGTTATCTTTTCTCTCGAAGTTCAACCATCCAAATATTCTGCAATCTTTCTGATCTTTTCTCTTCCTCCCTGTATGTTCCTTGTTAAATGTTGTTCAAACAAGTATCTTTTCCTTGTTGAAAGGATTTAAAAGGTTTTGTTTATTTATGGAGAACTATTTTCTATTTTTCAACTCTAATTTTCTTAAAAATTGATGTTCTCATTTTCCATGAAAAAATATAGAAAATGTGGAAATTTATGTTCATTTATTATGTTTAAAAACTGTTTTTCAATTTAAAATAAAAATAAATCTTTTATAAATTTATATTAAATTATTAGACTATATGTCTTGATTATTAAAATTCACAATATTTTCTATAAAAAATAGAAAAATTTCTTTTTTAAAAATATATATTTTATATTTCGTCTAAAACACTATAATTCTATTATATTGGTGAACATAAAATATAATTTTTTTTTAAAATATTTCAATTGTAAAGTGATGGACACTGTAAATTGAGGTTGTAAATTTGATTCCCCACTCTTCTTTTGACCTTCAATTGTTAAAAAAAAAACACCACTCCAATAAAAAAATATTTCTTCTACTTTACCTAAAATATCTCTATGTATTTTTTATTTATACCTTTTTTATATAGCATAAAAAAAATCTACCATGTATGTTAAAAATATATATACTCTTAATAAAAAAAAAAGTAAAATTATTACGATGTGCTTCTAAGTACAAGTTATTAGAATAATATATATATATATATATATAGCGAATTGAGAATTGGTTTAAAGTAATTATTTTAATTTAGTGAACATAAAATATAAATAATAAATAATACTATCAATTTACAAATATATAAAAGAGTTTAATTACAACTCAAGTTCATTCCAAATTAAATTTAAAATATAAAGATATAACTTACCGACTTTTTCTTATTCATAAATTAGTAGCATTAAAAAAAATGGATAAAATTAGAACAAATAAGACATAATATATAAAGTATAGGATAAGAATTATATACTCATGTTACGTAAAAAATCTTTTGAAATAAATTTGTTTGAAGAATTCAAAAATATTGGAAAAGGTGTTGAGTGGGATTCCAAAGATGGTCTAATTACTATTCTCCATTTTTTATAGTTAGAAAACATGCCTGTCATTTAAAGAAGAAAACAATAAAAAAATGTAAAACCGTTTTCTTTCAAAAAATGTAGAATTAAATATCTCTAATTCATTTAAAGGCACAATTGTCACAGTAAAATCTCAAAAATGTATTCATCATGAACAGAAAAATAATGGACTTTAAGAAATGGTATGTATAAAAAAATCAATAACGAAAAAAAAATCAAAATAGAAATAGTATGTGTTTTTTTAATCCAAAAATAGTAATTAAAAATTTTGTATGCATAAAGTCCTATACAGGAAGAGCTAGCAATTCTCTTATTCTTTCAACAGTGAATATGAAGATAAAAAAATTTTAAATATGTGTTTAGTTGAAATCAATTTTACAACATTTTATAGAATTTATTTGTAAATTTAAATGAATGTATTTGATTTAAATAAAAATTTTGTAAAATGTATTTTTAATTGTAACTTATTAAATTTGTAAAATTGTTTAAGACTAAATCTATTTTTATAATTGAAATGTATTTAATTCAAATAAATTTAAAATTTATTTAGAAATAAATTTTATTTAAAAATTATTTAGAAATGAAATGAAATTTTTAATAGAATAATATTAAAAGAATTGAGTGAAGCAAATTAAAAAGAAAAAAATAAAATAACTAATAAAATATAAACCATAACCAATAGTAAAAATAAGGGAAAAGGGCCAAATTGAATCCTCAACTTTGGGCTAAATTTTTCACAACCCGAACCCAAAGGGAATGTGATCAGTACTAGAAAATGAAAATATATAAAATAACTGAAACTCATAATAAGTATTAAGAAAAATTTATAATAAAATATAGATAATAATAAAATGAAATATCTAAATAAAAATGAATAACACAAACAAACTGATATCCAAAACAATTTTTGATAAAACATAATGATCAACTTTAGTACAAATCTTTAATACAGATAATAATTCACAAAATACAACATAAAATTTATCCACTACTACTGTGGTATTCTAGATTTTTTAAATACATAATAGTGCATATCATGTAGATCTACATAAAATAGTCAGAGAAGAAGAAACCCGACATAAAGTAGGCTGACTGATAAAAGACTCCCGAAATCTTAAAAAAATAATTAAATGGAGTCATATCTCACTAAGTTAATAAAAAAAAATGTATATAATGTAAAAATCTCTTTTAAAAATATATTTTATGAAAATATATAATTTATAATTAATAATTTAAAACATTTGATTTATTGAAATCTCCCTTTTCCGAAATAAAGTATTTAAAAATCATAAAATACTATATAAAATACAATAAGTTTGCTTAAATTATTTTTATAAGAAAACTAGGTAGAATACTAGTCTACAATTTTAATAGCCTTTTGACTCTTTTATAATCGAAAAACTATCGATTTCTGAGAGTAAAACATCAATCGAGCTACCAGCCACAGTCAATTCACTTAAACTGATATTTATTAACGGTTCCCGAAAGTAAAGTATCACCGAGTTACCAGCCCCAGTAATATATAATTCATGCTCGAGAACAAAACATCAACCAAGCCATACAACTTCCAACACTCACTCTCAATCCTACCAGTGTGCACAAGACTGATAAAACTCATCAGATAGTCTGTTCTATCATAGTTTATTTTAAAATAAATAAAAGTAAATAAAACAAGGAAG
This sequence comes from Mallotus nudiflorus, assembly GCA_947683625.1. Taxonomy (NCBI): domain Eukaryota; kingdom Viridiplantae; phylum Streptophyta; class Magnoliopsida; order Malpighiales; family Euphorbiaceae; genus Mallotus; species Mallotus nudiflorus. Next base: position 519,668 of record CANTUR010000179.1, on the reverse strand, counting down.
ATTACAATAAAATAAAATTAAAATTAACTAATTATATGAAAATTTAACATAAACATACTTATATAACTATAGCAAATAATGAGAGAATTTAATCCAAGTATATTCTTATAATAAATAATTCTTTAATAAATTCTCTCATTTATCAAAATCAATAAATTTATATTTAATATAAAATATCCTACACACAGTTCCGTTATTCACTTACAGGTTAAATGCACTTTTTTGCGTAGTCACGCTTGTCCTAACTTGTCGACTTGATTGGAAATGCGACTAAAGAAAAAAAATAAATAAAAGGAAATTAAAAATGAAATTCTATAAATTTTAGATTTCTAAGGAGAGAATTGATTAAAATACAACTCTACTAAAATCGATTTGATATCACATTTTACAAAAAAGCTATAAAAATTTTGACAGAGTCTCTTCTGTAAAATGGACAATTCTTTATAAAAGTAGAGTTAATCTTGCACAAAAAAAATACTTCAAATACCAACAACAATTCCAAATCTCGGGTGGGACTCCCAAACTACACTTTATTCCCAACCGAGAACCAATTTCACAAATCACAATTTATAACAATAAAATTCCATTAAAATACCAAAATTAATTTATTTACACAATAAAAGCATAAAAGACATTTATTTACAAAATAAATAATAAAATCCACATTAATAATCAAATTATATTATAAAAGTCCTTATTCTAATTTTGGAAATTAAATAGCATTTAATTATTGATAATCATTTAAATTATTCAATTATATCATTAAGAAATCAAAAACTCATTTAAATTTTAAAAATCATAAATACAATTCTATTTAGATATTATTTTGATAATTACTAATAATTAGCTAAAAATATAAATTAATTCATAAAAATTATTTTAATATTATTTTTTACTCAAAAATTATCTAAAACATAATAATTCACCATAATTTCAATTAAAACATAACATTTACTGATTTACACTAATTTTGCCAAAAATTTATTTTCGACATAAACATTCAAAAATTTATAATAAAAATTTGATACATAATTTTATAAACTTTCTTAACAAAACTTGCTTAAAATAATTAATAGAATTTATTAAAAATAGAAAAAAAAATTAGGCTTGGAAACATTGTCGTGAACAATAACCCTAAAACCCCGAAAATTTGAAAAATTCATAAAAATTCACAAAAATTATTTTCGGAAACCTTACAATACCTACAATGATCTATCCTAAAGAACTAACATCAAATAAAATCAAATTGACATTCAATTTCACAATTTAACAAAAATACCCAAAATTAAATTTTACAAAATTAGAGTTGTTATCGGTGTTAGAATCTAAAATTGAGTTAGGGGAAAGAGAGCCCAGAGGATGAGGATTAATTCAAGACAGACGTGCCTTGGGGTAGTCGGAATTGGCTCCAGCAACCACTAACATCAAACGGTACCATGAGAGAAAAAGAGAGAGAGAGAGAGTGGAGGCGACTAAAAGAGGAGGAGAAGGAGGTGGCGTCGGCAAGTGGTGGAGTGATGGCGGTGGGTGCTGGTGCAACAGGTGGTTGTCGGTGGGAGGGGAAGAGGAAGAAAGAAGAAAAGAAAAGAAAGAAGGAGAATAAAGAAGAAGAAAAAAAAAACATATTTTGCTTTTTTTTAAGTATAAAAAAGTACGCATATAGGAATTTAATATATAAAAAAATATCCATTTCAATAATTATACGCTTATGCATATATATACATGTATAAAATATATTCTTAAAATTAAATTACATTATTATTATTAACACTATAATTTTAATACCAATTTAATAAAATTAATTAAATTTAATAATCCCTATTTAATATTAATAAAATTAAATTAACATTTAAATTCCTAATTAATTCATAAAAATTCATATTATTATAGTCTTCCCCCCTTAAAAGAAATTCGTCCTTGAATTTTCGAAATAAAAGATGCAAAAAAAATATTTTTAATGAAAGAGATAGGGATAGGCCATCCGCATCGCTACCTCCATCTCCCACGTGCAATTCTCTGCTGTGTGGTTGCTCCATAACACCTTCACCATCGAGATCTCCTTAATGCAAAGTTGACAAACTTGGTGATCCATAATCACCATAAGATATTCCTCATATGACAGATTTTCACCAAACTCCACTGTCTGAGGCCGAAGAACGTGAGAAAGATCAGGAATATACTTCCTCAGTATAGATACATGGAACACTGGGTGAATTCGAAATAATTTAAGTGGCAACACCAATATATAAGCCACTTCTTCAACTTTTGAATGTATCTCAAAAGGTCCAATGTATCTCCGGGCTAATTTACCTTTTTTACTAAATCTTATAACCCCCTTCATTGGATACACCTTCAGAAACACCATCTCTCCAACAGAAAAGGACACATCTTTCCTCTTAGGATTTTCATAGATCTTTTATCTACTGAAAGTTGTCCTTAACTGTTGTTGAATAATGGGAACCTTCTAATAAGGAATCTACACCAATTATGGACATGTTAGCTATCTCTCTCCAACTTTCTAATACAAGGTGATCTACACTTTCTACCATAGTGCTTCATATGGAGCCATCTCAATACTTGTATAATAATTGTTGTTATATGAAAATTTAATCAATGGTAAATGTATGTCCCATTGACCACTAAATTCTATCACACATATCCTCAACATATCCTCCAAGGTCTGAATGGTCCTTTTTTATTGACCGTTTGTCTGAGGATGAAATATTGTGCTGAAATCAAGTCTGGTACCCAATGCCTTATGCAATTCTTACTAAAAGACTGAGGTAAAAGTAGCTCCTTTATCAGACACTATGCTCACTAGTACCTCGTGAAGACAAATAATTCTGTTGACATACAACCTCGTTAATCTATTAGTAGAGTATACATTCTTGATTGGTAAAAAGTGTGTTGACTTAGTTAGCCTATCAACTATCACCCAAATAGCATTATAACCACCATTAGCACAAGGTAATCCAGTCACAAAATTCATAGCAATCATATCCCACTTCCACTTTAGGATAGGCAATGACTGTAATAATCCTGCAGGCCTCTAGTGCTCTAGCTTCACCTGCTAACAAGTGAGACATTTGGATATAAATTATGCTATATCCTTTTTCATTCCATTCCACCAATATGTATCCTTCAAGTCATGATACATCTTGGTAGAACTTGGATGAACACTATAAGTAGAAAAATATGCCTCTTCTATGATTTCTTTTCCAGCTCATCCATATTTGGCACATATAACCGAGTACCTAAACACAGCATATCTTCGTTATCAATCATACATCCAAAGGACCTACCTTGTTACACTTCAAACATGATCTTCTATAACTGTGGGTCCCTTCTTTGTATTGCCGTAACTCGATCCAAGTATACTGACCATACCTTGTACTGAGCAAGGATGCATTTTTTAGTTACCTTCAACTGCAGTCCTTAGTTAATCAATTCATACGTCTCCTTAACAATTGGTTTCCTTGTAGTACTTATGTGTGCAAGAATACTTGCAGACTTTTTTATTAAAGCATCTGTAACTACATTTGCTTTGGTTGGATAGTACAAAATAGAACAATCATAGTTCTTTAGAAGTTCCATCCACCTTCTTTGTCTTAGATTCAGATCTCTCTGCTGGAATATATACTTTAGGCTCTTGTGGTCAGTGTATATTTCACAAGTCACACCATGCAGGTAATGCTTCCAAATCTTTAGTGCAAACACCACTGCTGCCATTTCTAAGTCATGAGTAGGATAATTTTGCTCATACTTTTTTAATTGCCTTAAAGCATAAGCAACCACTTTTCCATTCTGCATTAACACATAGCTCAATCCTACTCAGGAAGCATCATAATACCCTATATACCTTTCATTCTTAGAAGGCAAAGTCAACATTGGAGCCAAAGTCAACAAGTCCTTAAGCAATTGATAGTGCTCCTCACATTTGTCTATCCACACAAACTTAGTATTCTTTTAGGTCAGTCTTGTCAAAGGTGCAGCAATCTTAGAGAAATTCTTCACAAATCTCCTATAATAGCCAACTAAACCTAGAAAACTCCTTACTTTCATGACTAATGTGGGTCTTGGCCACTCTTAATAGCTTATTTTTCTTGGGATTCACTTGTATTTCATCTCTAGATACCACATGGCCTAAGAATGCCACTTGATCCAACTAGAATTCACACTCAAAAACTTAGTATACAGTTGGTACTCTCTCAAAGTCTGAAGCATCAATCTCAAATGCATTGCATGTTCTGCCTTACTCCTGAAGTATACAAGAATATCATCAATAAACATAATCATAAATTGGTCCAAGAATGGCCTAAACACCCTGTTCATAAAGTCCATAAAGGCTGCTAGGGAATTAGTCAACCCAAAGGATATCACTAAAAATTCATAATGGCTATACCTTGTCCAAAATACAGTTTTAGGTACATCTCCACCTTTAATCTTCAATTGATGATATCCAGACCTTAAGTTAATCTTAGAGAAACATTGGGCTCCTTGAAGCTTATCGAACAAGTCATCAATCCTCGGGAGTGGATATTTTTTTAATAGTAACCTTATTCAACTGCCTGCAGTCAATACATAGTTGAAGACTACCATCATTCTTCTTTACAAACAACACAAGAGCACCCCAATGAGATGTACTAGGCTAAATAAAACCTTTATTAAGCAATTCCTGTAACTACTCTCGCAACTCTTTTAACTCTATAGGCGTCATTCTATATGATGACATAGAGATAGGATCTGTATCAGGAACTACATCGATGCAGAATTCTATCTCTCTATCTAGCGGCAAGCCTGTCAATTATTCAGGAAAAACATCTAAAAACTCGCACACCACTGGCACCCTTTCTATTGCCCCTTTATCTGCTTGTATATCTTTTACCACAGTTAAGTAGCCTTGACAACCTCTACTAAGAATCTTCCTAATTGTAAACACAGAAATAATATTCTGAGGCATTAAACTCTAGTAACCTCTGAATCTAAATTCCTAATCAGATGGAATATTAAAAATTACTTCCTTCTGTTGACAGTCTATTATGGCATAATATTGTGCCAACCAATCCATCCTCATAATTACATCGAAATCAATCACATGAAGTAAAACCAAATATGCTAGTAACTTTACCTTCCACTAACACTTGAAAAGATGGAAAGAACACATATATTTCCAACTCATCATTAAGTGGAGTCACTACAGATAAAGGAATCAACAATCTAAAAGGTTAACATGCTATTCTAGAAGCAAACGCAGGAGACATAAAAGAGTGTGAAGCACCCGAATCAAATAAAACTCTAGCCTCAAAATAGCACACTAGGAAAATACCTGCCATAACTACATTAAATTCCAAAGCATCTTGAGGAGTCAAGGTGAAGACTCTGGCCTAACCACAACCAACTTACTATAAAGTGGATGGTTGTGCATATCCTCTACCCTTAGCTCTGCCTCTAAAACCTCTACCCTGCTGGCTCGTATACTGAGTCGATCGCTGTTAAGGATACATAGGTGCCTGATACTGCTAATGCACTTACTGAAATGGCTGAGCAATTGATGATGAAGATCCTTGAGAATATGATGGTTGGAACCCATAATTAGGATAATCCTTAGCAAAATGCCCAAATTATCCACACCGAAAATAAGCTCCTGGTGCCAAGTGACATGGACCTTGATGTACTCACCCATAAGTGGCACATGCACTAGCCTTAGATCCTGCACTGCTATGTCCGGAGCTCTGCTCACCACTACTACTGGCACCAATACCAAACCTAGCAGTCCTGCCACTCCTATGCTCTAAGCATAAATGTGCCTACCAGTCCGATGTGCTCTAAAATATATCCTTTGCTAAGAAGTAACCCCTGACTGAGTACTTAAGTTGCCTATTTGAAAAATAGGTTGTTGAATCCCTTGAGCTGATCTACCACTGCCACTCTTGTAAGGATTCAGTATGGTGCCATGTTGGATATATCTCCACTTAAGTTATTTGGCCTCCTCAACTACACTCTCAAGGCTGTAACCCTCTATCTGGATGCCAATATAAGCTGGGCCTAACCCAATCACACAGAGCTCTACTACTCTCATCTTATCCTGCATCACATCCACAGCATGACATGACAGTCTAAAGAACTCTCGAGTATAGTCCTCGACTGATCGATCTCTCATGGTAATATTTAGCACCTGCCACCTGTAGTTCTCCCTCATCGATACTGGATAGAAAAATCTCATAAATCTCTCCTTAAAATCCAACCAAGTCATTGCAGTCATGTACGGTTGGATAGACTACATGAACCAATCCTAAGCTGCAACTGATATGGATAACTCTACTATCATGATCTGATGGTAGTCTATATATCATGTTCTAGATCTGGCCTCAATAGTATTAATAAAGTCCAGAGTATCCCTTGTACCATTAAAAGAAACTCGCCCAACTCCAGAGTACAGTAAGGCAATATTAACATCTATCATTCCCTAAGTCCTCTGCTGAAGCATTTGTTGTATAAGAGGCATTTCTTGGTTAAGAGCTGTCAATCCTTTATTAATTCCTGTCATACCCACTACAAAGGCTACAAGATCCTCTATTGGAATTTCAGGCTATACTTGCTGCTGTTCGTGCCTCTGAGCCACTACTACTTTAACTCTACCTCTACCTCTATGTTAAGGAGCAGGAGGAAGAATCTCATCCTGACAAGCTGTTTATAATCATCCTCATTAAAGGTTGCTTTCATAGTAAGAGCAGTTTATGCTTGCCTCGTTCTAAAAAGAGACACAAACGAATTCAAGACAAGACAAAAATACTACATAAGCGCATAATGCAAGAAACAAGGAAGACATCAAGTGAAAATTATCAACCTAACATCGTAGTAGCTCACAAAAAACAGACGTTTACAACTGAAGACATATATGAAATGAGCCAAAGCTCTGATACCAACTTTATCATGATCCGAACCCAAAGGCATGTGACTGACATTAGAGAATGGGAATACATAAAATAACCAAAACCCATAGTAAGGTTTAAGGAAAATTTACAATAAAATATAAACAATAATAAAATGAAATATTTAAATAAAAATGAATAACACAAATAAACTTATATCCAAAACAATCTTTGATAAAATGTGATGATCAACTTTAGTACAAATCTTTAATACAGGTAATAATCCATAAAATACAACATAACATTTATCCACTACTACTGCGATATTCTAGATTTTTAAATATATAACAGTGCATATCATATAGATTTACATAAAATAGCTGGAGAAAAAGAAACCCGACATAAAGTAGGCTGATTGACAGAAGACTCTCGAGATCCTAAAAAAATTGAGAGGAGTTAGACCTCACTGAATAAATTAATAAAAAAAATGTATATAGTGTAAAAATCTCTTTTAAAAATATATTTTATGAAAATATAAAATTTATAATTTAAAACATTTGATTTATTGAAATCTCTCTTTATCGAAATAAAGTATTTAAAAATCATAAAATACTATATAAAATACAAAAAGTTTCTTTAAATCATTTTTATAAGAAAATTAGGTAGAACCCTAATCCACAATTTTAATAGTCTTTCGGCTCTCTTATAATCGAAAGACTACCGATTCTCAAAAGCAAAGCATCAACCAAGCTACCAGCCATAGTCAATTCACTTAAACCGATATTTATTGACGATTCCCGAGAGTAAAGCATCAACCGAGTCATATAACTTCCAACACTCACTCTCAATCTTACTGGTGTGCACACGGTCTTGATGAATCCCATCAGGTAACCTGTTCTACTGTAGTTTATTTTAAAATAAATAAAATTAAATAAAACAAGAAAGATTACAATAAAATAAAATTCAATTAAAATTAACTAATTGTAATAACCCGTGTTTTTAAATATTTTAATACTGCATCGGGATATGCAGTGTTAATAATTTTTGTATATATTTATGATATTTCATAAGTTGCTACTTAATTAAAATTGATTTTAATTATTTTATATTATTTTAAGCACTTTACGTAAAATTTTCCCGGGACTTGCATTTTTGAAAAAATTGACACGTAAATTATTTATTATTAATTATTTTAAACAATTTTACGGACTTGCATGAACTCATATGTACTTTTAAAGTACTAAATAACGTATATATTCATATTTATTTATTAAACTAGGGTTTAATTAATTATCCTAATTTCTTTATTATTTATTTATTATTAGTTTAATTTTATTTAATTATTATTTTTTTAGTGTATGAATTATTTAATGTATTAAATTATATGTGTGGGCATTTATATTATTATAATATATATTGTGATATATATAAATATACATATATACATATATATAGTTGAAAAATCAAAAATTTGTTGCAAAATTACCATTTCTGCCCCTCCCTTCTCCTTCCTCTTCCCCGATGCCCTTCTCCTCCTTCCTCACTATGCGACTCCGTTCACCGCCGTTCAGAGTGCTTTCCGGACATCTACCACCTTCCTCCAGTTGCTCAGCTCCTCCTTCCACCCTCTCCGGCGCTGGTGAACGCTGCAACAACCCGAGAAGCCGAAATTTGGAGCTAACGTCGATCAAGCCGATTTCGGCCACCGTTTTTGACACCGCCGGTCTCTTTCTTCTCCTTGAGCTCCGGTGAGTGTGATTCCAAGTTTTGTTTCACTTAAAATGGTCTAGATTTGCTTAGGTTTTGATTTTTGCAATTCGGCCATTTTAGGGTTCTTGATTTTTTTGAACTTTGAATTGATTGATTCATGACAAATTCCTTCACCAATGTTGTTCCCCTTAGCTTAATATATATGTGTGAATTTTTTTATAATTTTTGGAGATTATTTTGATTTTTGGGTATTTTTTAATATTTTATTATTATTTTCTAATTTTCGAAAATTAATTAATTAAATTATGAAATTGTGTTTTATGATAAATATAGGTGTTGAAATGAATTATATAAATTTATTTGTAATTTTTATGAATTTCTATGTATTTATTTTGAATTTAATTAGTTTATGTAACTTTTGAAAAATAGGGTTAATTGTGTTTTTAATTGAAATTAATTAGTTAATTGAGTTTATTTATTGATATTATTGATAAATATGTTGAGAAAATTAATTTTTGATAATCATACTATTTTTGGTGAATTTTTGGAGTAATTTTAGTATATTTATATATATAAGGGTATTGTGGTAATTTTATCCTAAATTGACTAAAAATGTAATTAAATTGGTTTTAATAGCTATTTAAGGTATAAAATGATTTCTACAAATTATTTAGTATTTTTAACTAATTAAAACTATTTTTCGTGAATTATTTTCAATTATATATATAATATACGATTTTTCTAAATAAAATGAGTTTTTATTGATTTTTACTGTGTTTTAAGGTTAATTATGTAATTTCTAATTATAAAATGTATTTCTATGATATAAGGGTATTTTTGATATTTTTATATTATTTTGTGAATTGTGGACCCCGGTCGGTAAACTGTAGTTTGGAGTCCAACCGAGGGATTTTGATTGTGTTTTGTGTTTATTTTTACAGTGTGTTTCTTTGCAAGGCCGACTCTACTCTTTGAGTAGAGAGATGTCCGTTTTACGGGGGAGGCTCTGCCGAATTTTTGATAGAATTCTTGTAAAACGTGATGTCCGGTCAAACCCTAATTCTGTTTCGGTGTCTAATGTTCTAGATCGAGTTTCTAGGATTTTCTGTTAGGTTTATTCTGATGTCTATTATTTTTTTGTTTGTTTAGTTGCGCTGAGACCGAGGCCTAGTGGACCAGGCCCGTAGGACCTATCTCGAGGAGCGCACTAAGTGTGAGTTGCTATTTTATATATATGTGCTCTAGGGTGCATGCTTTTAGAAATATATGCTCTATTTTGATTAAATATGCATAAATGGTTTAATTATTACTTTAGTTTATTTTTAGTTTATTTTTGGTTTATTTTCTGTATATTTTAAACTATATGCATGTCTTATTAATGAATTATGCTTAAAATGTTTTTGAATATATTTCTAGCTTATTTTATAATTATATTGGATTTATTTGACGTATATATACTCGAAATATACCTGGTTTATTTTTTGTATATTTCTAGTATATATATAGTTTATGTTGCTATTTTATTTAAGTTCATGCATCATTTGTTTTTAAGAATGTATGCTTTATATTTTAATGAAGGATATCACTAGAACGTGCTACCTAGTGGATAGCACTAGGACCGAGTACGTACCGGTACGCTTATAGCATTTAGGCTATATTACTAACCATTTATGGATATCGATTGGATATGATTATTTGATGTGTGATGTGATTTGGGAGTATGATTGCTGGAGCTCGGTTGACCAAGTGTCTCGGGGCCAATCACACTAACAGTCAGATTGCTGGAGCTCGGTCGACTTAGTGTCTCGGGGCCAGTCTACTGTCCAACTGGAACAAGTGATTATATATTGGAATAAGTGAGCCTATATGGCTAGAGTGTTGTCTAACACTGTTTTGAGGTTGTGATATTCTAGGGTTCTATTTGATCCTTCATAAATAGTGATTTTCAATAAAAATATATTAAATGATTTTTATTGCATTTGTGTGTAGTTGTTTGTATACATACATATTATATATATATTGTTGACTGTGTGCATTGACATTTAGTATGCATGTATATATATTATGGTAATTCACTCAGTGAGGTCTGACTCCCCTCTGTTGACCATTTTTCAGGAGAGTTTTCTTCCTCAGACCTTAGTAGCAGGCCTATACGCCGGATTTCTTCCGCCCCGGCTTCTTTATGTAAACTGCTTATCTGAGTCTTGAGTTTTATTTTATGATCTAGACATTGCAGTAGTTATGGTCAATTGGGAGATTGGTGTATTGTATTCATATGGGATGTCCTTTAAATATTTGAATTGAAACTTGTATTAAAGGATTTATTTATATATGAGATATGGATTTGATATTTATGATTTTATTTCCGCTGCATTAAGTGTTGTTATTATTATTATTGTATGTTTATTTTATTTTATTTTAGGCTTACTACAGGTTTCGGATTCGAAAGAATTCCTGTTTCCTAGCGCCGATCATGGCCCCTATTTTGGGTCGTGACACTAATCATATGAAAATTTAAGATAAACATGCTTATATAACCATAACAAATAATAAGAGAATTTAATCTAAGTATATTCTTATAATAATATAATTCTTTAATAAATTCTCTCATGTATCAAAGTCAATAAATTTATATTTAATATAAAATATCCTACACACAGTTTCGTTATTAACTTACAGGTTGAATGCGCTTCTCTATGTAGTCGCACTCAACCCCGACTTATCAACTCAATTGGAGGCATGACTAAAGAAAAGAAATAAATAAAAGAAAATTAAAAATAGAATTCCTATAAACTCTAAATTTTTAAGGAAAGACTCAATTAAAATGCGACTCTACTAAAATCGATCCGATGTCACGTTTTACGAGAAATTTATGAAAAATTCGACAGAATCTCCTGTGTAAAATTGACATTTCTACAAAAGTAGAGTCAATCCTATACATAAAAATACTTCACATACCAGCAACAACTTCAAATCTTAAGTTAGACCCCTGAACTACACTTTATGCCTAATCGATAACTAATTTCATAAATTACAATTTATAACAATAAAATTTCATTAAAATACCAAAATTAATTTATTTACACAATAAAAGCATAAAAGACATTCATTTACAAACTAAATAATAAAATCCAGATTAATAATCAAATTATATTATAAAAGCCCTTATTCTAATTTTTGAAATTAAATAGCATTTAATTACCGATAATCATTTAAATTATTCAATTATATAATTAAACAATCAAAAAATCATTTAAATATTAAAAATCATAAATACAATTTTATTAAGATATTATTCCGATAATTACTAATAATTAGCTAAAAATATAAATTAATTCATAAAAATTATTTTAATACTATTTTTTACTCAAAAATTATCCAAAATATAATAATTCACCATAATTTCAATTAAAACATAGAATTTACTAATTTATACTAATTTTCCCAAAAATTTATTTTCAACATAAACATTCAGAAATTTATAATAAAAATTTGGTACATAATTTTAATAAACTTCCTTAACAAAACTTACTTAAAATAATTAATAGAATTTATTAAAAATATAAAAAAAATTCGGGCTTGGTAGCAGTCTCGTGGACAGTAACCCAAGACCCCTGAAAATTTGAAAAATTTATAAAACTTCACAAAAATTATTTTCGGAAACCTTACAATACTTATAACAATCTTGTTAAAAGAACCAACATCAAATAAAGTCAAATTGACATTCAATTTCACAATTTAATAAAAATACCCTAAATTAAATTTTACGAAATTGAAGTTGTTATCGGTGTTAGAATTCGAAATTGAGTTGGGGGAAAGAGAGCCCAGAGGATGAGGATTAATTTAAAACTAGCAATGTGGCTTGGGGTGGCCGGAATTGGCTCTAGCGACTACCCACACTAAACGCCACCGTGAGAGAAAGAGAGAGAGAGAGAGAGAGAGAGAGAGAGAGAGAGAGTGGCGGCAACCAGAATAGGAGGAAATGGAGGTGACGTTGTCAGTGTTCACAAGTGGTGGGGCGATGGTGGTGGTGCAGCATGTGGCTATCGGTGGAAGGGGAAGAGGAAGAAAGAAGAAAATAAAAGAAAAGAAAGAAGAAAGAGAAGAAAGGAGAAAAAAAAAAGTTTTTTGCTATTTTTTTAAGTACAAAAAAAGTACACATATAGGAATATAATACAAAAAAAATACCCATTTCAATAATTACACACTTATATATATATATATATATATATATATATATATATATATATATATATATATATATATATATATATGTATAAAATATACTCTTAAAATTAAATTACATTTTTATTAACACTATAATTTTAGCACTAATTTAATAAAATTAATTAAATTTAATAATCCTCATTTAATATTAATAAAATAAAATTCACATTTAAATTCCCAATTAATTTGTAAAAATTCAAATTATTACAAAATCTCATATTGGACACTATTATATTTTTTCCCCCATTTGGAACTCTTTTTTTTTAGAACAGCAAATATTGGACCCTTAATTAACGAAGCCTCAAACGTCCATTAATTCAGCTTACATGGATTTACAGCTTCCACTTTTTTAATGATTGAAGGGTAATGATGAAAACACCCACTTTTTTTCATCTTATAAAGATAAATAAAACAATAAACATTGCAAAAAAAAAAAAGAAATGTTTTTCTTTTTCTTGTCTGTTTTTCTCCTTCTTCTCTGTTCTTCTTCAACAAATTGCCACAAAAAAAAAAAGAGGATGAGAAAGAGACGTCAATGATTCTAATTGCAAATAATAACAAATGCAAAAACAAAAAGAGAGTTTGAATCTCAAATCTACTACAAGAGTCTTAAAATACTCACAGAGCACTCATTATTCCATATGGATGAAGGGATAGGTTATAATCCACAAACTTTCCTTGTTCTGTATATAAATTAAGCCATGAAATGCACTTGTGTCTATAATTTGATATCTTCTGCATCTTAGTTTCCATAAAGCATCATCCAATTACAATACTTACTTATTTATTGCCATTGCAGTGCAAGAAAGCAAATTGATGAATGAATTATTGCATCTTCATGAGCGAGTGAAGGCACTTGAAGCAAATGATGAATCCTCAAAGCATGCTAGTCCTGTAGCACAAAATGATAGTAAAAGAAAAAAAATTTAACAGAGATATGTGATAATCTTCAGAAGCTTTGTCACTTCATCTCGTTGCCTTTTGGTCATGATAATGAAAATGATTCTTATTTTCATCATTTCCATGCTAATTTCTTTATAAACACATGGATAGAGTTGATTTTATTATCAATGTGTAGATAACACTTTGAAAAGAAACTAAAAAATGAATTAGTTTTAACCAAGGTATGTAATGATCCTCAATGAGTATTTGAAGTACCACATTGAATATGTTCTAGAGTGGGTGAATAGTGCTAAAGAAATTAAAAGCAGGATTAATGAAATTCAAAGAAAATTAAAGAAGATTAAGAAGAGTAGAGATTGAGACACTTGATTTAAAAAGTTTCGAATTATAATCAATCCTACATCTCCTTCTAACTTATCCCCAAATTAAAATTTGCAAACTACTCACTTTGATCTTATTTCCAAGATTGATTACACAAGAGTTTTTCAATGCTCAAATCAAACTTTTACACAAATGAGTTTTCTAGGCTCACTCAATAACACATATTCTTTGTTGATTAATTAAATATTTTTTTGTCTACTCTCCCCGACAAATGTGAGCTTCAGATATTGAAAATGTTTCCAAAATTAGCTATCCAATTGTAAGTTTTTTACATTACCAGACATGTATTCCAGTTAGTTGGCCTTAATAGACTTATTGGCCAACTACAATGCAGCAATGAAGACACAAGAGTTCATCAATGTCTCTGCCCTTACAGCTACTCCTGATAAACAATCTAATGCAAGCTATTATCAACCAAACAATGAATATAACCATATAACTCATTTTCTTGAAAAGAAACAATAGGCTTAAAATTTTCTCTAACTCAAAAAGTTTTTTTTTTTTTTCGAAGTTCCAATTCAGGAAGTTTCAATTGAAGAGGAATGGAAAGAAAATGGTACTACCAGGCTAGAATTGATTGATTCAGCAAGTGAGTGGGGCCATCATGCCATATCATTTTTTTTTTTAATGGTGATTTAGGATGTTGTTAGTATAAGTCCTTTTTAGGCCACTTTCAATACATTAAGTTCCATTTGGTAAAAAGAAAAAATACAATACTATCTAATATAAGATTTAACCCAAAATTAAGGGTCTAATTTGACCCTTTTCCTTAAAAACAACACACTCCACTAGCTGGGGAACAGATTGAGAGGTCTCCAATTTACCGCTACTTTTGTCCACACCATATCCCTCCACGTCACCTCTCTTTTCTTTTCTCTGGAAAAAACCTTTAGCAAGATTCGACTTTTATCCTTAAACAATGGCTGCTTCCTTAACCATACTCTCTTTCAATCTCAAATTTTGCCCTTTGCAGTCTTCTCCAACTGCCCGGCTCTCTTATGGGTCTGCTCAACTTTCGCCTCTAAACAAGTTGAACAATTCACTCAGACTCAGTTCATGCCATAACATCTCTGGGTCTCACTCCTTTTTTCCTCACAAACCATGTGCTATCACTTCTCTCACTCACAGGCTTCAATCTCTTACTGTTTTTGCTGCTAAAGGTTACAAAATGAAAACCCATAAGGTCAAATTTCTCTTCCCTTTCGCTTTTTTTTTTTTTTTTTTTTTTAATTTTTGAGGGGTTTGGCTTTTGTTGTTTTAATTCACCTAAAGGCATAATTTTTGTAGTTTTGATATTTTCTATGCTTTTGTGTGTTTGTGTTTTATGTTATTTTTGAATTTGATGAGGTTTTTGTCAATAGGCATCAGCCAAAAGATTCAGGGTTACAGGCAGAGGGAAAATAATGAGGAGGAGAGCTGGGAAGCAGCATTTACTAGCCAAGAAGAACACCAAGAGGAAATTAAGACTTTCCAAAATGGTGGGTTCTCTCCCTACATTGTCTTTAATTGCATTTTTCACTCTAAAATGAGAAGTTCAGTTTTTATGTTTATAGTTTAATTCAATATTTATTTTTCTATTTGTTTTCCAGTCTTCTTTCATGATTTACTACACGGCAATTATGCTATTTATATTGCCTCTTTATGTTTTAGGTTTATAGACATCATCAGCTTTATGTAGTATCAAATTGTTTACACAAGTTTTTGCAATTTCTTGCTTTTCTTAGTTTTTTAGATTAAAACGTTTTTATCAGGACTGCCATGAGGCTTTTCTTAGGAATTTGTTAAAGGATGAGAGGACTTGTGTGACCAGTGAAGTTGGGTAAATCACTCTTATGACCCCAAATAAGGAAATTGTACTGGATGGAAGAAGGAAATAATAAGGGCAAGGGTGCCAAACAAACTTAATGGAAGCTTGTTGTATTTATGCTCAGGGCAATTTTGTAGTATGATTGTGATATTTCTGCTGGGACACTTAAGTTGGTGGCTGTCATTGATTCATGTATGGCTTTTGAAATGTCACTATGCCATTAATTTGATCGGAAATTAGATTAGCTGATGATAATTCCAAATGATCTGTCAAAAATATCATGAAGAAGATAAACATATGCCTAACTTGGAAGTGGTTGTGGTCTTATATCAATCTGTTACTGATAACTGTTGGATGTGTCCCCGTTTAAGTGTCAAGTAAATTTGGAGTGAAGACCTAGGGCATTAAATGATTAAGAGGGAGCAATGTAAGAAGAAACAGAATTAACACGATGAAGTTGAATAGCTGCTTCTTTTTTCCATAGTGCTAAAGGAGACTGTTTCAACATTTTGGGAGACTTAACCATTGCAGTTTTGGGTTGTTGACAATCTGTGGGGGTGAAATATGTGGCAGTGAAGATGATGAATAAGTTGCTACATGAAATTGATTATGATTGTGAGGAAGTAATTGGATTTGTTCATTCTTTAGGTGGGAAGAAACTGAGATCTGGTTACAGTAGTATTTAGAGGACTCTCTTAGTCCTGTTTGCATGACACCAAGGTGACCTTGATTCTTTATCCCCAGAAGTCTAGGATCTGGAGAAATTTGAGGACATTGTAGTAGTAGATGCTTCAGATCATCTGTTTTTACCCCTTTGCGTTGATTCTAATGAGTGGGAAATTAAATACCTCAGTAAGTATGAACATGATGATTGGTTGCATTGCTATCTATTTTTTTTTCTGCTTGTTGAAACTGCCCTGCCTCTGTTGGTGCAACTTCTTCAATGTCTTGTATTCCTCCGTGAGTAATGATTCTGATAATTTTTAAGGCAGAGGCTAATCAAAACAAATTTCTAGAGACATTAAAATGGTTTTGCATGTCAAATTCTTTATGGAAGATTATTGAAAGAATGCTGCTTAAGAGGGTATCTGCATGTTGTGTGGTTGCTTGGAGGTTTGAATAAATGCTGCTACATTTTAATTATCTTCAATTGGGATTGTTTTCATAACAGTTCAGGAGTTTTAAACTAAGAATCTGGCAGTTGTTGGAACAGTACAACTGCCAAGGGCAAGTAAAGGACCCTACACTGTTTAGCTGTAATCAGCACAACACTGATTTTATTATAATTTTTGGTCTACATTCTTGAGAACAAAATCAGTGATGGGCTGATATGCATGTATCATTTTCTTTTGTATCTGTATTCATGCATCATTTCGAAGGATCTGGTTTCTGTGGAGATATCACATATGAGTCTATGCTTCATAAAATATACATGACTGCTTTCATTTCCTTTCCAAAATGCCTTGGTGCATACAAGAAACTCATGACAATATTGCAGTTGACTTGAGCTAAACTTAGAGCTCTTTACTTTACCGATCAGCAGCAATCAAGTAGGGTGTTTGTAGGTGTGCTTCACTTTTGCAAAAGAATTTTCAATTGAAACCATAAAGCACAAGGGAATTTTCAAACTGAATTCTGTTGTTGTCATAATTAGTGGTATAGAATTGGAAATCGGGCTGATTGTGGTTCTGAATTTGAATTTTGCAATTTTTCATATTATTAGTTCTATTTTTAAATTGTTTAGGTTCTGTAAGTAACTTATATTATCAAGCATATTCCTCTATGTTCTGCGCCTTAATTATCAATATTCATGTCACAGATTTTAGATTACTCTTCATACCTCCTTTTATAAATGCATTCTCTTAAACTTGTTTATTATCATTTGCAGCACCCAGTTAGCCGGAGTGACTACAACAATGTGATTGGCGCTTTGCCATATCTAAAAGTAAATAGACAAGCAAATTAGAGATGATTCTCATGTTCATTGTCAGACTACTCGCAGTGTATTTTTGATTGCCTCTTTTATGTAAAAGACAAGCTGTTTTGATACCTTTATTCATGAATCTAGAATTCTGTCAGTTTCCTTTTGACATTCATTTATCATGTCATGCAATATGTCCTCATTTTTCCTTTCTATGGCTTGTAATCTCTTGTAACTAGAATTAGCTGGAATGAATTCTTAATTGCGATAATTTTGCTAGCTCAGCATGTTCAGGATGCTTTCGATTCTGTATCTCAGTATCTTAGAAATAGGCTTTAAAGATGTCATGAAAGCACTCCTTCCCATCTGAGGTGCTCTTGGGGTTTAGAACAAACTGGTACACCAGGAGCTCCACACATTCTGGCAAGACCGCAAGACTGAAGTCATAAATCAACTCTGCCCTCCCATACTAAGCCTTTTGCAACGTTTTAATATCAAGAGCAAAAGTTAAATTTTTGTCTACGTAGTTCATATAATGTTTACAAGAGCAAAGAGATTCTTTCCTGCTAAAACTTTATGTAGCTATGGGGGTGTTCCTGATAAAAAACAACATCACATTACATCGGTAGATGCTGTTTTTCACAAATCCCAGCATACCTCTGGTTGGATGGGTAGGCCCACCACTTCATTTTCACTCAGGCTCGGATTACTTATGTAGACTTTCTTTGCTTTCTTCGTTCATCATCAAGAATCTATCCACCTAAGAACTCACTGTTATTTTGGTCCTTCACTTAGTAGCAGATGGTAAAGAGTCGCTTGTTCGGCCTCCCTGTGTTCGTTAAGGCTCTAGGGAATTTAATGTCCTGGATCGAACCGCACATTGCAAGGCCCCGTGTTCGTTCCACTTCTCAATAGCTAATACGTATTTTCTTTCCCTCCCTAGCGTTAACAACTAAAAGCATCTCCAATGCGGAAGCAAATTTGCTGATTTGTATTATAAAATAGTCCTATATTTTTACATTTGTAATATTTTAGATCAATTTCAACTAAAACATTATTGTATTTTCTTTATCATGATATTTATCTTGTTTACTTTTTAATTAACAAAATATAAAATTAGTTGAATGTATTATTATTTATATTATCAAAGTTTATATGATTATTTATATTAATCACATATATTATTAATTTTTATTCACATGAATATAGAATAACATTGAATAAATATTATAAACATTACACAAATATTAAAAATGCTACTTAAATCTTAAAAAATCACATAATTATTGAAAAAACTATATAAATATAAAATATTTTAATAATTTGGTAGTCCAGTTCCATATCCACCAATATTATCAAAATAATCATTAAATTCATTAGAGGCAAAAGATAGTGGTTGATGTTGTGCAGATTTTTTTTGCATAATACGTGTTTGTTCAACTTCAACAAATGCACTCATATTTGGATTCTCGATAGTATTCAAGTCTCACATAAAAATTTTATTTTCTTCTTTAAACTCTTGCATTGTTGTATGCTTGTTATATGCTTCTAATTTATCTGAATTGCTTTTCTTCAAAATCTCCCTAAACTTTTCATTTTTCTTCTTTTATAGTATTAATGACCATTGAAGTTTGGTCATCATTTTTTCTTTTTAACTTGACTTTTTTTTAATACCAATAGGGTGGTCACTTGATGGATTACCAATATTTGAGTCATCTAAATTAAGAGAAAATGATTACAAATTAGGAGATTCAAGTATTGGAGAATCAGGAGTAGGATTATCTAATTATGATGAAACACAATTCATTTTTTTATGTGAGATTTTTCACTTGCAGTGCTAACATAATCTTTACACTTCTTGAAATCCTTCATAGTATTCTATACACGATCAAATTTAAAACCTCTTGTATAATTAGCATATTGCATAATTAATAGTCTTGCACGATATAACTACAAAATAACATAAATGTTATGTGTTGACCTTAGCAATAATCAATCTTAATTTTGATCTTAACAAACTTAATTTTGAGCATTTAATTTGTTTGTTTAAGTGTGTATAAGTTAGGACTCCATTGGAAGTTAAAATGAAGTATGTTTATCTTGGGTTGATTCAGGCTCTGAGATTTAAGGAGGTTTTTGACATCCTTAGAGTTTTATAATAAGAAAGTTATATTCTTCACATTTGAAGTAGACATCTTGAGCTTTCTGAATTAGGCTTGCTTGTCAAAATCGAGTTCATTTGGGTATGCAAATATTAAGTTGAAATCCACGTATGAAGTTGCCATTTCAGATTGCACAGTTCTTAGTATTTTAGATATAACTTGAGCTACAGAAACATAATTATTCAAAATGTTATGGAAAGATAAGTAAAATATCTACAACTTTCATGAAGAAAGTATGGGCAAATTCAAACTTCTTCAATAGCAAATCGTGGCTTCAACTTGTATATAGCTTTCTGACAGTAATCTGCATTTTAGATTGCACAGCTCTTAGTATTTTGGGCATATCTTGAGTCACAAAGGTCCAATTGAGGTTATTCAAAATGTTATGGAAAGATAAGTCAAATATATACAACTTTTATGAAGAAAGTATGGGCAAATTCAAATTTTTTCAATAGCAAATCACAGCTTCAACTTAGGTATGGCTGTTTAACATTAGTGGGAATCTCATATTGCACAGCTCTTAGTATTTTGGACATATCATGAGTTACAGAAATCCAATTTAGGTGATTCAAAATGATATGAAAAGATAATTTAAATATCTACAATTTTTATGAAGAAAGTATGGGCAAATTCAAACGTCTTGAGAATCCAATCATGGTTTCAATCCATGAATAGCTGTTTGACAGTATTACTTTCAATGATTCAAAATATAGATGTTGGACACATTATTTGTACCTCCAACAGCTATATTTTTTAGTATTTGTCTATATAAACACCTCTAGAGCTGAATGGAAGTTAAGAAACTTGTTTATCATGCATTCTTTCTTAAACATTCATTGAGCTCTTAAATTCTCTTAAACAATTCTTTATTTGTATAACTCTTGTGAGAGTTGGTTGTGTGTTAGAAATAGAAATAGAATTTCTCTTCATCTTAAATCTTAAGGTTAGATTATAAAGGAAGTGAGATTTATTTCTAAAAGAATTGGTTTAAGTGTCATCCATTAAAACACTTAGGTTTTGGTTTTTTTGAGTGAGCCTTGAAAATTCAAGTTGTAAGGTTGTAAGAGTGAGCCATAAAACTTTTGTGTAATCTCAATCTTGTGAATAAGATTGTGGATAATTGAAAATCCTAACTTGAGGATAAGTTAGGTTGAGATGTAGGATTATTGTTGAATTCGAACTCTTTAAATTTTTATATTCTTCATTCTTCCTTCTCAACTTCCATTCAATTCTTACAAAGAATTCTTTTAATTTCTCATCTTTATTTGATAGTCTTATTCACCCCCCCTCTAAGACTCTTTTCATTATGTTAAAATTTATAATAATAATTTTAAATGGCGGGGTTTAGCGCACGTCCAAGATTTTAGCAACTGCGATACTATTTGAGCTCAGGGCTCTATGGAACACACTACAATATCACAAAGACATAGCGTGGAGATGAAGAGTTGTCACCCAGGATAATAACTGGGACACATTAGAAGTCGTGGTACTCGATTCTCTAAAAGAAAGCTAACACCACAACTAGAAAATTCTGATAATGGAATACTAATTTCTTTTAGTCTCATGTTCTTTAAAATTAGTTTATGAATTACTATCTTATTCTCTAATTACATGCAATTTCATTTTAAACTCTAATTATCATTCATCTAACTCCAAGGTAATTGATCATGAAATAGCACATAAAAACTGCATTCATATAAAGCGAGACATCCTTAAGTTAGTTTAAAGTATGTTAATTTTATTTAAAGTTAATTAAGTCTACATGTTTTATTTACAAATGAAATAAAACTAAAGGTGGGCTTACATTTTATTTAAATTAGTGAACTTCTTTCTATTTATTTTATCTTTCTAAAGTGAGCCTAAATCTACTAATTTTATGGAAATAAATTGGATTGAGTTCGAATTAATGGGCCTAGTTCTAATAATTTTAATTTAAATGAAAAAATAAGTCTAAGTCTATTTATTTTAAAATAAATGTTTTATGAACTAAGCTAAGTATAAATTTATTTTAATAGCTAAAAGTGGACCTAAATCTAAATTAACTTAATGGACCTAAATTGATTTTAAAGTTAATTAAATCTAAATCCAATTAAAAGTCTATTTTAAATGGGTTAATCCTAAACATGGGCTTGTGGCCCAAAATATATAAAAATAAACAAACAAACAAAAACATAAAAAAATACTTAAACAATCAAATAAAAGATCAAACAAGTAATTAAATTATTTCTTTTAAAAAATCTAATTTGATTTCATACAGCCTAAAAATTAATCTATTATCATCATTGATTTTATTAAGGTTTACCGAATGAACCTTAATTTACTAATCTTTTTTAAAGTGCAGAAAAATAAAGATCTCACTACTGGGGCTATTACAACCTACATGAATAAACCCAATAAAAACAAATATAACACAAAAAAAAATAAAATGAATCCTAAAACTATATGATTTATACAAAATTTAATCCATGGTCCATGACATTCCATGGATCTTCATTGGGTTTTCTTTGCTTCAATCACATCTCCACCAAATTTCCACCATAATAAAAAAACACATAAATAATAAAAAAAAATGGTTAGAAAGTAATAAAAAAGATCAAAATCAAAATAAAAAAGAAAAAGAAAATAAGAAAATGATGGAGTGTGATGTTGTTTGATTACTCCTCAAAGTAGGATTCACCATTAAAAATTTACCTTTGGTTGATTTTGGATATTACTAGGATGTACTATATTTTAAAACTGAAGAATGTTCTCTTTTAATTTATCCCTAGTATTTTTTCAGCAGTGTTTCTTTGCTTTTTCTTTTTTTTAGAGCAACCTTTTTTTAAAATCCAAATCCACTTCTCCAGCTCTTGAGAAGATTATTATCTTTGATAATTTAATCCAAAACAAAGATAAAATGCATAAAACACATGTAAAACATTATTTATTTATACTTATTTTTATTATTTTTAACCAATCAAAATTAAATAAAACATATTTCCTTAAAAATAAAATAAAAATACGTCGATTGGGATTATGGAAATCCAATCGGATTTATATAATTTCAATTGGAAATCTGTAATTCCGATCGGTTTTCTATAAAACCGATAAACTTTTTTTTAAAAAATTTTAATTACAAAAGGACCCCTGAAGGAAATTCAATTTTGCAATTAAACTCCAAAAAAATTGCAATTTAGTCATTAAAATTCACAATTTTAGTCCTTAAAAAAAATCCAAAATCAATATCTAGAGATCAAATTTTCATCATAGAAGCTCTCTCGCATCTATACATCAATGTATCTCAAAATTGGGTGCTTACAGTTGCCCCCCTTTGTCAAACTATTTGCTTGACAAAATTGCAACGAAGCATTATAAGCACACAATTTTAAAACAAAGAATTAGGATACTCACTTGTACCTTGATTGTAGAATTTAATTAATGCTTAAATTTTTTTACAATATTAAGTAAAATGCTGTATAGCTACAGAGAAACATCTAGCAAATTTCACTATATTTCATGTGGAACATCTAGTGAAATATGTTTGATGAATCTCGATATATTCCTTGTGGGAAATTTAGCGATTTGTAATTTGAAAACATGTTATAGTTTCTATGGAATGTCTAGCAATTATGCCATAACTACTGTGTAGTGTATAGCAAATTACACTATATTCCCTATGGGACGTCTAGTGATTGTGAAATTTGTTATATTCCTTGTGGGACGTTTAGTAAGATGATCGAGAAGTTTCATTATATTCCCTTTGGGATGTTAAGCGAAGTAATGAAAAAAGTGCTATAACTACTGTGTAGTGTCTAGCAAATTGTGATTTTAAGAACATACTATAGATCCTGTGAAGCTTCTAAGAAGTTATGAATTTGATCATTTATGTCATAACTACCGTGTAGCGTATAACATAAAACTGGAATTCGCATTGTAGCTATTGTGTAGCACATAATGAAATGGTTTGAAATTTGCATAATAGCTATTATATTGCATATAACAAATCAATATCTAGAGATCAATTTTGATCAAATTTTCATCATAGAAGCTCTCTCGCATCTATGCATCAATGTATCCCGAAATTGGATGCTTACAGCTGCCCCCCCTTGTCAAGCTATTTGCATGACAAAATTGCAACAAAGCAATATAAGCACACAATTTTAAAACAAAGAATTAGGATACTCACTTATACCCTGATTGTAGAATTTAACTAATGCTTAAATTTTTTTTACAATATTAAGTAAAATGTTGTATAGCTACAGAGTAACATTTAGCAAATTTCACTATATTTCATGTGGAACATTTAGTGAAATATGTTTGACGAATCTCGCTGTATGCTTTGTGGGAAATTTTAGCGATTTATAATTTGAAAACATGTTATAGTTCCTATAGAACGTCTAGTAATGATGTCATAACTACTGTATAATGTATAGCAAATTGCACTATATTCCTTGTGGGACGTCTAGTGATTGTGAAATTTGTTATATTCCTTGTGGGACGTTTAGTAAGATGATCGATAAGTTTCACTATATTCCCTTTGGGATGTTAAGTGGAGTGATGAAAAAAGTGCTATAACTACTGTGTAGTGTCTAACAAATTGTGATTTTAAGAACATACTATAGATCCTGTGAAGCTTCTAAGAAGTTATGAATTTAATCATTTATGTCATAACTACCGTGTAACGTATAACACAAAACTGGAAATCGCATTGTAGCTATTGTGTAGCACATAATGAAATGGTTTGAAATTTGCATAATAGCTATTATATTGCATATAACAAATTAATATCTAAAGATCAAATTTGATCAAATTTTCATCATAGAAGCTCTCTCTCGTCTATGCATCAATGTATCCTGAAATTGGGTGCTTACAGTTGTGTAATATCCCGAATTTTTAAATATTTTTATACTGCATCGGGATATGCAGTGTTAATAATTTTTGTATATATATTTATGATATTTTATGAGTTTGTTGTTTGTTTAAAGCTAATTTTAATTATTTTATATTATTTTAAGTATTTTACGTAAAATTTTTTCGGAAATTATATTTTCGGAAAAATTGACACGTAAGTAAATTAATACTATTTATTTTGACTAGTTTTATGAATTTGCATGAACTCATATATAATTTTAAAGTGCTAAAATAAAATGTATATATGTGTATTTATTTAAATTAATTAGAGCTTAATTAATTTCCTTAATTTTATTATTTAATTTTTGTATTAATTAATTTTAAGTTTATAAATTATTAAACATATTAAAATATGTGTGTGGTGTATATTTAATGTGTGTGAAATTTTATATTATTATAATATAGTGTAAATATATATATATATACATATATACATAATTTTTTTATCAAAAAACCAAAACTTCCCTTTATTTACACTTTTGCCCCTCCTTCATCTTCTTCCTCCCAAAACGTTTTCTTCCATTTCCAGCCACTTTCAAGCTGGTTTTCTTCCTGTTACTATGCCTCTCAGCCTTCCTCTTCCACCTCCAACCATTTCCACCACCTAAAACACTCTTTTCCGGTGAGTTTTGGCCGGATTTTCTTCAAAGAGCCAAAAATCAACTTAACTCCGACCAAGTACTTTCCGGGCACCAAATTTGATGCTTTCGGTCTCTATCTTCTCCTTGAGCTCTGGTGA
Source organism: Mallotus nudiflorus (assembly GCA_947683625.1). Taxonomy (NCBI): domain Eukaryota; kingdom Viridiplantae; phylum Streptophyta; class Magnoliopsida; order Malpighiales; family Euphorbiaceae; genus Mallotus; species Mallotus nudiflorus. Next base: position 494,056 of record CANTUR010000179.1, on the reverse strand, counting down.
GTGTGATTCCAAGCTTTGTTTCACTTGATTTGGTCTAGAATTGCTTAGGTTTCAATTTCTTCAAATCAGCCATTTTGGGTTTCGAATTTTTTTTTAGCTTCAATTTCATTGATTCATGAAAACTTCCTTCAGAAACTTTGTTCCTGGAAGCCTAATCTACATGCTGTAATTTTTTTAGAATTTTTGGAAATTATTTTAATTTTTGTGAATTTTTGATTATTTTATTATTATTTTCTAATTTTCGAAAATTAATTAATTAAATTATGAAATTGTGTTTTATGGTGATTATAGGAGTTGAAATTAATTATAGAAATTTATTTGTAATTTTTGTGAATTTTTATGTATTTATTTGGAATTTATTAAGTTTAGGTGATTTTGAAAAATAGGGTTAATTATGTGTTTAATTGAAATAAATTGGTAAATTGAGTATATTTATTGATATTATTGAATTATATGTTGAGAAATTAATTTTTGAGTAATTATATAATTTTTGGTGAATTTTTGAACATTTATAGTGAATATATATATATAGGGGTATTTTGGTAATTTTACACTAAATTGGTTAAAAATGTAATTAAATTGGTTTTAATAGCTATTTAGGGCATAAAAATGATTTCTGCAAATTTTTAGTATTTTTAACTAATTAAAACTATTTTTCGTAAATTATTTTCAAATTATATATAATATACTATTTTTCTAAATAAATGGGTTTTTATTGATTTTTAGTATGTTTTAGGGTTAATTAAGTAATTTGGATTTATAAAATGTATTTTTATTATATAAGGGCATTTTCGGTATTTTATAAATATTCTGTGAATTGTGAACCTCGGTCGGTGAATTGTAGTTTGGAGTCCGACCGAGGGATTTTGATTGTAATCCTGTGTTTATTCCGAAGTGTATTTCTTTGCAGGACCGGCTCTACTCTTTGAGTAGAGAGATGTCTGTTTTACAGGGGAGGTTCTGTCGAATTTTCGGTAGAATTCTCGTAAAACGTGATGTCCGGTCAAATTCCTATTCTAAAGCTGTGTCTAAAATTCTAGATCGAGTCTTTAGAATTTTTGTTAAATTTATTCTGATTTCATGTTGTCATTTGTTTGTCTAGCTGCGCCGAGACCGAGGCCTAACGGATCAGGCCTGCCGAGTTTGTCTCGTGGAGCGCTAACATGTGAGTTATTATACTGTATATATATGCACTGCATATAGGGTGCATTATTTAGAATTTTTCATTTTCATTGTATGTTTTAAAAAATGATTTAAATTATAATATTTTTGGTATATCTAGGGTTGCATTCTTATATATATGCATATTAAATAATTATGCATGTTAGTTTGATATATGCACATTAAACAATTAGGTTTAGGTTTAATACATTTGAGTAATATACACATGTTTTAAAATGTACACTTAGACATAATTATTTTATTAAATGATTAGTATACTTTAGGTATAGTTTCAGTAGATTTTAGGTTTATTCTTAAATAATTGCATGTTAAATTATAAACCTACACTTAAATTATTTTTAAGTTTATTTTTGGTATATTTTTTTATTTATTTCCGAATAAATAAATGTTTTATTATTAAATTAAACCTAACACATTAGTGGTATATTTAGGGTTTATTTTTGATATATGCATGCTAGATAATTAGGTTTATTTTTAGTATATTTGTGAATATATGTTAAACACAAACACGTATTTAAATGAATATTTATACATAAATGGTTTATTAAATGATTTGAGTACTTAGGGTATATCTTTTGCATATTTAAGTATATTTTTAAGATAATGCATGTTATATTATTGTTACTCATTTAAATTGTTTTTAACTATATTAATGATTTATCTTTAGTTTATTTCATATTTTATTTGACTATATATATATATATACCTGAAATATATTGGGTATATTTTAGGTATATTTTTGGTATATATATATGGTTGGTTTTACTATTATGAATATGGTTCTACATTAATTATTTTTCGAATGAATGATTTATTCGAAGTGAAGGATATCAATAGAACGTGCTTCCTAGTGGGCAGCACTAGGACCGTGTACGTACCGGTACGGTAGATAAGGATTGAGTGAGAGTTAAAATTGGGTGATTATAATTGATTTAATTGATTTGACTAAGATTAATGGTATGTTAGATAGTGTGATTGCTGGAGCTCGGTTGACCAAGTGTCTCGGGGCCAATCACACTGACAGTCAGACTGCTGGAGCTCGGTTGACTTAGTGTCTTGGGGCCAGTCTACTGTCCATAAGTGAATTGAATGATCTATTGGGTTGATTGAGATGTGAGGTGATGGATAGTGTGATTGCTGGAGCTCGGTTGACCAAGTGTCTCGGGGCCAATCACACTGACAGCCAGACTGCTGGAGCTCGGTCGACTTAGTGTCTCGGGGCCAGTCTGCTGTCCAAATTGGAATAAGTGTTCTATTTGGAATCAAGTGAGCCTGTATGGCTAGAGTGATGATGAGATTGTTTGAGGTTGTTATTATTTAGGGTTCTATGGATCCTTCATGAATCAAAACAAACGTTTTCTACATTTAGTATATTTATAAAAGCAAAGTTTGGCATTCGTGTGAAATGTATGTATATACATATATATATAAGAATGCCTGATTGTTATGGTTTAGTTTGCATGTATATATAGTATAATAATTCACTCAGTGAGGTCTGACCCCCCTCAATTATTTTTTTCAGGAGATTCCATATCGTCAGACCTTAGTTGTAGAGTTCCTCGCCGGTGTTCTTTAGTCCCGGCTATTTTATGCAAATGTATATTCTGAACTTTGAATTGTATTCTAGAAACTGCAGTAGTAGTGTCATTATATTGGAAGTGTATTATTTTGTTTGGATATTTAATTACTCTGAGAATTTGTATTTGAACATTGTACGAATATGTATTCATTTATTAAAGGATTTGGAGTATTTATTTTATATATTGATTCAGAAAAATTTTAATTTGGTCGTACTTTTATATTATTATTGTATGATTTTATTTTCTTAGGCTTGCTACGGGTTCCGAATTCGAAAGAATTCCCGTTCCCTAGCGCCGGTCATGACTCCTAGTTTGGGTCATGACAAGTTGCCCCCCTTTATGAAGCTATTTGCTTAACAAAATTGCAACAAAGCAATATAAGCACACAATTTTAAAACAAAGAATTAGGATACTCACTTGTACCCTGATTGTAGAATTTAACTAATGCTTAAATTTTTTTACAATATTAAGTAAAATGTTGTATAGCTACAGAGTAACATCTAGCAAATTTCACTATATTTCATGTGGAACATCTAATGAGATATGTTTAACGAATCTCACTATATTCCCTGTGGGAAATTTAACGATTTGTAATTTGAAAACATGCTATAGTTCCTATGGAACGTTTAACAATGATGCCATAACTACTGTATAGTGTATAGCAAATTGCACTATATTCCTTGTGGGACGTTTAGTGATTGTGAAATTTGTTATATTCCTTGTGGGACATTTAGTAAGATGATCGATAAGTTTCACTATATTCCCTTTGGGATGTTAAACGGAGTGATGAAAAAAGTGTTATAACTACTATGTAGTGTCTAGCAAATTGTGATTTTAAGAACATACTATAGATCCTGTGAAGCTTCTAAGAAGTTATGAATTTGATCATTTATGTCATAACTACCGTGTAGCATATAACATAAAATTGGAATTTGCATTGTAGTTATTGTGTATCACATAATGAAATGGTTTGAAATTTGCATAATAGCTATTATATTGCATATAACAAAGTGAATTTGAAAATTTTCAATCACAATGATGCATGTAAATTTAGAAATTAAATTCTACAATTAAATTCTGTATTTTGTATTTGATTGAGAATTCAAAATTTCATACAAACTGGTTGTGCATTCAATAATTTAATAATTCCATGAATTAATAAATTGATAGTGTAATTTTCCTGATTTAATTAGGAACTGATTCCTAATTAAAATGCAATTGTGGACTAAATTGAAAGAAAGAAATCAAGAATTTAAATGCAAGCATATTTGATGGGCTAAAATGGATATTTTTTATTTTATATATCATTTTCCAACATCTCTTTCCCGATCATTCTCTTCCTTTTTAATTCATTTTCATTTCAAACTTTGACTTTTCTTTTCTCAATTACTTGATCATTTAACATCCGATTTTCATTCCGTCTGATCCTATGGCCCACCAGCAATGCAGACTTTATAGGAGAGCAGAAGTTCGAGCTGATCCAATTATCTCAGCTCTACATTTTCCACAAAATAGTTTAGGACTTCATGAGGGTTTTAACTATCCTTCCTCTTACTTGATTACATCTTCATAGGTGTTCAAATGTTGATGATGAGGTAACATTTCTACCATTTTTATTTTATTCTAAAAAGTTTATTTACAAAATAGGCAATTAACATAAATTTTATAATATGAATTAACATGCATGCTAGCTAAAATTAGACTAGAAATTAAAATATGCATGAAAATTTTGAATTAGGCACTAAAAATATAAGTCTATAAAATTGGGATTGCATGCAAGTCCAATTGGGTGCCCAGAACTTCGGTCAAAATTTTGGATTTTTGATTAATTTTCTAGAATGCTGATCAACATTATGGATTTCTGATCGAAAATCTAGAATTCCGATCTGAATTCCAAATTAACGATCGGTAATCTGTTTTACCGATTACTTTCTAAAATTTTTTTTCTTTTAACTACCAAAATTATTTTAAACTAAATTGAATTTAAATAAATTATTAACAGAAAATAATAAACAAGTAAAGGAAAAGAGAGTGATTATTTTTATTTTCTATTTTTATTTTTCCTATTATTATTTTTATTTCTCCAGTCTTTAGAGACCAATGAAGTTTTTTGGATGTTTTCATTTAGCTCGAGAGTTGTTTCACAAATTGCAGAAAATGTTACACAACTCATCTTGGCTTATAGCTTTAGATGTTTTATGGCTGCACTTCCGACTGCTCAGGGCAGATCAGACCATTGCTCCTTATTTGCACTGATTAAGAGGTGGATGGATACCACTCCTATATTTCACACCCGGCTAGGTAAGCTGACCATATCCCCCATGTGTTTTCTACTATCGCTGGGATTGCTTTTCGGAGGGACTCCTGTTCCTTTTGACATTAGTTACTATAACTTCCCAGATAATGCTAGGAGCCAGTATCTCTGTGACCTAATAGGATTTATTCTGATGTGGAAGAATTCCAATTTCAGGATAGTCAAGTGTGGATGCAATAAAAAACTTCAATGATGAAAATTTATTATAAATAGGTTTGTGGATATTGATTTTTGAATTTCAGAGTTTAATTGCAGCTTTTTAAGGACTTAGTTGTGATATTTTCTTTAGGGACCTAATTGAAATTTTTTTAATTCTTTCAGGGATCTTTTTATAATTAAATGTTAAAAAAATTATTACCAATCGGAATTATGTAATTCCGAACAAATACATAATTTTGATTGGAATTACAGATTTTCGATCAGAATTTCGATGCGGAGTTTTTATTTTATTTTTAAGAAAAATCTATTTATTTAATTTCTGATTGCTTAAAAAATATAAATAAATAAATTTTAATCCATTATCTTGTTAAACCCATGTTTTGTCTGCGTATCTATGTTTATTTTGGATTAAATAAAAAAATCATCAAAGATAAATCAGGAGCTAAGACTCCTGTACGTAGCTAATATTCTTGTATGCTGCTTTCAAAAGGGCTTTCAGGGAGAGAGAGACGGGGCTGGAAAAAAAAAAAAAAAAAGGAGGCTACTGACTACAAAAATTACGCAGAAACAAAAAGACAGCAAAGAGTTTTTGAAAAAAAAAGCGTGAAAACAAAAATCAATCTGCAGACCTATTCAAACGATGAATCAATCAAACTCTGAGAAATAAATCAATATTGTATCACACCAAACATCTTCATCTTTGCTTCTATTTTTTTAATTTTACTTTTTATTTTGATTAATTATTTTAGAATCCATTCTAATTAATTTCAATTGTTTTGTTTCTTTTGTTTAACATTTTTTTTCTTCATTTAATTATTTTTTTTGTTTTTTCTAATATTTTTACTCTATGTTTAGTTTTGATCTTCATTTGTTTATTTTATTAATATTTGTATTTGACGTTTTTTTCTTTCTTTTATTCTTTCATTTTTATTTTTATTCTTATGTTTTGGTCTTGTAAATTATATTTTGTACTTTATTTTATTTTTTTTTTTGTTTCTTTTATTTAATTTTTTTTATTGATTGTTTACTAATCATTTATATTTATTTTTTTGTGTTTATAATTATGGAGGGGGTGACGTGAATCTACTGTGGAGAAAAATCCATGAAGACTTCCTAATAAAAGCCAAGAATCCAAGTTAGACATTTTTAGATCGTAAAGTTTTTCTTGTTATTTTGTATTTTTTGTATTATTTTAATTCTTTGTATTTTGCTATTATTTTTAGGGCTGTAATTAATTTTTTATTTTTATTTTTATTTTCAGTAGGACTTGTAATAGTCCCAATAGTAGAAATATAGTGAAATATTTAATTTTTCTACACTATTAAAATTAATTAGTAAATTAGGTTTATTTGGTAAAATCTTAATTAAAATCAATGGAGATAGTAGTAATTTTTAGGTTGAATGGAAATTGAATTAGAGTTAGAGATCATAGTATGTATATTTAATTGTTATTTGCTTTATTTTTGTTATTTGGGTTTTTTTTTGTGTGTTTTTATTCATTTTGGGGCCCAAGCCCACGATAGGTCCAACACACTAATAAAATATGGCTTAAAGACACAATGATATAAACTCTTCATTTCACACCTAACACCAACTAATAAACCATTTGACTCAAATCTTATATCAAAACATGGTAATTCCTTTTTATTGCCAAAGCATGAAATTGGAACACCAAATTTACACTCAAACTTAATAGACTTGGGGCAGTTAAAAAACTCAAAATAAAATTTTTATACTTTAAAGCATTAGAATTAGAAACATCAAAGTATTCATTAAAAGTTTTATGTACAGTTCATTTAAATTTCTTAACCTTTTCATTGCCAGTCTTAGAGGAGTTTCCATTTGGCGTTATTGTGAATTTTAAAGAAGAAAGCACTGCTAGTAGTGGGATGAAGGATAAAAGGTTTAAAGGAATCTAGGGACAGTAAATTTGATTTATAAAAAGTACCAATTTAGAAATTTCACCATTTGTGTTTTTATCCCTAATTTTTATGTGATAAAGACAAATTTAGAAATTAGAGAAAAGACCTACTAAAATCAAATAGAGAAAAAAATGTAAAAAATATTGTAATTTATTTTTTTGATAGAAAAAATAATTATATTAAATTAAAGATAAGTCAAGAGGTTATATATCCAGTCTATAGGTAACAGAGCATTAAAAACAGCTTTGGCAATACAATTCACAAGCCAACTATTCTCCCTATTAACAAAATAAAATAACATATGAGCAAAAAGATTTTCATCTTAATGGCTCTTACAAGGGCTTCAGTTTCCCAGTTAACATTTTTATATTGACTTATCTCTCCTATATTTTATAATCATGTATTAAGTAGGAAAATTGGAAAATGGAATTTTCTCATTTTTGTTATAGCTATATATGAAGTAAAAAAAATTGGAGTATAAGACTAAGGAATATCATAAAAGATTAGGAAGGAAATAAATAATAATTAGATGAAAAATTAGTAGAAAATGACCCAATTTTATTTTTGAAGCACTAAGAGAGATTGTTTAACCCATTTAATTAGTTTTGACCTATTTTCACCAATAATAATCAATTTTGACATAATTTGGTCATATCTTGTTAAATTTAACTTAATACATCATTTGATCCTCTTTTGACCAAATTCAATTCAAATTAATTTTAATGTCTTTTGTGACAAAGCATTAGTTACATAGACTAGATAATGCTAATTCATGATAAAACTACTATTTTCGATACCTAATTATCCAAAAAACAACATATAGAACCAAAAGACTTACAAATACCACTAAAAATAAAAAGAAGAAAGTTGGATATTTTAATTATTCACCAGCATATGTTAGAAATGTATCATTAATATAATTTTCAACACAAAAAATAAAACAAGCATATGATAATAATAAAAAAAAAAGGTAACTGCATATTTCAAGTTAGTTAATACATTAAATATTTAATGCATATTTAAAATTTACCTTTTTAGCAATAGGAGTTCTTAATCCATCAATCACAAGTTAAATAAGCATGATTAGTATGTCACTATAACAAAATTCTCTGTTGATTTTGTTTTACACGTTACTAATTTTAATCTTCACCTTGATTAATTTTAATGACATCGCCAACAACCATTTTTAAAAGTCCTATCTTTTCAAGATATTTCTAATTCTATTACTCCTCCAACTCATTATGTTGCTTTATCACTCCACTTCATAGTGTTTCTATCCATTAAAAGTCATTGAGACATTACTTCCCAATATGTTTATGCCTTAATCATATCACTTGGAATCTTCAATTCTACATTAGGCTCCTCCAAATAACAAACTCACAAAATCTACATAATTCACTTGTGAGTTGTATGAGAACCAATAAACGTTTTGCAATGATTTTAATCATGTCATGATATAGTTCACCTTTTATTAAATTGTGCTAAATATTTAACTGCCCTACCAAATGAAAATTTACTACACTTGATGGATTTTTTTCCACCCCTTACAAAGTTTTTCATACTAATATAGCTAACATCAATCTTGAGCTTTAAATTGCTTGAAAATATACATCAATTTTCTCCATAATCATATTTAACATCCTCCCACTGGCAATACTCTAATCATTCCTCCCTGTTTCGTGACTTAAAGGTATAGAGATAAAAATTCTTCATTTCACACCTAGCACCAATTGATAAATAATTTGACTCAAATCTTATATAAAAATATGGTAATTCCTTTTTATTACCCGGACATAAAATTGGAATACCAAATTTACACTCAAACTCAATAAAATTGGGGTAGTTAAAAAGACCCAAAATAAAATTTTTACACTTCAAAGTATTAGAATTGGAAACATCAAAGTATTTGTCAAAAAAATTTTGTACAATTGGTTTAAATTTCTCCACATGTACCACCTTTTTATTACTAGTCTTAAAGGAGCTTCCCTTTGGCATCGTTGTGAATCTTAAAGAAAAGAGCATTGTTGGTAGTGAAATGATTATTGATAGTAAATTTGACTTATAAAAAGTGTCAATTTAGAAATTTCACCATTTATGTTTTTAGAGAAAAAAGTCAAATTTCTGTAATATTCCGAGTTTTTAAATATTTTTATACTGCATCAGGATATGCAATGTTAATAATTCTTGTATATAATATTGATATTTTATGAGTTTGTTATTTAATTAAAGCTAATTTTAATTTTTTTATATTATTTTAAGTACTTTACGTAAAATTTTCTAGGGACTTGCATTTTCAGGGAAATCGATATGTAAATTGTTTATCATTAATTATTTTAAATAGATTTCCTCATTTGCATGAACTCATATATATTTTTAAAGTACTAAATAAAGTGTATATATGTGTGTATTTATTTAAATTAAACTAGGGATTAATTAATTACCCTAATTTTTATTATTTATTATTTAGTTTTAATATTATTTAATTATTTTTAGGTGTATAAAATTGTTAAGATATTAAATTACGTGTGTGGAGTATATTTAATGTGTGTGAAATTTATATTATTATAATATATAGTGTAACAATACATATACATATATATATATACATATTATAGTGTTAAAATCAAAATTTTTGCCAAATTACAATTTTGCCCCTCCCTCCTTCTTCTTCTCTCTCAACGCCCTACCCTCACTGCACCTCCCGTTCTGGCATGCCGGACCGCCCTTCGCTGCCATCAGCTGCTGCCAACCTCCTCCCCCTTCCTTCCTCTTCCTCTCCGATGTGATTAGGTCACCGGAAGCTCGTTGGAATGCCCGAAATTTACAGTGGCAGCGAGTGAAGCTCTTCGACGTCGATCGTGATTCCGGCCACCATTTCGTGCACCGCCGGTCTTCATCGACTCCTTGAGCTTTGGTGGTTCCTATTCTAAGCTCCTTTTGGTCGAAAAACAAGTGGTTGATGAGGTTTGACCTAAATCTTTAATTCGGCCATTTTAGCTTTTCAATTTTTTTTGAGCTTCAATTGATCGATTCATGAAAAATCCCTTAACAAATGTTGATCCTAGTAGCTTAATATTCATGTGTGAATTTTTGTAGAATTTTTGGGAATTATTTTGATTTTTGGGTATTTTTGAATATTTTATTATTATTTTCTAATTTTCGAAAATTAATTAATTAAATTATGAACTTGTGTTTTATGATAAATATAGGTGTTGAAATGAATTATAGAAATTTATTTGGAATTTTTGTGAATTATTATGTATTTATTTTGAATTTATATAGTTTATGTAATTTTGGAAAAATAGGGTTAATTATGTGTTTAATTGAAATTAATTAGTTAATTGAGTTTATTTAGTGATATTATTGAAAAATATGTTGAGAAAATTAATTTTTTGCAATTATATTATTTTTGGTGAATTTTTGAATTAATTTTAGTATATTTATATATATAGGGGTATTTTGGTAATTTTACCCTAAATTGGCTAAAAATGAAATTAAATTGGTTTTAATAGTTATTTAGGGTATAAAAATGATTTCTAAAAATTATTTAGTATTTTTAAATATTTAAAACTATTTTTTGTAAATTATTTTTAATTATATATATAATATACAATTTTTCTAATAAAATGAGTTTTTATCGGTTTTTACTGTGTTTTAGAGTTAATTATGTAATTTCTACTTATAAAATGTATTTTTATGTTATAAGGTAATTTTTGGTATTTTTGTAATTGCTCTGTAAATTGTGGACCTCGGTCGGTAAACTATAGTTTGGGGTCCAACCGAGGGATTGTGGTTGTGTTTTGTGTTTATTTTTGAAGTGCGTTTCTTTGCAGGGCCGGCTCTACTCTTCGAGTAGAGAGATTTCCATTTTACAGGGGAGGTTCTGTCGGATTTTCGATAGAATTCTCGTAAAACGTGATGTCCGGTCGAACTCTAATTCTGATTCTGTGTCTAGTAATCTAGATTGAGTTTTTTAAAAGTTTTCATTAGATTTATTCTGATTCCTGTCGTTATTTGTTTGTTTAGTTGCGCCGAAACCAAGGTCTAATGGACCAGGCCCATCGGATCCATCTCGAGGAACGCAATAATTTGTGAGTTACTATTCTATATATATATGCTTTAGGGTGCATGATTTAAAAATGTATGTTATTTTGATTAATTATGCATAAATAATTCAATTAGTATTTAAGTTTATTTTTGGTTTATCTTTGGTTTATTTTTAGTATATTTTAAATTATATGTATACTTTATTAAATGTTTATATTTAACATGTTTTTAAATATATATTTAGTTTTTTTTACGATTATATTGGATTTATTTGACGTATATATACTCGAAATATACCTGGTTTATTTTTGGTATATTTCTAGTATATATATGGTTTATGTTGCTATTTTATTTAAATTCATTCATCATTTATTTTTATGAATGTATATTTTATATTTTAATGAAGGATATCAATAGAACGTGCTACCTAGTGGACAGCACTAGGACCGAGTACGTACTGGTACGCCGATAGCATTTAGGCTATATTACTAACCTGTTTGAGGATATTGATTGGATTTGATTATTTGATGTGTGAGAAAGAATTTAGGAGTGTGATTGCTGGAGCTTGGTTAACCAAGTGTCTTGAGGCCAATCACACTAACAATCAGACTGCTGGAGCTCGGTTGACTTAGTGTCTCGGGGCTAGTCTACTGTCCAAATGGAATAAGTGAATATATTTGGAATAAGTGAGCCTGTGTGGCTAGAGTATTGTCTAACACTGTTTTGAGGTTGCAATTTTCTAGGGTTCTATTTGATCCTTTATAAACAGTGATTTTCAATCAAATTATATAAAATGATTTTATTGCATCTGTGTGTATTTGCTTGTATACATACATATTATATATACTTTTGATTGTGTGCATTGACATTTAGTATGCATGTATATATACTGTAGTAATTCACTCAGTGAGGTCTGACTCCCTTCCGTTGACTATTTTTCAGGAGAGTCATCATCTTCAGACCTCAGTAGCAGGCCTGTACGCCGGATTTCTTCCGCCCCAACTTTATTATGTAAACTATTCACTTGAGTTTTATTTTATGATCTAGACACTGCAGTAGTTATGGTCAATTGTGAGATTGTTGTATTGTATTTATATGAGATATGTACTTTAAATATTTGAACTGAAACTTGTATTAAAAGATTTATTTATATATGAGAGGAGGATTTGATTTAATTTCATTTGGTGGAAATGTTATTTTATATTTATGATTTTATTTTCGTTGCATTAAGTATTTTTATTATTATTATTGCATGTTTTATTTTATTTTAGGCTTGCTACGGGTTTCGGATTCGAAAGAATTCCCGTTCTCTAGTGCCGGCCATGGCCCCTGTTTTGGGTCGTGACAATTTCTCTATTTGATTTTCCATGTTTTTAGAAATTTGAGAAAAGTCCTACAAAAATCAAATAGAAAAAAAGTAAGAAACATTTCTTTTATTTTCTTAAAAAAAAATAATTATATTAAATCAAAGATAAACTCAAGGGGGTTAGAAACAAAGGAATTTTCATCTTAGTGACTCATACAAGGACTTTAATTTTCCAGTTAATATTTCTATATTAACTTATCTCTCCCATGTCTTATAACCATGTATTAAGTAGGATAATTCAAAAATAAGCATAAGGAATTTTCTCATTTGTATTACAATTTTTTGTTATAACCATGTATTAAGTAGGAAAATTGGATTATAAGTCTAAGGAATATCAAAAAAGATTAAGAAGGAACGAAACAATAATTAGATGAAAAATTAGCACAAAATGATCCAATTGTATTTCCAAAGTACTAAAATAGATTCTTTAACCCATTTGATTAGTTTTGACCTACTTTGACCGACTCAAGTATATTTTGATAGTATTTGATAATATCTTGTTAGATTTAACTTAATACACCATTTGGCGATGTTTTGACCAAATTCAATCCAAATTAATTTTTAAATCTTTTAGAATTAATTTATTTCTCATTATTTTTATTTAACTAGTCATCATTTAATAATTTAATTCTCATTATTTTCACCCTTATACACGATGTTGGTAGAGTGATTACCATGGGATTCCTTCCATTAGGATGAAAATTGGGTTGTCTTGACCTTGCCAGTGATGAGATGTTTTTGAATTATTATTTTAAATTTATATATTACCGATTTACAACAAATAACCTAATAATATATAGTTATATGTAATAAAAAGGTAACTTCTAAGAGTTTCATTCTCATTAATTTTTTATAATCTTCATTCAATATAAAGTATTTTAAAGTTAGATTGTGAAATTTTTTATAAAAAATTTTATTATAAAATTCTAATAAACATACAGTAAACACAAAATAATTTCAAATAAATTTTTATAAAAACATTATTTTATTTCTTTCAACTAAAAAAAGGAACATATTTCTGCATAAAATATGTTAGTTTCATGTGAAATTCAAAACTTATCACAGTTCAATCGATTCAAAAAAAAATCATGGAAAGCATAATCACAAATTTCCAAAAAAAGAAGAAGGCAACCTCTTAGATCTACCAAACCAATATTTACCTTAAGACATATATGTTAGCCATATCATAAACATAATTTTATCTATGAATTACAATATAATTCATTCTTAATTTATTAAATGTGCTCATTATAAATTGTTAGCAATTATTGTTGGCCGAATACTCACTTTCACCCCTAAACTTTTACCCTTTTAGTCTATAACACTTCTTAACTTTTAGTTTAATTTGTCAAACCTTTAAAATTTAATTTTAAACCCATTTCACCTATGTAAATATTCTTTTTAAATCTATTTAACTCATTTATTGTGAGGGTGGACTCGCGCGGATTTTTAGTTTCTATCAAGCACGTGAAGTGATCAAAAGGTGATGATGTGTATTAGTAAAAAGAAAATAATATATATAAAAACTAAAAATAAGGACTAAAATAAATAAAGTTTAAAGCTTTTGTTTCAATTGCACCATTTTCAACCTCCATCACCATCCCATTATAAAAAAATTGACTGATTTGCTAAGATAATAATACTCACAACAACAAGAACAACTAACCACCACCACCACAACAATCAACTTCAACTGATTGAAAATCAATCCATCAATAAATAAAAAATATGGGTGTCAAATGAAATATAAAAAAATCAATCCATCATTAAATCAAAAAAATCATACCCACTTGCTTTAACTGCAGTGTGGTGGATTAAATTCCCTTAGTGCTATCTCTGAGTAGAAAACACTAATTCAGATCAGTGAAAGAAGGGAGAATATTACTAAAATGTTCATCCAAGAATTTTCGAGCATCAAAACAGTCTTCATATTAACACGAGGACCTTTGCTCTTGAGTAAGACAGTAGTTGATAGAGACAATGATAACATTTTGATCAGAAGCGAGTCTGCAGTAAGGTATCTCACAAGGCATAGAGTCTGTTGTGAAGAAAGATAATCCTTTGCCGTGCATGTAAATGGTAATAGGAGTGGCGACAGTTGTTATGGTGGTGGGGATACAGAAGTGACAAAAAATTCCTTGTGACAAAGCCCAACTCAAGATCATCATCTTATAGTCATGGACATAGAGATGAAGAGAAAGATGAGACAAATACTTTGAAACCCATGTCATGTGCAACATTGATGAGACTTAGAATTTATTGTGAAGTTTTGAGTTTTGATCCAAAATATTAAAAAAAAATGTTGGTGAAGGGTTTTAGCTTCCATTGCATGTACAATTTGCAAATATCACTAACCCAAGAATTTATTGTTAGACAATATAAGTGTTAGGAATAAAGAGTTTCAAAGGAGGAATATATATGGAGGGGATAGAAATCCAAATCACAACACCATCAAATATTTATTTTTGTTTCTCTATTATCAGCTTCCCTAATTTCTGAAACAAAAATTGAACCCAATAAATATCTTTCAACTCTTTAAAAATAACAAATAATTAAACAGAACCCATCAATAAATTCAGCATAGTGAGTAAAAAAATAAAAAATTGAAACATAATCAAATGAGATCATAAAGATTTTAAGAAAAATGGTGATTCAAAAAATCAAGAAATTTTAGAAAAGAGAAAAGTCCTTGACATGCTATTTCCATTCTCAATTGCAAAACCATCAAAAAATTCAAATAGTGAAGGGTGATTGTTATGGAGATGCGGGTGGTAATGGCGAGAGAAAGGATGAGAGAGAGAGTACAAAAAAGGTGTGTTTTTTTTATTTGTATTAACTTTTTCATTATTTTTGTTTTATTAATTTATGATCCTTCAATTTTTTTTTTTTAATTTTAAAGTGAGGATAGAGATCATGAAAGCGAATTAAAAGTTGATATATTCAAGTCAATGCGAGTTTTCTAGACACATTGGTCTTATCGATTTTAGAGGTCAAATGAGTAAAAAATTAAAGTTTAAAGGTTTGATGGGTTAAAATGAAAGTTGATGAGTGTTATAGACCAAAAGGGCAAAGTTTAGGGCTGAAATTGAACAGTTTGCCAATTAATTTTCCATTGGTTTCATAAATCAAATTAAGTGAGCTTATAAACCAATTAGATACTTCCCGTTAAGCTTTTGAACTTTTAAATTGGACAAAAATCTAATTAGTGTATTTTCTTCAAATTTTTAACATGATATCAAAGTTGTTGCCAATGTTCACATTCTTCCTATACAAGTGGATTTGTATATCAATTGGATATTTCCACTTAACAGATTGAATTTTTAAGTTGGACAAAATCTAATTAGTGTATTTTCAGCTCATTTTCTTCAAATTTCTAACATAAATAAATATATTTTTATTAAATTATTTATAAAAATAAATAAAATAAGATTATTTAAATATTTTAATAAAATGAGAATTAGAAATTATTTTATTAAGTTTTTTAAAAGTAAAGTACATAATTTAGCTCTATATTATTTTATAAATATGGCAAATGAAATAAATCTAACTATATATATTAATTGCCATTTTAAACATAAAGTTTTTTCATATTAGGTTGTGCATTCGGTTGGTTCGGTTAGTTTTAGATTTTTTTTACCAAATCAAATCGAACTAAAATTTCAATTCTGTTCAAAAAATTGAAATTTTACTCAAACAAACTGAACCGTTCGATTAATTTGAAAAACTTGTACATCACTATTTCATATATAACTCGAATAATAATACCATTATAAAACTTTAAATATTTTTTAACATTAGAAATGTGAAATTTTGTACATAACGCCTAAAATCATACTTTAAAACAAAGTTACATATTTATCATTAGAACTATATATTGTAACAACGGTCGAAAAGTATGTAAAAAAAAAAAGTTAGCTTAAGTAAATTCATACATAAAAATATATTCAAAATTTAAATTATATATTTATTACATTAACTACATATTCTAATGGGATAATTATATTTTTAGGTTTCTAACTTTTTAATTTTTAATAATTTGGTGTTTTGTCTGGACTTACAGACAATCTCTCCTTGTCGGAGTAATGAATGAGCACTAATAGAACGCACTTCTCTCTGTCACCTCACATAAAAAAAAATAGTAATAAATGTATAAAAATAACCTTAGAAAAAAAAAAAGACAATAAATCAAGTCTGGACAACAATGGTGTCACCGGTCTTTTTACCAATTTGGTGTAAACATTTTTTTTTTCTCCAATTTGGGGTGAATGTAAAATTAATTTCAAATTTAGGATAGTTTGGAAAGTTATCATCAATTTAGGATAGTTTTTTATGAGATGGCATTGTGCATAGAATTCCACCACTTTAACAGGAAAAAAAAAAAAAAAAACTCCACATGGCGGAGTTAATTTTTTTTGTTTTAATTTAAAATTGGCATTTCCATCACTTGAAGAGTTCAAAATGCCTTTTTTTTTTTTCGTTTTATTGAGTTGAAAAGGGCCACTTCAATTTTTTTTTCTTATTTAATATTGTTATGATTATGGATTATTTTGATTATAATAATATCAAAAATAATATTATAATTTTTTTGTTTTTTGATTTTAATATTATTATGATTATTTTTAATTTAATTTTTTATGTTAAAAATAATAATAATATTTTATTATTATTAGTATTATTAATAATATATTAATAATTTTTTCAAACAAATAATAATATTATTTTTAATTAAAATATTATTTATTTATAAAAATTCAAAATTGTCTTGATAATAAGTGAATTGAGCTCAAATTTGAATTTGTTGGATAAAATATCGAGTCAAGTTCAAACTCTTTAATATTTAATTTGAAATACTTGCGAGTTTAATCAGTTTAATCTAATTTGTACATACTATTTTACGCTTTTATTTTAATATAACGACAATAATATCTTATCAAATTGAGTAGAGTTTGAATATATATATATATATATATATATATATGTGAAATCTAGTTAAATTTTAATATAAGAGTTATTTAATCAAATCAACCTCAAGTTTAAAAATAAAGTTCAATCAATTCGAATTTCAAATTTTAAAATTGAATTGTCTCAAATTTGAAATAATAAGATACATAATAATAATAATTTTTAAATTCTAACATTACTATTATTATTATTATGGTAATTATTATTATTATTAATTAAAAAAGAGAAAAATATTTTGAAATAGTAAAAAATGTTAAATTATTATTATTATTATTATTATTATTATTATTATTGTTATTATAAGGCCACATGTAGAATAATTAGTTGCCATTAATTTGTGTAACTTGTATATCAATTTTGGCCAAAAATTTAATCTTTTTAATTGATTTTTAAAAATATATAGATGAAATAATTGTACATCAATACGTGTTAGTTATTATTATTATTATTAACAAAAAAGAGGATACATATTTTAAAATAACTTAATAATAATATTATTATTAATTTAAAAAGATGAAATAATAATAATAATAATAATAATAATAGCATCAAATATAAATATTAAAATTAATATTACTATTATTATTGTTCCATCATTAAAATTATATGTATTATAAAAAAAATTAATAAATTATTATTATTGTTGTTTCATCTTTAAACTAATAAAACATAAAAAAAAGTTTGAAAATCTAAAAAAAAAAAAAACATTGGAACTAGGATTAAGGGGTCAAAACCATTCAACCTAACCCATGGAGTACTTCTTTGCTGCTTTTTATATTAAGTCCGCCACTCAAACTGAGGACTTCTACTTTTTGTTGTAAGTTTTTTTTTAATAAATATTTGAAGTGATGGATTTTCTATGCATTTTTTTTTTATTTTTTTTCACCGTAAAATTGAAAATTTTTTAAAACCCACCCTAAATTAGTAAAATGTTCAATTTTTGCCATAAACTGATAAAAAACCGGTGTCACCTCTCCTCTTCTTCCCCTTCCTGTGAACCTCTGTTCCTTCTAGAAACTTAACTCGAGCTAGACTAAGTAGGTCCCAAGCCTGTCAGGTCCAGCTCTGTCTTCGTCGTCGTGGCCCTTTTGATACTGGTGCAAGTAAAGTTTGCAGGCAATTTTGAAAGCGTTCAGTTTACTGTAACAATGGATGGGATTCTTTTTATTCAAAACTGGCGCACTCTTTTTCTGTTTCTAATAAACAGCTTCTTTTTTCTGGATTGTTTTTTTCAATATCTCGAACCTTTAACTAGAGCTTCATACTCTTCTCTTCTAGCGCAAGTATCTATTTTTGCTTTTCGCTTGATACTTTATGTAAAAATGGCTATGTTAAAATAGTTATTGAGGTGTTTAATAAAAGAAAGTTTAGATTTTTACAGGAGAGAATTGCTATTTGACTTATATGTTTTCCCTATTACACACTTAAAAAAATATTTATTTATTCCTAATATTTACATCAGTCAATATTTATTAGTTTTTTTATTATGAATGAAATAGTATACGATTTTATAAATATAAAAAATAATAAATATTTTTTCAAATTTCAAAAATTAAGTAATATAATATGTTAAAATACAATGGACAAATAGTAATTATTCTTTTTTTTTTTAATAGAATGTTAGAATTTATACTATTTTTACTATGTGGGTAGTGTAAAATCGGTAGAATTGATATGGCTTTCAAGTTTCTTTGAGAGATGACTAATGTTGTTACTTATAATACTTTATTAAATGAAATTTCCAGGAAAACTAAATTATATCCTCATAGTAGTATAGTAGTACACGTGTCTCTCTAATTAGCAACTGTATGAATGAGTTTGTGTACAGTAAATTTTGTTTAAAAAAAAAAAAGGTTTGAGAGTACAATAACTTTGTTGAGAAGTTGTTCGATGAAATGCAACAAAGCAGAATTGTACAATATGTTACTAGTTTTCCTATTTTGCTTCATGTTATATCAGAGCTCATAAGTCTTGGTTGACACTTGATAAGTTGAAGTTAATTTTTAATTATACTTGAATTAATCATAGTTAATTTTATTAGGGGATTTAATCATAATTCATAGTTAATTTATTTCATAACAAAAATTACAATTTTTTAGTCCCCCACTAAATAAAGAGATGGCGAAGCAATAACCAGATAGTCGCCACGTGTCTCTCCGAGCCCACTACCGCCGTCATTTTAAAGAATCAATGGACCCTACAATTTTATCCACTAACCTCTTACATGTCGGCCGTCACGTGCGCTTTTACACAAAGACCAAAAGACAAAACCACCCTTCCTTCACCGCTCCACCAAAAGCACGTGTACGTAATTTCAATAGAAACGCACGTGCGATCTCCTCAAAGACCGCCGGACTCACACGTGCGCGCCGTCAATACACGCCGTTTACATTTCTCAGCTCCTCATTTCTAGGTTTTCATAGAAAATCCTTTAATAAGCTTCCGATATTTCCGATCCCAAAATTAAAAAAAGAAAAAAAAAAAAGCAGATTTCGTTTTGTTTTTGTAGAATTTTCTTGGGAAAAATCTTTCTGGTTTTGGATCCGGAGTTATCTGAGTTTGGGTATAGTGCAATCGATGGTGCAGCTAATGAAATCAGGAAATTTACCGGCGGATCCCGAAACGACGTCGTCAAAGGCGCCGGCGGTGAAAGTAGAGATCGTAGAGGATCCCTTGGAGGAAGAACACGGTCCTCTCAATAAGCGATCCAAACAATCGCAAACTGTTCAACAAGTAAAAAATTCGGATTCTATGCTTTGTTTGGTTTATTGATGAATTTATTTTTTTAGCTCTTAGATTGGAGCAATTTTATTGTGTTTGATTCATATCTTGACAAGAAAATAGAGGAAATTTTAGAGCAAAATCGCACCTTTTTTTTTTTTATTATTATTTCAGCTTTTGTTTTTCTTGTTCTAAACGTCAGATTCATGATTAGTATCAAAAATTAATTAGGGTTACTTAGCATTTCAGTTCATGCTGTTTTGAAATTAGCATTAGTTAACAACTCTTTTGTCACGGATTGAATTGCAATCGTGTAACAGAGTTGTGGTTGATTGTGTGTATTTGGTAATTTAGCAGTGGGGTGCGGGTGCTAATGCATATCCTCTTCCGCCGGCGCAGTATAATCCGCTGGATGAGCCTAGTCCACTGGGATTGCGGCTGAGAAAAAGTCCATCACTTTTGGACTTGATTCAAATGAGGCTCTCTCAAGGAGGCGTTTCAACAGCAGGAACCCTAGGAAATGAAAATGCCGACTCAGCTGTTAAGAAGGAGAGTAAAACAACTGCTGCTTCAGGCACCACTGACAAACTCAAGGCTTCAAACTTTCCAGCCTCTATTTTAAGGATTGGTAGCTGGGAGGTATTTATTTTTTGTTAGATTGTTGAATGTGATTACTTGTTTATATGTATATAATTTGGTTTGTGTGGTGATTTAATGGATAAGATGTTGGGTAATTTTTATTGTTGGCAGTATAAGTCAAGATATGAAGGGGAGCTGGTTGCAAAGTGCTACTTTGCGAAGCATAAGCTGGTTTGGGAAGTTCTTGAAGGTGGTCTTAAGAGTAAGATAGAAATTCAGTGGTCTGACATTATGGCTTTGAAAGCTAATTGTCCTGACATTGAACCTGGGACATTGACTGTTGTGGTAATGAGTAATGACTTGACTTATGTTCTCTCTGTATGCATTGTGTGTTTCTGCATAGTTTTGGCTGTGGCTTATTAGGACAGTCATTGTTTGTTGTAAATTGCAGTTGGCTAGGCAGCCTCTTTTCTTTAGGGAAACTAATCCACAGCCCAGAAAGCACACGTTATGGCAGGCAACAGCAGATTTTACTAATGGACAGGCCAGCATACACAGGTATGTTTACTTTTATTTCTTTTTTCCCTTTGGGAAGCAATTGGAGCTTTATCTGGATGGACCTATTATTACTTTTTTTTTTCTTCCCTATCCTGTTTTTAAAATAACCATCTTCTGAATTTCACAGTTAAAATTTTATGCTGTGTATGTGTCTTTAACTGAGAATTCCTTTCCTTCTTAATTTGATCTGTCATTCATTTACTCAGCTTTGGAATGCTTTGTGTTCTAAATTTGTTATATTTTTTCGGAGACTTTGATGTTTTACTTTAGAAGATTGGTCTATTATTTAGCTTTGATGTTATGATACTTAGAATATGATTTCTTGCTTCTGTAGGCAACATTTTCTGCAATGTCCGCAAGGGCTGTTAAATAAACATTTTGAAAAGCTCATTCAGTGTGACATGCGTTTGAACTTTTTAAGTCGTCAGCCAGAGATAATTTTGGATTCACCATATTTTGAGCAGCGATCATCTGTTTTTGAAGATCCAGATGAATCAAAAGATCAAGATTTTAATCTAGAGACTGGTAAAACATCTACTATTTCCAGCTTCCAAGATCTAGCATCGCCATCTGCCACTCACTCATCTTCCTTAGAGATTGAAAGAGGGGATCATGCAGCCACAACATCAGAGCACATGTCCTTTGAAGCTCCTTCCCCCAGCTCAGGTTTGATTAGTTCGGATATCTTTTTTAAATTTACACGTACAATGTGGCATCAGCATGGCAGTATTACATGAGAGAATGCTTTATTTATTTGTTTTTTGTTCCATTTGGAGGGACATTGGAATTTGGATTATGCAAGGGTGGGTGGCCTTTTATGGGGAGCATTTTCTGCCAAGAATTATTTAGTTATGACTCATGCTCTGCTCTCCCAACATCCCCAAAATTGTGGAAAAATGTTTCTAGGTACTTTTTCTAGGCAGTGTAAATTATTTTTGTGCAATTAGAATCCTTTCGGTTGCGTAGAAACTTCTAAGGACGTATTTGGTTGGTTTTAAGTAATGTGGATGATACCGTCAACTAACCAATAGGGTCAATGGGCTTTGTTGTTGCAATAACATTATGACTCTGTTTTAAAGAACTGTCTGAACATAATCCTAGTGTAAGTTGTGTTGAAGTAGCATTTCAAGGGATCCTTTGTCTCGAGAGTAAAACAAACTCCAGTCTTCATGAGAAGTCTAATTATACTTATTTTCTCATTTTAATTACCATTTGATTGTCATTTGGTTGTTGTAATTATTCACAATAGTTTTGTTATTTTCCCAAGTTTTCAGTGGTGATATTATTTATCTTGTGATTGTAGTTCAAATCTATTATGTGTGCAAGTATGCTTATAGTTCAGTCAATGGTTGATTTATTCTTTCATACTATTGATGGATGCTCATAAAATTGAAGGGAGTGGAAACTGTGAAGCTGTTGATTCGAAGGGGCCAAGGAATTGGGATAAGATCAAAGTGCCTGGCCTGCACCCGTCTATGTCCATGAGTGATCTTATGAATCACATTGAAACCTGTATTTCAGAACAATTTACTTCTGGAAATCCGCCACTTTCAGCAGATGGATCAGAACACCAGAACATACTTGAGGATATTGCACAGTACCTCCTTAGCGACAATCAATTAACAACACCTTCTGATGAGAAAAGGCTCATGTCTAGGGTCAATTCTCTCTGCTGTCTCTTGCAGAAGGACCCTGTCTCAAGCCAGAATTTACAAGGTAATGAGGAAAATTTCATTGGAGAGTCCAACAGTGGGAAAGGAGTTCAGCTAAACAACACCTATGAAATACTGGATGAGAACATAAGTCAAGGTGGTATCAAGGACACTGAACTTAACATGAAAGATATGTGTGGAAGCAAGCCAGCGCCAGGCATGTCGAGGAAAGATTCATTTGGGGAGCTGCTGCTTCATCTTCCTCGAATTGCGTCACTTCCAAAGTTCTTGTTTAACATTTCTGAAGAGGATGGTGAGGATCAAACTAGATGAGAATATTGTCAATCAAAAGATGACAAAAATGAAGAAATGAAACTAGATAGTGAATCTCTCTCTCTCTCTCTCTCTCTTGTGAAATGCAGATTTGCTGGCTGTTTAATATCATCCTATGTTTCTGAGGAGATGCTTGGCTGATTTGGACCTTGGGAAAGTTGTGGGATTCAGAAATTTGTATTGATGAAGAATCCCTGTAAATATCCTGTGTAAAAATTTTAAGTGTTAGGTGTATTCTTAGTTTCTTGTAGTCGTTTTGCATGTGCCTTTATTTGTAAGTGGCTTGTACTGGTGCATTTCCTGACAAAGATGTCTGCAGTAGTTTAGTAGGTTCTTTTGCTATTTGGGATTGTTTTTTTTATTATTATTTTTTTTCTGTTTGGAAATGGCGCTTTTCTTGATGAATGTTGATCAGTGGTGAAAGTTTACAGCATCAGAATTTGGTTGACCTGCTTTCCTAATCAAACAATGGGTGAATGAGCTGAAATTTGAACCCACTCTCTCAACAAATAAGCTACTAGCGCCTGATCTCTTGTGTTACCTTGCTGACAACATTGTTGGGTCAGGGATCGAATGTAGTAGCGACAAAAGCTTACCTAGTTGGTTGTTTATGGCCCAATGTCTTGTAATCTTTAGAGCACCTAGTGGGAAAAATCTTCAATTTTCGCTCTTTTTAATTAACAAATGAATACATAAATTTCATTTGTATGATTGTATCCGAGGCAGAAGATGTGTTCATGGACAAATTTCGGAAAGAAAAAAAAGCAGTGGCACAAAACAAACAAAATGAAATTCATTTATGGACTCAACTTTTATTATTAACTTTCATAGTAAATTATATAATATTGCCCTTTGTTTTAATTCTCACTTTTTCAAATCCTGCGTAATCTATAGTTTACCAATTCTTGAAAAATTCTTACTTGTTTATGACTTGACAAATCCTTACTTATTTAGGATACATTGCATCCATCGATCAATTGTATAATACTCAAAATATATAGATAAACTATATAATACTCAAAATATATATCACATGTTCAATCATTAAGTGCAATATTTTATATGTAAATAGCAATCTCTTAAAATATATAATACTCAAAATATATATCACGTGTTGAATTATTGAATGAAATATTTTATATCTAAATAGCAATTTCTTAAAATATATATCACACATTCAATTATTGAGTGCAATATTTTGGATGTAAATAGCAATCTCCTAAAATATATAATACTGGAAATATATAACACACGATAAATCATTATGCAATATTTTAGATGTAGATAATAATGTCCTAAAATGCCAGTTTTTCAATTTATAATTTTTAACTATAGTTCCTACAATTCCTCATGAGTAGTTTAAGTGATAAAAAATGTAAATATTTAGTTTAAAGAGAGTAAAGTTTAAACCTCTCATCCCCTCTTTCCACCCTTGTGGTGTTAGGAATTAACTATTTGTACATATAAAAAAAAAAACTATAGTTCCTTCATCATTTTGTTTGGTTTTATATCCATAGAGAGGACTATATACGAGGGTAAAAGTGATTTGGTGGCCAATTACGCCACCAATTATATTCAAATGATATTTTGGCAAATAGCATATTTATTTATATATGGATAGCGATAACTGTTGCGAGTAGTGACAGCTACAATGTTGTTGCTATTGTCTAAAAAAAAATTGTTCCTATTTTGCCCCCTATATAGGGGGCCATCTACATTTGGGGAGGGGAACATTTTGGTCATTTTAGGACTCACGATAACGCTGTTATTGTCGTGAGTCCCAACAACTTGCGAAAAGACCATTATACTCCTCTAGCAGTAGGTGAACCCCTGTATTGAGGGGTAAAATAAGCAATTTTTTTTTCAAGTTGCAACAGCACAATCAGCTATGCGTATCGACATCCTTTATATATATAAATTTGAAACTCAAATTTCACTGCTCTATCAACAGTAATTATTATGCCCATTGATTTCGGTTCTTTTTGCAAAAATGTCACCGTGTGTTTATCTTTTTCCTAAAACTGTCGCTCTTATTGGAAACGACATCGTTCTACTCGATTTTTAAACTGTAAAGACACCGATAATAAATATTATATATAGTGGCACAAATTAAAAACTATGATTCTCTCCAAGCTCTTCGTGACTCCTTTAATAAACATAAAAAGCATGATGGATCTTTCAGCTGCTCTTCTAACATTCCCATTCTCATCTCCAAGCACTGTGTATGGAACACATGGCCACAAGGTAGAATGGCCACATCTGCAAAATTATGAACCTCCAACTCATATTCTGATGGTATTGGTGGGTATGCAAGATCTTTCTCACAATGCTCACACATCTGTCCAATTGGTTCGTTATACATTAATTCATCGGAACCTACAAAATAAATAATGATTGTTATGATTTATATATAGATATATAGATCTTTATATATAGGTATCTTTGAAGAAAAGTTCTTGGAAAAGCATACCATCCCATTTGATCTCATGCACAACATTAGCATCCCTCTTCGAAGATGATGTAGTTGGATGTTTTAAAGGTTTCTGTGTAGTTTTCTTTACTTGATGAACCTTTGAAGATGATCTAGATGCATCAGCTTTTGAAGGCTCAACTGTTTCTTTAACTTGTGCTGCCTTTAAAGATGAGGGCTTATATGAATTTTTTGAAGGTAATCTTGTCTTTTCCTTTACTGTTGGTTTAGATGAAGCTTGTGAAGGTTCCTTTACTACCCAAACCTTTGATGGTGGTTCACCTGAGCCTTGGGAAGGTTTCTTTGACCGCAAAGACTGCTTGGGAGCTGGAGATGAATGCCTTCCAATCTTCTTCTTGGCTGCTGCAAATAATTTGTTTGTTAGTCCAAATATTTATGCTACAGCAAAATCATTACTAGTGCAATAAATCATATGCACTTTTTAGATCAGGATTTTTGCCAGTGAACAGACAACCCAATAGTGTAGTTTTTTTTTTTTTAATTAATAGAATATGACTTAAATTTTAATAAATTAAATTCTCACAGATTACATAGGTTATTTTTATTTTTTTAATTAAGTGAAAATTGTTCAAAATTGAATAATGTAATAGTGTAGCTATCTTTAAAGTATGTATATATCAAAATTACGATTGTAAAATTAAAATTTTAGAAAAAAAAAGGTGTCAGACTAGACCACTCTCACAACACTAGCATTTGATTACGATGATGAAAAACAAAAACCCATCACAAACAATGATTAAAAAAAAAAAAAAAACTCAGCAGGATGATGACAAACAATCAGAAGAGGCCCATATTACACAGAAAACTCCTAACACAGCAGACCCAGCTATATATGTATGTATGAGCACATGAAGAAATTATATAACTAAACCCCATTACTCATTAAATCGATCGTTTCTGGAAACAATCAAAAGAAAAATACAAAGTTAATTTCACAAAGGACACAGCAAACAAACAAGTTCACGGAAATTGCAGCAAAAGAAGAAAACAAAAGAAGCAAGCAGGACATATTCATAAATACCAGTTGAAGCAGAAGCCGAAGTAGATTCCATGATTAATAACTAAGTAATTTTGATTGAAAGAAAAAAAGAGAATGAGTTTTGAGAAGGTAGGATTTCCTGTAAGTTTAAGTTTATCGAATGCGTTAGTGTAATGTGCATATGTATATATAGGCTTACCTAGCCGACGTACAAAATTCTAATGAGGATCTCAGGGTTTTAGATTTTTTTTTTCTTTTTTGAACTTTAAGACTTTAAAGCCTTGGATATGTTACATATAATCACTCCATCTTTTTAAATAATTCACACATAGATTAAAATTTTATTGAAATTTAAAATTATTAATTTGTTAAACTTATAAAAAAATTAAAAATTTATAAAATTAATATATTTAATGCAAAATTACTTGTATAAAGTTTAAGCTAATAAAATAGTAATGGAAAAAGATTAGTGTTGAGGTAACGACACACTGGTCCACAATAAATTATCATTTTAACCCTTAATTTAATTTTTTTAATTTTATTTCATTGTTAAAAAAATTATAAATTATAAGTGTTTAAATCTTTATACGACGGATTCACTCATAAAAAAAAATTTATAACCTACGGGTATTTAAATCCTTGTTTGACGGATTAATTCGTGTATAATTTGAGTTTTAGATTTCAAAAAAAAAAAATTACAAACGGCTACAAGTATTAAAATCCTTACACGATAAGTTCACTCATATACAACTTAGGTTTTAGATTCTAAAAAAACAAATTGAATTTTTAAAATAAATATAAGGACTAAAATGATAATTTATTACAGGTTAACGACACATTATAGTGTCATTGGCCATGACACGTATCATTACTTATAAAAGAAATTACATGACAAAATAAATAAAAATTAACATTTAATATTTAATCCAACAAAAATATTATTAAAAACAACAACTGTATCTGAAATTTTTTTAATATTTTAGACATAAATAAAAACTACAGTATTTTTAATTTTTATAGGAGGAAAGATTAATAATTTGATAAATTATCATCTTCCAACTTATAAAGTGAAATTTTTGTATTACCACTAACAATTTTTTTATTCTCACATTTTAACTTTAATTTTTTTTATTGCCATCGTATTCTTTTTTTTGAAATTCAACCTCATTTTATAAGTCAAGTAATTTTATGTCAGCCAAATAAATAAATAAATAAATAAATAAATAAATATATATATATATATATATATATATATATAATATACAACGCACTAATATTTAGTAATTTTATCTAAATATTCCTCCAACAATTAATTATATAAAATACTTTTCTAACAAAATTGTTATATATTAAATAATAAAAAATATTAATTATTTTACGTGACACAAAATTAATTACTCAAAAATTTTATTAAACTTATTAAATATTAACTATAAGAGGATCGACCATATTGTTATTTATTATGTATAAAATATTGTATTACATATTTTTGACAGTTAAATATAATATTTCGATATTTAATTGTAAAAAATCATCAATAATAATTGCTGAATATTGATTTAATTTGATTAAAATCAGACTATTGCTCTAACTGTTGTAAACATGGTTAAATTCCAATATATTTCAATGAATTTTTATTAATAAACTATATTTAGCTCAAATGAATAATTTGTGAAATTTATTTGAAATAAATTCTACATTTGTAATTTTTGAAATTCTTTTGAAATAAATTTTGCATTTTGTTACATTATTTTTGATATAAATCTAGAATTAAAGTTAATTTTTAATTTTTGTCAAAAAAATATCCTTCTAAATACTTCAAAATAAAAATAAGGACAAATATTTTAATTATTTTGGAAATATAGACTTAAAAATTGTAGAATTCATTTAGAAATTTCAATAATTTTGTTATAATTTAATATATTTATAATCATAAATTTAAAAATTAAAAATTGAAAATAAACGGTAATCATGCCTATAAATAAGGCCATATTCCTCAAGTATGAATAAGGTTATAGTTAAAGTGATATAAATTTTTTCTATATTTATAAATAACGTTATCTTTTTTTATAGACTAATTTTAACTTGAAAAATTAGATATCTAATCATAATTTAGAGAGTGTCTAGCATGATTATTTAGTTGTTTAGTTCCTAACAATTACAAAATGATTTTTAATTTTTTTCTTAAATGCGTAGCTAATAGTTGTTTGGAGATACTTTTGAGCTACAACTTATACCAACTTCAAATTGGAGTTTTTATTAATAGTTGTCATTTATTTAAATATAATTAATTTATTATTTTTATATTTAAATTAAATTAACTATATTTTTCATATGTTTGGCAAACTAAAAGTGCAAGAAACTCTTTACTTTCATATGAAAAAAGCAAATATCACCTTAAATTTAGTGTCGGACTATTGGTCCATTAAACTTTTCGAAATTGCTCAAATAAACCTTTTATTTAACGTCTATTTAACAAACATTAAAATTTGATTTGTGGGATTATAAAAAATGTAAAAAGCCATTATAAGAATCAAAATTTTTACACTTTAAAATTATTTTTTAAGAATAAAAATAAATGTTTTAGAATCATTTAGATCATAAATCTTTTAATGATAATTTTTACACTATTAAATAAATTAGGCCAACAGTTTTTGCACTTTACAATTATTTTTAAGAAAATAAATAATGTATGCTTTAGAATAAATAACTTTTAAGAATAATTTTTTGAAAATAATTAATTTTTCAAAAATAATTTTAAACTTAATTATAAATTTTAATAAATAAAAAAGATAAATGTATTGAATTTTAAGAATATTTTTAATTGTATAAAAAAAATATTGAGAGTTTGTTTGTAATTTTTATAGTTATATAAATTATATTTTAATGTTTGTTAAGTAAAGGTTAAATAAATGGCCTATTTCAGCCATTTTTTAAAAATTTTATAGATTTTAATGATCCAAAACTAAGTTTAAGGTGATGTTTGTTGTTTTCATAAAAATTGAAAGATATGTTTTACCTTTTGACTATATTTTTAGGATATTAACTTCTTTTCTCTATATTTTTATTAAATTTCGAACATCTCTTTTTAAAGATATCCAAATTTACTATATTAGTATATTTTTTATTAGTGTACTTGTTATTCATATTTCACAATTAATATGCATTAGATGTATTATTTAGAAGAAAAAAAAAGGTACTATAAATATATTGTTATATAAATTTATTATATTTAATTATATTATTTTTAATAGTCAGAATTTATAGATATAAAATATATTTTTTTATAAAAATTAATAAACATAATTCTA
The DNA here is from genome assembly GCA_947683625.1 of Mallotus nudiflorus. Lineage (NCBI taxonomy): Eukaryota > Viridiplantae > Streptophyta > Magnoliopsida > Malpighiales > Euphorbiaceae > Mallotus > Mallotus nudiflorus. Next base: position 463,900 of record CANTUR010000179.1, on the reverse strand, counting down.
CAAAAACTCATAAAAATCTATAATAGTCATTAAAAATATAGACAACAATAATCATAAATAATTTTACCAAATATTTAATATGAATTAGTTATCAACAAAAAAATAGCGATCATCAGCTAACACTATTACCTCTTGTTTGATTCAATTCCATTAAAAAATTTATTTTATTTTCAAATTCATTTAAATCAAATATAATTTATTAATAAGAATTGATTTAGTTTTAAACAATTTCAAAAAATTAAAAAATTAAAAATTAAAATAAATTTTACAAAATTTTCATTTAAATCAAATATATTTTCTTATATTTATAAATAAATTTTACAAAAATTTATAAAATTCATTTTAACCAAACAAACTTTTAGTAACAATTAAGTCAAATAAACTGTTATTTCGCCAAATTTAGTCCGACTATGTTGATCAATGACAAAATTTACTTTATGTTTGACACCTTATATATAGTAGGCCTAATAACAAAAAAAATAAATTATTATTATAAACTTTTATATTATTTTCAAATTTATCATGAATTTAAATTTTATCTATAAAATATATAATTTTTTTATTTATTTCAAATTTATCATTTAACCGACTAATATGAAATTTAAATTTTTTCATCTTGTTAATAGAATAAAATATATAGACTTTTATTTTCCAAACTAATCATCTAACACATTAAATTGAGATTTAAACTAAATTAACACCAAGAAAGCAATTTCTAATAACATTATATCAAAATATCTAACAACTTATCTATATATATAGTCGTCACAATAAAATTACATACTAAATATCAAAAACTAAAATAACCTAACAAACGGCTTAAGTCCACTGTTTTTCTATTTGCAATAAATCCTTAAATTGTTATTTAAACTAAATTAACACCAAGAAGGCAATTTCTAATAACTTTATATCAGAATATCTAATAAACCACTTATATATATATATAGTTGTCACAATAAAATTACATCCTAAATATCAAAAACTAAAATAACCAGGTCCACCGTTTTTCTATTTGCAATAAATCCTTCATTTTTATATTTAAAGATTTTTTTTTTTAACAACCATAATATATATTCATTAGATTAAAAAAAAGGACCAATACATTTGAAGGTCATTACAACATGTAGGCTTTTACAAACAACAGACGCTAACCAGATGGAGCACATCTTTTAACTAAAGCTGCTGGAGTTGTCTTAGTCTTGGATTTATGGAAAGACCAGAGCCAACGAAGCTTCAGTGATCCTTAGCAGAAATGAGATCTCCGCCATCCCTTGAAGAGGCTGCATCGTTGGGGAGTCTTGCAAAGCCATGTTGATTAAAGACCTTTAGATTGTTAGGAACGAGACCCTGCGATGACTAGATAAAGCAGTGGACGCCGGAGACCAAAAGCCATTTGCTGAAGCCCATCATAGGAAGAGCAGACAAACCAAGCTGGCGCACCTTCACAATTCTGGCAAAACAGAGAGCAGCATGAAAGACTACCCTACTTTATCGCCACATACCTTCTTCTGCACTAAAAGAGCACTTTCAAACTTACAGCAAAACAGAGGGCAGCTAGAAAGCCTAACCCTCTGCACCAAAACAACATATCTATAATATCAAACAACCTTACCGTAAACAAACAAAATAAAACAAAACATGGGTTGGGTTACTGGTTTTAACCAGTAATCCAATCCCAAGAATATAGCAGTTATCAAGCCGGAGGCACTGTATAGAGAAAACAATCGAGAGAAAAATAGGAAAGAGATTGTTGCCAAATTATATTTAAAGATTTCAGTACTAATGAAAGTCTGCTAGTTGATTTGAGAACTCCATTGGGTATTAAAGGTTATTTCAGTTATCTTTTTTTTTTAAGTCTTTATTTGGTTCGATTCCATCAAAAAATTCATTTCATTACAAATAAATTTCAAATATAATTCATTTGTCAATGAATTTTTATTAATGAAATGTATTTACTTTAATGAATAGTTGATAAAATTCATTTGAAATGAATTTCATATTTTGTTAAACGTTATTTTACATTGACTTTCCATTGGGTATTAAAGGTTATTTCAGTTATCTTTTTTTTAAGTCCTTGTTTGGTTTGATTCTACCAAAAAATTCAATTCATTACAAATGAATTTCAAATTTAATTCATTTGCAGATAAATTTTTATTAATGAAATGTGGTTCCTTTAAATGAATAGTTGATAAAATTCATTTGAAATAAATTTCATATTTTCTTATATTGTATTTGGTATAAATCTTAAATTCATGTTTTTATCAAATATACCCTTTTAAATATAAAGATGCTTTTGAAAATAAAAGTAAAGAGGGATGTTTTAGTCATTTAAAAATATAGATTTAAAATTTATGGAATTCATTTGTAAATTCCAACCATTTTGATAGAATTTAGTTTAGTTATAATCAATTTCACAAATTTAAAAATTTGGAATTGCAAATGAATTTCATACAAAATTTATTTAAACCAAACATATATCATTTGAATTTACAAATGAATTCCATAAAATTTAGCGGAATTCATTTATACCAAACACTCTAAAATTTATTTTAATTAACTCAGTCTAAAACTAAAACTAAAACTTAAGCTTGAATGTGATTTAATTTAATTAATTTACAATCCACTTTTTTTTAATCTGTTAAGTTTTAAGCCCATTAATTAGAGTTCATTAATTAGATTCTGGCTTTCCGGTAAAGTAAACATACTATTAAATTTAATTTTAATAAGTTAAAATGGTTAGAATTTTTTTTTTTTTTTTGTCAAAATAAACTATATTATAAAAGCAGGAAAAGATCATTTGGAATATTACAAACCCAGTTCAATGGGAGAGTTTAAGACAAAGCTGTTTTAGCTACCCAGTCAGTAGTAGCATTGTCTTCCCTTTTAACCCATCTAAACATAAATGTTACAAAGGAACTTTTCAAGTACAAAATAGATTAAATCAAATTTGTAATACTCCGATGGGCTTCATGGAATGAGGATAAAGCTTGAAAAACTAGCAAAGAGTCCATTTCAAAGATACAGGTTGGAAGATCAAGACTATCTGCAAACTCCACTACTAACAATTCAACCTCTGCTTCTGCCACTAGAGCTGATAAAGCCTTCTTGTTGCTACTAGTCCCATGTATCAACTTGCTTTGTGAATTTCTAGTAAGAATTGACAAACCAGCAAAGCCTATAAAATGATTAAAAGCTGCATCAATATTTATTTTAATAAAATGATTCGGGGGAGGGTTCTAAGTAGTTAAATAATCAGGTTGCACCCGATGATTCAGTGAGGAACATATGGGAACTGATGTATACTCATTGGTGTCCATATGAAGGACATGGTGAATCTACTCATGCAAATTGTAAGCCTTGTGAAGAGTCAATATAGGTTGAGGATTTTGAAAAATATAAACATTTATGGCCTTCCATATAAACCAGCCAATGGTAAGGAGTAAAACAAAAGAGTCTTCATGACTATAAAAAAGAGTACTAACATGGGACCACCAATAAGACATAGAAGACATGTGATGAATATTAGGCATGTAATTCAATGAAGAGGCAAACCAAGTAGTATGAGCATGAGAACATTCAAATAACATATGCTGAATAGTTTCAGGTTGCAGCTTATAAATCCTGCATAAATTAGAGGCCACCATGCCTCAATGATAGAGCACTACTTAAGTAGGAAGAAGTTGATTGAGAACTTTCCACCAGTACAACTTAATCTTAGGGATAGTTTTACACTTCCAAAGCTGGTTCCAAGATACATTTACTGTTATAATGAAGTGATGGAAAATAAGTGGATCTTACTCACAAAGAAACAAATAAGCAGACCTTACTGAAATTGAACTTGTTTTGTCAAAGTGCCAAATAAGTTTATCTTGAAACTTTGGATCCCCTAAGGGAATCCTCTCAATTCTGTCCACATCAACCTAATTAAAAAGTTGATGTAAAAGATTGATATTCCATCTTCGTTGTGACAAAATCATTATATCAGAAACCAATGAAATCTCACAATTTCAAAGTCTCTTTTCATGTTTATCAAAAGAGACCTTGAAATTTGGAGAGTCAGGCATCCACCTATCTTCCTAAATAGAAACAACCCTAACATTGCCGATATTGAATACGAAACCAAGAAATAAAAGGTCTCAAGTTTTAACCAAGTTTGACCACCCCTAAGAAGGTCTAGTGTCTAACTTTGCATTAAGAAATGATGAATGTGGAAAACAAATATTTTTCATTGATTATGCCCACAAAGAGTTAGGGTCATTCAAAATTTTCCATACCCGTTTAGCAAGCAAAGAAAAGTTAAATTTGTTAAAAACTTTGAATCCTAAACCACCTTTAGACTTTGGTCTTGAAACAAAAGTCCACTTTGCTAAATGAAGGCTCTTCTTAGTGAGCTACTGCTCCACCAAAAATTTGACACTAGAGAATTCAATTGTTGACAAAAGCCAAAAGGCAACTTGAAACGGATATAGCATAAGATGGCAAGGCTATCAATACAGCTTTAGTTAAAATTTCTTGACCCGCAAGTGAGAGAAATTTATATTGCTATGCCTTAGTTTTTTGGATAAGTTTCTCTTTGAGAAAACACAGGGCACTTTTCTTAGACCGTTCCCAAAAGGCTGGAAGACCTAAATATTTTTCTGCACCCTTTAGCTGAGTAATACCGAACACTGCAGATAATATTTCTTTGACATGTAAAGGAGTATATCTACTGAAACAGAAAATGGTTAGAATTTATTTCTAAGCTAGAGTAATCTAAAGATATTTGCTAAAATTTAATTTGTAAACAACAACACCTATTAAATTTAATAAATATCAAAACAATACTAACAAATAACCTAAGTGTATAATACATATATATATATACGGTTCAAATTTTTTTCTAATAGACCACAAAGGATGGTCTTCCCTTATTGAATTAGATAACTTAAAAAGTATAAGTTACCGTAAAATTAATTGTAATATAGACCATAAGTTAAATAATTAGAATATTTTTTTTTTAGTAAATTGGGAGGTGATATGACTTTTGTTAGGAATCGATTATGCTACTTAGACATCAAATGTTAAGTGGGGCAAATTTTAAAAATTTACTTAATATAATCCTTCATCTCATCAAGAATTCCAATTCCAAGGATCCAATTTGCAATTTAACACATAGCTAATATACATCAACATGTATAAATACAAAAACTTAGAAAATCTAAATTGCGGAATACTTACAATTTTTCAAGTATTTTATGTAGACCATAATTAATCTACTAAATGGTTGGCTCCTTTGATTCATCTCTTGAATCAACTCTTCAAGTCTTTTAAATGTGAGACCTTTAGCTTGAAACACCAGAGATTCACTAATCACCTCCTTGCTTTGATTTGATTATATGCAACTAGCATCTCTCAATGACCCTTTGTAAACTTGCACTAACTTAATCTCCTTGCAAGAATACTAGAGTTTTTTAGTATATGTTGTTTGCTTTGGTTTTACATCTTTACACCAAATTTTCAATTTTTCTAACCTTAAGAACATTTTTTAAGCTATCTATTTATATGTAGAGAAAAGAAATCTTAATGATGTCATTGCTTACATCACATGTACAACTTGCCATGCAAATATAGAATTGATACCATCCATGACATCACATTACTTGTCATGCAAGGATATAATTGACATCATAGTACTTGCCATGCAAGTATAGAATTGACATTATCCATGATATCATCCATGACTTGCCATGCAAATATAGAATTGACATCATCCATGACATCACATTACTTTCTCTTCATCTTAGATTAATCTTTGGTCTAAAACCCTTTTGGTCCTAGGCCTAAACAACTTAGGCCATTAATTTGAGTAACAACATATATATAATTAATTTAATACTTTAATTAATATCTCATATTAATTAAGTATAAATTAATTATTAAACTCTTACTTGAATTAGATTTCATGATATGCTAAAATCAGTGTTTGAAGCATAAATCCAATTCTATTAATTTTAATTAATTGATTAAACTATTTAATCAATAATTAGATTAATATAAATAGTGATTTATCAAAGCTCTATTAGGTGTGACTTACTACGTTTATGTCTAATTGGCAATGAGAAAATAATATCAACACTTGATATTATTTAAAACTCCTTTCAAGTATAAATATGAAAATCCCAATTATACACATTTAGTTCTCATAAGTTGTGAGTGACCCCTAGCATTGATATCATAACTACCCAATTAGAAATGAATGCATGTATTGATTCACATCAACCCTTATGATCATAGTTACCATGCACTAAAATCTTTTCATTAAAAGATCTCAATATAGCCTAGAGTCAAGGTTTAGTCAAATTCTAATAGTCATATCATATGACCTCATTTCAAGTTCTATTCTTGATAAAATATAACCAACACTGAAACTCTTTCCTGGTTCACTCCAAGCAATGAATTCCTTTTTGGTTGAACACTCATCCCTACACTCAACTAACCAGAGTCACCACACGCCATATGCCCAAGTATGATTAACACAAGTATGTAAGCGGTAACAAACCCTAACCACTCAAATGTGGATGACAGTGTTACCTCAGTTCAAAGGACTATATGCAACATTATGACTTAAATAGTGATTGTTGACTATAAGTGAATATCTATGCAATCACAAATCTAACATCATGTTCAATCCACCTATCATATGAGTATCCATATGTCTATTTTGACATCTCATATCAAGTAGTATAAGACTCACCACCTCCCACTATTAGTATCACAAACTAATCAAGGAAAATAGATAGAGGTGATAGTCTAATCAATATTACCCAAATATTAATTATATGACTATGAACAATTTATAGCATATGTACTAAATAAATTTGTAACTCATATTATCAACTATTGATAGTAAATTTATTTAATATAATGTTAAAGGGTAAATACTCAAATAAACAAACACTTTATTTAAACGAATATTTTATTGCCATAGGGATAATTTACAATGTCATCATACATTTCAAGAATGGCATTAGGGCACATCTATACTAACAACTTTAACATCGATGGACTATACAACAAAAGTGAAATAATTGAAATTTGAGGAGATGTGTAATACTATTTTTAGATAATATATATCCCTTATTATATGGTATATGTTATCCCTAATATAATCAAGTATACAGATTTATGGGAAAAGTATGAAATTATTGGTATTTTATTTTATTTTATTTTGGTTTTAAGCAACCTAATGTATTATTCGACAAATTAACCCATGATGTACTAAATTTTAATAAGATTCACAATCAAGAAATTCTCAATAAGATTCACCTCTAAGTGTTATATATTGAATAATGATTAAAACTACATTAACTGAATATAGAGAAATAATAATATTTGAATTTTTTGAAAAATGGAAGAAACAATGGAGCATGAAATAATAATATTAACCAATTTGTCCTAAAGCGATTAATTAGTTGAAATAATAAAAATAACCTAGCTAATGGTCCTCTATTTATATATAGACCATCTTTATCATATCCATTGTGAGTACAATGTGTCCTTCAGCTCTATATCCATCGCCTTCAGGCCTAACAAGTCCATGGCGGACGCTTTTCCTCGTTGATAGTCTCGGCAGCGGAATTTCAGCCCTACCCACCACCGTAATGCCTTTAGAGCTTGAGCCTGTAGACCCATCTTCTGCTGGAAAACAACACCTCACCACTTCTACTTTCAGGAACTCCATATCCAATCTCCTGTCCAATGGCACGCGACATCTCCATTCCCATCGGGGTTCTGGCGATCCCGGTGCACAATAAGCTGTCGGCAATCCCTGTACACAAGGTGTCACGTATTGCTTCTCAGGATCAACCCAAAACAGCACTCGATAGTCTCTTGATCGGACATCAGGATAAATATCTGGCTCGTCAAGCCCTTCGGCGTGATGAATGGACACAAGTAGATCAATTTCATATGGTCTATCTTCATCTACTTTCTGCTTGTTCTTTTGCATTATGTCATGTGAAAGTTCCATTTTTTGTCTATATATAAACCCGCAGCTTGGAACAAAGAAAACAAAGAGAAATCAATGTTGTCAACTGTCAGGTTACCAGTTCGAACTAATTGGTCAGCTTGTGTCCAAAGAAAACAAAGGAAAATCGATGACCTCACCTGAACTGTTGGGTATCGAGTTCGAACTTAAGGATATATTAATTTAAAGGAAAAAACAATTATGAGCATGATAACTTACTTGATGATTGTTGCTACCTACGTGAAGGTAGGGGAAAAGAGAAGTGAGTACCTGGAGAAAATTAATTCTAGTAGTAATATAAATAATTAAAAATCAAAATAAAATTTGCTTGCTTAATAGTAATATATATATGATTAATATATAGTCAATGAAGGGATGATTTACACTTCTTAATTATAGGTATGAAGTTTCTAATCATTGGATGATGAGAAATTATAAAGGAGAAGACTTCTTTTTCAAGTTAAATTTAAAGTTAATAGGAGCTTCAATGGTTTTTTTTTTTAAAAAAAAATAATAATTTGTGAAAAAATACAACACAAAACAACAGAATACATTGATTTTCTTTTTGAACAAACAACAATACATTGATATGAATGGTTTTCGTGCAGCAATAATTTAGCAAAAGACAAATAGTTGATGTAAACCAAACCTCTTTAAGTATGGGAATTATTTACGTAAGTGGTCAATTTTTAAACCAACTTCTAGGCTTCAAACAATAATTAATAAAAGAGCTAGTTTTTTTTTTTTTTTAACTTAATTAGTTGTCACAAATTTACTTTTTTTTTATTAATAAGAATGTTAAATTAACATTGATGTACTTTACAATGTAAATTAGTTTAACACAATAGATACTAGTTTTACGTGTAAATTTTTTAAAAATCATGTGGTTAGTTCTATTTGTATTTTTAAAAAAAATTATATGAAAACATTAATTTTTATTTTTTTAATTATAAAAATTAATTTTACAAACTATCAATAACATAACCGAAAATCTTGCACTGAAAGATATCATATTGGAGAAAACACCACTAAACTCATTAAATTACTTCATCACTAGATGTCACAACTTTAATGCCACAAATTTAATTTTTTCAATTGTGGTACCTATGATTTTAGTAAGACAAAAGTGTGTAGAATTAAAAAGAATTAAAAATTTGCTGATGATGGAATAGTTAAGTGGTAACTTTTTTGTATAAAATTATATTTCTGGTGTCATCGATTTAAAGGGGAGAACTACCTCTATTATATAATTTATTGAAATTTAAATCATATAATCTCTTCTTAAAAAAGAGTAAAAATCTTAATTAAAAGGAAAAGAGCTCCTATATATACTCTTAAATTCAATAAAGAAAACAAAGAGATACTTAGAAAAAAAAAATAAAACGAAAAAATTTTCACTAGACAAAAAGGCTAATACTCAATTAAAAAAAATTCACATATGATTGCAAAAAATAGATATATGTATATATGCATCTTCAACGAGTCATCTCTAAAGTGAGTTTGATATGTCCTTCAGCTCTACATTCACCACCTTCTGCTCTAACAAGTCCGTAGCGACCAGTTTTCTTCTTCCATAATTTCGGCAAAGGTATTCGAGCCCTACCCACCACTGTAACTCCATTCGAACTCGAGCTCCCAGGGTCTGGTGCACGTCCTGGACGCCAACACTTAAGCACTTCCACGTGCAAGAAACCACCGATGCTCCCAGCACCAGCACCCGCATCTGCAACCATCGTATCATCTAATACAATGCGACATTTTTCTTTCCAGACTGGATCTGGGCACCACCCTGTTTCGTATTCATCGTTTGAACGAACCCAACACACAACTTTGTAACTTCCTGATCTCACAGCAGGATAAAAATTTGGGTAGTCAAGCCCTTCTGCTTGGTGAATCGAAACAACCAGTGCAAGTTCACGGCCTCTGATGGGCTCTTCTCTGATTCTTCGGTATCGCTGTTTCCTTCTTTCTTCTAAACGTTCCGAACTAATGTTCTCTCCATAGCCTATTCTTCTCTTTCTCGAAACCTGTTTGTAGTTAAAAAAAAATTAAAAAATAAAGTATATATACATTTATACGCACTGTAAGGTTAAAAGTTCGTACTGCAGTCTTATACCCAGAAAAAAAAAAGAAAACGTACTTGATGATTCTCAGTGTCCTGCATTAGGGTGTCTTGTAGGTAGAGAAAAAGATTATGACAATTGAGAAACCTGAACAAGGAGAATATATAAGAGAATATGTTATAGTAAGAGTTTTTGTTTCGTTATAAAATGGAAGTTTATAGCTATTGGATGACAGGAAAATTTAATGGAAAGGAACTTCTTTTCTAATTTGTGCTTTTTTCGAAAAAAAAAAAAATACTTGCTGCTATAATAAGAGTTTCGAAAAGAAAATAAAATATCTAGGGTTTAGAAATTGGAGAAAATATAATTTTCTAGGATTACATATAAAGAGAATTTTTTTTTATATATTTTGAAAAATAAAATTCAGAGAAAAAGAGAGAAAATTTAAAAGAAATATTTTTTCATAATATTCAAATAAAGGTTACACCCCTTATATATACACATAGGAATTTCAATAACAGTCTAATTAGGAATAGAATAACATCCTAAATAGAATAAAATTTTATTCCTAATTGTATACAAATATTTATTTCCTAATATATACAATAAAAATATTTACTTCCTCAACATTCTCCTTTAAGTTGGTGAATGTATGTCAATCATTCTCAACTTGCCAAGTGAGTTGTAGAATGTTTTTCCAGATACAACCTTTGTGAGGATGTCAGCTAATTGAGTCTGAGAAGAAACATATGGAAAATCAATTGTTCCTTGGTTCAGATGATCTTTTATAAAATGTCTGTCAACCTCTACATGCTTAGTCCGATCATGTTGAACTGAATTGTTTGCAATTGCTATGACTGCCTTGTTATCACAATGTAACAACATAGGCTTCAGATGTTTTAATCTCAAATCCTGAACAATTCGTCTTACCCAAAGTAACTCACATACTCCATGAGTTATTCCTCTAAACTTAGCTTCAGCACTTGACCTTGCTACAACTTTCTATTTCTTACTTCTCCAAGTGACTAAATTATTTAAAACAAACGTAAAGTACCCAGATGTTGATTTTCGATCAGTCCGATCTCTAGCCCAATCAGCATCAGTATAGCTAGTAATTTCATAATCTTTATTTGTCCCAAAAAATAACCCTTTACCTGGAGAAGACTTTAGATATCTTAATACTCGGTATTCTGCATCCATATGTTCTTTACTCGGAGAATGCATGAACTGACTTACAACACTTACTGCATAACCAATGTCTAGCTGAGTATGAGATAGGTAAATCAACCTTCCCACCAACCTTTGATATCGATTTTTATCAGTTGAAACTTAATCTCCTAGGATTGAAAGTCCATGGTTGACTTCAATTGGAGTCTCGGCTGGCTTACAATCAAGCATGCCTGTTTCTGTCAGTAAGTCCATTACGTACTTTCGTTGGCAGAGGGAAATTCCTTGAGCTAATCTTGCAACTTCAATTCCTAAAAAATACTTCAAGTTACCCAATTTCTTAAGTTCAAACTCGGATGCTAATTGTCTTTACAAGATTATTATTTCACTCGGATCATTTCCAGTGACCACCATATCATTAACATATATAATCAGCGCAGTGACTTTACCTAACTTCTATTTGATGAATAGTATGTGTTTAGCATCACTTTGCTTATATCCGAGCTTCCTCATAAAAGTTGGGAGTCATCTAAACCATGCTCGAGGTAATTGTTTGAGTCCATACAATGCCCTTTTTAGTTTGCATACTCGATCAGTACATTTAGTTCCGGGTGGTGGATCCATATATACTTCTTCATCTATGGTTCCATTCAAAAATGCATTCTTCATATCAAATTGTCACAGCGGCCAGTCCAGGTTGGCAGCTAAGGAAATAAGGACTCGGATGGTGTTTATTTTTGCTACTGGGGCAAATGTATCTTCATAGTCAATTCCATACTTCTGAGTACACCCCTTTGCTACCAACCGAGCTTTATACCAATTTATGCTTCCATCTGAATTGAGTTCGACAGTGAATACCCATATGCACCCCACCATTTTCTTTCCTTCCGAAAGAGGAATAAAATCTCATGTCCAGTTCTTCTGCAATGCCTCCATTTCATCATTCATAGCTTTCTTCCAATCTAGATCATCTAAGACTTCCTGCACATTACTCAGAATAGATACAGTAGATAATTGATTTACAGTAAGTGCATGTGAGTTAGACAAACAGTTAGTTGATATGAAGTTGTTGATGGGGTATTTAGCTTTGGTATGAAGGTCCGAATCATATTTTTTTCCTAACCCCTTTATTGATTCTAGAAGGATAATGAGGCTCAGTATTTAGAGGTACTAAAGGAAACAAGTTTACCTTATTGTGCACATCCGCATCCGGAGTTTCTTTAGCTTCTAGTGTGGGTTAGGAAGATGTACTATCTTGATTACTCAAATTTCTATGATCTGTCCGGGTGAGATGCCCGGACTCGGAACATCAGATGTCTTTGAGATGCTCGAAACATTTGAAAGACTCAGACTCGGAACACTCAAAATGCTATCTTCAAATTCAAAAAGGTTCGAATTTTTCTCCCCCTGAAAAGAGCACTCGAAGTGGGAGAAGAAAGGAAAATTTTCATGAAATCAAACATCCTGAGTGATAGACATCTTCTTTGCATTTGGATCATAACACCAATATCCTTTTTATAGATCTACATAGCCAATAAAGATACATCAAATAGCTCGAGGGTCTAATTTACCGAGTGTCTAATGAATATATGTCGAGCATCCAAAAACTCGAGGCTCGAGATTAGTGAGGGGTGGAGATATGACAAGTTCCTGAAGTTTCTAAAGAGGGGTTTTGAAATCGAGTACTCTTGATGGTGTCCGGTTTATGAGGTATGCAACGGATCGAACAACCTCTCTCCAATATTCTCAAAGAATATTCATGTCAAATAATGATGCTCGGACAACTTCCAATAACTGTCGGTTCTTCCGTTCGGCTATACCATTTTATTGAGGAGTGCCGGTATAGGATGTCTGGTGGCGAATGCCCTTCTTGTGGCATAAATCATTTAGAATTGAGTTAACATACTTCCCACCATTGTCAAACTGCAAGACTAAGATTTTACTCTAGTATTGTGTAGCCACCATTTTGTACAAGTCTTGGAACTTGGAGCATATATCTCTTTTATTTAAAAGTAATGATACCCAGGTCATCCGGGTACATTTATCAATAAACATTACAAAATATCAAGCACCAGATAGAGTAGGAATCCGAGCAGGTCCTCATACATCAGAATGAATAGTCATAAATGGAATTAAATTTTTATTATAACTCGATACATAAGAAATTCAGTGGCCTTTTGCCACTTTACAAATATCACACTTGAATTCTGAGTCTGTGGTATTCAAAAATAAATCTGGTTTTATTTGTCTAAGAGAATGAAAAGAAAGATGACTAAGACGATGATGCCACAAGATTACTTGGTCTTTACTCGAGCAACTTCTACTAACCCTAGTAACTTGACTTGACTTCTGACTTGAATCATCATGCAACTCAAAATAGTATAACTTTTCATGTTTAACACCAGAGCCAAGAATCCAGTGAGTTACAATGTCCTGAAATACACAATAATTAGGCTAAATTTTGGCACTGCAATTCAAAGTTTTAGTGATTTGGCCAACAAATAGTAGATTACAAGAAAGAGATGGAAAAACAAGAACAATATCTAGATTAAGAGAGTCAGAGTTAGATACTGATCCTTCATGAGTGACCGGTGCTATGCCTCCATTAGCAGTTAAAATATTTTATTGGGTTAATGGGCAGATGGATGTAAGATGGTGAGTGGAGTTTTTTATATGATTAGTAGCACCTGTATCAATAATCCATGTATTATTTCGAGTAAGATTTGTCATACTTGATGTTGCATCAAGATCACCACTTAGTTTAATACCACTAAAGGTGGCAATTGCAGCCTTTTCGAGCTTCTTACGAGGCTTTCTATTGAAATCCCACCATTCTGAATATCCTACAATTTCATAGTACCATTCCTTGGAGTGTCTAACTTCGCCACAATGAGTACAGGTGTATGTGATGGACTTACTTGGTATTTTCCCTTTGAACGGGGAATGAGTCTGAGCTGCTATAAGTGCAGAATGGTCTGGCAATATCTTCAAATCTTCCATAGTATGTTGCTTATTGTAATCCCTCCGTACATATGCATAACTAGACTCGAGATCAAGAGGTGGATCCTTCCAGAGCATTTCGCTCTGAGCATTATTAAATTTCGAATCAAGCCCGACTAGGAAAATATATATTCGAAGTCGGGTAATATGTTTATGGAGTGATACTACTCCATTAACATCCTCCCCTTATGCACATGTCCGGGCATCAATTTCGTAAAATATTCCAATCAGTTCATTATAGTATGCACGTAATGGCTTACCATTCTGACGTGTTGTGAATGATTTTCGGTTCAATTCAAATACTTGAGTTTCGTCATATCCATCATAGAAGGTTTTTGAGACAGCATCTCATATCTCCTTTGCTGTTGGAAGACGGATGAATCTCTGCATCAATGTCAGACTCATAGAGTCAATCAGCCAACTTTTGACTCGATTATTATCAAGGAGCCAAGTTTCCAACGCTTTATCTTCTTTCAGTGGCTTTGGCGTAGTGTTGTTAAGAAAGCCAAATTTATTTCTGACTTCAATTCGCATCTCTATGATCTGTGACCATAGAGTATAGTTCGTATCATCAAGAATAATTTCTGTGGAAAAAGGAGAATTATCTTGAAGGGCTTGAATAAAATTGGGTGTTCCATGGGATACGATGGATGTGTTTTCAGTGGTTATGATTTTGAAGATTCAAAGAATTCAACGAAAGAAAATTGAAAGGCAAAATTTATGAAGAAGAAAAAAATACGATTTTAAGAATTCAATAAAAAAAATTCAATTTCAATGGGTATGCTCTGATATCATGAAGAATAAAATTTAGAGAAAAAAAAAAGAGGAAATTTAAGGAAAATATTTTTCCATGATATTCAAAGAAAAGTTATATCCCTTATATATGCACATAGGAATCTTAATTACAACCTAATTAGGAATAGAATAATATTCTAAATAGAATAAAATTTTATTCCTAATTGTATTCAAATATTTACTTCCTAATATATACAATAAAAATATTTACTTACTCAACATATTTAACCGTTGATAACTGACAACCATTGTCATTTGATTAGTGTAACTACACTATTTGATAAAATCATATACAAATGGTGCTAGTTACATATTTAATAGCTAATATTTCCTTAAAAAATATAAAATTTCATATCTATTATTATTTTATTGTTTTGAAAAAATTTACAATATACATCATTGCGAGTTATATATATACATGTGTAGCATTTTATTTATACGTTTGGCATATATAACCACATAAAATATGTATAAAATTCAAATGAAAATTTGATTACAAATAAAGAAAAAAAAAAGAAATTTACAGATTTAAACTCATTTTCTGACTTGTTTACATTGATTTACTCTATATTTTCAATTAATTATAAGCATATCTTTTTCCCTTTTCATATGTGCCTTTTTTCTATTTTGTTTTCATTTATCCCCATTTTGCTTCTTTTTCAATTCTTTTAGTTTTTTTTTTATTTTTCTCTTTTTAATTTTCTTTTTTCCTTTCCATTTTTATTTTTATTTTTTTCTCTTTATTTTTCACTTTTTTTCTTTCATTTTATTTTTGTTTATTTTTTCTTATTTCCTACTATCCGCATTTTTTTATTTTCTTTATTTTTTATTTTATCATTATATTTTTTAAAAATTCTCTCTTTTTATTTATTTTACTTATTCTTTATTTATTCTTATTTTTCATTATCCTTATTTTTTTCAATAGTTAACATATTTAAATTATATAACTCATATTAATTTTAATAAATAATAAAATAGAAATAAATGAAAAATATTTCAAGTTTCATGCATTTGAAAAAAGATGAGCACTTGAATTCAAATTAATTTGAATTGAATACAATTTTATTTGAAATTTATTACTGTATTTATGAGTTTAATATACTATTTTTATTGTATCATATACGAATAATATTTGAAAAATATATTGTATTTATGAGTTGGGATACTATTTTTAATTTTCATATGTTGTTTTGAGTTTTTGATATTGTTTTTTAGTTTCATACACTGTTTTGAGTTTTGGATACCAAAAATACTCATAAAATATACTATTTTGATTGTATCATTTATGAATAATATTCGCAAAATATACTTTTTTTTAAGTATCATTCTCTATTAACTCTTAAACTTGCTGTGTAACATAAATTTATACTAGTTTAAGTTTCGGACAAGAATAATATTTGAAAAATATATTATTTTTAAGAAAATATACTTTGGGTTAAAGGAAAATATTTGAATAGTTTTCAGATAGTATACTATTTCTATTATCATATACAATTTTGAAGTTTCATATACATATAATATTCATATAGTATACTGTATTATGAGTTTCAGATATTATTTTTAATTGTCAAGTACTGTTTTGAGTTTCAAATATTATTTTAAATTTCAGATATTGTTTTTGAATTTTAAATATTTATAACACTCAAATAATATATTATTTTACTTATATCAAATATGAATAATATTTAAAAAAAAATACTTTTAATTGGAAAAAATATTAGAGAGAACATTTGAATTATATTTTATTTTAAAGCCGACATTTGAATTATCTAGTGTACTGTAATAAAAACAAATCAATCAAGATTCAACCACAATGAAAGTGGGATTCGCAAACTTCGATTGCAATTGAAGAATGTGAAAAAAATTCAATGAATGGTTGCAGTATTCTACTTTGAACAATTCAAATTTTATTCTCTTCATAGTCTGAGATTTGGAGTTCTTAATGCTTGAATTTATACAACTTGTATTTTTTGAATTTATTGTCAACACAACACAAGCTAAATTCTAATTAACATTCTACAATTCAACTCAATTTAGCTTATTATTACTGAGTAATTTTTTAGAATTCTACAGCTTTGAATTTGAAAATTAGTCAAAGCATAATCAACCAACAAAAGAATATATATATATATATACACACTCTGCACATGTAAACGGCATTCCCTAATGGCTAATTATTTTATCACCTCCTGGGCCATAACAATGGCACATTGTGGGAATCTTACCAAAATAGAATAAAACAGAAATGGAAAAAAAAAAAAAATTTACAAATCAAATCCAGATGCAAGGGATGGTCGACTTCCATATCTCTTGCTCCCACCATAAATCCTACGGAAAGCAGCCACACCAACGCCTCCCCTCAAGTAAATCTTTCTTGGCATTGAAGCTGTGATCAATATAAATATCAAGGTTTAAAAAACCAGCAGTGCATGATAAATTTTACAAGCTTGCAACCAAAGAGAAGAGGATGTATGAGTTCCTCGATGACAGGAGAGAAGACCTACCAGCTCTGACATATTACCAATCAGGGTCATAAGGTGCAAGCTCCTTACGAGTACCAGTCTTCACAATATCAGTCCATAGGGGCAACTCAATCTGTCAACAGAAACAGGAAGCCAGGTCAAACTTTCATTCCATGAAATATAAAATTCATAGGCCATCACTACATGAAAACATTTTACTCTCATTAATCAAAATCCAATGCCAAAAATTAAAACAAAAACCACTTAAGCAGTAACATAAATAGTAGCTTACAAATTGGACATTCTAATGCGCGACCAAATTAAATTCTACTTGTAGACAGGCTATAATAAGCATAACAGTAACAAAAGTTTTCAGAAACATTCTACAAGAACTATAAGCATCCATGTCTCTACTAGATGCTAACAGAAACTGTTTCTCTGTACATAAAATGGAGAGGGTAATTTATCCACAGCTTACCTCCCACCATAATCCATTCTACTACTCTCACAAACTCATACGTAAGGCAAAAAAAAATCTATTATCTTTAGCAAAATGATAATCACAAAATCAACAAATTAACCTTAAGTTTGTTAAGAAATGTTTAAACCCAGAAACACCACTAGATCATACATTAATACAAACTCCAAATCATAAACATACAGAACAAAAAAATCAATGAAACTTAATCAAACTACATAGACAGATCCTACCCACAAGCACACATAAAAATGAATACCCAACACCAAAAACATATCTGATTAGCGAAAAATCTCAAACGTTAACACAATGAATCAATCAATAGCATTAATCAAGCAAAAAGATAAGGAAAAGAACACTTGGAAAATAGATAAAATCTTAATTTACCTTGCTGGATCGTTTGAAGTGAGCAGCGTAAGCCTCGACGAGCTCATGAGGTGACACGTCCTTCACTGTCTTAGCAGTCACCATTTTCTTTCTTCTTTTTTTTCTCCCGCAGAGGCTGAGAGACCCAACTAAGCAAAAAGCAGCTCTGATTTTGTGTCTCTCTCGCCATGTGAGAAGATATGAAGGAAACCAAAGAAAAAAATGTAAGAATTGTGAGAAGTTACGAAGGAAACCAAAAGAAAAAAACGAAGAAGAAGAAGACGCTACAGGAGCAACATCGATGTTTTCAGGGGACGCGAGAAATTATTTTGAAAAAAAAAAAAAAAAAAAAAAGACACAAGTGTAATTTATAGAAAACTTGGGTATTTGATCTTATTGCCTCCTTTTTTTGGATATTTTTGAAAAACTTTCTTTCAAAAAATCCCTATTGTTAGAAACAAAAATATAAAAAAATTAAATTAATAAATAAAAAATCCATCAACCATTGAGATTAATTGGTAAAAAATTATCCTCTTTAACTGATATCTCAAGTCCGAGTTGTAGTTTACACATTCGCGATAAATTAGTTGTTAGAGACTTTTGACCCTTTTATAATTATATACAGATCAAACCGAATTAGTTAAAGTTTAGTAGACTCTTGAATACTTATCGTTCAATTGAAGAAATGAATTTTTTTGCAAAAAAAAAAACAAATGTTAGAATAAAAAAGTGAGGGAATTAATGAATGAAAAAGGAAAATATAGCAAGAAAATAAATAATTTAAGAAAGAGAAAAGAAACCGATAGAAAGGCTAGCTTAATTTGAGTGGAGTTAATCGTAATTTAAATATAATTAGAATTATAATATTTTATTAATTAAATTTAAAAATAAAAAGTGCTCATTAAAAACTACATCTTAAACATAGATATCCCAATTGTTAAGAAATCGGCACTCCATGGACTCAGAAATGCTTGAACTTCGTAACGAGCTTGAGTGTTAGGCCTTTGCACCAATTGGGCTTGAACATGAATATCTAATTGGACTTTCAAAATGTTGATATGGATCTTCATCATACGCTTGCTCACCACCAAAATGGCCTTAGCCAACAGTTCAAATTCTTGGTGTTGCATTGGAGCTTTTGGTCTCCTAGAGTAAACCAAGGTTGATTTTGGGTCTGATGTCTGATACTCTTCCCCTTAACCTAAGGCTTGAGTGGTGGTAGGTTCAGGTCTATATGAATCAGGTATAGGCAAGAAAATAATAGGATCCTAATGTTTGTCTCCTTGAGTATTATTATTCTCCCCCTGGAGAGAAACTTTGAAATAAAAGGCTTGATTTTCAGCAAATGAGACATCACATAAAACAAAGAAATGTTTTGAAAAAGGGTGATAACATTTGTAACCCTTTTGTGTTGGTGAATAACCAATAAAGACACACTTAAGATCCTTGGGGTCAATTTTACTCCCGTTTGGTTAGGCGTTATGAACAAAGCTAACACATCCAAAAACACAAAGTGGAAGAGAGTTGTGAATATGAGAGGAGGGAAAGATAGATAATAGTTTAGTAAAAGAAGTGTGGTATTGCAGAACTTTTGTTGGAAGGCAATTAATAAGATAAGTTTGAAGTAAGAACGACTTCACCCTAAAAAGAATGTGGTACATGACTAGCAAACATAATGGACCTTGCCATCTCAAGTAGATAACATTTTTTTCTTTCTACAACTCCATTTTATTAGGGTGTGGAGGTACATGGGCTTTGGTGAAGTATACCATGCTCTATAAGATATTAGTTTAATTCTTCAGAAAAATATTCTCATCCATTATCTGTACGAAGAATATGAATAGAGGATTGAAAAATATTTATGACAAATTTATGAAATTGCTTAAAAATAGCACTCACTTCAGACTTTTCTCTCATTAGATAAACCTAACAAACTTGAGTATGATCATCTATGAACATAGCAAACCAACACACATCACTATGAATAAGATGAAATGGTTTTGATGGTTTGTAAGGTTGAGGATGATATTGTACTTAAGATTGCTTTAATAAAACACAATAATCATAATGAAACAAAGAGTGATCTTTATTTATAAAAAATTGAGGATACAAATATTTTAAATAAGAAAAACTTGGATGACCTAATCGATTGTGCCAAAGTTGAACATTTAAATCAGAAAAAATGGAGCGAGCTCTAGGTGACTTAGGTTTCAAAAGAAAGTCAACATCAAATAGGTAGTAAAGACCATTTTTCTCCTCAGCATTGCCAATCATCCTCCCCGAAGTTAAATCCTAAATTTTACAACAAGAATAAAAAACAGTTATAGAGCAATTCAAGTTGGTGGTATTTTACTCATAAATAGTAAATTCCACTTTAAATTTGGAATATAAAGTACTGAATTCAATTTTAAACCAGAATATTTCATATCTCCATGTCCAGCAACCTTGCACATTGCCCCATCTGCCACTATGATCCCAATACTCTCCTTATAAGGTTTATAATTCATAAACTTTATTATGGAACTTGTCATATGATTAGATGCATCGGAATCTACTATCCACTTATCATGTGAACCTTTATAAGAAAAAGGAGATGAAAGTTTATTTACCTCGTTAGGTTGAAAGGGCAATGGGATTTGATGATACAGGCTCAGACCCTTTAATAGATTTTGGAGAATCCGATAATTTCTGAAGCACTTCCATCTATTCAGTTGTAAATGGTTGCAGGCCTATCATGTATGTAGCTTTGTTGGTTCTTCTTTGACTTCGTGGCTTCCAATCTACTGGCTTACCATGGATCTCCCAACATGTATCCTTTATGTGATAAGATTTGTTGTAGTGCTCACACCATAGCTCCTTATCCTTACCATTATGTGCTTTTGGATTATTCTTTTCACTATAATTTGATACAAGTGCTGATCCTTGGGATGTAACATCTATAATACTATTCTAAGAGGCTGAAAACATCACCCTTTTTCTACTTTCCTCATGCCTTTCTTCAGCAAATACTTCTTTCAACTTAGGAAGACGTTTTGTGCCAAGGATACGCCCATGACCTTCATTAAGATCTTTGTTTAAACCTTATAAAAAATCAAAGATTTAATCTTTCTCCAACATTTTGTTTTATAAAATTGAATCATTAAAGCATGCCCACTAATATTATAAAATAAATTTATCTCTTGCCATAACTCTGAGAGGATGTTAAAATATTTTGTGACAACCTTATTGAGTATTTTGGATAGCAGAATAAACCTCAAAACTTTGTGAAATGTTGTCAAGGTCAGAATACATTTCTTTAATAACCTCCCAAATTTCTTTTGTTGTTTGATAAAAGAGGTATAGCCATCCAATTTGGGCTCTATTGAATTTATCAACCATGCCATTATAATAGAATTCTCTGACTCCCAAATGCTATATGCTGCTGAGTTTGCTTTAGACATTGCCTTTGCTTTAGACATTGCTCCTATCAAGTAACCCATCTTTCCTCTTCCTTTGATTACCAATAAAATAGATTAGTACTATTCTTGAAAGTTATTTCCATTCAACCTATGTATTGTAATTTGGATTGAATGACTATCAGAGTGGGGATGGGTAAAAGATAATTGAGGGTTTGAAACAGTCAAAACCTCAGAGGATTCCACTATAGATGGGTCTATTGTCAAGCTTACCATTGATCAGCTCTAATTGCTGATAAAGTTTTATGTCGGTGAAAGACCCGGCTCTAATACCATGTTAAAAAATTGGGGCTCCATGGACTCGGAAATGCTTGGGCTTTATAACGGTCTTGAATGTTGGGCCTTTGCACCAGCTGGGCTTGAACATGAAATCTCTATTTGTGCCTTTAAAATGTTGAAATACGCCTTCATCATGGGTTTGCTCACCATCAAAATGACCTCATCACCATTCACTTAGGTCTTCATCAAGGAACATGTGAGCTTATTTGGATCCAAAGGCTAATGATTGATTTGAATATGCGTTTGACTGATCCCATAAAGTTATTTAGTGATAGTAAATCAACAATAAGTATGGTTCACAATCCAATTCAGCATGACAGAATGACACATATGAGAATTGATAGAAATTTTATTAAGTCTAAAATAGAAAGCGAGACTATTGCTTTATCCTATATTTCTACTAAGTCTTAAGAAGCACATGTTCTTACAAAAACCTTATCTAAACCAAAATTTGATCTGTGTATCAATAATGTCACGACCCAAAACAGGGGGCCACGACCGGCGCTAGGAAACGGGAATTCTTTCGAATCCGGAACCCGAAGCAAGCCTTAAAAATAAAAGCATGCAATATAATAAAATAAATAAAACATTTATGCAGTGAAAATTAAATCTCGGATATAAAATAATTTCTCACTTCCTTTAATAACATAAATCACATCTCATATATAATTTAATCATTAAGTACAAATTTCAATGTAATACTATGAGTTTAAAGTCTCATACAATTATAATTCAAAAACAACCCACAACAGATTTAAGTACAACCACTACTGCAGTGTCTAGAGTACAAAATAAAACTCAAGTAAGTGATTTACAAAATAAAGCTAGAGCGGAAGAAATCCAGCGGACAGGTCTACTGTTGAGGTCTGAAGATGAAGACTCTCCTGAAAAATATCAACAGAGGGGAGTCAAACCTCACTGAGTGAATTATTATAATATATATAATGCATAACTAAATGGCAAATGCAGACACTCAATAGTATATATAATAAATATATATACAGGCAAATACACACAAATGCAACAACAATCATTTTATAATGAAAACCATCGGTTTATGAATGATCAAATAGAACCCTATATTTTCGTAACCTCAAATATCAATAGAACTCACTCTAGCCATACAGGCCCACTTAGTTCCAAATAATTCACTTAGTCCAACTGGACAGTAGACTGGCCCCGAAACACTAAGTCAATCGAGCTCCAGCAGTCTGACTATCAGTGTGGTTGGCTCCGAGACACTAAGTCAACCGAGCTCCAACAATCACACTCTCTATCACATCAATCTCAATCATATCAATAATGTCATAATTCACCAATAGGTTAGTAATTTAACTTAAAATCTACTGTCGTACCGGTATGTACTCGATCCTAGTGCTGCCCACTAGGAAGCACGTTCTATTGATATCCTTCATTTATATAAAACATACATTCAAGAAAATAAATGATGCATAATGATATTTAAAATAAACAAATATACCATATATATACCAGAAATATACCTAAAATAAACTAAGTATAT
Organism: Mallotus nudiflorus; assembly: GCA_947683625.1. Lineage (NCBI taxonomy): Eukaryota > Viridiplantae > Streptophyta > Magnoliopsida > Malpighiales > Euphorbiaceae > Mallotus > Mallotus nudiflorus. The sequence continues at coordinate 440,308 of CANTUR010000179.1, read as the reverse complement.
TTCAGGTATATATACGTATAATCAACTTAAATAAATCACAAACATATTAAATTAAACCAATAATATATTTAAAAACAAGTCATATTTAATTGAAAAGGAAAACATGCATTTATTTCATAATATACCAAAAATATATTAAAAGTATATGTAAAATATACTTAAATATTCAAATAAGCAATTGTGCAAAGTTTATATTTAAAACATAGAATTCTAAAATATGCACCCTAACCAATGCATATATATCATAATAACTCACAGTTGTGCGTTTCACGAGACGGATCCGACGGGCCTGGTCCACTAGACCTCGGTTTCGGCGCAACTAACAAATAAATAAATAACACGAAATTAAAATAAATCTAACTTAATTTTTAGAAACTCAATCTAGAATTCTAGACACATACAAAGAATAGGAATTTGACTGAATGTCACGTTTTACGAGAATTCTACCAAAAATTCAGCAAAACCTCCTCTGTAAAACGGACATCTCTCTACTTAAAAAGTAAAGTCGATCCTGTAAGAAAACACACTTCGAATAGATTTCATAACACATTCTCATAACCCTCGGTCGGAATCCCAAACTGCAAATTCCATCGACCGAGGTGCACAATTCACAAGAAAATACACAAAATATATTAAAATTTCATAAATACCAAAAATACCCTTTTCATACCAAAATATAGCAAACTAAATATTTAAATACTAAAAATAATTATTTCACCAATATATACTTAAAAACCTTAATATTAATATAATATTATTAAAAATCGATAATTCTCAATAAATTCATAAATATTAATGAAAATTCATTTTATAAATCCAATTTATTTAATTAGTCCAAAAACATACTAAAAATTACTAAAAACCCATTTATTTACAAAAATAGTATATTATATATAATTTGAAAATAATTTTTGAAAAATAGTTTTAATTAGTTAAAAATAGTAAATAATTTGTAAAAATTATTTTTATACCTCAAATAATTATTAAAACCAATTAAACTTAATATTTAACTATAGTTACTACCAAATTACCAAAATAACCCTAGTATATAAAAATTCACATAATATACTATAAATGCTTAAAAATTCAATAAAAATTATATAATTACTCTAAAATTATTTTATCAACATATAATTCAATAAAATCAATAATTATACTCAATTAACCAATTAATTTTAATAAAATACACATATAACCTATATTTCCAAAATTTACATAAACTAAATAAAATTATATTAATTACACAAAAATAAAAAAAATATAAATTAAATTCTAAAACTAATTTCAACCACCAAAAACACTAAAAATCACAATTTTACAATTTATTTAATTAATTTACGAAAATTAGAAAATAATAATAAATAATAAAAAATTCACAAAAATCAAAATAAATTCCAAAAATTACACAAAAATTCCAGAGTGTAGATTAAGTTAAGGGAAGCATAAGTTGTGAAGGAACTAAGCTTGAATCTCAAAGATAAAAGTTCAAAAAAATTGAGAAACATAAAGGGCCGAAAATGGAATCAAGCTCAAAACCTTACCAAATCGAGTTTTCAACCTACAAGAAGCTTGGAAACGGCTTCTATGGAGTCTAGGGAGTTCAACGGCACCGGAATCACTAGATTTGGTAGTCGGAAAGTCAGTGAACGAAGAAGAAGTAATCTCTCGTGTTTTCGGCCAAAACAGCGTGAAACGTCGCCGGAGAAGAAAGGGAATGGTGGCGGAGCTGCTGGCTGGAGAGGCGGCACTCCGGGAGGCACACCGACAGCCTGGGATCGGACAGTGAGGGAAGGGGAGGGCTCAGCGTCGGGGTGAAGGAAGAAGGAGAAGATGTGTTTCTTCTTTTATATATATATATTATAACTTTATATTATATTAATATAACTTATATTATATTCACTTTAAACACACACCACACAAATATATTATATACATATTTATATATATATATATATATATACACACATATATGTATATATATAACACATGCATAAAAATAATTATAAATATATATATATATATATATATATATATATATATATATATATTAATACATAAAATAATGATAATGCATGAAACAATATAATTTAATAAAATAAAATAACATTAAACATAAAATATTATTTTTTAAGAATATAAGTTTTGAAAAAATTTTTACATAGAAAACTATAAATAAACGTAAAATAATGTTAATTATTCATAAAATAATTAAATAATCAAATATATTTTTTAAAATTTATTAATATTGTATATCCCGATTTAATATAAAACCATTTAAAAAGTCGGATTATAACAAACAAGTTAGGAATGATAGATATCTATTCACCAACTTGATGGGAAGTATTGGAAACAATATTTAAATCTCATAAATTATGGAATAATCAAATAGGAATTAGAATCATATTCCTGCCTGATTTAGTTGCTGCCTAATTAGGGGATTTAGTTTCCAAGAATAGCAAATATTGTAAATAAATTAGGTGGATCCTCTTTTCTTATATATAGACCATGTAATTTCAGTAGAATACAAATGAAAAATATGTATTTTCTTCCTACCCTGTGTTTGTTCACCAACAATTATCACCTAGCTTTTTGAAAATAATAATTATTTTGTACGATTTTGTAGACTAAACATCAACTACGTACTAACTTCATTCTAATTGTTTGTATCATATTTAATGTCAAAAACCAAAATTTTTATGATTTATTGCGAATTTATCTTAGCCTTTTAAAATTTGACAAAAATATTATACTTTCATAAATTAGTTACAATTTTAACACAATATGGAATAGTGTAGCTAAAATGAAACTAAAGTGCAATAATGCAATAATGAAAGAAAGTCCAAAAAGTTGTTTAAAAAAAAAGTCCAAAAAAAGAAAAGAAAGTTTACTGCTAGTGACACGGAGCAACCAGATTGTTGATTTTCTACTATATATGTATACACAAGAGTTATGGACAGGGTTGAAGAATGATTTAAAGGTATTTGGGAGAAGCTATTATTTGAAGTTTAAAATATTGAAAGAGGTAAGCATTTGCAAGCATTTAGTATATTTCACTGATTGAATGCAATTAATGCATTAACCAATTGAGTGATTTTGTGTTAACAAAGTAAAATAATAGTTGTTGTATTGATTCTTATAGAACGGAGAGCAATGTGCTATGACTTTTATGATACACCATAAGGGTAAATTCATTAGGGATTTGAAGCTCAAGTATGTCGATGGAGAAATATTGAAATGGAAGGTATACGATACTGATTGGGAAGGTTATCTTAGGATTCTAAAGAAGCTTAGGTCTATGGGGCATGCAAACAATCTAAAACTATACTAGTTACCTAGCAGGAGTTCGACAGAAAATGGCTTAAAATTCATGTATAATGATGATTTTATTTATGATATGCTAAAGTTTTTAAGAAACTGCATATGGGGTTATATGTTGAACATGCAGTAGACGTGCCTGAAGTTATTAAAGGACTTGAAGCTAGAAATTAATGAGACCATGGCAAAGAGAGTTAAGAGGGCAATAATGACTGAGCTTAAAGGGGATTTCAAGGATGATTATCGAACAATATAGGACTATGCAGAGGAGTTGAGGCAAACTAAAGAACGATCAGTCCATCAAGGAAACACTGCTCAAGTATTGATCATTTACTGAATGTGTATTATTTTCTTTATTAAATGTGTGATATGTGCACTAAAATGTGAAGTGCTTATTAGTTTTGATGTTAACATGCAGGAACATATAAATGAACCAACTGCTCAAGTATTTGAAAGGCGCATAAGTTCAGAGCTAATAGTGGAATTTCAATAAACGAACCCACACCTGAATCCCAAAGCAAACAAAAGGTTACTGTTGAATGTCACGGCAAGGGAAAGGCACCATTGTTGGTGCCAACTACTCAAGCTACTAAACAAAAAGCTGTTGGAATGCCAATATTTTTTAATGAATTTACAGGTCAAGTTACATTGAATGTAAGTATTGTCGCGACACTTTTATATAATGCTTCTGTGGGTGGTTTTCGTGAACAAATTAAGGAAATAATGAGCTAATATGTATTGCAACCTGGATTATTTGGTGAAAGGTTTTTATATGCAAGCATTCCAGTGCCAACAGATAATCAAAGGAAGGTGACCACCTACAATTATGATAAGGTCAAATATCAAGGAAATTCAATGTATGGTAGATTTCAAGTTCCTAAATTGAAATGAGGGGCGTCAAAAGCAATATCAAGCACAAAATTGGGATTGCAAAGGGATCAAAATGTTGCCAACATGAGAAAAAGAGGCAGGGAAGCTGATGTGTCAACATACACGCCAGCCGTCAAATTGAAACCTCATCCTCTACTGCAGGTGTGGAAATACAGGAATCAATTGTCATAGGGGCTTCTCAAGGAGCTGATGGTGCAACAGCTACAATGGACTCTAGGAAGATTCAGAGGATGGAACCTACCAAAAAATTGAAGTGTAAGAAGTTCAAGGGCCAATGTCAAAGCCAAAGAAAGCTATGGAGGAAAAAAAAAGCGATTTTTTTGGGTGTTTAGGATTTTGGTTCATATGATGATCTCTGATTCTGAGTAATCTGGCCACTCATGAAATTTTAAATTGCTGCAATGTGAGACTATGCTCATGATGTATCCAAAAAATTTATAAACAACATGAAATTAATTTATATTATTCAATTACAGTTCTTTTCCCTCTTATTCAGTATGACTCCTTGAATTTCACACAAACAAAATATGCAGGTCATAGGGGCAAAACCTGACTCACTGCACCACAACACATGAAAAAAACACAGCTGCATCGAGTTCACACAGAATTATTTACAGCAACCAATTAAGCATAACCTTTCTGCAACTCTTTTATCTTCTCCATGCTCGAGGTACCAGCATATACATATTGACTGATATTTAATATTTAGTATGACAATGGATGATATTGACATCCAATTTCAATCAACAAAGTAAAAGTAAAAGTTCATCACCATCAATCAACAGTGCACCAAGAAAACTGCTGCTAATGGGCATGCAGAATAGATGAGCAAAGATTAATTGAAAAATTCAAGAGATAGATGAAATATTCACATTTTTTTTTACAGGTTTGAATAGAGTAGCTTTATATACAAAGACAAAAGATTGAACTTAAATTGGATTATATGCTGTACAAAGGGGCGAAAAGTTCAATTTCCATGACTTGAGGAATGTTTATATGCATATAACTATATATACACTTGGTTTCTTCCATCATGTCTAATCTGCCTGAAGCAGGGATCAGGAAGCTGGTGATGACCGAATGCTGCTATCAGGTAACATAGCTACCGTCACTACAAAGTATTCACAACCAATAGGGAGATTGTATGGGTTTGAAGTTGATCCCGGATTCAGAGTTAGTCGGTCAGTCCCTGTGTCAGATGTCAGATGATCCACAGGATTTGCCCTACCATGCTCAGGCATGGCTGAGGCAGGAGGCAATTGCTTCACTGTCTGGCGATCAATGTGCACAATCTGCCCAACAATGTAACGGGGTCGGCTTGGGAGATGGTCAGTAAACAAGGCCACAGATTCAGTAGATAGATAATAGTTAGAACTATTTCTGTTGATAGCCTCATAATGCCCTGCTGCGTTGAGAACAAATGCAGCAATCCCATGGATTTCCAACCGGCTAAACAATATCCTTTCCTTGTTTGCCTGGGATGAACACCATTAAAAGCATCAAACTGTCAGCTCCTAACAGAAGACAGGTCTAAACTTAATATGGGAAATTAAATGCCAGAGGAAGAAACAAATAAAATTACATAATCTCAGGACTGCACTAGAACAACTTTAAGCCCACCTGATTATGATCCCGCCATCATTAACTAACAGAAGGCCAGTAATTTGTGAAGGAGCATTTAATGATCAAACAAAAGAAAAGAGCTAGAAAGACATGCATCAAAGAATCTTTAAAAAAGGTAGATCGGCCTGAGAAATAACCATGTATGACAAGTATATGAGCTAACATATTCACATGAAGGCCCCAACAATGTAGGACTACCTAATTCTGCAAGTGTGCAGCAACTGCGCCTAGCACGCACAGTAAAATATTTCAATCAACAATTGAGTTTTAGTAACTGATACTCTTACTACTAATAAATCATAGATAACAACAGGCATTAGCATGCTGAAACTACCTGCTTCTCAAGTTGAAGCTTATTATATAAAGCAGCAACCTGCTTCTCCTTTTCCTCCAGTTTTTTTCCAAGCTGTTCATTTGCAGCTTCTAATTTTGAGTACTTGTCAAGCAGCTCTTCACGATGTCTAGACAAGAAACTGAATTTTTCTGAAAGAGCACGGATGCATTTCCGAAACTCAGCAGTACCATCATCTTCATTGTCATTAATTGAACTGCAAAAAATTTGAAAGTGGAAGCAATTAAACTGTTGCCATATAATATTCAACTCAAAAGCTAAGAACCCACTTATATCTAAAATAGCATGGCCCACCAGGGTTTAGAATTTGGTGGATAAACAAAGCCAATACTAATTGGTTAGCACCACGTTTTTAAATTTCAACTGCAGAAGCCTCAATTATTTAATATTATCTCCCTATTTCTGCTTCCAAGACGCGACCCAAGACTCTTAAGAATTTGACTGACGAATCAACAATTCAAATGATGTGCTTAACCTAAGTGATAATACCAGCTTGATACTTATCATGTATCAGCATATGATTAAAATTCAACAGAAAATCAGAGAAACAGCCACCAAAAGCTCCCTTCAAAATGAAAAAAAATTCAAAGCAGATCAAGAGAGCAAATATGCATTCAGTCTTGCAACAAAATTATGAAAACAATGATTCCAGAAGTAAATATAAAAAATTCTAACAAATGTCTTACTTTCCCAGAGATTGAGCTAAAGCACGCAAGGAATCAGCAAAACCAGCAACTCCTACCGGCGCACATACACAACCTTTAAGTCTTTCAAAAAGGCCATGCATTTTCACAGCAGATGCACGCAAGGCATTATACTCTGAGGCCCTCCGATCAGCTGCACAAAGATTGGTTTGGGCTTCCTCTCTTGCTTCATGCAAGCAATTCTCCAAGTGAGCACAATTCATCTGTTACAAAGCACCCAAAAAAAAAAAAAGGAAGTTATTATAAACATGTGAAATTCAAATCCATTAAATCTTTAAAGCATCTATCAAGGCATCACAATTCACAAATAAATGAAAACAAGCATAAGTCAACAAGGGGCGTTAACTGATCATATCCAATAAGAATAAAGACTACATCAGATCAAAATAAAGATGTGACAGCTGAATTTAAGGAAACTGCCACAGCAATGATAATATAATGATGTAGAACAAAAAAAAAAGTTCAAAAGAAATAAATAGAACTCAAAGCACAAAGCCAGGGAAAAGTACAAAAGAAGGATAAAACAAAATGAAACAAAGTGGAAAAAGAAGTGGTCCGTGTTCCAATACCTGAGATTCCTCAAGGAGCTTCTGACTCATTTCTAATTCTCTAGTAAGAACTGCAACATCCTCCATAGCAGCTTTAAGCTTGTTTTCAGTTTCGCTCAACTGCTTTGACTTTCCATGCAGTGTTCTTTGCAATTCCAACACAACATCACTAGTTTTAGGCTCAACTGCAGCATCTGAGGGTAAGACATCTTGAGCTTCAGGCATACTTTCAGCTGTAGAACTGTTTGCCAATGACATGCCCAAATGTGCAGCTGACATGCCCAAATGTGCGGCTGACATGCCCGAATGTGCCGCTGACTTATCTTTCCCCTCTTTATCACTAACATGCAGTTCTTCACGATGCAGTTCTGTCATTAGTGAATCCAATTGCGTATTTAGAATTCCAGAGGAATCCATCATATTTTCATCAGCCCCTTCTCGACCTTTGCTTGGTTGCCTAGTGAAAAGTCCTAGTTTTGCATCTAAAGAGTTAGAAATACAAGAGACTTCATCCATAGGCTCTGAAGTTAATACATAAGGCACACTGGCTTCTCCAGCACCTTGTATTTGGGGTTTGCAGCCATCATCTCTTGCAGCTGGAATGTCAAAGTCAGATACAACATCACTGCTTGAAAGTTTTTGCCCCTGCAGATACTGATCAGACAATCTCTGTTCTAATTCTTGAATGCGCTTCTCATATGACAAACACTGCTGCTGCTTGGCTTTAAGCATAGATTGGAGATGCTTCCCGTACTCATCTTTCAACTGCAAGGCTTCAGCTGTCTTCTCTGCAGCATTCTTCAACAAACTATCCACTTTACTATCATCCAGTAATTCATATTCAACTTCAAGACTGAGGGAACATATGAGTGCTTTGGCAGAGGCAAGTTCAGCTTTCAATTTTGCATTCTCAACTTCCATCTTGCTAGTTCCAGCTATCTCTACCACCTCACAGCCTTCAAGGAGTTCAGAATCATCTTTATCAAGCACATCTAAAACACTCTCTTCTGCCTCAGCCGAATGAGCACTCTCATTAGACATGGAAAATGAACTTTTCAAGCTTGCATGCTTCTCACTCTTTAAGGGCAACCCAGCCAAATGCTCAGGAGCATAGCGATCCAGGTTGGAGATGTCAATATCAAGTAAATTTGTGTCAAAAGGAGCTATATTGACATCACACTGACTAGGAGTATCATACAAACCCATGCCTGCTAATATATCCTTGGGTATATATAAACTATGTGCTTTTAGAAACTCTTCTCGTCTCCTGACCTCAACCTCCCTCTTGGCAGCAAGCTTTTCAGCCAATTGTCCAGCCATGCCCATGTAAAGTTTCATGGAAGCCTTCCTCCTCACAACTTCTGCAAGACAAGCTCTATAAGCAGGACCAATCCCACGAACCAGCTTCAAGTCAGTAAATATATCATCCTGACGCATCATTGCCTCTCTAAAAACTGGAAATTGTAACTTAGCATCTTTAATTACATAAGAAACATATGCAATCTTCTGCATATAGTTGTGTACAAACATGTTCATCTCATTCTTCTTATCTCTGCAAAACTCAAGCAGCTTGGTAATCGAACGACCACAAGCTTCCATCTTAGGCAAATGATTTTTGTCATGGACATCATACATGGGACCCAGGGCTGAAACAGCATCATGAGGGCGAAGTGAGGAGGACAATTGGCAGGAGAGACAGTCATCCACAAGCTTCTTTACCGTGTTTACATCTTTGCTGCATTAATACAAAACAACCTCGTAAGTCAATTTAACTGGCAATGTGCTGCAACAAAAATACTAGAGCAGAAAAAAAAACAACTGAATACAAAATGAAGCACAAACCCTAAGGTGCAATGGCAAATAAATGGGAATAGTGACATTTCACAATCTTCTCCAATTATAAAGGGATAGACCTAAAGACTTCAATGCTGAGCATGCTTTCAAACCACCTTTAAAAACTTTAGATGACTTATTATCTTGTTTGCTTCAATTTTTCAATATGTGCACCCATTTGAATTAGAACATAATAAGGAATCACAAAATCTGAACTTCCCCATGATAAACAAAGCCCAGTAACAATTAAGTATTCATCATGCAATCAAGGTGTTATGTGCACAAAAACAAGAAAAAGATAAATTCAAAACAGTGTAGTGTAAGATGACATAACAAGAAAATCCTTTGTCTAGAAGACAAATTCTTATATAAAAAAAACTAGCAAGAGGATTAGGAATTAAAGATGATGGTGGAAGTACCCTACTATGCTTTATAAATAAAAATCACCAACATGGTAAGGCCATCAGTTAGACTGGTTAAAATTTAGAAGAGCTATAGAATTTTTGCCAGCTGATAAGGAAATGCAACAATGTAAAGTCACTTCATATTTTACTTAAATTAACAAAATGGGTCTTGGTGCAGAGTAGAACTTGAATGAAGAGCCAAAACTATTGTTCTAACCAGGCTAAGTTTCCCTACAAGCAACTCCTTTCTTTTTCTCATTAAGACCCTCAAAACAAAAAAAATACTATGGCCTGTGTCTAACAGTCTAACTAACTTTCACTAATATAACAAGTATCTAACAAAGTACAAACCACTAAATTCTTAATGTTTGGTGGGACTCCTGTGATTTTACACATAATACAACTTTTTTTTTATTTGGTAAATCAAGCAAGAAGCATCAAAATCTTAAAACACAACATGTATGATAAAGCAAGAGAAGTAAGAATCCAGTAAGCATTATCATATATGTTACATATATCAAATGAAGAAAAAAATTGAAATCAATACTGAGATAAAACTTCATAAAAGTGAAGAAAGTTTTTATATAGAATCTACAAGAAAAAAACATCAAAACAAATTCTAGGCAATCTAATGATATGTAACCACAATAAATATTTCCAAAGACCAGCTTATTGCATTAAAAAAAAAAAAAAGGACATGATAAGCATACAAGGAAATCTTCAGGAGAAAATTAAGAAAGATCAAAAACTACAAATTAAAATTTTTGAATTAATTCAAATGATTAGGAAAAAAAATCAGCCAACCTTAATGACTGCATTATACTTTTTTGTTCATTGATGAATCGTTGATGCTCCTTGATTGTTAGCTCTAAGTTCTTGATAGGGAAGAAAGCCTGGGAAGTTAACTCCTCAACCTTGCGTTTCACATCACCAAACATCTGCTTAAATTCTGAAACCTTCTTTTCAAACTGCCTGTGGGAGTTGCTACAATTCTCCACAGCCTTTATCAAATTCTCTTCCTTCACAAAATCCACTAAAAATGAGCGTGTGGTGGTCTGTAAAGTTGGATGAAGTTTAATAGACCTCAATTTTTCTAAATCCCTCCTGTAATTCATTAAGAGGTCAGAATGCATCCTGTGCTGTTGTGTAAAGCGCTTCATGAACTCTGAGTAATTCTGACTAATCATCCTATAATACTGATCCAAATTTCCCCTAGCTACGTCAACTGCTCTCTCCTGAACCTTTTGCTCTCTCAAAAACCTCTCACAGTGTGCATAATTTGCATGGGTTCTACTATATATGGCATGGCCCCGATGGTAATGGTACCTGAATTGCCTCTCATAGGATGGCAAAGCCTTCAAAGCTGGGTCTAAGGCATCATCTAAAGGGTGGGGATCATTTGGACATCCTGGTGATGGAGGATCGGCAACTTCAAGAACATCAATTTGTTCTGGTGCAGGGGACAGAGAAGTGCTTTGGAGCCTACCTTTATTAAAAATAAACACTTCTCTATCACTAGATGGAAGCTTATAAGCAGAAAGTGGCCGCTGGGATTCAAGTTTCATATCCAAACACAGAACAAGTTGCTCATTAAAATTAATCCCAGATACGGATTCAATATACCTCATAACTGCCTCCACAGGGGCTGTTTCATCGCATTCAAGTTCATATGAGTGGCCATTTTCAGCTATATGGACCAGAAGCTTACCCGCATGAACTGAACCTTGAATGATGTGTGAACTCATCTTGTCCTTGAAAAAGCAAAATTTCCCACCGCAGAATAGAAGCTAACAATAAATTACCAATATTATAGAACACTTTTGGGCTAAACCAATAAATAATGTCCAATCTAGCCCCAGGGATGTAGTTGAAACAATTCAACACGAAGCCGATGGGAAAGACTACCTTTTTTAGAGCTTTAACCTTGATATTCACCACCCACTACAGAAATCAGCCAAAACAACCAACTTTCCCTAAACCCACCAAGAATTGAATCAACAAAACACCAGTTGCTATCACTTGACCATGAGAATCTGCAGAAAATAACCCAATCACAAACACACCCACCAAAGATATATCCAAAAAGTTTCCAACTTAGTACACAAATCCTCCACAAAACCCCAATTCAGCAAAAACCCGCCTTTCGATTCCTCAAAAAAATCCAATTCAGAACAGACCCACCAACAATTATGTCAATAAAACCCTAAAGCAACAACTACCCACATCAAAATCACCAAATCCCAAACAACCCACCAAGTATTACACCTCAAACAACCCCAAATTACGCTCCCACCCACGATTGCCTAAAGACACCAAAATAAAAATAAAAATAAAGAATAGATGAACAGGCGGAATACGGACCAACAAGGCAAATTTTCTATGGAGAAACTTGAACAGAGAGATTAAAGCAATAGAAAGCAATTACGTGAAGACACGACGGAATCTAAAAGGGAGGACAGAAATTAAGGGTAAGGTTATCTCCACGAAACCTCTTTGATTGCTTTAGTATTGTTATAATTTTTTCTGGTTTATATGATGTTCTTCTAATTTGAGATTTTTCTCTGTTTCCTTTTTTTTTTTTTTTTTTTTTGTGAAATATAGGAGTAAGCTATCTAACTATTTAATTAAGAAGAAGAAGAAGTAATAGAAAAAATCAGAGAGAAGCTTCTGGTAGAAGCAACCACCTGCCGCTAGCAGAAGAAGAAGAAGAGAGTCTCTGTGTATGTGTTCCTGAGATCTCTCAATATGCGTGTTGGAGCAGCATTTTATAATAATAATAATAACAGTAATTAAAAGATATTTATTTCAACTTTTTTTATTATTTTTTTAGAAGAAGTGGTTTTATTTAAAAAGAAATTAATTAATTAATTTTCTGAAATAAATTATTCTTTGTTTTAAAATTATATATATACATGTAATTTTTTTAATATATACTAATTATATCTATGTATTAGAAATGTATTGATTTTATATTTTAATTAGCCAGATATTGAATTTGTCTTTTTTCCTATCCAATTAAAATATGCATATGGATTCTATTATTTTTTCAAAGAAAAATAAATTATTCAATAACATTAAATTTATTTCAACTAAATACACAATAATAATAAGATTATTCTTGCCTTTATTACAATGATGAATGATTAAATTTATGAATTTATGTTTATTGATAATGATAAGCATATTGAACCATCTTAGAAGTTTAGTTCTCTTAAATAATTAAAATTGTATTAAAATATATATTTAATTTTATTATATGCTTATTTAATTTACATTTATTTGCATTTCAGTTTACTTATTTTAATTAGTGTTTTTTTATGATGTTACATGGAATCTTGGGTTAAAATGTGTAATAGAATCGTACAGCTAGGTTAAAAACACTTTTTTAAAAACAAAAATCAAATTTGGTACCATCTGAGATAGTGTGAAACGTAAATAGTTTATAGATAATTTCAATTATAGAAAAGAAAAACAATTTCAATTTATAGATAAACTTCTCAATTTAGAAAAAAATAATAAGTTAAAAACTCAATTCAATTAAATAAAGTGAAAATTCGTCTTAAATAAACCTGAAAATAATTATTTATATTTTATAAACAATAAAAATAAAATAGGAGTAAAATGAATATCTCAAATTAAAAAATTAAAAACAATTAACCTAAAGTTTCTAGCGTATGCATCTGATTATCCTGAAGCTCAAAATTTTCACTCAAAATTTAGAAAACTTGATTTTCGCTCTTAAATTTTTGAAACCCTTTTTTTTTTTTTTTTTTTTTGTGGTTACATTATGTTGCCATTTTGCATGGAAAGTTCTTTCTAAACCTATTTTCAATATATATATATATATTCTTTTTAAACATTTCCTATTTTGTTGACAAAATAAACATTTTCCAATTTTTGATACTAAAGATTGACTTGTATCACCAATAAAAAAAGTATCCAAATAATAATTTTTTTCTAAAAATATTTTAAAATTTAGAAAACTTGATTTTCACTCTTAAATTTTCAAAATTTTTTTTGGTTACATTATGATGCCATTTTGCATGGAAAGTTCTTTCTAAACCTATTTTCAATATATATATATATATATATATATATATATATTCTTTCTAAACATTTCCTATTTTGCTGACAAAATAAACATTTTCCAATCTTTGATACTAAAGATTGACTTATATCGTCAATAAAAGAGTAATTAAATGATAATTTTTTCTAAAAATATCTTAAATTATAATATTCAATTTCAATCGTTGTTAATTTAAAAGGAAAAAATTATCATCTACTGTACAATGTATTATCGATATAACGTAATATGACCTTTCAATTTTTCGATAAAAAATAAAAATCGACTTGCATCAATTTAATTATTATTGATTAGGTGTTGGTTTTTGCATGGATTCCTCTTGCTTACTAAAGTAGTTTAGCCTGCATTCTTCGACCTTCTTCCTCCATGGAAATTAACTCAAACTGATAGTTTTGTAATTCGAATGAAACTTGCGAACACTTCACATATAAAAATTTATTAGTCAAATTTCGATATAATTCAAAATTTATTTCCGTTAATATTATTTTCTTTAATTTTTGAAATTGTAATTTATGAATACATTAACTGATTGTAAGTTTAATTTTGTGACTTCTAATATACATGATATATACAAATAAAAAAAAATTAAGTTTTTCGGATTTTAAACAGAATTAAAATGAAATGATTTATGTGTGACATGCTTATATTGCTTTGCTATTAAGTTTTCCAGTAATGTAACTATTTTTTGTTAGGGTATGATCTCTTCCACTGGAGCAACACATCCAATATTGGATTTGGATATAAATGATATATAAGGTTCAAACAAACATTAAATTTATTTGCAGTAATTAAATAATTAACATTCATATTGATTGAGATTTTAAAGATATATTTTTATTAATTTTTCTTAAGTAACTCTCTTAGTAGAAATTACATAATGAAAAAACGTTTTAGCATATGGAAGGTTTGGGAAAAATCACTTCAGCGAACGAAAAAGTAATTAAATAGTGAATTTTTTTAAAAAATCATAAAATATAAAATTTAAATATTACAATTATCAATTTAAAAAAAAAAAAAGAATTATTCATATTATACCGTCCAATGTTTATATGAACTCCCTACCATTTCACTCAAGATTTTAATTAAAAAAAGATATATTTTTCTTGAGGGTCTAATTTTAGAATATAAAATTAAATTGTAAAAGATATAATAAATATATTTATTGATTGTTTAAATTTTTTATTTTATATTAAGTTAAATTAGAGGAGAGGGGCACCATTGGGATGGATCCTACACACTTTGGATATATAAAAATTTATTTTATTCGAAATATTGTTATATGGATATGATTATGAATCATTTATATATGATTAAGTTAAAGAGTTTAAGTTAATATAACATTTAAAAATTAACCAAAAAAAGATAATGTTAATTTTATTGACTTTTTTTTTTTTTTGAAAAAATTTTGGTATCCAATTGACATAACTCATCTCCAAAAGAAAAGAAAAGGTTCAATTTACACTTCATATTTGTGCCTTAATCCCACACCTCAGTTTTTTTTTTTCAATCCAAACTCAACGTTTGAAAAATAGAGCATATTGTAACTTTACCAATTATAACAAAATTTTATAACTTTTTTTATTACAGTTAAGTCCTATAAACTAATAAAAACTAATATTAATGGATACTAACAAATGAAAGTGACAAGTTTTTTTAGAAATATATATAACCTAATTATTAAATTTTAAAATTTTATCAACCTATAAAATAATTTTTTAACATTTTTTTTAATTTTTTTAAAAATTATAAAATTAAATGATATAAAATTCAAAAAATGACCAAATTTATTCGTTAATGTAAATATTAAATTGATAATTTACCTAAAATTTAATTTTAATAGTTGAATAAAAAATTTTAAATTTTATTTATTAGTTTAAATTTTTAAACTTACACAATAATTTTTAAACCTCCACAATAATTGATGAATAAAATTTTTTTATTCAACTACTAAAATTAAATTTAAGGTCAATTATCAATTCACTATTTATGTTAACGAATAAATTTGGTCATTTTTTTGAAATTTATATCACTTAATTTTAAAATTTTTAAAAATTTAAGAAATTTTTTTAATAGTTTAAAAAAAAATTTTAAAAATTATTTTATTGGTTGAAAAACTTTTAAAATTTAATAATTAGGTTATATGTATATTTCTAAAAAAATTATTCTCATTAAATTAGGTTTTGTTTCATAATGGAAAACCTTATTCTCACTAAATTAAAACTTTATTTTCACCAACACTAATGAAGAACAAAAATTAACTTTATATTTATTAAGGTATAAAAACACCTCATAATAATAAAAAAAATTATTAACCTAAATAACCACATCTGCTAGTAATCTTTTTTAATTTTTATGCAATCATTTATAAGAATTAATTGCACCTACATGTAAATATAGTTGGATATAGGGGTATGCAAGTATTCAGTCGCAAACTGAATTAAAAATTGAATCGATTAAGTTTGATTTAATTTAATTTATTTGGTTAATATTTTTAATTGAAAAAAAAAATTTGATTAACCAAATAAGTGGAAATCTAATATATTTTTTAATTTTTAAATATTACAATAATTTAATAAAAATATTAAAAAAATTATATTTATAAAATTTTGTTTTGATTCATTTTGGAAATTTTTTTTTTACTCAGTTCGATTTCTTATTTAATTCAGTTCAATTTTAATTTAATTTAATTTAATTAACTCGATTCGATTAAGAAGTAACTCAAAACTTAACGAACTAATTGAATAGATACCCTAATTCCACATGCACATAACTCTTTTAATTTTTATGTAATCATTTACAATGATTATTTGCACCCACATATATATATATATTTTGGAAAGAATATGCATGTAAATATATTACCACATGTAAATATACTATCACATGCATAGAACTCTATAATGATTACTTGCAGCCGCATACACATGTAAATGCAGTTGCACATGCATATGACAAATACTTGGCATGCAAATCTATTCCATGAACTTGCGAAATTGTAGGGTCGTGCTTGGTGGCTGTAACAGAGACCAATTGATGCTTGATACTTTGATTGTGATGATGGCCAAAATGAGGAGTCTGGTGATGTTATTTCCTTGCATCTTCTTGGTAAGTGCATGTGGTTCATGCATATCTCTTTCTCTATGGATTCTCTCAATATCTTATAAAATTATTATTATCAATATTCAATTTTTTCAAATGCATGTTGGTGCTAAAAATTATAACATTTTCGATCTTTTCTATATTTATACTAAATTTTAAAATTTAATAAAACTAATTAATTTGACATATTATTTGTAATTTTAGTATAACTTAAAATATTATTTGCAGTTTTAACACAATTATGATTTGATCATGAATTAATAAATAAAATATATATATGTAGCATTTAAGGTGAATTATCTAACATATATTATTGTAGTCTCACATACATACAAAGATTTAAAAATAGGTAAAAAAGAAGATAAAGATTATCCGTATAAATTAAATAAAATTTTCAGTCCTATTTTTATATTTTCTTAAATTATTGAAATTAAAATCTACCTAACTATTAATGTTAGTATTTAGATGATATACATATGAAATTCAGAAAAATAGATATTAGCTACTTCACTTTATCTGTCATATATTTATCAAATTGCAGTTGTGTTAAAATTGCAAATAATTTGTTAAATTGAATTAGATTTGCTAAATTTTAAATTTTGGTATAAATTTGCAAAAGGTTGAAAAGGTGATGATTTTTTGCACCAATATGCAATTTTCAAACTACATATATTCAAAGTTTATAAAACTTTTATTAATTCAATCCAATATAAAAAAGATTGCAATAGATTCTAACTAATCCAATTCAATTTGAATTGGACTATAAGAACGATAAAAATCTCTCAACAATTAATTTAATGTGACTATATATATAACAATTTGAATCTCAAATATTGTTTAAATAAAAACAGTTCCTTTCAGCTGATCCCAACAATTATTGGTGTCTTATATTATTTCTTAATATATATATTATGTAATTTAATTTTTTATGGTTATTTTTTTATTGCTCAAATAACAAAATATTCTATATCATATTAAATATAAAAATATTTTTAGTTACATTTTATATTTAATATTGATACAAAGAAAATTTGATACAAATGAAAATTTAAATATAAAACTTTTTATAATGAAATATTTTTACATAAAAATTTAGTAAAACTAGACATTAGCCCACACGATGTGGGGGAAAAATAAAGAATTTAATTTACACATATTTTTGAAAATATTAAAAAAAATTGTAAAAACACTATTTAAAAATAATTTTTCTTAATAATTATTCATTTATTTTTAATTCTAAAAAATAAACATAATGATAGTAAAATATTGAAAGTAATATAGAATCTTAAGTATTAAAATAGATATTTATATAATTGTGATAGATATAATAACTATTTAGCTATCTTAAAAAATAATGGAACAAAAATATTTACAATAATTTAAATGAAATAAATAAAAAAACTAAGAATTTTTTATTTAATAAAATAAATAGAAATATTTCAACAATTTAAATCATAAAATTAATAGAAAATGAATAATTGAAGTAGATATATATTAATAACTTAAATAAAAAAATTTTAAATTGACTAAATAAATATGAATTTAAAAGTCTTTAATGTAATAAAATAAAATAATAATAAAATAATGTACACTACATTTAATGGAAAAGATGAACACTTAGATAAGTTAGGTAATTGATGTAGATGAATTAATAAAGATAAGATAATGACACTTGTCAATATATTATTAACAGAGCGATGAAAATAATTCTTATTGATTAGTCGTTGGTTTTTGGCCTGGAAGTTGACATTCCTCGTGCTTACTAAAATATTCCAACAATTCATATGCTATGCTAGAAAACTTGATTTTCACTCTTAAATTTTCAAACCACTTTTTCTTCATTATGATGCTATTTTGTTGCATGTAGCACATGGGAAGTTTTTTCTAAACCTATTTTCAAAATATATATATATAATATAAATGAGTAAAATGATAATTTATCTCTATCTTAAAATGTAAAATTCAATTTTTACTTTAAAATGATAGAACTGTCTTCTATTATATAATTTATCGAAATAAAGGTAATATAACGTTTAATTTTTCAAGAAAAAATAAAAATCGACTTGCATCAATTTAATTATTATTGATTAGGTGTTGGTTTTTGCATGGATTCTACTAAAGTAGTTTAGCCTGCATTCTTCAACGTTCTTCCTCTATGGAAATTAACTCAAACTGATAGTTTTGCAATTAGAATGAAACTTTTTTTTTATTGTTTTTTAATTTAATTAAAATACTATTATATATATCTCAATACTATTCAAATTCTAAAGCTATTTATATACTATATATTTTTCTACCTTAAATCACTCAAATATTTATTTTCAAACTATTTAAAAAATTTATTTTAAAAAAATATAAAAATTATTTAGTATTATTTTTCAACTAAAACACTACCATATATATACTCTAGTACTAATCTAATTATTTTAAAACTAATCTTATTATAACTAAAAAATTATGGTAATAAAAATTAAATTTATAACTAATCTTATTATAATTAATCTTTTTTTTCATTTGGGGAACCTTACTAAAATATTGATTTTTTATTCAAAATAAAGTAATAATATTATCAAGCAAATAAACCTCTTCTAAAACTTTATATGTAACATTATTAAGTTTCAAAGTAAATTTCTATACAATTTATTATACTATTAATAGAAATTTATAATATTAATATTTATTTATGCAAAAAAATTTATCATACTAATTTTCAATCTATATAAACTCTTTATGTAAATTTTATTATTTATATTTATTCTATAATTAAAATTTTCACTAATAAAATATATTAAAATATAAATAAATAATTTATTAATAAGTAATTCACGCAACGTTTGAATGGCCGGCTAATTAATATATAAGGTTCAAACAATCATTTCGTAAAAAAAACAAACATTACATTTATCTGCATTAATTAAATAATTAACATTTATATTGATTGAGATTTAAAAAATATATTTTTTATTAATTTTTCTACATTAAAGTAACTCTCCTAGTTTACATAGTGAAAAACCTTTTAGCATAAAATAGGTTTCGGAAAAATCACTTCAAGAAAGTAATCAAATAATAAATCTTTTTTAAAGATATTTTAAAATATAAAATTCGAATTCTGTAACCTTCAATTTAAAAGAAGATGACTCTTTTATACTGTACAGTCTAATGGTCATATGATCTTCCTGTTAAAAAAAAAACATTTCATCTTGATATTTTAATTAAAAAAAGAAATATTTTTCTTGAGAGTCTAAATTTAGAATATAAAATTAAATTGTAAAAGATATAATAAATATATTTTTTGATTGTTTAAATTTTTTTTACTTTATAGTAAGTTAAATTGGAGGAGAGAGACACTATTGGGATGGATCCTACATGGGTTACACCACTTTGGAAATATAAAAAATTTATTTTATTAGAAATCTTGTTATATGGATATGATTATGAATGATTTATATATGATTAATCTAAAGAGTTTAAGTTAACATAACATTTAAAAATTAACCAAAAAAAAAAAACATGATGTTAATGTTATTGATTTTTTTTTTTTGAAAAATTTTGGTATCCAATTGACATAATGAGACTCATCTCCAAACAAAGACATTATAATGGCTAAAATTTGCTGTTGCCAACTTTGGAACCCCACATCCCCACATGTTTTGAGGCACAGTACTACTTGATTGCTAACCTCAGAACATCAATATGATAAATGGTTAATTCCTTCTTCAAATTCATCAAAATTTGAAGAAAAAAGCAAATATATTTCACAATTTTTTTTTGGTAAACAATGGTGAAATTGAACATGTTAATCACAAATTCGAAGAGTTGGTTTAAAAGCGTAAGGTTTTGTTTCATAATGGAAGACTTTATTCTCATTAAATTAAATTAAAATTTTCTTTTTCACGAACACCTTTTATAGTAATGAGGTGTAAAAACACCTCATAATTAAAAAAAAAAAGTATTAACCTAAATAACCATTAGTACTCTTTAATTTTTATGTAATCATTTGTAATAATAAATTGGACCTACATGTGCATGTAAATATAATGTCACGACCCAAAATATGGGCCATGACCGACGTTAGGGAACGAGAATTCTTTCGAACCCGAAACCCATTGCAAGTCTAAAAATAAAATAAAACATACAATAATAATAATAACAACACTTAATGCAGCGGAAATAAAATTATAAATATCAAAATAATATCCATATCTCAAATATAGATAAATCATTTGATACAAGTTTCAGTTCAAATTTCTCAAAATACATATCTCACACAAATATAATACATAAAACTCATACTTAATTTACAACTACTGCAGTGTCTAGATTATAAAAATAAAAATCAAGACTTAGATAAGCAGTTTACATAAAGAAGTTGGAGCGGAAGAAATCCGGCGTACAGGCCTGCTACTGAGGTCTGAAGAAGATGACTCTCCTGAAAAATAGTCAACGGAGGGGAGTCAGACCTCACTGAGTGAATTACTATAACATATATACATGCATACTAAATGTCAATGCACACAATCAAAAATATATATAATATGTATGTATACAAGCAAATACACACAGATGCAATAAAAATCATTTTATATATTTTTATTGAAAATCACTGTTTATGAAGGATCAAATAGAACCCTATAATATCGCAACCTCAAACAGTGTTAGATAACACTTTAGCCATACAGGCTCACTTATTCCAAATATGTTCACTTGTTCCATTTGGACAGTAGACTGGCCCCGAGACACTAAGTCAACCGAGCTCCAACAGTCTGACTGTCAATGTGATTGGCCCCGAGACACTAGGTCAACCGAGCCCCAGCAATCACACCTCCAAACCATATCTTGCACATCAGATAAATCAAATCCAATCAATATCCTCAAACAGGTTAGTAATATAGCCTAAATGCTATAAGCGTACCGGTACGTACTCGGTCCTAGTGCTGCCCACTAAGTAGCACGTTCTATCGATATCCTTCATTAATAAATATAAAACATACATTCACAAATAAATGATGCATGAATTTGAAATAAATAGCAACATAAACCATATATATACTAGAAATATACCAGAAATAAACCAGGTATATTTCGAGTATATATACGTCAAATAAATCCAATATAATAACAAAATAAGCTAGAAATATATTTAAAACCATTTTAAGCATAATTCATTAATAAAACATGCATATAGTTTAAAATATATAGAAAATAAACCAAAACTAAACTAAAACTAAACTTAAATACTAATCATATTATTTATGCATATTTAATCAAAATAAAACATATATTTCTAAAATCATGCATCCTAAAGCATATATATATATAATAGAAACTCACACTTAGTGCGCTCCTCGAGATAGGTCCGACGGGCCTGGTCCACTAGCCCTTGATCTCGGCGTAACTAAACATACAAAAATAACAGACATCAGAATAAACCTAACAGAAAATCCTAGAAACTCGATCTAGAATATTAGACACAGAAACAGAATTAGGGTTTGACCGGACATCACGTTTTACTAGAATTTTACAGAAAATCCTGCAGAATCTCCTCTGTAAAACGAACATCTCTCTACTCAAAGAGTAGAGCCGACCCTGCAAAGAAACACACTTCGAAAAACAGACACAAAAACACATCCACAACCCCTCGGTCGGACTCCAAACTACAGTCTACCAATCGAGGTCCACAATCACAGAATAATATAAAAATACCAAAAATTCCCTTATATCACAGAAATACATTTTATAAATAGAAATTACGTAATTAACCCTAAAACACATTAAAAACCGATAAAAACTCATTTTATTAGAAAAATCGTATATTATATATATAATTGAAAATAATTCACGAAAAATAGTTTTAATTAGTTAAAAATACTAAATAATTTGTAGAAATCATTTTTATACCTTAAATAATTATTAAAAGCAATTAAATTACATTTATAGTCAATTTAGGGTAAAATTACCAAAATACCCCTACATATATAAATATACTAAAATTCATTCAAAAATTCACCAAAAATAGTATAATTGCACAAAATTAATTTTCTTAACATATTTATCAATAATATCAATAATTAAACTCAATTAACTAATTAATTTCAATTAAAAACACAATTAACCTAATTTTCCAAAATTACATAAACCTAAACAAATTCAAAATAAATACATAGAAATTCATAAAAATTCCAAATAAATTTCTATAATTCATTTAAACACCTATATTTATCATAAAACATAATTTCATAATTTAATTAATTAATTTTCGAAAATTAGAAAATAATAATAAAATATTCAAAAATACCCAAAAATCAAAATAATCTCCAAAAATTCTAAAAAAATTCACACATGCATATTAAGCTAAGGGGAACAACATTTGTGAAGGAATTTTTCATGAATCAATCAATTCAAAGTTCAAAAAAATCAAGAACCCTAAAATGGCCGAATTACCAAAATTGAAACCTAAGCAAATCAAGACCATTTTAAGTGAAAAAAAGCTTGGAATCACACTCACCGGAGCTCAAGGAGAAGAAAGAGACTGTCGGTGTCAAAAACGATGGCCGGAAAGGTCGTGAACGACGGTGGCTCAAGTTTCGGCTTCTCCGGCCAAAACGAGCTTCCAGACGCCGGAAACAGCTGCAGCAGGCGAAGAGGAAGGCTGGGGAAGGAGGTGGCACGCCGGAAGGCACACCGACGATAAGGAAATGGGATGGCAGGAGGCGGAACGGTGATGGGAACGGTCGGGAGGGAGGAGGAAGAAGAAGGGTAAAGTTGTAAATAAATCAAACTTTAATTTTTGTTTTAATATTAAATGTATATATGTATATATATAGTTTATACTATATATTAAAATAATATAAAATCACACACATTAAATATACACCACACACTTATAATTTAATATTTTAAAATTTAATACACCTAAAAATAATTAAATAATATTAAAATAAATAAATAAATAATAAAATATTAGGGTAATTAATTAAACCCTAAATAATTAAATAAATACACATATATACGTTATTTAGTATTTTAAAAATATATATGAGTTCATGCAAGTCCGTAAATCTATTTAAAATAATTAATAATAAATAATTTACGTGAAAATTTCCCCTAAAATAGAACTCTCGGGAAAATTTTACGTAAAACACTTAAAATAATGTAAAAAATTAAAATTAGCTTTAATTAAATAACCAACTCATAAAATACCAATATTATATATAAGAATTATTAACACTGCATATCCCGATGCAGTATTAAAATATTTAAAAACACAGGATATTACATATAGTTACACATAGAGGTGTAGAAGCCTTTTGAGCAAGCCGAACTGAAAATTGAATCGATCTAGTTCAGTTTGATTCAGTTTGTTTGATTAATATTTTTTATTTTTTGAACCGAAAAAATTTAATTAATCAATAAATTAAAATTTAATATATTTTTTAATTTTAAATAATTTAATAATTTAATAAAAATATTAAATTATGTTATATTTATAAAAATTCAGTTTAGTTCAGTCAGTTTAATTTTCATTTCAAAAATTTTAATTTTTTAGTTCGATTCTATTAAGTTTGTAATTTAATTCAGTTTGATTCTAATTTAATTCGATTTCGTTAATTTAATTTGGTAAGAAAAAGTTCAAAATTAACCGAACCGACTGAATACACACCCCTAATTGCATATACATATAACTTTTTTTAATTTTTTACATAATCATTTACAATGATTATTTGCACCGACATATACATGTAAACATTGTATCACATGCATAGAACTCTTTGAATTTTTATGTAATTATTTATGATGATTAATTGCACCCACATAATTAAGTATTAATTACTACATACGTACATAGTGTGTTTGTGTAGAATAAATATTTAAATTAAACTCGATTTTTTTATTTCAATTACTTTTTTTGACAACTATTTTAATCATAGTTCAGTCTAATTAAATTTATTGAAATATTTTTATTTTCGAAATATATGCTTTAGATAAAGAATAATAGAATTTTTATTTTCATTTTTGATATGTGCACGTGCATTTATGAACAGAATAAACTTATAGATAGGCTTAAAGGAGAAAAATATTAGTTTTTCTTTTTCATCATAAGAAAAATGCGGTCTTAACTCTATTACGGTAGGTACATTTTCTTCAATTAATGTAGCCAACACGAATTATAGGGAAGATACATTTTGTTTCGTTGCTAACTAGGGTAATTGTCTTGAAATAGTTTGCTAGGTATTTGGAATCAATTCAAAATGTATTTAAAAATAATTTGAGATTAATTGAATTAAGCTCAAGTTTGAGTTCGATAAAATTGTTCAATTCATATTAGTTTATATATATATATTGTTTGAGTAGTAAAATATGAAATTAAAACCTCACAAATAGTATACTAATTTTTAACTATTAGTATTTGTCAAAAAAATATTTAACTATCAGTATTACTATTTATATTGATCATGAAATATAATAAAAGACTATTATATTTAACAAACATTTAGAAATATTATTTGTATAAATATTTATATTTTAATTAATTGTTATTTTATTATATATTAGTAATTTTATAATTATATAAATTAATTAATTTCATAATTTTATTATTAAGTTTGAATGAGTTCGAGCTCATTTGATTGGATTTACTCGTTTATTATTATTAATTAATCTTGAATGAGTTCACGCTCATTTATTTTGATCGAATTTGAATTTATACACATTTATTTAAATTTAAATTTAAGTAAAAATTCAACTTGAATCCATTCGATTATGCTTTTATTATCAAGCATAACAAAAACGTCTACCATGTAAATTTACAAAAAAAGAAAAATCACTAAAAAATAACTACTAATATTAAATAAATCATCTTCAATTATTAAACATATATTATTTAATTTAAATATTGTATATCTAATCAATAAAAAAATTGTTTTTAGTATTAAAAATGTCTACTAGTAGATTTTTTTTTTTTAATTTTCTGAAAAAGAAAAAGATAGAAACACCAATTAAAGTAATGATCTTCAAATGTTTTGGAGTGAGGTAAATTCAAACTTCAACTCTTAACCATTCAAAAGAACTAGCTAACTTTTGCAACCACTTGAACTCTATAGCTAACCCTAACCCTTGACCAGGTCATGCAAGTTGCAGTAACTACAATTGCTTGGGACGCACGTCCATATCCATGTACTTGCTCAGATCTTTAAAAAAACAAAATAAATAAAAGTGTAGTAGCGAAATTGTAGGGTCCTGCTTGGTGGCTGTGACGGAGACTGCCTGATGCTTGGTTGTGATGAAGGCCAGTATCAGGAGTCTAGTTAGGTTATTTCCTTGCACCTTCTTGGTAAGTGCATGTGGTGCTTGCATTTCTCTTTAGATTCTCTCAATATCTTTTATTATTATTATTATTTAAAATTATCAATATTTAATTTTTTTAAACTATCAATATTCAAATTTTATAAAACTTGTACTAATTCAGTTCGATTTAAAAAAAAAATTATAATATATTCTAATTAATTCAATTCGTTTTGAATTGAAATATAAAAACGATAAAAATCTTTCAATAATTAATTTAATATAACTATATATACAACAATTTAAATTTGAAATATTGCTTAAACAAGAATGACTTTTTTCAACTAATTTCAACAATTATTAGTGTTTTATATTATTTCTTAGTAACTATTATGTAATAACATTTTTTTATGATTGTTTCTTTATTACAGAAATCACAAAATATATCTATATCATATTAAGTATAAAAATATTTTTACTTACTCTTTATATTTAATATTGTATAAAAAAATTTGATACAATGAAAATTTAAATATAAAATCTTTTTTTTTTTTGTCTAAGGGATACAACTAAGACCTCATAACTCAAGAATAGCATACATATATCAGAACAAAATGAAAACTATGACTAACCTTTCTCCATTAATCCTACTAAAATTACTTCTGGAGTAATCACTTTGTAGTCATGATAAAACTCGACCCTAGAAATTGGAAGTTTTAGACATGACTAATGAACATGGAGTTCAAACATATTAAACAACCCAAGAACACTAGAATAAACATAACATCCACCAAAATATAAATAAAGAAGGTCCATCATCCTTTTAAAACAAAATATACACAACTTTTCAATTCAAGAGGTTGTCTTCCTATTCCTTTAGTCTAATGCACCCTACTTTGATTCCTATCTCTTCATGCCTTGAAGGAAAACCATATAATGAATCCTCAAGGCATTTTCCATGGCTCTAGGTGGAGTCCTAACCAAATCTTTCAATTTAAATTTTCTCACATTTTGCTTCTTTATAGTTTATGGGCTCATTTTATTATTGGGTTCATATGCTTTCTTAGTTCCAAATAACATCTCTTTAGTGAGTGGTCCTGCTTCAATTGTGGACTTCGATAAAGCCCTTTCTTGCTTAGGCAAGTCATCTTGGGCCTCAGGCTGGTTATTGGGTCCATGTGACTTGTTGTTGGTCATGACTTGCTACTTACCCATAGTTATTTAATTGTAGATTTGAGACTTGTTACTTCCAAGGGTTATGATTATGTCAATTTCTTCAAAGCATAGGTATGCTCTTTTTCCTTCTTTAGCACTGAAGTTAATTTCTCTTTCAATATGACTCTAACTAATGCTAAGAGCTTGGAACCTAGGTAACGAAACTACCAAATAAAGGTTATTATCTGTTAATTCATCATTTTATCTTAATCGCTCTCCTCTAAAGTTTATTCTTATCACATGTTCCCATAGTAGTTGGCTTTAACTGCTAAATATTGGTTTTTCCCTATGAACGGGGTTTATATTGAACCCTACTAAGTAGTTCAAATGTTGGTTTCCTTTAATCAGTGCTTTCTTAGTCAGAAGAGCCCTTATCCAAAGGCCATATGCCATGTTATTGTTGACCCTAAAGTTTTTCTCTTCCTCAGTTACCACATTTTTATAGTTAGATGTCACGTGATCGAATAAACCACACATATAGCACAAAAGGGTAGTCTCTCATATGAAAATGTAACCCATTGATCCTTTCCCTTTCTTTTATTCATAAAACCCCTAGGCAATAACTTCTTTAAATCTAGTAATACTCTAATGCACATAACCAATTCCCAAACATCATTTATAAATCTAAAATTCTTTGCCCATACTAACCTAACAAATAAATTTTGAGCTACCAATTTTGCATTATCTTTTATGATTTGTATTATTGGATGCCCCAAAACTTGGACCCATATACTTTTTGTAGAGAAATCTAACTCTTCTAAGGTGAGGTTAGGATCCCATTCTTTAAGAACAAAAAGGCTTCTATTAATTGCTTAAGATTTCCCATATACTTATCCCTCTTAGAGTCAAACTAGATAAGAAAGATGTTAAAACCTCTGACTTCCTAGACAGAGATGAAATTTGTGAAATTATATACCTATGAGAGAACTTGAGATATTGTGGCTACTGAAAACTTATGGCTAGAAAGAATTTTCCTCACCAAAGACTTCTTTTGCTTTTTAATGGCTTGAGTTAGTGCTTCTGAAAACTCCAGTGAGAGCATTTGTGAGTTGATGTGATTCATAGATTCATTAATACTTTGGCTATTAATTTTCTCCATGGCTTTAAAAGGTGCAAAGCATTAATTCTCAATCTATGTTAGGTAGAAATAAAGGTTAACCCGTCTTCTGATCTACTTCCAAGGTACTCTTCTTTTAAGGTAGAACTAAGACACTTAACTAGAGTTTGAAATCTCTATAGAGCATTAAAAGACCTATAAATATAACATTTTTTACGATGAAATTTTTTTACATAAAAATTTAGTAAAATTTTGCAACATTAAATAGACTTTTTGAATTATTTTTGTTATCTTTAGCATATGCTTAATATGACTTAACAAAATTTGTTGTTTTTTTTTTAAATATATATTTTCTTACTAAATAGCAAATTTATAAATTTCTCTTTTATGCATTGTGTTGTCAAACCATAAAAAGAAATGTTAGAAAATGTGCAAAACAATTATCATATTCTTGTCTATGTTATGTTTATTTTCTTAGGAGTTACAGGTGTTTAGTTCGTACTCCAAAATTAAAATTAGAATGGGAAAGGAAATGAAAATTTGAAAAAAGTGTTTGGTTCTTTAGAGAATAAGAATGAAAATGAGAATGAACATCATTTACCAACTAAATTTTCTTTTATGAAAAAATATTTTTATAATTATTCTTATATATAAAAATTAACATTATAATTATTTTTATATATTAAAAATTAATATTATAATTATCTATTATAAAATATTATTATAATTTTGAAAAATTATCATAGCAATTATCTATTTTTTATAATTTTTTTTTCAAATATTTAATATATTTTTTTATTAATTTATATATCTGTGTTTTTCTTTGTCTCTTTACTTGTAAAAATTGAGTGTGCTAGGTGTGTGAGGTACACCAACCAAAACTCATGAATTTTAATCAAATGATTGAATGTAGTTTAAGGGACCTAAAACTACAGGGTTCTTAAACTAGCTGTAATTGAGAAAGCTAAGTTTAAAACTGAAAATACTTTGCAGATTGATTGGAAATAAGTAAATGTAACCAAATGCTAAAGAACTTAAACAAATTAAACTAGAGAAGTGGAGAACTGAAAAGATTGTAGAGATCCATTGCAAATATATAAGAAATTGGTTTATAAACAAAGTTTTAGTAAACAAGAATATAAACAAAGAATTAAAATAAAAATTTTGAAGATTGCAATTGTTGTTGTTGTTGAAGATGTTGATGTTATTTTTATTTTCATCTGCTATAGGAAACTCCTTTAATATCTTCCTGATAACCGCTTCTCCATGTTCCTACTTCTTTTGAATTTCTTCTTCTATAATTGTACAATTAATTAATTAAATTAATAATTGCATTTGGTGTTGACAAAGTGGAGATTGTTTGATTCGTAACACTGAACAATCCTTAAGGGCCAAGTCAAATGCTTAACACTTAATCCTTAATGGTCAAGTCAAATGCTTGACACTTAAGAACCCTTAAAGGTTAAGTAAAATGCTTAACAGTTAAGAATTTTAAGCCTATAAATAGGCTTGATTGGTTAGCATTTGTGTGAGGGCGATGGGTTACTAAAGAGAAGAGTGAGTTAGTGAGTAATTTGTGAGAGTAATATCCTCGTGAGAAAAAATATAGAGCATAAGTTTTCTCTTATTTTAAGAGAGAGTGTTATTGTTCGCTTCTTGAGTAATAGAGAGAAAGGTAAGTGAGTTTTCTCCTATTCTCAGAGAAACTGTTATTATTCTCTCCTTGGTTATATAAAGAGAAAATATTTTATAACTCCCATAATTTTTTCAAATTTAAATTCTTCTAGTCTTGCCTGTGATTTTTTTTCGATTTGTTTAGGGTTTTTCACATTAAAATTTGTGTGTTCCATATTTTCTTCAATTTTATTATTTTAATTATTTTAGTTGCAATTTTCTTTACTTCGTTCACTATCTAATTATGTGCATAATCCGCCTCAATTTTCACAACAAGTGGTATCGGTGCATTTGGTTCGTGGATCGTGATAAAAGTAATGGTGACAACATTTAAAATTGAGAAATTCCATGGAAAAAATTTCTTAGTTTGGAAATTTAAGAAAGAGGAACTATTAAGAAAAGATAATTGTCTGACGGTTATCAGCGAAAGGCCAGAGAAATTCATAGATGATAATAAGTGAAATGAGATGGATGATAATGTTGTTACAAATCTTCATCTAGCATTAGGGGATGGGATACTATCCAATATAGAAGAAAAGAAAACTACAATGGAGATTTGGGATTAATTTACTATACTGTACGAGTCCAAATTAACCCATAACAAATTTTTCTTAAACGAAAACTTTGTACCCTTCGAATGGCAAAATCTAGTTTAGTAACAGAGTACTTAAATAGTCTAAATACTTTAATCTCTCAACCCACATCATTGGGATACAAATTAAAGGCAAATGAATATGTTAAACTTCTACTTCAAAGTTTGTCTGATTTGTATGATCAACTCATCATCAACTTGACAAATAATATCCTCACGAATTATCTAGTCTTTGACGAGGTTGCAATTACTATTTTAGAGGAAGAAAGCATGCACAAAAGGAAAGAAAATAATATAGTGAATTCATAATAAGTAGAGGCTCTGGTAGTGGTGAAAAGGAGATCAACGAAATCTAACTTTAGTGGGAGACAGAGACAAGATGAGTCGAAATCAAAAAGTAAGAAGAATATTAAATGCTATAACTATGGTTGATTCTCAAACAAATCTTCAAGTGGGATATTATTGACAAAGTGGAGATTGTTTGATTCTTAACACTAAAGAATCCTTAAAGGCCAAGTCAAATGATTAACACTTAAAAATCCTTAAAGGTCAAGTCAAATGTTTAACACTTAAGAATCCTTAAAGGGTTAAGCAAAATACTTAGCACTTAAGAATTGTAATCTTATAAATAGGTTGATTGGTTACCATTTGTGTGGGGGTGATGGGTCACTAAAGAGAAGATTGAGTTACTAAGTAATTTGTGAGATTAATCTCCTTGTGAGAAAAACTATGGAGAGTAAGTTTTTTTTATTTGAAGAGAGAGTGTTATTGTTTGCTTTTTTTAATAGAGAGAAAGGTGAGTGAGTTTTCTCCTATTTTAAAAAAGAGTGTTATTGTTCTCTCCTTGGTTATATAGAGAGATAATATTTTGCAACTCCTATAATATTTTCATAGTGAAATTCTTCTAGTCTATACCTCATTCACAAGGCAAATGAAGAAGTAGAAACTTTAGTTTGAAATAATTGAACTAATTATTTAAAGCTTTTCGAAAGGTCTTAAAACTTCAGTCTATACTATTTGATCTAAATCTCATTGACAATTATTACTTCTTTTAATCAATATAGGTGGATGCAACTATACTTAATATTAATATGAAAATTATTATAATGATTAACATTAATGATAACCGATGACATGAATTAATTTTTTTTTGTATTGTATTATTTTTATTAAAATTTAAAAAGTAAGATTATTCGAAAATGCAATAAATTATTATTATTTTGGTTTAGATCATTATTATACAAAATCAATTAAATTTTGGCCAATTATGTTCAATTACAAAAATTACCCTATGGTTTTTTTTTTTGCGCTTAGGTGACATATGGTACACCATCGTTCGCACTTTAATGACAAATTAGTGATGTTATTTAGCAATCCTATGTGGCATATGACATGGAGCCACATCATTTTCCACGTCATCCCTTCATACACGTCATCTGCCACATGACATCATGTAGGATTACTTAACAGTGTTACCAAATTTATCACTAAAGTGCTAACGGCGAGGTACTATAAGTCACCTAAGTGCAAAAAAAAAATAAAAATCACAGGCCCTCAAAACTAAAAGCACAAAATCATAGGGTACTTTCCCGTATTTTTCCTGAAATTATATTTAATTTATGTGTTGAAGTATTTATATTCAGGTTAATTTAATTATACAAAATTCAAGTTCGAACACAAGCTATGATAAATCCATCATGATTATAACTACACAAGTCAAGCAATGAAAAGTCAATGCTTAGATTTTCCAAGTCTGCAGATCTGTCATGAGTGGTGATGAACTCATAATTAGTGGCGACAACGGACAAAATTGAAGATCGAGTTTTTCATCAAAATCTGATGTCAAATTTGGTCAAATATGATGGGAATCTTTATTACAACTGGTCAAAAGCAAATTCCAATTATCAAAAAAAAAAAATTAAAGCAAAATTATGAAGTTCCAATTTGTAATTTTTTAAAAGTTTCTGAAGCCTATCATGACTAGTGTCATGAGCAAGTAAGTTATGACACACCAGTCATGAGTAGTGATAGAGTTTTTATAAGCAATGACGACCAACTCCAAAAGTGATAGAAATTTTTATGACCAGTGTCACCACCATTATCATGATCACCAACATCACCACAATTGTCATGACTAATGACGAGTCTATTGTGAGCAATGACAATGTTGCAGAGCACTTTTATTTTGGTGGTTAAATGACTTTATTTACATTTAATGCACCTCCAAAAGCTCTTTTTCTTTATAAGAGTTTAAATACTACTTTAAACAAAACTGGAACAAGTGAATGAAATTAAGCTAACATATTTAGAGCTATCTTTGAGCATTTCATGTTGAATTTCATCTTCAACCACCCAAGATCTTCATCTTTACTCTTTGTAATCATTTCTATCTCAAGAGTGTTCTTACGTATGGGTTAGTGAGTGTTTAATACAATCATTCAATAGCTCAATAGTGAGGTTGAGTGAGTTGGGATTGAGATTTAAACACTTATGAGCTAAAAGGATTGTTCTGAGCGCTTGGGTTTACGTGTAAGCCTTGTAAAAACACTTAGGTTTGAGTGTGAGCCTCGGAAAAATACTTGTAAGCTAAGATGATTGTTATTAGCACTTGAGTTTGAGTGTAAGCCTTGTGAAAATACTTGGGTTGAGGTTTAAGTGTGAGTCTTGGAAAAATATTTAGGTGACTTGGTTTAAGCTTGTAAAGGTTTGATCTACACCTTGAAATAAATTGATAGTGGATTGAAACTCTCAACTTGTGGTTGAGGAGAGGACGTAGGTTTGGAGATTCGAACTTTTATAAATTTTTTGTATTTTTCTTGCTCTTCTTCTTCATTCTATTGTGCTCTAATCATATCTTTAGCTTGCTCTTTGTTAAAAATCAAAATTCCCTATTTAGCTCAAAAAGCCAATTGACCACCCTCCCCCCTATTGGCACTTGTGGAATTACAATCATTTTAAAATTAAAAAAAAAAGCATTTCTATTTGTTATAAATTTTAAATTACCTATATGACGCTTAAATCATTTTTTAATTAAAAACATGTTAAAATTATTAAAAGGTGTAAAATTTATCATTTTAAAGTGAAAAAGATATTTTTGTGTTATATAATCAATTACAAACTTATGATAAATTAATATATTATATATTTTTTTTAAAATAGTACATTTTAAGAGAAATTTTTTTATTAAATCATTAAATTCTCTTTTTTCTTAAATTAAAAGGTGTTTGGTACTAGATCAATATAATAGTTTATCAAATTTTAAAATATTTATTAAACAAATATAGTTTAATATTAAAATAATTTTTTTTGATAAATTTTAAAAGAATATAATAAAATTGTTAAAAGATGTAACATAATAGTTTTTTTAATAAATTTTTTAAAAAAAATATATTAAAATTGTTAAAATATGTAAAATTTAAAATTTTCAAAATAAAATTTTAAAAAAAGATATTAAAATTTTTAAAACCGATAAAGTTCATAATTTTTTTAAAGTAATTAGACCTTTCAGAAATGATATTGCAACACATAATTAATTAAAATCAAAAAATATTTTAAATAAAATAAAGATACTCATTTTTATATTTTTGTATTTATTATTTTATTTAATATTTTGAATATTTGATATAATACTATATTTTTATACAATTTTATTTTTATTAATCATTCGTTATTCCATTTAAGATATTCGTTGTTTCACCCCCAAAAAGGCCCTTTTCTATTTTACAATCTAACTACAATTTGAATGAATTTGAAAAAAAAATTGATAAATAAAATTAGGGAAGCTTCTTCTCATGTATGTAGCTTTTTTATGTGCATAATTTGTTTTTTTGAGAATTTAAGTGAGGAAAATTTTTACTTACATGGACAATATAATTTTTTTTTTAATATTGTAGAAGAATTTTACCAACTATAATGTCGGAGTTTGAACCTTTAACCACTTAATGCTTCGAAGGTCCATAGAAAATATAACCTTATGTATACATAAAAATGTTGAATACTATGGCTAAAAAATGTTAACTAATAAATCAGTTGGAATATTTATTAATTATTAATAAGGTATTTTCGATATATATCAATTAATAGATTGATTGGCGTATATACATTAAATGTTGGGAAAAAAAAATCCAACCATATATTACGGGACTTGACGAACGAGAAATGAAATAGATAATGAATCATCACTACTAGGATATGCATCCTTTATCCAAAATATCAAAGCATATGTCATTCAACTCATACATCTATTACATGAGTGCTTATGTTGTCATGTTATTTATGTGTGGTTGTACACATATGTATTATTTACTTACAGTCTCTAACTTATTATCAAAATTAACTATCGTCTTAAAAAATCAATTAGACATACAAAAATTCATAACTTTTTATTCAGTAACTTTAATCTTCCATTTATCGATTTCTGATAAAATTAATACCGAAATATTAAAGTGAGCAAATAAAAAGATAAAAATATGATAAAATTATTTTCAATAATGATCCAGAAGTCACATGAACCCATCAAACTTTGTTATGTAAATAAAAGAACTCCACATGAGATTACCTCTGGTTCATTATTGAAAATAATTTTATTATATCATCATTCTCTTATTTGCCAATATTAGCATCTCGGTGTTGATTTCATTGGAAATTGACGAAGAGGGGATTACTATTAGTAAAATTAAAAATTAGAAATTTTTATGTACCTAATTGATTCTTTAAGATGATACTGGGAAAGAGGTAAGAAGGTTAGAACGGTGAAAGTAAATAACCCTATATTTACACTAGAAATATGCTGTGAAAGATTTGCTAAAGTGATTTTGGTCATTCTTTATTCTTCTTCTTTTTTTTTTTTTTTAAAGATCTACAATATTTTGTTTGTGGTGTATTTTTTAAGTGAGGTTTTAATAGATTACTTTTTTTTTTTTAATCTATTTTTCTCTTTTTTTTTTTTATGGTTTGATTTTGTCAATGGCACTAGATTCTTGATCTATTTTTATGAGTTTTGAAAGATTTAAATTTTTTTTTTCAAATTATTTTAATTGTTACAGTAAATTGATAGTGTTCTCCTTAAAGTGATTAGTTGATCTCTCTATGTGATTTGTACCTATCTGGTGTAAATGAATTTCACTAAAAGAAAAATCGCAAAATCCATTGTCAATAAGATTTGATTTACTTGTTTTTTTCTGTTAATTAGTATTTATGACTTTCTGTAATTTATTAGTATTGTATTTTCTAGTAAATCAATTTTCATATGTAACCCTTGATCAATTTTAATGAAATATCAATTTAGTTGTTAATTTTTTTTAATTTTATTTTTATGTTGGAGTGTTCCAAAATAGGAATTAAGAAATTAGAAAAATAAATATAAATATTGTTATTTTTATTGTTATTATTATCTAACATTCGATTTGTATATAAAGTATTCTAAGAATTTAATCCTAACACACTAAATCAATTAAAATGCTTGTTTAAAATTATTCAGAACAGGACTGATGTAGCAATCAAAATATAAATATTTTTATTATTTAAATAAACAAATTAAAAATATTATATTTATCGAGATATATGATGTTAAATATTTTTAAAAGTTAATTTGTTAAAATAAATTTATAAAAAAAGTAGGATTATAAGTGAGTTAAAATGAATTAAATATCAAATTACTCAAACTTGATTTGTTTATATTTATTTTGAACTCGAACCTAAATTGACACTCACATTGAGCTGAAAATTCTGCTTAAATTCAAATTAAACTAATCAAGCTATTTCCAAACATTCATGAGTTTTAAATTCGTTAATATTTGCGCTAATATTAAATACAAGGTTTTTATTTTATTTTTGTAAAAAAATCTTTCCAATTTTATAACTATTACACATAAATATATATATATATATATATAAATAAAAATATACTCTAAAAGTTAAAAAAGTATTTGTAAATTTTTTTAATTATTATTGATTTTGTATATATAAAATTATAATGAATTCAATAGCTAAAAATATATGGGGTTAAATGTTTATTTTCTCATAATGAATTTGAACTTTTAATGAATTAAAAAAAAAAAAAAAGTCGAATTCAAACCATTACACTTTATCAACAAACTTAAATGAACTAAAAAATTGAATGAAACTAAATCATTGTATAACCTCATATAAGAAAAGGCAATATATCATCAATCTTCATAAATATAATATCATTTATATAATAAAATAATTTTTTAAGAAAAATAATAAAAATATTAATATTTTTTGGTTTAAACTATTAGTATTCAGAGTTTGTTGTACTTTAATTATTTGGGTTTGTTTCGTACAAAACTATAAAGGAAACAAAAGTCTCATAACAAATAAATTTTTAATGTAATTGTATACATTAGAAGTCGAACTCAAAATTTGTTTAATTTGTACATCAATTCATATTTTATAATAAATAAAATACAAGATAAAATAATAAAAAAAAAAGTTATATATCTATAATATATATAAATGTATGATGAATGACAAATAAAATTATAAAAAAGTTTTTACTTATTATTATATAAAAATTAGATAAATTTATCATTTATTAAAATTATTTAGTCATTTATTAATAAAAATTAAATTAAATATAATTTTAATTTGATAGAAAATCTATTTTCTATTTTAAATACGTTAACTTATATTTTATCTCTAATAAAAATTAAATTAATTAAAATATAGGACTTTAATTGAAAGTATATTTTCTATTTTATTTAAGTTAATTTCTATCTTATCTCTAATAAAAATTTTAATTTAATTAAAAATATATTTTTTATTCTAATTAAGTTTACTTGAGAAAAATTAATTATAAGAACTATTAAAGTAATATCATATAATTATTCAAATAAAATTTTTATGAAAATTGTAATGAATTATGACTATATTAAGTTAATATCAAATTTTTATATAAAAAAAAAATAATACGAGTTAAATTTATTTATTTATTTACTATATACTATAAGTTAAATTAATTTTTTTATTTATATGTGAAATATTTAATTATTTACTAGTATATAGGTGAGAACATTTTTGTTGCTGACCTCTATGCAAATGCAACATGATGTTACCTCATCGTAACAAAGTAAATAATCAAATTAAAAGAGAGGGAGGCACGTGTAACTTTGTTGTCAAATGAAGGTCAATAAAAATAATTACAGAAACATCATAGAGTGGACATTATTATTATTATTATTATTATTATTTTAATTAACTCATTCTGCCATGGAGTATATTGTGGTTCCTTTCACGAGTTGCCATGTGTTTTAATTGTTTAATTACTAAAAAAAAAAAAAAAAAATCCAATTTAGTGATCAAATTGTAATTGAAACAGAATAATTATGTTTAAAACATAATATTTTCAAATACCCTTCTCCAAATTAAATTAAAAAAATAACTCAAACGGAACACCATAATTGCCTTGTTCAAGTCGCTATATGATAATGTGAATGAATCTTGGCTTGCAGAATCGTGTGGCAATTACATTCTCAAATTAAGCATTCATTTCATGAGGAAAAGCTTTGCAACATTTGAAAAAGACAAGGAATGGCAATATATATAATAATGGATATTTGGATGGTGAGTCTAATAGTAAGAATTAATGGCGTGAATGAGACGGATATAAATTGACTATTCTGCTGAGGTTTGAAGAGTAGAATTTTGTAGGTCATGATGTTAGAGTTTGTGGAACCGAGTCAGAATTGAAAATATGATCGATTTAGGGCCGGTTTAAAGATCAATCGGTTTTGATTTTGATTTCAGTTTAAACTAATTGGTTTCGATTTTAAATCGGCTTAATTTGATATAATTTTTTTTATGGCATAAAGTTGAAATAAAAATTTATTATGATATTTTAATAAGTTATTTTTTAATTAAAAATAAAATATAAAATATAAAAAATAAAAAATTATATTTTACTTTGACTAGTTAACTAAAAATAAATTCAAAAAAATAGAAATAAAATTATTTTATGTTATATATACATTATAAAAATAAAAAATAAAAAATAAAATTTAAATAATATATACCTAGCTTGAAAATATTTATATTATATATATATTTTTAAAAAATTTAAAGGGTTTGAATT
The DNA here is from genome assembly GCA_947683625.1 of Mallotus nudiflorus. Classification (NCBI taxonomy): domain Eukaryota; kingdom Viridiplantae; phylum Streptophyta; class Magnoliopsida; order Malpighiales; family Euphorbiaceae; genus Mallotus; species Mallotus nudiflorus. The sequence continues at coordinate 401,543 of CANTUR010000179.1, read as the reverse complement.
AAAAATTAAATTATAAAAATAAATTAAAAATTATAACGGATTGTGACTTGAAATTAAAAATTAAAAAAAAATTAAATGAATATAATATATATATTAAAATATTGATTTGGAACCAGAACTTAAACTGTCAATTCAGAATCATCGATTTACAATTTCATTTAAAAAGGAATCGATCCTAAATCTGGCCTCCCATAATTTCAAATCAGTTCAGTCCCGATTCTATATTTAACCGGTTTCGATCCGATTTATAACTAGACTGATTTTAATTCCAGTTTAAAATTTAAACCGACCTGTAACAAGCCTAGAATTTTGGGTCAATTTTTGTAATATTTATTTTCTAGTTTTAAGCACTGTCCTTCATCTTGCACATAAAAATAAGTGATTATGGTTGGTGTAGTTTTGAAAACTTCTTGAATAACCTTAAAATCTCGTAGAATAACCTCGTTTTCATGCATCTCTATGATTAAGCCTTATAACGCCTCTGTCATTCTCCTTGTTCTTGCTTTAGTCATTGGACCACCAACTCCTTGCAATGGATCTTAAGAATATTTGGAAACCCTTTGGACAGCATCATGATCTCTATCATAACGTGACATCAAATTTTTAAACTTTTTGACAACAGTATCCTAACTTTAAATATTAATAAAATATTTTAAATACATCAATTTATTTAATTTCATACAAATAGTTATTTATTTAAAATTAAATAAAAATGGATACAATAATAAAAATTAAAATTTACTATTGAAAAATTTTTCAATTTATAAGTGATTATCATTATAATAATTTTAAAAATTAAAGATATTTTTAATATAAAAATATTACTCTTAATAATTTAAATTTTTTAAGTATTTCTTAATAATTCATTTGAAAATAGTTAAAAATATCTAAATTTAAACAAATAAATAAATAGATGTGTGTATATATAATCTATTAAAATAATAGCCATTAATAAATTTAAAAATTTATCATATATGATTTTAGTTTTTAATTATCATGTGAACATTTGTATTTAATTTTAATCAAATAATTTTAAATCAATTTTTTTAAAAAAATTTAAAAATGGAATAAAATTGCCAAAATCATAAAAGTCTAATTTTTTGGCCAATAGATTTTTATAGATTTTATAATGCAAAGACTAAATTTAATATTTTATAGATGTACATCAACATCTTCTATTTGATTTTGAACAAATACGTATTTGTACTAAAATTACCAACAATTAATGAAATTGGGGTATTTTATCAAAATTTAAAAAATTGAGATAAAATTGCAAAAATGTCACAAATTTTTAGACTTTTTCCACCAATAGACCTATATATATATATATTAGAAAAGTTACTTGCGCTTCGCTGCGAGATACATATAATTTTAGCTTATTGTCATAGATCGTTTGTTTGTCGTGACACGTAAGATCGCACAAGATGCTTGCTGATTGTGTTTAATGTGGGATGTGGGATAGCTAAAAGGATGTGAGTATGTGCCGAGCGGCCATCCATTCTTTGGATGGACGTGTTGATTAGGCGCTACATTAGTTGGAAGTTGTTCCCGCTCCCTTGATGAGCTCATGGGAAGGCGAAAGTTATGAGCATCGGAAATAAAAAAAAGCTTAACCTTAAATATGTGGAAGACTTGAGGTGCTGCACTAAAAAATATACCTGCGCTAAAGCTCTAATCCTGTGACATTATGCCTCAAAATCAAACCAAACTCAACAACCAATTTCTTTTGCTAGCAAAGTACCGCAAATGCAAACATCTAAGTTTTTGCTTATTTATTGCAAACATTATTAGTTTTATTCTATCTTTTTTTTTTTTAATTTTAATTTCTTTTATTAGAGGCATGAAGTTATGTATAGCCTATGTAATGGAGAGTAACTTTCGCCCTTAAAAAAATACTCATATAAAATTTAAAAAATTTCATAAATATTGATGAAAAAATTATTAAATTAAAAATGTCACATATTATTTTAATATGAATATTATATTTTTTATCAAGCAAAAAAATAATTTAACATAATAGGCTATTATTAACTTGTAAAATTGTTGGATTGCTTACAAAAAAGAACCTTCAATTATAAAAATTAGTCCAAATTGAATAAGTAAAAGGATTTAATCTTTTCTGTATTTCATGTGGCAACCTTTTAAATAATAAAGATGATTAAGTAAAGGTTAAAAACAATGTTTTTACAGCCTTTCCTGTAAAAACCTGAAGTGGAGATTAGGGCTAAGACTAACTTTTCCACCTAAAAACACAGAACAGAATGAGATATTTACTATGGAGTGCTTCATAGGCAGAAAACCCTAATGTTGGGGAAGCTCTTCGACAGTCACATGGAGATATATATATAATGATATTTTATCTAAAATTGAGAATAAATTTTGAGCTCAATTTCTCTACACAATGTGAAGGTACGTAACATTTTATTTTATAATGGTTCACAAAAATAATTTTCAATCTTGTATCGTTTGTCCAAATAAAAAAGAAAAATTTACTGGGTCTGATAGTTAAATAATAAATAAAATTTTATGACACTAAAAAAAAATTATGTGTTTAATTTATGATTCTGCTGTAAAATTGATCCACAACATTTTGAATTATACTTAGGATCAGTATTCACAAATTTTATTAAACTCAAAATAAATCCATCACAATAAATTTTAATTCTAAAATTGATTAGTGTTTGCTGTGTAGACCCATTAAATTGTTTCCAAACAAAAACCTCTTTTATATGAAAAAGAAATCACTAAAAAGGATTAGAACTGATTTATTGGTTAATAATTTTATTTTTCAAGCAAAAGATTCATTTAATTGATAATATTGATAGAAATGAGAAACCTCTGAACATAGAAACATATGAAAGGTAGATGCCCATACCATGACAGGCCAAGCCACTATCAGTTGAATGATGAATAACTGATGGTATCTTACTTTCCCATGTCATGTCATATTGGAAGGTTGGAAGTGAGACACAGTATTGGGGTTTTGGCTTCAGCAATCACATGACAGAAGCAGAAGCAGAAGCAGTGGGAGTGGTCCTTCTTTTTTTTGCCCCCTGGAGCGGTCCATTCCACTTTTGAGTTATATATATTTTTGCCCCCTGGAGTGGTCCATTCCACTTTTGAGTTATATATATATATATATATATATATGAAATAAGGGTGGGAATTTTTTTTGATAAATAGTTTAATTTTCTATCATACACAAAAATATAGGAGAACAAAAGTTTGAATTCTATTCTTTACGTTTGAGTGTTCATAACTTCTGCTACTTGCACTGCTTGTGGAGGATAAATATGAATGAAATTTACTTTTTGATGTTTATCTAAAAAATTATAATTCTTTTAACTTAAAAATAAATTTAATATCTGAATTATCTAAATTCAAAAAGTTATAATGACACATTTAAGCTTATTTATTTTATTGAAATATTTTAAATCTTGGATTTGAATAGACAGAACTACCATTAATTCATTTGTTCATTTTTTATTAATAGTATAAATCTAAAAAATTTATTTAATTATTATTTTCTCTAATTTAGTTTATATATGTTTGTTGAGCGTTTTTCATCATATATTTTTTTAAAAATGAACTAAGAATAATTTTATATATTTAAATTTTAATTTATTTCTATAAAGGAATAAATTTTAAGATTGGTTCAATAGTTTTTTGGGTTTTAGCAAAGATACCCAAAAACACATCCCATCAACAAAAAAGAAAAATTAAACTTTTTGTAATTTACATCCATACCCCAAATTAAAAAAAATAAAATAACTTGCATGCCCTGGGCATGCAAAAATCGGTCAAAACCGATTAACCGAATTGATCAGTTCGATTTGATTATATATAAGTTTAGTTTAATTTTAGTTGTTATAAGTATAAAATTTGGTTCATTGGTTCAATTTCAATTTGGAAGGTAAAAAATTGAAAAAAAAACTGAACCGATCAAAATATTTATATATATTTTATAAAATATTATATAAAATATATTAATTTAGATAAATATGTGTAAATAGTAAGATTATAAGTAAAAAATATTTCTAATTATATTATTAATGAATAAATTTTACAAAAAATAATTAAATTAATAAATAAAAATTTTAGAAATTATTTTCAAAAAATCAAATTAATAAATCGGTTAACTGACTAAACCAATTTGGTTCGGTTCAGTTTTGATATATCCTTGGTTTAATTCAATTTGAATTGAAATCGATCGATGCTCATCTCTACTCTCTCCTACATGGGAGATTCTATGGTTACTTTATTTTTAAAATACTTCTATTTTACTTTATTTTCATTACCGCAAGATGAGATTATTTTTTATCATTTAACAGTGATTTTTGAAAAAATGAATTTTATTTTGTAAAAAAACAAAGTAACCATAGAATTTATCCTCCTTCATTAACAGAAAAAAAAAAAAAAACTCTGATCTCGCGTTGCTCTCTTTCCCTCCTTCACTAAATTCTTGCTCTGATAGCTGCTCTTTTCACCTCTAATCATGTCTTCCACAATCATGCTTAGTGGCTTTAGGTCCACTCTAACCTTTAAAATCTCTAGTATTCTATTTTTATTTTTTATTTTTTAATTATATCTATAAATTAAGGCGTCTGACAAAACAGTTTATGTATAAATTATGCCATTGATTTGGTAAATATGTGTATGGTACAAGTTTTGTTTTTATGGATGCATATGATAATGAAGCATAAAGAGTCAAATTTTGAAAACCATATTGATGGGTGCTTCCATTTTCTGATCTATTGTTCAGATGGATTTGATAAATCTTAGCGTTAGCTTCTGGTAATTTATCTGGAGAACTCTTATATTATAAGTAGTAGCTCAATTAGTACACTTATTATCAGAAAATATATTGTGCAAATGAATTAATTTATAATAATAAGAAATTTTATTTAAAAAAATTAATTGACATTTGAAACTATAAATTTTTTATATAGATTTTATTTATTTATTTATTTACTTTTCTTTAAACAAATAATAGTTTTTTTTGTTTAATTTGTTTCTTTTTCGTACATTTTTTGTTTGTTTTGTGTATTTTTAGTTTATTCTCTCATATGAAACTATCATACTTCAAAAAACATGCATTTATGTTGATTATGTTATAAACAGCTTGTAGATATTGTCCGCTTTGGTACTTCAGGACCTCACGGCTTTAAAACGCGTCTAACAGGGTCAAGACCTACAGGGCCACCACCTTTAGATACTGTTCGCTTTGGGTGCTTCTGGACCCTCACGGTTTTTTACGCGTCTACAAATAAAGGCTTCAAGCCCTGTTTATAAGCACGCACACAATCCCGTGTGCGAGCGATGTGGGAACTTCAGGTTCACAACATACCCTCCCATCGCGAGCATCGTGCTGTGAAATAAAGATTAAATTACTTAATTTGTTATAGAACTAAACTTGAATTTAGTAGTATTTAACTAGAAGAAAAATATTTTATAGTAGAATGATTTTAAGAGAATTTAGAGAGAGTTTGGAGAGAATTCGGAGAACTATAATATTGAAAGAATTTGGAGAGTAATCTATCTTTTCTTCTTCTTCTTCTTCTTAAAATTCTCATTAATGAATTTCAATCCCTTTATATAGAGATTTTCTTTTCACTATTTGAGTACTATTCTCTCACAAGCAATATATTGTTCATTCACAAGCAATATATTGTTCATTCACATTCATAATACTCCCCCTTGAATAACAATATTTTGCAATTGCCTCGTTAAAACCTTGCTAAATAAAACCCAGTGGGAAAAACTTTAACTTAAGGAAAAAGAGTACAGTGCATGATTTTCTCCCCCTCAAGTTGATATCTATAATCTTCCTTCACATAGTATACAGATGTCGCATTCCAATATCATGAACGTGCTTTCTAAAGATTGTAGTTGGAAGTGCCTTTGTGAAAAGATCAGCTGAATTCTGGCTAGACTGAATATACTTGATATCTATATGATTGTCTTTTATTAGCTCTTGAGTGTATGAAAAGAATCTTGGAGGTATATGTTTGGTTCTATCACTTTTGATATATCCTTCCCTTAATTGTGCAATGCATGTTGCATTATCTTCATATAAAATTGTTGGACTTTTGTTGACTGGAAAACCACAAGATTCTTCAATATGATGTGTCATTGATCTAAGCCACACACACTCTCTACTTGCTTCATGTAGTGCAATAATTTCAGAATGATTTAAGGAAGTAGTGACAAGCGTTTGTTTCTGGGAACGCCAAGAAATTGCAGTTCCATTATTTGTGAACACATAGCCTGTTTGAGATTTCGCTTTATGAGGATCAAATAAATGCCCTGCATCTGCATAACCAATCAATTCTTATTTTGAATTGTTAGAATAAAATAAACCCAAATCAACATTTCCTCAAAGGTATCGAAGTATATGTTTGACCCCTTTCCAATGCCTTTTTGTTGGAGCTGAACTAAACCTTGCTAATAAATTGACTGCAAAAGAAATGTCAGGTCTAGTACAATTAGCAAGATACATTAGAGCTCCAATGGCACTGAGATATGGAAATTCAGGACCAAGAATTTCTTCATTTTCTTCACAGGGTCGAAATGGATCAGTCTCAATATTGAGTGATCTAACAACCATTGGAGTACTTAAAGGATTTGCTTTATCCATATTAAAGTGTTTTAAGATCTTTTCTGTGTAATTTGATTGATGCACGAATATCCCATTGTGCATTTGCTCAATTTGTAAACCAAGGCAATACTTGGTTTTTTCAAGATCTTTCATTTCAAATTCTTCCTTTAAGTATACTGTTGCTTCATGGATCTCATTTTCTATTTCAATGATATTCAAATCATCAACATATACAGCTATAATCACAAATCCGGATATTATTTTCTTAATAAAAATACATGGGCAGATAATATTACTCACATATCCTTTATTAATCAAATAATCGCTTAAATGATTATACCACATGCGCCCAGACTGTTTTAACCCATATAAAGATCTCTGGAGCTTGATCGAATACATTTCTTTAGGTTTTGTACTTAATGCTTCAAGCATTTTAAATCCTTCAGGGATTTTCATATAAATGTCACTATCAAGTGATCCATACAAATAAGCAGTCACAACCTTCATAAGACGCATTTCTAATTTCTTAGAAACTACTAGGCTAATCAAATACCTGAACGTAATTGCATCCATAACAGGAGAATACGTTTCATCATAATCAATTCCCGGCCTTTGTGAAAAACCTTGAGCTACAAGTCTAGCTTTGTACCTTATTATTTCATTTTTCTCATTTCTCTTTCGTACAAAGACCCACTTGTATCCTACAGGTTTCACAGTTTTAGGCATAGGAATAACTGGCCCAAAAACATTTCGTTTGTTTAGTGAGTCCAATTCAGCCTGCATAGCATCTTTCCATTTTATCCAATCATGCCTATTTTGACATTCCATGACTGATTTTGGTTCAGGATCATCTTTGTCATTTATGATTTCACATGCAACAGTATATGACAATGTTTCATGACTTTCTTTATTTTCTATTTCTTCAGGGATATTTTCCTCGCTATCAATATGATTATCTACTCCCTTTCTCTTTCGAGGATTTTTATCCTTAGAACCAATTGGTCTTCCACGCTTCTAGCGTGTTTTAGACTCATGAGTGTCTTTATTCTCAGGTTTTATTTCTGGAATTTCAATACGAGCAGGAGCATTAGCTGCTGGTATGTATGATTTAGTCACTCTTTTTGTATCAGTAAATGCATCTGGCAATTGATTTGCAATTGCTTGTAAGTGCACAATCTTTTGCACTTCTAATTCACATTGTTTTGTGTGAGGATCCAAATGCAATAATGATGGTTCATTCCATGAAATATCCCTTTTCCCTTCTTTCTCCCCTTTTTCTAATGTTGGGAAAACAACCTCATTAAATTGGCAATCAGCAAAACGTGTTGTAAAAATATCAACAGTTAAAGGTTCAAGATATCTAATAATCGAGGGTGTTTCAAACCCAACATAAATTCCCAATCTTCGTTGAGGACCCATTTTTGTGCGTTGAGGTGGCGCAATGGGTACATATACTGCACAACCGAAAATTCTGAGATGGGAAATATTTGGCTCTTGACCAAATGCCAATTGTAGTGGGGAGTATTTATGATATGCACTAGGTCTGATGCAAATTAATGAAGCAGCATGTAGGATTGCATGACCGTAAATTGAAATGGGAAGCTTTGTTCTCATTATTAATGGTCTAGCAATAAGCTGAAGGCGTTTAATCAATGATTCAGCTAAACCATTTTGAGTATGTACATGGGCAACAGGATGCTCAACAATGATCCCAGTAGACATACAATAATCATTGAATGCTTGAGATGTAAATTCACCAGCATTATCAAGTCTTACCCTCTTGATTGTATAATCAGGGAATTGTGCTCGTAATTTAATAATTTCAGCAAGCAACCTTGGAAATGCAACATTACGAGTTGACAATAGATAAACATGTGACCATCTACTAGATGCATCAATTAATACCATAAAATATCTGAATGGTCCACATGGTGGGTGAATTGACCCACATATATCACCTTGAATTCTTTCAAGAAACATAGGTGATTCATTTTGAATTTTAGATGGTGAAGGTCTCAATAGAACAAGCTGTACATGGCATTTCATTTGATTGAGGAATTCTTTACCCCTTCAAGGGATGCCTATATGAATTATCAATTATCCTTCGCATCATTACTGATCTAGGATGACCTAATCTGTCATGCCATAAATTTATTATTGAAGGATCATAAGATTTTTCTTTTACTACCATATTTGATTCAATTACATGTATATACATGTAATGTAATCCAGTAGGGAGTTTTGACAGTCTTTCCAATACTTGTATTTTTCCTGATTCATAGGAAACTATATTTAAATATTTGTTACCATTTATAGTAATGGATTGGGTATCACACCCATTTTGATATATGTCATCAAAACTCAACAAATTTCTTGTTGATTTTGGTGAAAACAAAGCTTCATCAATTCTAAACTTTGTTCCATTTGGTAACATAAATTTAGCTTTGCCAATTCCTTCAATCAGATCTACAGGACTTGATATTGTTTTTACAACTGCCTTTGTGGGCTTTATTTTAGAGAAATAATCTCTATTTTTCAAGATAGTATGTGTAGTACCACTATCTGGTATGTAGAGATCTCCAATATTGTCTTTATGTTGAGTATAATCCATATTAAACTTCAAAATAGATAAACACAAAATTAATCAATTAAGGTAAAAACGTAAAGTAAGACATTTTATTTATTTTGAAAATAACATACATAATAATAACATATTCTTCATAATCAAATAAGTAATAACAATATACTTAAAATTATAGATGTCTCAATTTCCATTGTCAGTAAAATCAGAAACATCTAGATGAGTTGTATCATTAACATGAGTATAATGCTCATTGAAGTTTATTTCCTTTTCTTTGCCTTTCAATGATGCCTTATAAAGTTGGCAAAGATGTGGTGGTGTTCGACAAACTCATGACCAGTGTCCTTTACTACCACATCTGAAACACACAGTTTCATACTTATGTTGAGGCCTTTCTTGAACACCACTGATGACTGATTTTAACATCTTTTGAGGTTGAGTTTGAGTTTGTTGTGGAGTATTATTATATTTATTTCCACGACCACGGCCAAAGAATTGACCTCTTCCATGTCCACGACCTCTACCTCTCCCACCTCCATGGTTATTGTAATTTTTATATCTGGAATAATTTATAGTATTTGCTTCTGAAAATGCTATTGAGCCAATGGGACGGGACTGATGATTTTTCATCAAGAGTTCATTATTTTTCTCAACTACCAGTAGGCATGAAATTAGTTCATAATATTTTTTAAATCTCTGCATCCTGTATTGTTGTTGTAGTGTAACATTTGATGCATGAAATGTGGAGTAAGTTTTCTCCAACATATCCTCATTTGTGACTGTCTGTCCATAGAATTTTAATTGTGATACTATTCTGAACATTGCAGAATTATAGTCACTCACTTTTTTGAAATCTTGAAAGCGTAAAGCTCTCCATTCATCAGTGACGATTGGTAGTATTACATCTCTTTGATGATCATATCTGTCTTTTAGATCCTTCCAAAGAACACTTGGATCTTTGACAGTCAAATATTCACATTTTAATCCTTAATCAAGATGACGACGGAGAAAAATTATAGACTTGGCCTTATCTTGCAATGAGGTGTTATTATTTTCTTTTATGGTATCAATTAACCCCATTGATTGAAGATGCATCTCTACATCTAGAATCCAAGACATATAATTTTTTCCCGTGATGTCAAGAGCAACGAACTCAAGCTTTGCTAGATTTGTCATTATGATAACTTATAAAAATATAACTCAATTAGAATTCATAAATTTGATGACTACTAAAAAAAATCAAACATAATCAGAATTTACTAATTAATTATATCATGAATGAATATTGCAAGAAATAATAGTGGTACAAAAAATGATACAATAATACTTAAAATTATATCAAATAGAAAATCATCTTCCATATGAATTATTCCTAAAACTATTATGATAGTCAAGATCAAAACACAAATATAAATATACCAAATCATGTTTACAATTTAAAGTAAAGAGAGAAAGAGAAAATGTATGAATTTGTGTGAATAAATAAAATTTGTAGCTCATCTATTTATAATGAAAAATATAGCCGTTTATTACCGTTGGTAATAAAAATATAGCCGTTAGAATTTTTTTTTAATATAATATATTGAGAAATAAATTATATAAGGTAAAATCAATAAATAATGTTGATATGATTATTTATAGCAAGTGAGTTAACATAATGATATGTACAAATATGGGGCAAAATCGTCCATTAATATAAAATGGGGTATAGCCTTCCATTAACATAAATAATAAAAAAATAAATGTGCATAAATATAAATTGGTAGGAGGCATAGTCATCCATAAGGTTAGAATCATTTCTAGCAATATTTGCATCAATGGTGTAGTTAGTAAAACAAAATAAAAATAACAATTAATATAAAGTTAGATTGAAGAAATAAATATAAATATATAAATTAGTAGGAGATATAGTCATCCATGATAATATATAATCAAATAATATATTCATAAATATTAAATATTAAGAAATATGTACCTTATTGTTTTGATCGAGAGCTCCTCGTGCTGATAACGTGTTATAAACAGCTTGTAGATATTGTCCGCTTTGGTACTTCAGGACCTCACGGCTTTAAAACGCGTCTAACAGGATCGAGACCTACAGGGCCACCACCTGTAGATACTGTCCACTTTGGGTGATTCTGGACCCTCACGGTTTTCTACGCGTCTACAAGTAAAGGCTTCAGGCTCTGTTTATAAGCACGCACACAATCCCGTGTGCGAGCGATGTGGGAACTTCAGGTTCACAACAAATTACTTTTTTAAGCAAAGACAACAATCATATTTGAGAAAAAATATACTTTTTCTTTAGTATTGGAAATATAAAAATAGTTTTTAAATACATATTTTTTTGTATATATATTTTTGGTTTACTTTTCTTTTGATAAATGGTGAATTACTATATGCCCCTTGTAGTTTGTTATATTACATTATTTGATCCTTGACATTTAAATTTATATTATTTCCCCTTCTATTTTGTTAAATTATATTATTTACCCTTCTATCAAATTTTCCGTAACAATTACTGTAAACTGACATGACAATTATTAAGTAAATATTATTTGCCTCTTGTATTTGAATATACTATATTATTTTCCCCTAAAATGTACAAAATATATTTCATTATTAAACTAATTGTTTAACAAAATATATGTTACACTAAATTATCATCAATTGACTATAAAAATGATAATTTTATTAAAAAAAATTAATAAAAAATAACATTTATTTTTTATCTAATTAAAATTTTAATCAAATAACAATTAATTATTTCAACATAACAATCTTCAAATATCTATACTTAAATATCAACATCAAATATTTATATTACAGAAAAAAAAAACCAAGTAAATTCTCTTTTTAACTATAAAATTTGATTTTTGTTTGAATTTTTAGTTTAGATTATTAAGTAAATAAATTGTATTTATGAATAAAATTAATAATTTTAAATAATTTTATTTATATACCAATAACTGACACTAACAATTTAAATAAAGAATCAAAATTAAAAAAGAATTGATTTGATTATATTTTTAATGCAATTTAAATATTTTAATTTATTATTGAAGTGGAGATATTTTGAAACTAATATTAATTAATTGGTATTTTTAAAATTTTTTAATTATATACAATTAAAATTAAGCATTTTATATTTTTATGTAAATGATATAATTATCATTTTATAGTTAAATTCTAAGAAAAATAGATTAATAATAAAAATATAAATTCTAAATATTAGAAATAAATAATATAATATATTCAAGTAGAGGTATAATATAGTCAAGTAGAGGGGGCAAATATCACGACCCGAACTCAGAGGCACGTGACCGATACTAGGAAATAAAAAATATAAAGCTACCAAAACCCGTAGTAAGCCTTAAAAGAAAAACGCGGAATATTTAAACTTTGAGACCTTACAATAAATAATTAAATCATAATACACATTATGAAACTTATTTTTCTCAATATAATTTAAACCATAATATCATAGTGCATAAAATAAATAAACATCAATTATACAAATAATGTCTTAGTATACAATATTATAAATACATGATATCTCAAATAAAATTTACAGTTATACAGTTTTCTCTACTACGGTATACAAATATAAACATAATTAAGTAAATCTATGTAGAATAGTCGGTGACGAAGCTATACAGCGAAGAGAAGTAGGTCTAACAGAAAAATCCTAAACTCCTAAAAAAAATAAATTAAAGGGAGTCAGACCTTACTGAGTAAGTTAATAAAAAAATGAATACGATTTGAAAATCTCATGAAAAATAATTTTTTTATGGAAATATAATATAATTATAATTTTATACAAATCATTTGATATACATATAAGAAATCCATTTTTTTCAAAGGAAAGAATTAAATATTTAAATGCTTTTTAAAAAATTTCAATATAAAAATTTGGTAGAACTCGATTTATAAATTTTTATAACAATCACACGACTCACTTACATCCAAGACTGTCAGATCCCAAGAGCAAAACATCACCAAGATATACAGCCGTAGTCATATCACTTAATCCAATATCACTGGCGGTGTCCGAGAGCAAAGTATCACCAGACCATCGACCCCAGTGATTTAATAAATAATAATCTAAATTATACTGGTGGTGTTCGAGAGCAAAACATCACCAGACATTCAGCTCCAGTATTTATTAAATAAACAAATATTATACTATTGACGGTGTCCGAGAGCAAAGCATCACCAGAGTATCGGCCCTAGTAATATAATTAATAATCACATATTTTATTGGTGCAGACACAGTCCTGACCATCAGGTAGCCTGTTCTACCGTGGTTTATTTAAAATAATTGCAAATAAATAAAATAGGAAAAATTACAATAAATAACAATAAAATAAATCAACTATAAATTAAATCATGCAATATCCTATAAAAAAATACCGACTAGGATTTCATAAAATTAAATTCATAAGAATTTAATATGATTTAAATTAAAAGATCCGACCCTCAAATTAAATATTAACTTACAGGATAAATATGCTTCTCTGGCACGTCGTGTCTAACCTCGATTGGTAGATGTGACTGGAGGGGCAGCTAAAAGACAAAAAAGGAAAATGACAATCAGAAAATAGAAACCTAACTTCTATAGTTTTTAAGGAAGACTCGACTCGAACTCAAAATAACAATTTTTTTATTGACCCGGTGTCACGTTTTATGAAAAATTTACCGAAAATTCGGCAGAGTTTTTTCTATAAAACGGACATCCCTCTACCGAAGTAGAGTCAACACTGCAAATAAACACACTTCTAAATTCTATAGTAACTCAACACCTCGGGTTGAGACCCCAAACTATATAGATTCCTAACCGAGGTTCACAAAACACAATAAAGTAATTATTAAATATTAATATAGTAAATCACCAAAAACTATAAAAATTAATAATAAATCATAATATAATTTATTAAATTTTTAAACACTAAATAAAATTATTTTCCACCATAATTTCATAAAATTTTAAATAATAATATAATATTAATAAAAAAACCCAACTTTCCAAATATTCAACATAATATAGTCAAATTCAAACTTTATTTGTTCAAATAGTTTAAATATATTCTAATATTAATTAAAAACTCATTAAACCACAAAATAATAAATAATTTAATTTTTGAATAAAAATTTCAAAAAATAGTTAGTATTAATTAACTAAAAATAATAAATAATTTATAAAAATTATTTTAATACCACATTTTTATCTCAAAGTTAACTAAAACATAGTATTTAATTATAATATCAACAAAACATACCGTTTACCTATTATTTCAAAATTCACATAATAATAATAATTTTTAAAAAAAATTAAAAAAATTATCAAAAATTATTTTATCACTACTAAAATTACTAACATAATATACTAACACTAATTTACTCAAATATTCAACCAAAAATAATTAATTAACAACATTAACAAAATATACATAAAACTTAAAATACCCAAATAAATATACAAAATTCCATAAAATCAATTTAATTAATCTAAATCAATTTTTATATACTCTTAACCAAAATTAACCCCAAATAATTTAGATCCACTAATATATGTATAGATCAACCCAAAAATTAACCACATAATTAAAATAAAATTCTGGGTAATTAGTAAATATAATAAAAATCAACAAAAATATTAATGAACACAAAATCAACTAAATCAACTAACAACAACCCTAAACAACTAAAAATTAACCTGACAACAAACTAAAATCAACTACCTAACCACCAAGATCAACCAGAAATCAACTACAACAATTCTAACTAATTAACTTGAAACTCACCTACAACTGAAAATCAGATTCAGGGAAGGGTTGCTGATCTGCTGCTACTTCACACTGCTGGACCTGTTGCTGCTGGCGCTGCTTCCCTGCACGTTGTTGTTGTTGCTGCTGCTGCTGGTGCGATGAAAGAGGAAGAGAAGGTTGCTGTGTAGGGACAACAAGGAGGAGAAGAAGCAGCTGATGGGGAAGGAGTGGCCTGGTGCTAGTAGAAAAGGAGAGGGCAACAGGGGAAGAAGAGAAGAGAAGAAAATAGTAAGGAAGGGAAAGAAAATTTTTGACTTGAAAAAAGAGCTTTTTAACCAATTTTTGGTTTGAAATACACTTATATATATACATATATTTAGTAGTTAAAGTAATGCACAAACACACACACACATATCTATATACAACAACAATAATAATAATACTAACTCTAGTAAAATAATGCTATAAATAAATATTTGGACAATTAAAATAATAAAGTATGTGCATAAAATAAAAATGATGTAAAAATAATAATTGTATTAATAATTCTCAATATTTCTTCCCCCCTTACAGAAATTCATCCTCGAATTTCAAAGAAAAAAAATAAAGAATTACAAGGTTTATAGATGAAAAAGATAGGGATAGACGGCTTGCATCTCAATTACTGTCTCCCATGTACAGTCTTCTATTGTGTGGTTACTCCAAAATACTTTCACCATCGGAATCTCCTGGGAGCGAAGTTGATGAACCTGGCAATCCACAATCGCCACTGAATACTCCTTATAAGATAGATCTTTATTAAGCTCCACTGCTTGAGGCTAAAGTACGTGAGAAGGATTAGGAATATACTTCCTCAACATAGACATATGGAACACTGGATGGATTCAAGATAACTCAGGTAGTAACACCAGCCTATAGGCCACTTCCCCAACTCGTGATCGTATCTCGAAAGGTCCAATGTATCTCGGAGCCAACTTACCCTTCTTACTGAACCTCATAACTCCCTTCATTGGAGATGCCTTCAGAAACACCATATCTCCAACTAGAAAGGAAACATCCTTCTTTTTGGGATCAACATAACTCTTCTGCCTGCTGAATGTTATCCTCAACCTCTACTGAATGATGGGGCCTTTCTCAGAAGTAATCTGCACCAACTCTGGACTTGTCAGTTGTCTCTCATCAATTTCCCAACATAAGGGTGATCTACACTTCCTACCATACAGTGCTTCATACGGAGCCATCTCAATACTTGCATGATAACTATTGTTATATGTGAATTCAATTAGTGGCAAATGATTATCCCATTGACCTCCAAGATCCATCATGCACATTTGGAGCATATCCTCTAAAGTTTGAATGGTCCTCTCAGACTGACCATCAGTTTGAGGATGGAATGCTATGCTAAAGTCAAGTCTGGTACCCAATGCCTTATGCAACTCTTGCCAGAAAACTGATGTAAAAGTGGCTCCTCTGTTAAATATTATGCTCATTGGAACTCCATGAAAATAAAAAATTCTGCTGAAGTACAACCCTGCCAAACTGTCAGTGGAGTATGTCTTATTAATTGGCAGAAAATAAGCTGACTTAGTTAACCTGTCAATGATCACCCAAATAGCATCAAACCCACCTGTCGTCCGAGGCAAACCAGTCACAAAATCCATGGCAATCATATCCCACTTCCACTCTGGGATAGGCATGGGTTGTAATAATCCTGAGGGCCTCTAATGCTCTAGTTTCACCTGCTGACATGTGAGACACTTGGATACAAATTCTGCAACATCCTTCTTTATTCCATTCCACCAGTATGTATCCTTCAAATTATGATACATCTTGGTAGAACCTGGATAAATACTGTAAGTAGAAAAATGTGCCTTTTTTAAGATCTCTTTCCTCAGATCATCAACATTTGGCACACACAACCGAGTACCCAAGCGTAGAACTCCCTCATTGTCAATCATAAACTCTATGGATTAACCCTGTTGCACCTCAAACATAATTCTCTGTAACTGTGGGTCCCTTCTTTGAGCTGCCTTAACTCTATCTAATTACACAGACCGTACTCTGAACTGAGCTAAAAGGCACTTTTTAGTCACTTTCCACTGCAAACCTTGATTAATCAGCTCATGCAACTCCTGAATAATTGGTCTCCTCTCTGTACTAATATAGGCAAAACTACCTGTTGATTTTCTACTCAACGCATCAGCTGCTACATTCACGTTGCCTGGATGGTAAAGAATCGAACAATCATAGTCTTTCAGAAGTTCCATCCATCTTCTTTGCCTTAGGTTCAAATCTCTCTGCTTGAAGATATACTTTAAGCTGTTGTGGTCGGTGTATATCTCACAAATGACACCGTACAAATAATGCCCCCAAATCTTCAGTGTGAATACAACTGCTGCCATCTCTAAATCATGAGTAAGCTAATTATACTCGTGCTTCTTTAACTGCCTTGAAGCATAAGCAACCACTCTGCCATTCTGCATTAACACACATCCTAAACCTACATGGGAAGTGCCACAGTACATCGTGTATCCATTATCACTAGAAGGTAATGTCAGTACTGGAGCTGAAGTCAATAAATCCTTAAGCAACTGGAAATGCTCCTCACATCTATCATTCCATACAAATCTAACATTCTTCTGGGTTAGTCTAGTCAAAGGAGCAACAATCTTAGAGAAATTCTTAATAAATCTCCTGCAATATCCCGCTAAACCTAGAAAGCTTCTCACTCCAGTAACCGTTGTAGGTCTTAGCCACTTAGTGATCGCTTTTATCTTCCTGGGATCCACCTGAATGCCATTTTTAGACATCACATGGCCTAAGAATGCCACTTGGTCTAACCAGAACTCACATTTTGAAAACTTAGCATACAACTGATACTCTTTCAAAGTCTGCAGCACTAATCTCAGATGCATCACATGCTCCGCCTTATTCTTGGAATAAACCAGAATATCATCAATAAACACAATCACAAATTGGTCTAAATATGACCTAAACACCTTATTCATCAAGTCCATAAAGGCTACTGGGGCATTAGCCAACCCAAAGGACATCACCAAGAACTCATAGTGGCTATATCTAGTCCAAAATGTTGACTTGGGTACATCCTCACTTCTAATCCTCAATTGATGATACCCAGATCTTAAGTCAATCTTAAAGAAATGCCTAGCTCCTTGTAACTGCTCGAACAAATCATCAATCTTGGGGAGTGGATACTTATTCTTAATGGTAACCTTATTCAGCTATTTATAGTCAATACAACATCAAAGACTACCATCCTTCTTCTTTACAAAGAGAACTGGAGCACTCCAAGGAGATGTACTAGGTCGAATAAACCCCTTATCTAACAATTCCTACAATTGCTCTTTTAACTCCTTCAGCTCTACAGGTGCCATCCTATAAGGTGGTATAAAGATAGGATTTGTACCTAGCACAACATCAATTCAAAATTCTATCTCTCTATCCGACGGTAATCCAAGTAACTCCTCTAGAAAAACATTTGAGAATTCACGCACCACTAGTACCCTTTCCACTAATCCCATTTCTACTTGAACATCTCTGACTATAGCTAGATAGCCCTGACACCCTCTACTAAGCATCTTCCTAGCTGTAGTGGCAGAAATAAGGATACAAGATATAGAACTCTCAATACCTCTGAATTTGAATTCCTCATCACCAGGAATCCTAAAAATTACTTCCTTTGCTTGACAATCCACAGAAGTATAATACTAGGATAACTAGTCCATTCCCAGAATCACATCAAACTCGATCATATCCAGAAGGACTAAGTCTGCCAATAATTCTTTACTCTCTACTAACACAAGACAAGATGGAAAGAAAATGTCTATCTCTAACTCATCACTAAGTAGAGTCAAAAAAAATAAAGGAAAACTCATCTTGGAAGGAAGACAAGCCACTTTCGAAGAAAATAAAGGAGATACAAATGAACATGTAGCACCCGGATCAAATAAGACTCTCGCCTCAGAGTAACAAACTAGAATAATAGCTACTACCACAACGTTGGATGCCTACACATCTTGAGGAATCAGAGTGAAGACCCTAGCCTGACCATGTCTTGGCTGCTGTGAGGTGAATGGTTGAATCTATCCTCTACGTCAGCCTTGCTGACTTGCATACTGCATCGGTCGCTGTTGAGGGTACATGGGTGCCTGATACTGTTGAGGCACTTGCTGCAAGAGTTGGACAACATAAGGTGAAGATCCCTGAGCAAAAGATGTCTGGAATCCATAGTTCGAACAAGCTCTAGCGAAATGTCCAAACTGACCACATCTAATACACGCTCCTAGCATCAAGTGATAAGGACCCTGATGCACTCATCCACAAGTGGTACATGCACTAGCTCCAGACCCAGAATTGTTATGCCTAGAGCTCTTTCCACTACTGCTGCTAGCACTACCACCAAATCTAGTGGCCCTACTACTCCTGTGATCCTGAGTAAGGTAGTGCATACTAGTCTGATGTGCCTTGAACTGTCTGCTCTATTGAGAAGGGCCTGCTAACTGAGTACTCAAGCTACCTATCTGAAATACTGGCTGCTGCACCCTTTGGACAAGTCTGATAATGCCACTATCATATGGGTTAGGTATGGTGCCATGCTGGATGTATCTCTGCTCCAGCAATTTCGCCTCCTCTATAACACTCTCTAGACTATGACCCTCTAGTCGAATACCAAAATAGGCTAGGCCTAATCCAGTCACATATAGCTCAACTGCTCTGGTAAAATCATGTCTCACATCCTCAACATATCTCATTAGTCTGTAGAACTCTTGAGTATAGTCCTCAACTGATCGATCTCTCTTATCAATATTAAGCAGCTGCCATTTGTAGTTCTCTCGCATAGACAAAGGACAGAAGAATCTCATAAACTGCTCCTTAAATCCCAACCATGTCACCATCATCATGAAAGGCTGAATGGACTGCATAAACTAGTCCTAAGCTGCTGCTGAGACTGATAGATCCACAATCATAATCCTCTAGTAGTTAGAATACCCAGATCCGGTCCTGGACTCGATGGTATTAATGAAATCTAACGCGTTCCCAGTACCATCAAAGTAAACTTGCCCCACTCTGGAATATAACAAGGCTGCATAAGCATTTGACATCTCCTGAGTCTATCGTTGAAGCATTCGCTGCACAATGGGCATCGCCTGATTAAGAGCTGCCAAGCCCTGGTTAATACCCGCCATCCTAACTACAAAAGTTGCAGGATCCTCTGCTGGAATCTGAGGCTTTACAAGAGGCTGATCCCGCCTCTGAGCTGCTGCCACTCTAGCTCTGCCCCTACCTCTACCTCTAGGTTGAGGGGCAGAAGGGAAAATCTCATCCTGAAATGACAGTTTACCATCATCAAGTTCTGCATCTACAATAGGGGCATTCTGAGCATGCCTCATTTTGAAAAGATAAGAAAACCAAGATTTAAAATAAGATAGGAATATAGACTCAGATGCTGAATCCAAAAGATAAGAAATCAACAAACGATGTTTAACAACCTAAGTACCATGGTATTATGAGAAAAAGACAGACATCGACAGTTAAAAGCATGAAAAATGAGCCAAAGCTTTGATACCAACTTTGTCACGACTCGAACCCATGGGCATGTGACCGACACTAAGGAATAGGAAAGCACAAAGCTATCGAAATATATAGTAAGCCTTTAAAGAAAAATGCGAAATATTTAAACTTTGAAACCTTACAATAAATAATTAATTCACAATGCACATTATCAAACTGATTTTTTTCAATATAATTTAAACCATAATATCATAATGCATAAAATAAATAAACATCAGTTACATAAATAATGTCTCAGTATACAATATTATAAATACATGATATCCTAAATAAAATATGCAGCTATATAGTTTTCTGTACTACGGTACACGAATATAAATACAACACAACTAAGTAGACCTACGTAGAATAGCCGGTGATGAAGCTACACGGCGAAGAGAAGGAGGCCTAACAAAAAAATCCCAAACTCCTAAAAAAAATAAATTGAGGGGAGTCAGACCTCACTAAGTAAGTTAATAAAGAAATGAATGCGGTTTGAAAATCTCATTAAAAATAATTTTTTTATGAAAATATAATATAATTATAATTTTATTCAAATCGTTTAATATACATATAAGAAATCCATTTTTTTAAAGGAAAGAATTAAATATTTAAATATTTTTTTAAAATATTTAAGTATAAAAATTTGATAGAACCCGATTTATAAATTTTTATAACAGTCACACAACTTACTTACATCTAAGACTGTCGGACCCAGAAAGCAAAGCATCACCAGAATACACAGCCGCAGTCATATCACTTAATCCAATATCACTAGTGGTGTCCGAGAGAAAAGCATCACCAGACCATTGGCCCTAGTGACTTAATAAATAATAATCCAAATTATACTGGCAGTGTACGAGAGCAAAACATCACTAGACCTTCAGCCCCAGTATTTATTAAATAAACAAATATTATACTACTGGCGGTGTCTGAGAGCAAAGTATCACCAGACCATCGGCCCAAGTAATATAATTAATAATCACATATTTTACCGGTGCGCACATGTTCATGATGAAACCCATCAGATAGCCAGTTCTACTGTGGTTTATTTAAAATAATTGCAAATAAATAAAATAGGAAAAATTACAATAAATAATAATAAAATAAATCAACTATAAATTAAGTCATGCAATATCATATAAAAAAATGCCGACTAAGATCTCTTAAAATTAAATTCATAAGAATTTAATATGATTTAAATTAAAAGATCCGACCATTAAATCAAATATTAACTTATAGGATAAAGACGCTCCTCTGGCACATTATGTCCGACCTCGATTGCTTGACATGACTGGAGGGGTGGCTAAAAGACAGAAAAGAAAAATGACAATCAAAAAATAGAAACCTAACTTCTATAGTTTCTAAGGAAGACTCGACTCGAACTCAGAATAACAATTTTTAGATTGACCTGGTGTCACATTTTACGAGAAATTTACCAAAAATTCGGCAAAGTTTTCTCTATAAAACAGACTTTCCTCTATCGAAATCAAGTCAATCCTGCAAGTAAACACACTTCTAAATTCCACAGTAGCTCAACACCTCAGGTTGGGACCCCAAACTACACAGATTCCCAACCGAGGTTTACAAAACACAATAAAGCAATTATTAAATATTAATTTAGTAAATCACTAAAAACTATAAAATTAATAATAAATCATAATATAATTTATTAAATTTTTAAAACACTAAATAAAATTATTTTCCACCATAATTTAATAAAATTTCAAATAATAATATAATATTAATAAGAAAACCCAACTTTCCAAATATTCAGTCAAATTCAAACTTTATTTGTTCAAATAGTTTAAATATACTCTAATATAAATTAAAAACTCATTTAAACCACAAAACAATAAATAATTTAATTTTTGAATAAAATTTTCGAAAATAGTTAGTATTAATTAACTAAAAATAATAAATAATTTATAAAAATTATTTTAATACCACATTTTTATCTCAAAGTTAACTAAAACATAGTATTTAATTATAATATCAACAAAACATACCATTTACCTATTATTTTAAAATTCACATAATAATAATAATTTCTAAAAAAAAATTAAATAAATTATCAAAAATTATTTTATCACTGCTAAAATTACTAACATAATACTAACACTAATTTACTCAAATATTCAACCAAAAATAATTAATTAACAACATTAACAAAATATACATAAAACTTAAAATACCCAAATTAATATACAAAATTCCATAAAATCAATTTAATTAATCTAAATTAATTTTTATATACTCTTAACCAAACTTAACCCCAAATAATTTAGATCCACTAATATATGTATAGATCAACCCAAAAATTAACCACATAATTAAAATAAAATTCTGGGTAATTAGTAAATATAATAAAAATTAACAAAAATATTAAATCAACATAAAATCAACTAAATCAACTAACAACTACCCTAAATAACTAAAAATCAACTTGACAACGAACTTAAAACAACTACCTAACCACCAAGATCAACCAGAAATCAACTATAACAATTCTAACTAACTAACCTAAAACTCACCTACAACTGAAAATCAGATGCAGGGAAGGGCTGCTGAAGGAACCAGGGTTGCTGATCTGCTACTGCTTCACACTGCTGGACTTGCTGCTGCTTCTCTACATGTTGCTGCTGCTGTTGCTGGTGCGAGGAAGGAGGAAGAGAAGGTTGCTGTGCAGGGACAACAAGGAGAAGAAGAAGCAGTTGATGGGGAAGGAGTGGCCTGGTGTTGGCGGAAAAGGAGAAAGCAGCAGGAGAAGAAGAGAAGTGAAGAAATCAATAAGGAAGGGAAAGAAAATTTTTGACCCGAAAAAAAGAGCTTTTTGACCAATTTTTGGTCTGAAATACACTTATATATATACATATATTTAGTAGTTAAAGTAATGCACAAACACACACACACACACACACATATACAACAACAATAATAATAATGCTAACACTGGTAAAATAATGAAATAAATAAATATTTGGACAATTAAAATAATTAAGTATGTGCATAAAATAAAAATCATATAAAAATAATAATAATATTAATAATTCTCAGTATTTATATAAAATAAAATAGTTTAAAAAAATATTCAAGTTATTACAGCAAAAATATCTACTCAATTAACGGTAATTGTAATGGAAAATTTGGTGGGAGAAGTAAATAGTATAACTTTACAAAATAGAAGGGGGAGATAATATAAATTTTAAATGTCAAGAACCAAGTAGTATAATATATCAAACTAGAGGGGCAAATAGTAATTCACTCTTAGATCAATAATACTTTTTTTGTTCACTTTTGGTTTATTTTTTGTATATTTTAAATTTATTTTTCATATATGAAATTATCTCTTATAATTTTATTCACATTTATGAAAAATACTAAACAATTTCATTATATTTTTCATTATTTTTATTGAATATATTATTATTTTTATTATTATTATTATTATTATTACTATTATTATTATTATTGTTGTTGTTGTTGTTGTTGTTATTGTTATTATTATAATTATTATTATTATTGTTACTATTCTTATTCTTCTTCTTCTTCTTCTTCATCTTCTTATTATTATTATTGTTGTTGTTGTTATTGTTATTATTGTTGTTGTTGTTACTACTATTATTATTATTATTATTATTATTATTATTATTATTATTATTATTATTATTGTTGTTGTTATTATTATTATTATTATTATTATTATTATTATTGTTCTTCTTCTTCTTATTGTTATTATTATTGTTATTCTTCTTCTTCTTATTATTATTATTATTTTAGTATTATTATTATTATGTCTACTATGTTAACAGTTTTGTTCATTGTGATTGGCATATAAATTCCAAAGGCATGAAACTTGAAATGTTTTTTGTTTACTTTTTATTTATTTTCCGTAATTTAGTTTCTATATATTTTTAGTTTATTTGCTGTATATGAGACAAATAACATAACATCGGCCTAATATATATACACAAATTTATATTCAGAAAATTTTCTATGATCATAAAACAAAAAAATCTATATAATCAAAATTCTAATTATTTATCAAAAACTAATGTGAAATTTGTAATTTAAGTATGTTATTATTATAGGCGATGGGGTTTAACGTGCGCCCAAATATTCGACAACCATGACACTTTATGAGCTTAAGACTCACTAGGAAATACAATAGAGGCTTATAGCTCAAGTTGGAGATGAGAGTTGCCATGTGGATGAGAACTTGGACATACTTTTACAGCAACTAGATCCCATGGAGGGTCCCCAGTAGCCATCCTCAGAGATTGAGTTCAGAAACTGGGCATGAGCTTTTGAATGCTCATTCAACCTTACAGTTTGCTTCCATTTGTGTTTTGTGTCTTATTACTTTTAATTGTTGAATTATTTCCATATTTACATACAAAGTTACAATTGCCTCCAAATTATTCTCAAGTTTTATAGTTAAGTTCATGTGATTAATTAATTCCAATTGCATGCAATTTGGTCTATCATTATATAGTCAAAATACAAAATAATCAATCAAATGTAAAGTAAATAAATGCACATGCAAAGAAAAAAGGGGGGGGGGGTGAAAAGAATTACAACCCTTTTTCATGCAAGCAAAATAGATAAATAAAAACAAAATAAATGCACACATAAAGAAAAGAGGGAGGAGAAAAGAATTACACCCTTTAATCATGCAAGATAACTATAAATAAATAAAATAAAATGAAAATAATAAAGAATAATAAATGTCTCCTAAATTAAGGTTGACTAGTTGGTGACTTAATTGTCACTCAAATTAATTCCTGAAAATTAAAGGTAATTAGCTTTACAAATGAAAAACTTACAAAAGAAACAACAATAAATTCTTAAAAATAAAGTGAAATAAACAACAATAAAACAATTGCACTTAACTCAACCATAGAAACTATAATTAATAAATAAAATAAATGCAATGAAATGAAATAAATAAAAATAACAAAATGACAACTAAATGAAAGAAAATGCATAAACAATCAAAGTTTCATAAAAAAATATAGCATGCAAGAAAAAATAAAAATAATCTAACTAGAATCATGTCATGACCCAAACTAGGAGTCATGACCGGTGCTAGGGAACGAGAATTTTTTCGAATCTGGAACCCGTAGCAAGCCTTAGAAAATAAAATCGTGCAATAAATGATTAAAAAGTATGACAGAATTAAAATTTTTCAAATCAATATATAAAATAAATACTCCAAATCCTTTCATAAATAAATATATATATACAATGTTCGGATACAACTCTCTGAGTATTAAATATCAAAACAAAATAATACTCTCCTGATACAATAACACTACTACTGCAGTTTCTAGAATACAAATCAGAATTCAAGATATACATGTACATAAAATAGCCGGGACAAAAGAATACCGGTTAGGAACTCTACTACTAAGGTCTGACGATATAGGATCTCCTGAAAAAAATAATTGAGGGGAGTCAGACCTCACTGAGTGAATTATCATACTATATATACATGTAATCTAAACCATAACAATCAGGCATTCTTATATATATATGTATATACACACATTTCACACAAATGCCAAACTCTGCTTTTGTATATATAATAGATGCAGAAAACATTTATTTTAATACGTGAAAGATCAAATAGAACCCTATTAATCGCAACCTTAATCCATCATATCATCACTCTAAACATATAGGCTCACTTAAATCCAAATAGATCATTTATTCCATTCTGGACAATAGACTGGCCCCGAGACACTAAGTCAACCGAGCTCTAGCAGTCTGACTGTCAGTGTGATTGGCCCCGAGATATTTGGTCAACCGAGCTCTCGCAATCACACTCTCAATCACATCACATCTCAATTAAATCAATTAAATCAATCAAATCATAATCAATCAAATCGTAATCACCACAATTAATTCCTCACTCAAACCTAAATCTATCGCACCGGTACGTACATGGTCCTAGTACTGCCCACTAGGTATCACGTTTTATTGATATCCTTCATTTAAAATAAATCATTCATATGGAAAATAAATAATGCAGAATAATAATCATAATGATAAAATAAAACACATATATACTAGAAATATACCTAAAATAAACTAAGTATATTTCGAGTGTATATATGTCAGATCAATTCAGATCAATTATAAAATATACCGAAAATAAATCATATATATATACCAGAAATATACCTAAAATAAATTAAGTAAATTTCAAGTATATATATATATATATATATATATATATATATATGTAAAATAAACCAAGATAAATCATGAAATATACTAAAAAGAAAATAAACCAATAGTATACTATAAGCATGCTGAGTTTAAATCAATAATTAAACATGTATATATTTAGAAGTATATATTAAAATATACCAAGAATATACTTAAAAATAATCTAATTATAAATCAATAATATGACATGCAATTATTTAAGAATATACTTAAAATATACTAAAAACATACCCTAAACATTGTTTAATAAAATAATCATTAATAAATATACATATATCAAAAATAAACCCTAAATGTATAAAAAAAAATATGCACACGTATACATAAGGATATATTAAAAATAAACTAATATTATACCAAATCATATTGTAATTTAAATCGATGTTAATAACATATAATGAAAATGAAAAATTCTAAATCATGCATTCTATATGCAATGCATATATATACAGTATAATAACTCAATGGTGTGCACTCCTCAAGACAGACTCAGCTGACCTGCTCTGTTAGGCCTCGGTCTCAGCGTAGCTAGAAAAATAAAATAGCAACCATCAGAATAAATTCTAACTCTACGCTTCTAGAATTACTATGGAAAGACTCAATCAAAAATTCAAAACTAGACTCGGACAGGTTGTCACGTTTTACGAAAAATCTACTGAAATTTCGACAGAGTCTCCTCTGTAAAACAGACATCTTCCTACAAAAGTAGGACCGATCCTGCATAGAAAACACACTTCGAATACAAAATTCTTCCAACTTCTCGGTCTGGATCCCAAACTACAATTTCTTTCGACCGAGGTCCACAATTCACCACAAGATACAATAAAATATACATAATTTCAACAAATACCAAAAATTTCCTTTAAGTATAAAAATATGGCAATTTAAACATTAAAAACATAAAAAATAATTACTTTACCCGTAATTACTTAAAAACCCTAATAATAATATAATATAAGTAAAAATCGATATTTCTCGAAAAATACATCAATATTAATAAAATTTCATTTTATAAATCCAAATTACTTAATTAATCCATAAACATACTAAAAGTTACTAAAAACTCATTTATTTACAAAAATAATATATTATATATAATTTGAAAATAATTTTCAAAAAATAGTATTAATTAGTTAAAAATAGTAAATAATTTATAAAAATCATTTTTATACTTAAAATAATTATTAAAACCAATTAAATTCAATATTTAACCAAAATTACTACCAAATTACCAAAATGCCCCTAGTATACAAAAATACACATAAAATACTAATAATATTCAAAAATTCAATAAAAATTATGTAATTACTCAAAATTTATTTCCTCAACATATTATTCACTAAAATCAATAAATACACCTAATTAACCAATAATTACTATAAAAATACATATTTAATCTAATAATTCCAAAATACACAGAAATTATATAAAATTCCATAAAAATTATATAAATTCATAAAAATTATTTTATCAACAAATAACCTTCTAATATCAACTAAAACATACAATTAAACTCTAATTTCAACCAAAATACACATTTAGCTCAACTATACAATATTTACATAAACTAAAATATTCATAAAAATTATATAAAAAATCCCAAAAATTAATTTATCCACACCAAAATTAATAAAAATATATAATAACAATAATTTAACCAAATTCATAATTTAATTAATTTATTAACGAAAATATATTTTTAAGAATTAAAATATTCAATAATTAACCAATAATTCAAACAAAATCAGAAAAATAAATTAAAAATATCTATAAGTAGATTAAGATGCATAGATCAATATTTCAAAAAGAAATTATCAAAAAAACAATTAAACTCAAGCTAAAAAAATTTAAGAAGAAATTTGACATAAACCAAAATCAATCAAAACTTACAAATGAACAAGTTTAAGCTTGAATGGAGCTTGGG
Organism: Mallotus nudiflorus; assembly: GCA_947683625.1. NCBI lineage: Eukaryota > Viridiplantae > Streptophyta > Magnoliopsida > Malpighiales > Euphorbiaceae > Mallotus > Mallotus nudiflorus. The sequence continues at coordinate 372,867 of CANTUR010000179.1, read as the reverse complement.
ATCGTCTTCCCCATAACTTAGGGAGTTGACCGCGCTAAGGAAGCCGAGCTCCTACCACCAGGAAGTCACCAGTGATCGCTGCTGCCGCTGCTGATTCTGCATGCTGTCCACCAGCGAGAAGAGGAAGAAGAAGGTAGGGGAGAAGAAGAAAGGAGATGGCGGCTCATGGCAGGTTCAGATGGCATTGGAAATGACTGGAAGATCGCGAAGAAGAAGAAGACGCACAGTAAAAAGAGGGGATCGGGATTTGCAGGAGAAAGGGAGAGAAAATAATGTTTTGTATGTATATATATATATATATATATATATATATATATATATATATATTACACTATAACTTTATAATATAAAATAATAATAAACTTTAGTTTAATTAAATCTCTACCACAAATAAATACCCATATATATAAACACACATATATAAAATAATAAACAGATAATATACATGCACATATACAATAAACAATAAATAATAATCATAATTCTAATGAAATAATTTAATAATAAATAAATAATGTAATTCAATTAAAAATAATGATAATAAAATTATAATGCACTAAGAGTTAATATTAATAAAATAACACTATCAAAAATAATAATTATCAATAATGTAAATCAATAAAAATAAAATAATAGTGATGTACTCAAGATATTAACATTAAAAAAATACTGTGATAATAATATCACATGATAATTATAATAATAACTTACATAAAATAACAATGAAAATAATAACATTAATAATGGTAATGGAATACTTTAAAAATATTAATAATATTCAAATTACGTCAATTAATAAAATAATGTTAGTATTTAAAAATAATATTAAAATATCCATGCACTAAATTAATGCATATAAAATAAAAGTATTCAATAATAATAAATATACATAATAGGATTTAACGTCTAAAATAATAAGTTCCAAAATAATGAATTTACGTAGAAAATTCAATCAAACATAAAATAATGATAATAAATCACAAAATAAAAAAATAATTAAATATAACTTTCAAACTTTATTAATACTGCATATCTCATTATTTAATAAAATAATTTAAAAAATTAGAGTTATTACAAATCATCAACTTAATAATTTATTAAAAATGAAATTATTTATATGACAAATAATATAACATGAAGAAAATATTAAAAACTAAATTAAAATCAAACAAATCATATAGAAATTATACCAAATAAATTATTCAACAATTAATAATTCAACAAATACTATTTACTAAATTTATTAGCATTACTACTTGAGACTAAAACTAAAAAATAAAATTAACTAAAATATCTAACAAAATTAAATAGTCCAACTTTACTAAATTTATTAAAGGATAAACAAAGATTTAAGTATATATATATATATATATATATATATATATATATATATATATATATATATATATATATATATATATATATATATATATATATAATCATGAGTAATTAACATTAAAACATAAACATAAGTAAATAAAATATTTCATAGAAAAATTAAAATAAAATTAATAACTAAAAAACAACACAATGACATTAAATAAAATATGAATGAGAAAAAAAGAACAAAATATTAATCACAATAATACAAGAAAATATAATTGAACAAATAAAATAAAGGTAAAATAGGAGATATAATATATATTATAAAAAATACTAAGTAAAATGGTAAACAAAAATAATTAATTAAACAGAATGATAAATAGATAAAATGAATTAAATTAAAATAAGTAAAAAAAAAGGAAGAAGAAAAAATCCAATGACAAAAGATAAAACAAGGGCAAAAATTGCGTAAACAAAAAATAAAAAACAATAGAAAAATAAAAAGTCGAAGTCACCAATAATTTAAAAAGGAGTTAAAAAATTACTAACCATATGAAAAATTAATTGTATAAAATAATTTGCCTCAGATTAATGGCTGGAAAGTAGTGACTCCTCTAACTTTAATTCTAAAATGGCTTTCTTTTTCAAAACCTCCCAAAATGGCTTTTTCTTTTTCCTTTTTTAGCTCTCTTTTTACTCTCTCTTGTTTTTTAAGAGATGCCCCCTCTATTTCCACCTTCTTTCTCTCTCTCTCTCTTATCCAAGATAGAAATTTCATTATTAAACATAAAGATTACATCAATCATATAAGGGTTTTTCTAGCTACTATAATATAGTCACCCAATAATAAAAAAATACAATTTGAAAGATGATTACAACAACAAATAACATATCAAAATAAAAAAACCACATATCACTTTGTAATTCAAAAATATTGACAATTAAAAGCCAAAGGATGAAAAGAGAAGTTGAATACCAAGTAAATTGGGTAAAATTCTTTTCATTTTCCATTAAACTATAGGTGTGGTGAGACCTATTTGAATACCTCATTTTTGAGGGATAGTAGAAATAAGACAAGCTCTTGATCTTCAGGTGAGTCAAATTAAAAGCTCTCTTGATTATCGGTAAGTCGAATCACGCACATTCAACAAAATTTTGATGTTGTTGTTGTTGATACATCTCTCAAATCTTGATAAAACCCACAAAGGAAGTAGCACAAACATAGCCATAATGCTAGATTTTACTAAATTATTGAAGAAACATAGGATTTACTATAAAAAATACTAAATAAATTGGTTGGGCTGCCGTCCGGCCAAGGAGGACAATAGCCCCACCTTATGGTTGTGCGACGGTAGTTGGAAATTATAGTAAGAAGAGAGAAAACCCTAAAGAAGAGAGAATTGATTGGCTAGTTTTTTTCCACCTTCTTTCTCCCTTTTTATTTTTCTCTCCCAAAAAATATCTTCCCTTTTTCTCTCTAACTCCTCCCCCATTTCCCCTTTTTCCTTTTTTAGCTAACCTCCCACTACCCTCCTCCTTTCTTTAACTTACAAAAAAATCTTTTCCTCCTCTTTTTTTTTGTTTTGTTTTGTTTTTAATTATTTTTTGGGGCCAAAGACCCATTTAAATAAATTGGATTTGAACTTTTTTTTTTGTCATTACTTCAATGGGCTCATCATTTGGGCTTTTCATCATTGGATTTTTTTTTTGAATTTAGGTGGGTCAAAATTGAGTGTCAACAATTATAATTTTGTCCTAAAACTAATTTATATCTATTTTTTAATCATTTTTTAGCTGGGAAACAACAAATCTTGAAAACTTGATGTGTAACTCTTCTCGAAGTTTTCTTGTATGTCATTAGCAACAATTTTTTATAGTAAAATAATTTATGGCTATTAGTTTAATGCTAAAAAAAATGTTAAAAACAACATAATACTTATAATAATTGAATATAATTAAAATAATAACTATAATAATTGAATAATATCAAAATGTTATTATTCATTATGTACAAATTTAATAATACTCATGATTGAAAGTAATTGGTGGTGCATTTTAGCAAAATCAACAATACATTTAAGTAATAAAACCTTTAAGCAAATCATTTTACGTAAACAAATTCTTAGAATAAAATAATAAATAATATTCACAAATAATAACAATAATATATAAATAAAATTTAAAATTTTATTAACACTGCACATTTTAAAATAATTTTATATTATTTAAAATATAGGGTTATTACACTTATACTTCAGAATTGCACTTTCTATTCCATAAATTCTAATAGCCCATTCTGATTTTTCCTAAGTCCTAAGCTAGGCATGAAGTTCCTCTTATCCAATTCATCATGTGCAAATAACTAACGACTTTTAACTATACTTAATGATTTAAATGATCATATCATAAATATAGCATGGAACAAACAATGAATCTAAGAAACAAAGCAAGTAGGTAAACAAAAAACTTATGCAAATCTACAAGTTAATATTAAAAAAAATGAAGATTATTAATGTTTTATGAGCTTTCTTTTTAAAATGGTTAGTCCTTAGAGACAATTTTTTATTTTGATCTTCCTTTGAATGCAAGAGTTTCTCCTTCTTCCTTCCAAAAAATGGACCTTTTAGCTAACTCTCCCCCCATTTCCTTCTTAATAATGTCCCTTTTTTTCAGAGCTCTCCTTCCTCTTTTCATGCTTATCTCCCTAAACTTCCCCCCTTAACTCTCACTCCTATACCTTTAAATAACTATAAAATTTTATGGTTCCCTCAAAAAAACAAAACTATAAAATTTTATAATTATTTATATAAATTTAAAACTATATACTTTTACACTATAATTACATAACATTAAATTGTAATTATTATCTATTAATTAATATTATATAATATATACTTAATCTTATCATCTTTGTCCTATTAATCTATTCAGGTTTATTGTGTATTTGTTGGAATTTTCAAGTACAATTATGTGAGTTTTTGTCATTAATTTGTTTTGGTGTGGATATCATTTCTTCTAAGCAGGCCCGACCTTAGACATAGACCCCTAAAATTTATGCTTAGAGTCCCTCCAAATATAATATATATATATATATTAAAAAAATTTAAAATAATTTTTTATCTCATTGTATTTTTTCTAAAATTAGTCACTTTATTTTATTTACAAAACAAAATTTATTTTTTAAATAACTTTACTATTAAATATGTAAAATAAATTTATTCAATGGTATTAAAAGTAAATATAAATAAAATTACAATTTAAATTTATTCATCTATTTTTTATGTTGTATTTTGTTACTTTTCAATGAAATTATTTATTAGATAATTTTATTTTTATTTTTAGAAGCCTTCCATGCCTTTTGACAAGACATCCACCTTTCTGTCCTATCATTACACACCTTTTCAGTCTATTTTTGCTCTTAAAAGTCTCATTTTCACGTAACATGGTCAGGTTATTAAGGTATGAGTCCACTTACTTATTACTACTAATTTTCTATTTAATGTCTATGCAAGTGGATGGTGAAGAGGCATCGCATCACCGAAGTGGTCGCTATAGAGGCGGTGCCTCTTTGGCCTTAAACTGTAGTTGGGCCTTTGGGCTAAAGTGGACTTAGGCTTAGTTATTAGACTTGGTCTTTTGGGTTAAGGCTTGGACTTTATATGGATGGGAACATGGGCTTTTAGGTCCATTTTCAAGAAGGTTTTTAGTTTTTCTTGCATTCAAGCTTTGCACATTCTCATCATTAGGCTTCCTTGCAGGCCGATCAAATTGAGCAGCCATAATTTGCCCCATATTATAGGCCAATTAAATTGGGTGTCTACACAAGATAAAACACATAAAAATATATAATAAACTTTAAAATTAATGCAAATTTAACAAAAAAAAAACTTACAATATGAATGGCCACAAAACTTGAATTGAAAGCATTTTAAAATTAAATACATCATAAAACTATTCAGAAATAGGATCTTAGCATGAAATACTCATAATTAATCAAATCAAGTAATTCAATTAAAAGCAACTTAAAGTGTCAGAAAATAAGAAAGAACGAGCGACGTCTGATCTTTAAGGCGTCACCTAGTGCCATTAAGGTGATGTAAACTTGCCTTAGGCCACAGAGGCAATGCCTTTTTAATCTGGTGCCTTTTGGATGGCTTTTCATAGAACAAAATAATAAAGCTCCTATTCTTTACCAGAATCCGAATTGTAGTTTATATGATCAAAATAAATAACAACAAAGGCACAAATTTCAACAATTAATTACACAAATATATTTTATATGTAAGAATTCGTTTAAATAAGTGGAATAAAATCAAAGAGAATTATTAAAAATTAATAAACATAGAGGACTTTACTACTTTATGGATTTTTGCTTTGAAAAATGTTTTTCCCTCATAAGTTGAATTCTATTCATAACACTTTTGAATGTAAGTCCCGCTATGATCTTCTAAGAATGAAACTCAAAACCCTTTTCTTATTTTTCAAAATACCTTTATATTTTTGTCAGTCCCCTCTCTTATTCGTAGAATGTTTTTTGTTCTCTTCTTCCCTTCTCTCTCTTAAGTTCTCCTCTTTATTTTTTTAGAATGGAACCAAAATCGCCTATTTTAATTCCATTAACCTTCATTTAAGTTTCATTTAAGAGCCTTTACCAGAAACGTCCCCTATTACTCTTGGAACGTGTGGCAGCCATTTTAGGAGTCTGTAACATCCATTTCAGAAAATAAGATGGTAGCTCTGAGGCAGCACCTCAGTGAAGAGGCAGCACTTCATCAGTTTATTGCCATAGAGGCGGTGCCACTACATTAAGGTGTCGCCTCATTGGCTCTAGGCTGAGGCTATTTGGGTTGATGGGCCCTATAAGCTTTTGGGCTTCTTTTTTTTTCTTGGGCTTAATTTTGAGCCCATGGTCCACTTCCAAGGAAAGTGAGGGCTTTTGGTCCATTTTTAAGAGTTTTAGGCTATTTTTTACATTCAGTGCTTGTTTCATTTCATCATCATGTTTTCTTTGTGGGTCGATTAAACTGGATATCTACAGTTTGCCCCCATGCTTTTCAAAAATTGAAATGCATAAAATGAAATAAGATTTATGAAAAAACATAACAAGGAAAATATCAGTTATCTTTGCACCATCGACCTTAGGATATAGCTCGAGAGGTAGAATGTTGATACCTCTATCAGCAAATTCAGTCTTATACACTGTCAACCTTAGGGCACAACCCAAGAAGTGAACTACTAATACTTCTATTACTAACTTGATTTTCATAAAATAATTTTCAACACACACTTATAAAATTTTCAAAAGGATACAACTTTATCTTAGGGAGATTATTTGAACTTCTAATGCCATCAGCCTCGAGGTACAATCTGAGAGGTCATCTTCTTAAAATCTGTGTCATCAGCCTCAGGATATAACCTAAGAGGTCATCTTTTCAAAAGTTGTGCTACCAGCCTCTGGGTATAAACCCTACAGGTTAAATTTTTTGAATTCTGGACCATCAGCCTCTAGGTACAAACTCGAGAGGTCAAAATTTTAAACTTTATACTGTCAGCCTTGGGGTTTAAACCTAAAGGCAATCTTTTTAGAATCTATGCCATCAGCCTCAGGGTACAACCTTAGAGGTCAGTTTTTTCAAAATTTATGTTGTTAGCCTCAGGGTACAAACCCGAGAGGTTAAATTTTTAAACTTCATGCCATTAGCCTTGAGGTACAAACTTGAGAGGTAATTTTTTTAGAATATATGCTACTAGCCTTAGGGTACAAACCCGAGAGGTCATCTTCCTCGAAATTTATACCGTCAGCCTCGAGTTACAAAGTTGAGAGGTCAAATTCTAAATTCTAATACTTTAATAAAAAAATCTATCTATTACACGTCAATCTCAAGGTATAACTTGAGAGGTGAAAAAATTGATAATAATCTTGTTATACAAGATGGGAGCCTAATAGCCATTTTCGACTTTAGGTGAGGTTAACTAAATAAATACCATATAGCCTTTAGGGTGCCAGGTAAGGTAAATCAAAATAGGCTATATAACCTCATGAGCATCAGGAAAAATAAAAGAAAATAAACCATATAGCCTCATAGGCATTAGGCGAAATCAATCAAAACAAGCCATGTAGCCTCACAGGTGTTAGGCAAAATTAATCAAAATGAGCCATGTAGCCTCTGGGGGCATTAGGCATGGACAATTAAAATGTGCCATATAGCCTCTAGGGCATTAGGCAGGAATAATCAAATATGCCATATAGCCTTTGGGCCGTCAGGCGGGGACAATAAAGTGTGCCATATAGCCTCTGGGGCATTAGGCAAAGTCAAGCAAAACAAGCCATATAACCTCATGGGTGCCAGGTGAAATCACTATAGCAAGATTGCATCCTATGCATTAAAGCTAACTCACTATTGGAAAACACATTAAAAAAGGTTCAAAACATACTTGTGATTTTTGAAAGCTTTCAAAAATTATTTGACAACATAATCTCGTGTGGTGTGTGTAATGCTTATGAAAAACATGCATTGCTATAATGTGCCTAAGTATGAGATGTCACAACAATTTTTATAAAAAATTCAAATACAAAAAATTTCATGTATGCAAGAGCTAAGAGAAACAAGAAATCTTGAATGATTTAGCCAAATGCCTTTTCTATTTAGAGTTAATATTTAGGAACTAGCCCTTATTATATTAAAGAACACAGATTCAAAAATCAAGTCTATTAGAGACTATCATTGAGACCAGTATTATCAGATGGAATAAAAATTAAGATCCTCTTATGATTAAATTGGGATGATGATAACAAATACCTTATGTTTGGTCACTTCCTTAAAATGCTTTACTGTTGTAGGACGGTAATGATTGACCCTTAATGTGGAAAAAAATGCTTTATTTACCTGCAGTTTTTGCCACTCTTGAGGTTCGTACAATAGTAAACATTACCCCCCAGTTGAGAAATTGATAGACTGCATCATTCTTACATCACAAAGCAGAATCTTATGAGCTCTCAAATTACTCTTCTTAGAATGAAAGTGCAATCAATTTTATTTTATATTCCCTATTTTGCCTAGGCTATCCCCTTTCTAGAAGTTTTCAAACCTAGTTAGGTCTTTCGTTTCTCTGTCTTTTTATTTTTTCTCTTTTACCTAGGCCACTCCCTTTTTGGGAGTTTTTAACCTAGTTGGGTGGTTGCAAATTCCTGATGATGATTGATCACTATTTTGTTACGCTTGATGTCCGTGTTGCTCTTGTTGCTAATTGTTGGACATTGATGTCACTCACATTGTTGATTGTTGTGAAACTTGTAAAAAGTCCATATCTAACACTTTATATGCTAACTTTATATCAGTTATGACTATCTTCCTAATTACTTCTTTGTTATAATTAGACATGCTATCTTATGCTTGTTATTGATCAACCCTTTGTGAGTTTTCTGACCAACTATTTTTCATCTTACCATTGATGGAAATTTTATCTTTGATATTAAGAGGACTTTCAAAGGGTTACACAGGATTGACTTTTCAAATGTCTGTGACATAAAGATTTTTTTTTCTTTTTCTCTCTTTCTCCTCATTCCTCTTTTATTTTCATTTTTCCTTTTCTTTTTCTCTTTCTTTTTTTTCATTTTTCATTTTATTTTTTAGTATCCACTTTTTTGGTGAAAATGGTGAATTCATTTAAGGAGAAGCTGAGATTGAAAGTGCCTGAAGGAAAATTGAAAGTCAATTCTCACATTTAGTTTTCTTATTTAATGTCTTTTTTTCTTTTTCTGTTTTTGAGATCTCTCTCTCTCTCATTCAAGCATACGATTGTATGTATAATCATATAAATTTATAATCACGTAAATTAGGCAACCAGACATTTATTAGCATAGAAGAAAATTGTTGCAACAGAACATCGTTCAAAATCATTACAACTAAAACTAACAATACTTATTCATGAGTGCTCAAATTCAAGTCAACCTCAACTTGTACTCCAAAATGTTACAGTTCTTTGAAGTCTTTTATGCCTATGTCCTTTAATTTACTAGCTAGAGGTGGAATACATGCTTCTATAACTATGATTAGTTAGTCTGATTCTGAAGGACTGTGCTTTATTTAGGCCAACTTTCCTCTTTATCTATTTAAAAAGCTTACAAAGGATTCATCATGTCTTTCCTTCGTATTTTGTTACTCGTGAAAAGAGAATTCAAATTGAGAGTTTAGCCCATATTATCTGATGAAGGTTAAACACAGATTCTTCCAATCTTGTTGAAGGTATGCACCCAGAGTGTAGTACCAGTTGATAGCAGCTCCTTTTAAGGATAATGGAAATTATTTAACAATTTAAGCTTTAGACAATCAAATGGTCTTCATGTAGGTGACATATTGCTTTAGGTACAAATAAGAATCATCAATGCGAAAGTATTTCTTCATATTTATAAATTTGTATTTTTGGGGCAATGATTCTTCTTCCTCTAAATCTAGATCCAAGTCGGCAAAGTTAAGATTGAGCTCGTGATTTTTCAGTGTTGTCTACAGTTGATCCATTTACCTTCACGTGTCTTTCATCCATTTTGACTCAGTTGGATCTACTGGTGCCTTTAGTTTTTCTTTAAATGGCTTGCTAACAATGGTCCTGGTTTTAACGTCTTCTTCATCCAAGGGCATCTTCTTTACCCTTTTAATGACCATGTCTCAAATTATTTATCACATGTCATCCCTGATCTCTTTCAAAAGTTCTCGCTTGAAATATTCAATATCAAAATTAGAGGATCTTGCCATTTTGCTCCCTTGTGAAATGGTCTTAATTATTTGATTAGATCCTTAATAGTGGTAGGCCAAATTCTTTTCATCTGCTTCCATATAAGAAGAGGCTTATGGCTATGAAAAATGCATTTTAAAATTATAATGGATATCATGTATGTATAAAATGCAAAATTATTTATAATAAAATAAACACAAACAAGTCACATAACAAAGCCTTCCAACTTTATTTCTCCTATACACGTGTTTAATAGCAAATTTCTTTTCCTAGGATTTTTAGTCTGTGTTTTAATTATCTTTAAGGGATAACAAAATTGATGTATAAAAGAAAACTCTTAAGATGGCACAAATAAGTAGCAATACTTTAGATAAAATCAAAGTCCACCATAATGGGCCATAGTGGGCATGAAAGGCCCAATTTGACATAATCCATTTGTGATGGGCTTGGGCTTCATACCAAGGTCTAATATATGGCATCAAACACACACTTTTAGGAATAAACATGAAGGAAATTGCTAAATCAATATATGGTCTGGGTCTTTGGTGAAAGGCTTAGGCTCTTATAGCGATATACCTCCATTATGTCTCCCCACTCAAGAGTCCATGTGACGTTGATAAGTATGTGCTATGAGTGATAATATCCAAGTACCTCACCACTAGGTTTGAGTGAAAAGCAGGTAGCAAAGCAAAGACTATTGTTGGTTTATTTAAGACTTTGTGCATGGTATATGAAAAGGTGTTATGAAATGCAAAAGAAATAAAAAAATAATTAAAAATGATAAAACACAAAACACTAGAATTAGTTTCTCTATCCCTAGTTCAACAAGCGTCTAAGTGTTTGGGGACCACAGCAATGTGTGGACTTAAGGTCCACTAAGAAATACAATATGGGCTTTGAGCCCAGATCAGAGATGGAGTCACCACCTGAATGAGACCCGGGAGACACTTTTACAATAATTAGATCCCACGGAGCGCCCCTAATAACCATGCCAGTAGCTGTCCTTAGAGATTAGGCTCGAAAACTGAGTATGGGCTTTTAAATACTCACCCAACCTTACAGTTGACTTCCATTTATGTTTTGTGTTTTATTACTTTTAATTATTAGATTATTTCTTTATTAACATGCAAAATACAATTGCCTCAATTCAGTCTTTTTGATTTTACAATTAAGCCTAGGTTTGTACATTAATTCAATTTCATGCAATTTAGGTGATTTGCAACATTCATCATATAAATAAGCATTCATCCATAATAACAAAAAAAACATAAATTCACATGTAAACAAAGAAGGGAGGTGAAAAGAATCACAACCCATTATCATGCAAGCAAAATAAACAATAAACTAAAAATAAACAAGAAATAAACTAAAGACATACATCAAGAAATGGGGGAGGAGAAAGGAATTAACCCTTAAACACAAAATAAGAAATTGCAAAATAGATAAGAAATAAATCTAAAGTCTTCTAAATAGAGGTAATAATTCAGTGATTAACGATCACCCTAATTATCCTTATAAAAAAAATTATTAACTTCCCATAAATAAAAATAAACATACAACAAACAAAACCATAAAATTAATTTTCTGAAAATAAAAATAATAAGCAAAAGTAAATTTAGCACATAAAGATCTAATTACTTAATAAAATAAGCTAATGTTGGAATAATAAAATACAGAAATTAAAATCAAGACAAAACGCACAAAAACATATGATAAACTTTAAAACTAATGCAAATTTAACAAATAAACGCTTTAAAGCATGAATGACCATAAAGCTTGAATTGAAAGCATTTTAAAATTAAATAAATAATAGAATTATTCATAAATATGATCTTAGCATGAAATACTCATAATTAATCAAATCAAGTAATTCAATTAAAAAGCAATACAAAGTGTCATAAAATAAGAAAGAACGAGTGATGTTTGATTATTGAGGTGTCACCTGATGCCATTAAGGCGATGTAAAATTGCCTTAGGCCATAGAGGTGACTCCTCTTCAATCTAGTGCTACTTGGATGGCTTTTCATAGAAAAAAAATAATAAAGCTCATGTTCTTTACCAGAATCCAAAATGTAGTTTATATAATCAAAATAAATAACAATAGAGGCACAAATTTCAATAATTAATTACATAAATATATTTCTATGCAAGAATTCATTTAAATAAGTGGAATAAAATCAAAGAGAATTTTTAAAAATTAGTAAACACAAAGGATTTTACTACTTTATGGATTTTTGCTTTCGAAAATGTTTTGTTCTCAGAAGTTGAATTCTGTTTACAAAACTTCTAAATGTAAGTCCTGCATTGATCTTATAAGAATGAACCTTAAAACCCTTTTCTTCTTTTTAGAATACCTTTGTGTTTCTGTTAGCCTCCTTTCTTCTTCCCAGAATCTTTTTTGTTCTCTTTTTCCCTCCTCTCTATTCAGTTCTCCCTTTTGTTTTTTTAGAATATAACCAAAACCCCCTATTTTAATTCCCTCAACCCTCATTTAACTTTCATTCAAGAGCCTTTACTAGAATTATCCCCCATTACTCCTAGAACGTGCTGCAGATGTTTCAGGAGTCTGTAATGTCCATTTTAAAAAATAGGATGGCAGCACTGAGGCGGTGCATCAACGAAAAGGTGTCACTTCATCAGCTTACTACCATAAAGGCGGTGCATCAATGAAAAGGTGTCACTTCATCAGCTTACTACCATAAAGGCGGTGCCATTATGGTAAGGCGTCGCCTCATTGGCTCTAGGTTGATGGGCCCTATGGCTTTGGGGCTTCTTTTTCTTTTTGGATTTCTTTAGGCTTTTTGGGCTTTATTTTTGAGCCCATGGTCCGCTTCTAAGGAAATTGAGGGCTTTTGGTCAATTTTCAAGAGTTTTGGGCTATTCTTTGCATTTAGTGCTGGTTTCATTTCATTATCGGACTTTCTTTATGGGTAGATTAAACTGGGTGCTACATATATAAAGAAATTTTAAATTTCCTTCAATGCTCCGCCCTCCACTGCCTTATAAAACCATGTAGTTTTGTAGACTTGGTGAATTTTTGCACTGCTTGCCAATATCAAATATTAAATTTGTATTTTTTTTAACAACTATTTGTTAGTATGTTAGGTTAGAGAGGAAGGGGTGAGATGGGGTTCGAACCTCCTACATCTACAAGGGCATTCAACGCCCTTGCCACCACAGCCAAAGCATGGGATTTAATTAAATTTGTATTCTACATGCAAGAACTGGAATAAAAAAATACAGGAATAAAAAAATACAATCACATATCATATCATTTTTGTTATTGACAATAGACATATGAGCTCAAGCATGAAAAATTTCATTTATTAAAAAATAAAAAAGCAGATGAGGGAAAAAGAAGAAAATAAAAATCAAGAAAGGGGAGAAGGAAAAAAATGAAAAAATAAAAAAGAATGAAAAGAAGAAAAATAAAAAGAAAAAAAATGAAATCCACTTAAAGGGAAAAAAAAAAAAAAAAGAAAAGGGCGAATTTGAAAGAAGAAATAAAAAGGGACACGTGTGAAAAAGCGGAGGAGCACGAAGTAAATTCATTTTTTTTTTTTTGAAAAAGAAGTAAATTCAATTATTAAATTGAATAAGTACGCAAAAACGAATTTACAAAACTACCACGTATTAAGGTAGATTAGCCCTATGTTCAAGACCTCACTGCCCCCTTCCACCAATCCTTCCCTTCTTCCGTCTTGCTCTTTTCGGGGTGCTTCCTTCTTTCTTTCAGCCAATCGCACAGCTCTTTAATCCTCAATATTCCCACATCAGATCTTTAAATTTCAAATTCAATTCATATTTTTACAATTCTGAGCTCCCCAACACTTATAGCTCTCGTTTGCAGTCTCCTGGTACAAAAAGTTCCCATCTTTTTCGATTGCTCTATTCGTTTTTTCCTTTTGGTTTTTTAACCCCTTCTTATCACTTCCAATCCCTGTAAAGTTGGATTTTATTATCAAGAACCCAATTTTGAAATGCCTAGATGGGATTTTCGTTTCTGGGTTCTCTTAGATTATGTTTTGGTATTTGGGTGTGGTTGTGTTGGATGAATTTTGTTGTTAATTGCCTAAAAATTAACCAATTTGCTGAAAACTTCGATAAATGGATATGATAAGTCACTTAAAAAATTCTAATTCGTAGTATTTTTACGCTTTCCCTTAAATTGTTTTTTTGTAACTCTTGTCAATGTTTCATTCTCTTATTGCTTTATTATTACTGTTATTTTTCTTTTAAGCTTTTTAATGCATGTAATTGAATGTTGAGAGCCAAGAAGCGACACCTGAAACTTCTGCTTCTACTACTTTACAGTGCCAAGGGGCTGCTGAGCATGCGTTGCGACTTCATACGTCGGTCTACATGAAGCTGCTTCACTATTCTGAAGTTGGAGCTCCCAATTTGCTTTAGTTTCAGTATTGACAGAACTTAAGTTTTAGCGCGTTGCTGCAAACTCACATTGAAAAATTATTTGATTCCTTACAGCTTCAGTGCAAAAAATCCCAAAACTAGGAACCTAAGAAAATTTAAGTACCCTTCTTTCAATTTGTTTGTTTTCTGATTTTTTTTTCTGGAAATAAAGCCTGCCACATACACACTAGATTCCACTATTATTCAGTGGCATTGCATCCTAAAGTTATTTATAGAATAAATCAATAAATCATGAAAAGAGGATACTCAGATTCACCATCAACCTCTGCTGGTGATGGCCCACCCAAATCCAGAATGAGATATACACCTGAAGGTAATTTTTGTAAGCATGTCCTTAAATAAGCTTGGTTGGTTTCTAGCAAGCTTCTTTTTTTGTTTTTGGATTATTTAGTTTGCTTTTGGTATGGTTTTGTGTTTTGAGTTCTAAATGTGGTTCTATTGCTTTAGTAGACCCTTTATCTAAGAATTAATTTTAGTTTTATAATGTTGTACTTTCTAGAAAGAAGAAAAAATGAAAATAGAATTGCATAACTATTTCAAGTCTATACTTGTAATGATTATGATTTCTGGTTGTATGATATGCTTCATGCTTGCGTCTGTAGAAACAATTTTGACGCATTTCTTTCAATTTCACTTAATTTCTTGGCTTTAGCTCCTGGGATTGGAAATGCTGTGTTGGTATTTTGTTTGTTTCCAGTGATATTAAACAGAAGAAATTATTGAATAATAAAAAAATGGAATTTCAGACTGAATACCTAGTTATGTCAGTTCGATTTGATGAAGCGTTTTAAGTCCAAGCTGAAGTACTTTCAATTTTTTTTCATTATCTTGCATTTGGTCAGATACCAATTGGGGACTGTCCAATTTTTATTTTTCAAAGCTGAGTATTTAATTTTATGGTTGTAGGTGATGCACATTTTTCTGATGATTTTGTTCAAAAAGTGGCTGACCATTATAGTGCAAGGACTAATCAGACGTTGGAAGAACGAGAAGCAAGTCCAATTATCCATTTAAAGAAACTTAATAACTGGGTATGTTGGTAATTGTGTACTTGATAAACACTTTAGATTGTGATTACATGATTAAATAACTTTAGCAATATCATCTATTGATAGATAAAAAGTGTGTTAGTTCAACTTTATGCTCGTCGAGGGGATGCTGTCCTTGATCTTGCTTGTGGGAAGGTAAAACATATTTTTCCTTGTATCAGTTGTGTGGTATTATGTATTTATCCATCTTTGGTTTAATCCTCCTGATGTTATTTGCCAGGGTGGTGACCTCATAAAATGGGATAAAGCCAAAATTGGATATTATGTTGGTGTTGATATAGCTGAGGGCTCGGTAAACATTCTACTCAGTGTTTGTTGAATATGAAGATACAAAAACAGTCCTTGTAGATTGTGCTTCCACCCCCCCTCCCCCTCCCCCTCCCCCTCCCCCTTTTTCTTTCTGCAATTGTGACTGTTTTTTGCACTTACAGAATGCATAAGAAGAATGTATCTTATAGAATAGTAATGTCATTTCTTCATTATCTGTAGTGCTTGATTCTACTTTGCATGATTACATATCATTCAACGCTTAAATATTTATTTTTATATATATTCTTTCTTTTTTCTATATATGTTCATATGTTTTTTTAATAGTTGTCTAATCAATAATATTACAGATAGAAGATTGCCGCACACGATACAATGGTGATGCTGATCATCACCAGCGTCGCAAAAAGTTCTCTTTTCCTGCTCGTCTCATTTGTGGGGATTGTTATGAGGTAATTTGAAATTATCACACTTAGTGTATAGAAGCAAATGCAACAATTGAAGTACCACAATTTTATCTTAATAGCATCAAACATGTTGTTTTATCTGTGGAGTTAACTATTTGGTTGTGTATACCTTTTAACAATCAATCTGATAAAATCATTTTGACTGAGCACATTTAAAAAATGAACCAAACAGCCTCTTGAATAATCAGTACATGTACCTTATAGATGTGTAAGTGAGATTTATTTTCTGGCATTACATTCAGGTTCGCTTGGACAAAGTGCTGGCAGATGATGCTCCTTTCGATATCTGCAGTTGTCAGGTGAATGATATTCGCTTATATGTTCTCTAATCCGACTCTCTAGAATTTTGAATAAATAGTTGTCACTGAATTGGTAGTTGTAACATTCCACTGTGTGGACCTAGATAACTTTTACTCATTTTAAAGGATTTTCTGGTCAGATTTTGCTTGGTGCAGGATCTTTTTTCTGCCCCAAATTTGGGATTAAAATGCTTCTTGTGATTGTCAATCTCTTTTTTTTTTTCATATGGTATATGTCGTTTTACTGAAAGGCACAAAATTGGTAGAAAAATTTATAAATTGGCTGTTGCAGTTCAAAATTATGTGCCCTCATGTAAGGCTTCCAATCCGCAACACATCTTTGTGGCTTTTGTACGTGCTTGTTCTGAAGTGTTGACTTAAAATTTTGCAGTTTGCATTACATTATTCATGGTCTACTGAAGCACGTGCTAGGAGAGCCTTGGCCAATGTATCAGCCTTGCTTCGCCCAGGAGGCACATTCATTGGAACAATGCCAGATGCCAATGTGATTATCAAAAAACTTAGAGAAGGTTTTTCTCCTGCTGTTTAAAATTCTGTCTGAATGAATGCGGTGGGGAAAAAAATTTAGCCTTATAATTAAGAGTAAAATCCATATGTCATTTTGGGCTAGCTTTAATTTCTGTCATGACAAAGAATCATTTGGAAAAGTTGGAGCCACTCCTGAGGAATTTTTAAATTCTGAATTCCCATTACTAAGCATATTAATTTTTTTCTTCTCAATGTAAATTCTAAAACAAAAACTGGAAAACTTGGATTCCACAATTTAATTTACAGAGCTAACCTTAAGTGCATTCGAATGAAATGATTATATTGTGAACATGAAACCTATATGTTTGATTAAACTTAATAATATGTGATAATATGAATTTCCATGTGTTATATAAATGTCTCAAAAAAGATTTATAAGTATGCCATTGCCAAGTTTTGGTCAACAATGAATGATAGCAACCATCTACATTGATCACATTTATCATCATTCTCTAGAGAAGCAAACAAGCTCTAATAGATACAGTGCTTTGTTAGTGTGCTTATTAATTATGGGAGATGCATTTTTCACTTTAATGATAAATAGCAGTTTCTGTTCTGCTATTTTTATTCCATGACTCGTTTGTAGCTTGTAATTTGTTGTGTTGAGGCTTAACTTGCAATCTTATGTTTTGTTCTCATATGATTGGTGATATCAAGAGTTATGTGAGAGAAGAATTAAATGACTAATTGTTGTCAGAGAGAGAAAAAAAAATGATTAAAATGAAAAGTGGACATGGGAATGAAACCTGCAACTGCAAAAATTTTTCAGAAAGAATTGTCTGGTTGAGTTCCTACATGTCCAATCTCTGTGAAGTGTTTTTATTATGATTGCTTACCATATTTGTTTTGACTTTTTAAGAATTAAAAAAGTATGCTAGATCGCTTTTCTCATTATTGACAGAAAATATAAACTTCATTTAATATGCAGCTAAAGGACTAGTCTTTGGTAATAGTGTTTATTGGATACGTTTTGATGAAGAGTATTCTGAAAAGGTGAATTCTTCTCCATTGATGCAATTCTATTCTTCCTAACAGTCTCCAGTCTGACAAATTTTTTGTTCTTTGGATCAGAAATTTAAATATTCTAACCCTTTTGGTATCAAGTACAAGTTTCACTTGGAGGTATTTCTCTGCTCATTTCACTCTGGTATCTGGCTTGCACTTTTCTGATTGCAGATATCTACTTTTATATAGTAACTGGTTTTGTTCATATTTCATTTCATATCAAATGCATTTGTATCAATATATTGCCTCTTATCTGATAACCAATTAGATGACGAAGTCACGATTCTCTCTTTTTTTTCCTTCCCAATTTTCTTTTGGGCAATTGCAGGATGCTGTTGACTGTCCTGAATGGATCGTCCCCTTTAATATTTTCAAATCATTGGCGGAAGAGGTATAATATTTTGTATGGTTCGTCAAATGAAGTCTCTGATCTTAAACTCCTTTTACGTGCAAGCTTCATAAATGAATTTTTGACTTTCAAGAGTTAATAATTCTTGGACTAGAAACTTCTAGAGGAATAGACCTTAGAACTTATATTTGAAAATTTTGGCAGTATGGTTTGGAGCTGGTTTTTGTGAAGAATGCGCATGAATTTGTCCATGAATATATGAAAAAACCAGATTACATTGAGTTAATGCGTAGATTGGGTGCTCTGGGAGATGGTAACCAAGACCAGAGTAAGTTTCTTGCACCATACCCTTTGTTCTGCTATTTAATTTGTTCCATATAATCATATATCTATTTTTCCTATTTTTTATCTATTTTTCATATTATTGCAACATGGACTGTTAATCTTTCAATACATTAACGGCTACTATTATTTAAATCCTTATATTCTTTTATCTTGGCTGTTTATTAAGTTCATATCCCATGCATTGCACAGGTAACAAACTAGTTGTTAAATGCTAGAATTTGTTCTTATTATGCCACTATGTATCCAGGCACACTATCGCCAGATGAATGGGAAGTAGCTTATTTGTACTTGGCATTTGTGTTGAAGAAGGTAAGCACATTCCAGAATGAACTGTTTTCTGTAATTTTGGACATTGATGGTGGTGAGAGCATGCAAATGCCTCCTCACAGGTAACTGGTTAGTAAGATTTTGAGCTGAAGTTGTGTGTTTTCTCAGCGTGGCCAACCAGATCGGACACAAACCAACAGTAAACGTGACAAAGGAAAGATGCATATATCAAAGGAGGACATCATGTACATTAACAATGTGTAATTTCAGATTAAGAGGACAACCTAATAAGTAGGACTCATAAAATAACAAGTTTTTCTGCGGTTAGAGCAGCTGCTGGATGGACGACAGATAAATGTAGGTATTTTGAGAGCCCCCATCCAAAATAGTCATTTTACTCAATTTTGTAGATTCGTTACTGATGCTGATATCAGTTTCCTCTGCCTGGAAGATACTGCTCTGATGTGGTACTTCTTTTGTGTTGGCACAGGGAAATATAAATAGTTGAGCAATTATAACAGACTGATGTCTCTGTGTTGGTGCATAAATAGCATTACAATTGTTGCCTGTAATTTCTTTTCCTTCCTACAGGAGCTGTAGTGAATCTGTGAATGATATAGCACGGCCAAGATGCAACTTCTTTGTCAATTGTTCTAGTTTTTGCCTATTTTTAGCTGCACCAACCATTCCAAGAATGATGCAAGGACATTTATGTGTATAAATTAAAATGGTGTCATTATAAGCCAAATACATAATTTTACCCTTAAAATTTGTCCATATGGTGGAGCAATTCTTAATTTTTTATTTTAATCACTAGTACATTTACTTTATTTTCAACTTCTTTATTTTTTATTTTAATCTACTGCACGCTTTAAATTAAAATATATATATAGAAATAAATAACTATAGAATAAATGAAAATAAAATTAGAAATAAATCAGTTAAATTTAGTTGTCAGATATTTTTGAAATATAATGAAATTTTAAGTACGAATATTGTATAGGACATCTCCAACCGGTGCGTAAAACGTCGGATTTATGTTTGTTTTGATGCAAATTTGATCCAAGCCCACGCTATTTTGATCAGCAATTTGCTGATTTTGAACAATGCATCAACAATTTTGATGTGCAGTATTCACCAACACCAAACACCATTCAATTTCTTTTTTTTTTTTTTTTTTATAATTACAAAATAAGTCACATACTTTTAAATTTGCAATATTTTAGACCAATTTCAATTGAACATTATTTTATTTCTTTTTCATGGTAATTATTTTATTTTATATTATTTATTGTTAAAGCCTAATATATATTTTACTATTAAATTAATTAAATTTTAGTTTCATTTATATAAAAATTGATTAAGATAATTCATAATTTAATTACATTTTTATTAAAATATATAATGTTTATTTATATTGTATTTATAAATAAATATTAATAATATTAAAATTGGATGAATTTGTACTAAAATAAAAAAGTATGGGTATAATTTGTAAAAATAATAAAAAGTAAACAAATATAAAAAAAATATATAAAGAATATCCTTTTGAGTATAAAAATTGGTGTTATGAGTTGAAAATCAAATTACTGTAGAACTATAAAAACAGTGAAAAACTTGCACTAAATTTGTGTTTTGAATTTGAGATTACCTTTGTTTTTAACTTCATGTTTTAGGGCACTTGATAGTACATGTGTGACTATTTTAAAAGGTTTTGTGTTGGAAAAAGTAAAAATATAAAAATATAAAACTGTAATGGTTTAAAAATAAAAATTATAATATGCAGTGAGTAAAAAAAACTAAAGTATAATTTTCTCGGTAACTTTTGAGGTAAATTATTATTTTCAAGAAATAAAAATTGAAATGAAAACAAATAGCTATTGTGAAAGAAATAAATTGAACGAAAAATAAAAACTCAAATCAATATTGTTAGTTTTTTAAATTAAAAGAACAAATAAAAAAAAAAGGATTATAATAGAATTTAGGAAGTTAATTTTATTTGTCATTCTCATTAAGTTTAAGAAATGAAAGTGAAAAAGGAAAAGTTAGAGTGTGTTTTCTTATAGAGAATTATTTTTTGTTTTCATTTTTTAATTTTCAAAAAAAAAATGAAAACTTTTCATTTTTATAGAAAATTTGTATAACATGTTTACTTTTTAGAAATTGAAAATTATTTTTTGATTTTTGAAAACAAAAAATGTGTTTATTTATTTTTATCTATAACTTATTTTTCAAATTAGATAGATAATGATATGTAACCAAGTAAAGAGATAATCTAGGGTTTGAAAAATACAGTTTATTTTGTTTTCTAATATCAAAATAAACAATGAATAAAAAAATAGAAAAGATACCGTAATAAAAAGAGCATGTTTTCAAATGAAAACACCGTCATTTTATATTTTTAATGAGGAAAACTTTTGAAAACAACAAAAAATTGTTTTACACTTTTCTTTTAAAATTATGAAAATAGTGAAAACAATTTTTAAGTAAGAATTTTGAGAAAACACCCAAAGTAAACATAAAGTTCTATTTTCTATTTTCATTTTAAAAAAATTTCTAGAAAACTAGAGTAGTTTTCTATGAGTAAACACACCCTTAGGTTTCGTGTTTTTGTTTTTGAATTTTAACTTTTTATGTGTTTAATTTAAAGACCGTGACTTTTTCCATCTCCTTATTGTATAATTTTTTAAATAAAAATATTTTGTTCAATAGATAAAATTAGTGTAAATCTTATGTAATTGCCCCACGTCTCCACCTAATTCTCCTAAGTTATGATTTTATAACCACTTCAATCTATTCATGTAGATTGATTTTTATAACTTGAGTTTTGAGTCTCAATTCAAATCTTAGAAACAAGAGTTTTATTATCACTCTTAAATCAAATTTCAAGTGTTTTCAATAGTTTAACATATAAACCATACAATTAAGAATAGGTCCTCATTTTGCTTTTTCTATCCCAAGAAAATAGATGAAGAAGAATCCTAATTTTATCACACAACCCACTCTCAAAGACTGTTTTTGAATGTTAGAAAAGTAGATGAAGAGATTGAATGCACAATAAATTCTAAGAGTAGATTTCTCAACTAACAAAGTGTTTAACTCTTGAATGATGCTCCAGCACATGTATTTATAGTTGGAGATCATAAACTAGTTGTTGGAGTGCATTTAATTTGTCTTCAGGCTTCACCATTCTTCATTTAATGCTATCCAACTTTTTGTGGAAAGAATGTTACTCATGATTGTGAGGGCATGCTCACAATCATAATGACTGAAAATTATAGTCATTGGTGTCAGATTAGTCATTGGAGACTGAGGGAGGTGATGTCACGATTTGCTCACAGTCGTGAGGAGAGATCGTGAGCAGCTTAGGGTCTTCAAGGCTTTAGGAACTATAAGGCTCTTGGTTGATTGTGATGGTCACGATCACCTCCTGATCGTGATTGTTGCCCGTGAGCAGTCCAGAGCCTTCATGCCTTTAAAGGAGCCATGGTCTCATGAGCTAAACACCATCATCACAGTTTGGACTACTTGTCACGATCCATTCACAATCGTAAGGGGCACAAACTCCTTTACATTGCATAGACTTCTTCAGTCTTCTATTCTTAAGACATGCTCCTGATCATGAGGGCTATTCGTGATGTGTGCTAAGTGGCCTGAATTGAATTGAATTTGATATAGGATGACTTTCATTTGGTCCTTGTTGTTTGTTCATGTTTTATAGAGTTTTGAGGATGCATCAAGTGACCTTTTGATCATTCTCAAGACAGAGTTTAGTCTACATCACTTAGCAAGCACGATTAATATAATTAAATTGATTGTTAATTCAAAACAAAGGGATTGATCATGCACAAGGTCAATATTTTAGATTCATGTAGATTTTTACAATTCACCATCCAATTGTACAAATTTTGATTTCAAGAGTCAAATGGGTCCTAAATAAAAATTTAGATGTTATATTGGTCACAATGAAAATTGAGGTGTGTCATGGGTCAATAGGGTAAAGTTTAGGCATGAAATAGAGCATTTGGCCAATAAAGAATATATAAAGAAATTTGTGAAAGAAACAATTATAGCTCAATCACTTTTAAATAATTATAATATTTATACTTATAATTATTTTTAAAAAAAATTATACAATAATATTTATATTTTAAATTTATTTTAAAATTTAATAATATATAAATCAAAGGCAATAAATTATTATTTATTACTATATAATATTTTTAAATAATTTACATAAGTAAAAAATATTATAAGAAATATATGAAATTATATTTACAAATAAATTGTATTTCATAATGGTAATTTGATATATTAACAACAACAACTAATAAATTTTACTAAATAGTTTATATTTATCATAGATATCAGTTATCCGCTATTCGCAACCGATATCAGTTATTAACCACTATAAACAACTAAATCAAATAGGTCATGATTATTTTAATCTCTTTGAGACTTAATTGATATATTTGTATACTCATATTATTTCTAAATATATTATAATTTCTTTCAAATCTATTCCATTAAATTATCAACATAACTTATTATTTAATTTAACATTTTTGAATATTTAATTTATTTTAATTGTATTGCACCTAATAATTAAAGTTATATATATATAGGTCTATTGATGAGAAAAATTCAAATGTTTGTGACATTTTATAACTTTATCTCAACTTTTTAATTTTGGCAACAATATCCTAATTTATCATATATTTAGCAGCTTTAACACAAATCATTGTTTGGTCAAAATTAAATAAAAATGCTCATGTAGCATCATGTAAATGTCCATTAAATTATCAACATAACTTATTATTTAACTAACACACACACACACACACATATATATATATATATATAGGCGGCGGAGTTTAGTACGCGCCAAAGTGTTTGGCGACCATGAGACTGTGTGGGCTTGAGGCCTAATAGGAAATATGAAATAGGTCTTAAAACCTAATCAAAGATAGAGTCGCCACTTAGAAGAAAGGCAGGATACACTTATATGGCAACTAGATTCCTTGGAGGTTCCTAAAAGCCTTCGTCAGAGAATGAGTTTGGAAACTGGGTATGGGTGTTTGAATGCCCACCCAACCTTATGATTGACCTCTATTTGTGTTTTGTAATTTATTACTCTTAATTATTCAATTGCAATTTCCTTTGAACAATTGTCACATTTTATAATTAAGTCCGAGTTTACACATTAATTTAATTCATGTGATTGGTCCCAACATTCACCATAAATAAAATAAAAATTGTAATTTACAACCATACATTCAAATCAATTGGGGAAAGGATTAAGGATTACAACATTTTGTGTAAAATAAAAGTATAATAAATGGGAGATAAAACAAACATAAACAAGTGTTAAATTATATAAGAATATAAACAAAGGGGAGAAGAGAGTTAAGTAATAAATTGAATGATCAAAATCATTTCGATTCCCCGCAATACATAAGATATTAACTTCCAAGACATATAAAAACATACAATAAGGTACAACAAGTTAATTTACGAAGTCAAATTCATACAAATAGAGATTACAAATATTCAAACATTAACCCTAAATGAGATAACAAACATGACCATGCGAAGCAGACTAAAAACATAAGAAAGGATTCATGAAGATCTAAACCACACCCAATTTACATGGAATAGCAAACTAAAAAGTACGTGAGAGCCTGTCAAAGGGGTGATTGCCTCATGACAATGAGGCGACACCCCTTTAAAGAGGCGATTGCCTGACAGATAGGCTTTGATGACTCTTAAACTAGCAAACTTCTATTTTAAGTAAAGATCAATTAGTGTAGATAAACTAGATGCACAAATACACCTAAAATTCAATGAATCATGCTAAATACATGACATATTACAAGCATTGAACACAAGAGAGTGAATAAAAAAGCTAACAAACAAGTAAGCTAGGAATTATGTAAGCAAGTGAGGAATTATACAAATCTATATCTTAACTATCGAGAAGAAGTCAAGATAATTATTAAAAGATGTATTTTTCCAATATAGTTGGCCCTCAAAAATGAATATGGGTTTTGGAATTCCCTTGAATGCAAGCTTTTTTACCCTCCTTCTTTAAGAAAATCACCCTTGAACTTCACTCCCCTTCCTCCCTTCTTAAGAACGTTTCTTTTTTTTTTCTAGAGCCCTTCTTTTTCTGAAAACTCCTCCTTCTTTTTCTAATTCTTACTAATCTCTCTTTTTCTCCTTTTTAATTACCTCCCTAGCCTATTCCCCTGCTACCCTTTTTTCATCATTGCATCTTTAGGCTTTTTCTCTTCCCAAAAATTTTCTTTTTAAGATCAAAGATTGAGCTCCAGTTGAGGTGGGCCCGCCCTTAACCATAATTGTCACCTCTGCATTTAATGTAAAGGCAAGTGGCAATGTGAAGAGGCAGCACCTCTATGATGAGGCGATCACGTCATCACTGACTGCCATAGAGGCGATCACCTCTCCAGTCTGCCCTGCACTGGGCCTAATGGGCAGGGGTGGGTCAGGTTTGTCTTGTAAGGGTTTTAGGCTCATATTTGTGGTTTTCAAGATCTTATGCTCATTTTAAAAAGATTTTATGCTTTTTCCTTGCATTTAAGTTTTCTCTCATCATTAGGCTCTATTGTGGGTCGACCAAACTGAGCATTTATAGTTGGCCCCCTATCACGGGCCGATCAAATTGGGTGTCTATAGTTTGCCCCTTGATTTTTCATAAAACCAAATGCATGTAATGACAATTTTTTGAAAAATTACATGCATAACAAAAGCAATAATCATCAATTAGCATACCTGACTTTTGAGCTCCACTCACATTGTCAGCCTCGGGAATTCTAACCTGAAAAAGTCAAAGTTTTATCCCGAAACTTAACTGTGTTCCTCGATTTTTTCTGGCCTGATCAACCACTCATTAATATTTGGTAAATTATCCAAAAATGATGATCCTCGGGTTTTCTTAGCTTGATTCACCACTCACTTGAAACATGGACTCTCGGGTTTTCCTGGCTCGATCGCCACTTAATTGAAATGTGATTTTCAGGTTTTCCTACCCGAGACATCACTAATCTGAAACATGATTCTTAGGTTTTTCTGGCTCGATACACCACTTAACTAAGACGCAGACTCTTAGGTTTTCCTGGCCTAATGCACCACTTTACTGAACCATAGGCTCTCGAATTTTCCTGGCCCAATCGCCACTCAACTAAAATGTGATTCTCAGGTTTTTTGGGCCCAATACATCACTTAACAAAAACATGTTTCTCAGGTTTTCCTGGCCCGATACATCACTCAATTGAAACATGACTTTTGGGTTTTCCTAGCCCGATACACCACTCAATAGAAATGTGATTTTTGAGTTTTCTTGGCTTGATACACCACTTAATTGAAATACAGACCTCAAAGATACAACCCGAATAGCCCTTTCTTGATCATGAGCTTTAGAGATATAACTCGAATAACCCTTTCTTGATCATGAGCTTCGGGGATACAACTCGAACTGCCCTCTCTTGATCATGAGCGTTGGGGATACAACCTGAAAATCCCTCTCTTATGAAACACGATCCTTGGATTTTCCTCACCCATTGCATCGCTCAATTTAGAAGTCAATTAAAAAACTTTCATCTTAAAAGCTTGATTCTCGAGACACACCCAGGAGAATTTCATTCATCATCATCATCATCATTATTTTTTTACATCATTTTCCCTTTTTAAATTCTCCTTTTTCTTATTTTATCCTTCTTTTCTACAAAACCTAACTCAAAGCCTCTTTTTTGCTATAAAAACATAATTTTTTTTCTTTTCTTTTTTTTTTCTTCTTCCTCTTTCTCTTCTTTCCCTTTCCTTCTCTTTACTTCTTCTTTTCCTATGCCGACATTCTTTAAAAAATGGACAATGAAAGGACACCGCCTATGCCTGAGTGGGATTGCATTTCGCCTTTTACAAATGCCCCACGTAGTCTCAAACTGTTAAAGAGAGATTCAATTTCTCTTTTAGCACATTTAAAGAGTCACATTTGTTTATCGACATTCGGAGAGGTTAGTATTTAAATTCTTCTCATTTTTCCTATAAATAAAATCGGGTTAGGCTATATTTATATCCATTTATCATTTATGATTAAAGACTAGATTGATTAAACATGCATTTTATGGATTTCATGAAAAAATTAGAAACTATTCACTGTCCTCTATTATGTAGAGATGATTGCCTTTTTGTTGAGGCGATCGCTTCACCCATAAGGTGATCACATTATTAAAAGGGACAATCTCCTCTATGTAAGTGTGCAGGGGCATTGCCTTATATACAGAGGCAATCGACACTATGAAGAGGCAATCATCTTGTCCATGAGGCACTGTGCCTTAGTGGCAAGGGGAACCAGCCTGTCTGCAATTACTTAGTCATTATTTACTTTAAAAAGCAATAAAATTGTACTATATCATTCAACTTCCTTGATTCTTTTTTATAGTATGCGCACAAACATTCAAGGGTGCCAAAAATTACCACTGGGCTCAAGTTTTCTATAACGACCTGACTGAAGATCAGAAGGACCAAATTCAGGACATCGGGTTTGAAGACTTTATACTCTCGCTTCCCTTAGAGTAAGGTCGGATAGACTACTAGCCACTCCAAGTGCTGATTGAGAGATGGTTTGACACGATGCACACTTTCCACCTCCCCTCCGAGGAGCTGACTCTGGATCCTGTCTCCTTTACTGCCATCATCGAGAGCATATGCACTAGAGATCCTATTCCCCTCGATGCAAGCCTACACTAGCTGACTCTAGACAAGGCCGCCTACATTGAGCATTTTTTAGGTATGATCCCATATGTGAAGTGGACCCATACCCTCAAGCTTGACTTGATCTAAAGCTTCTATACCATGGATAGAGCTGCAATGATGGTCACTCCTCATGAGGTTGACCAAATGGTGCGATCTTTTTAGATTTACCTTCTTAGTGCCACCTTCTTTGTTAACATCGCTAGCTCGATGGACTTGATGTTCCTGTTGCCCTTGCGGGACTTAGGTCAGGTGCTTACATAAGATTGGGGCAGCTGTGCTCTGGCTTAATTGTATTAAAGTATAAATGAGGTAGTCCGTGGGGCTAAGAGGTTTTGTAACTTTTGGCACATCATTCTGGTAAGCTATATTTTTCTTTTTTTTTGATTTGTTTCAATACCTATTCACTAACACTTACCGTCCCTCTTTCTTTTACAGGTCTGGGCCCTGGAGTTGGAGTTGCTTATTAGTGTGCTGTAAGTAGGGAATGATTTCCCTGCCATCAGTAGGTGGGGTGGTAGCCGTGTTCTAAAGAGATATATAACTCAAGTACATATCTATTAGAAGAACTTGAACTCCTTGATATAGGATGCAGTACCTACAACAATCATATCCATGTTAGTAATTTTGTAAATTTAACTCACTTTCCTGTTGGTGCATCCATTGTAAATCCATAATGACTTGTGGGGTCCTAAGGATGGATGGATGGAATATGAAGATGACTTATTCTAAACCATTAGCTTAGAGGAGGGTCCTCCTTCATGGGCTAGGTTATTGAGACTAGTACCTTAGTAAGCGAGTCTTAAATTGGAGCAGGAGCATCAGAGCGAGGTGTGTCCCTAAATCCTTTCCAAGGAGCATGCTATGGACTCATGAGCTAGAGGGTGTTGAGCTCGATTAGGCTATCACTGGAGAGCCAACTGTGGACCATACTGTTTAAATCAAGAGCTAGTGTTTAGAGTTTTTCCAAACTCACCTCTTATTGACAGTCCCTATTTTCATTGCTTTTACCTCTCAGGTACATGTTTTAACATTCTCTTTTATCTTCATGATTATCATATCCCAACATAGTCTTTTTTTATTTTTAGGCTGCAATGACCAGACCTGTACCCCATACTAAACCTTAGATGAGAGAGAGAGAGAGCCTCAGAGACATCGTTTAGATCTGAGTAGAGAGGGGACTTTGGCTACGACTGAGCAGATGAGACCCCCTACCACCTCTAGCTCTTGTCGCTAACAACTTCGCTCATACCCTTGATCCATTGGCTCATTACTAGGTCCCTCCTAGAAAGTTATCTTGCCAGTTCCTAACCCTGGACAAGGACCTCACTCCTGTGTGTACTCTAAGGGGTGCTACTCATATGAGTTTTCTTTTAACCTGTCTCCTAAAACATTCTCGACATGTTTGTTGGTTCTAACATTCTTTTAATAATGCATATTCTTTTAGAGCAAGGCCTATAATGTACTGGATGATCGAAGCTTAAAGGGACTATATGTTGGACATTACGCAACAGTGAAGGGTAGCAATCTCTCTTATATCTATATGTATGCATGTTCGTATGATTTACTAATCTGTGGTCTACTTAAACATGATCATAAAGAGGCTAGCCAGGCGAGAATTGCCAACCTCGAGCGCTAGATTGAAGTCCTTCAGATCAATAAGGACAACGACGATGAGGATGGGGGTGATGATTGCACTAGAGGAGGGAATAATCCCAATGGCACTAAGCCAGATGCTTGAGAGATTAAGGCCCATGAACTATTCTTTTTGATTACTGCTTCTCTTTACCTGTTTAATTCTGATACTTGCACATTTTTAACTCTTGTTGGCCGGAAGTTTATAGAATTCAATTTTTATTTCAATCAGTTTTATTTCCAAATACGATTTAGCACCAATGATTATACAAATGCTATTTTAAGCTGCTAAGTTCTTATTTGTAAGGCTAAGACTGCATAATCTTATTAAAAGCTTTTGACTATCCACTGTTAGAGAGGTGATTGCCTCATGGACTTCTATTGGAGAGGCGATTGCCTCTTTGTGCTAAAGTGGCACCTCTTCGATGAGGTGATCGCCTATGCACTAAGTCAGTTTATCCTTTTTAAAATCCCAATTTTCCACCTTCAACCCTATTTTCAGATATCTCCATCCTAAACCTCTATTTTCTCTCCTTGGATATCTCCAAAAGATAAAATTATGACTGAAAGAAGTCTCAAACTATTACAATGAATATTGAAAAGTTTAGATAACAAATCATGGGCTAGATTGGGACTGTTCCACTTCTCAGTCTTCAGATCGTTACACAGTAAAAGAGTCAATTTCCCTTTCCTCCATGCTATAGCCTAATTCTGGGATCCTAAAAAACACGTCTTTCGATTCAACATAATTGAACTATGCCCTTACCAGAGGAGTTTAAAGCCCTTCTAGGTTGCCAAATAGATTCCACTTGTCAACTCACGGTCCCTATGATTGGAATTCTAGGCTCATATTCTTCCCAGTACCATATGGCCCAATTGTTTAGCCTTCCACCCCAGTCTTTATCTTACTACATTCTTAGCTTAAAGATTGCATAAGAACCCTTTCTTAAAGCTGTCATAAACATAGATATGGGAGAAGTGTATTGGCCCGGATGATGGTCCTTTGTTTGTAAGCTTGATTCTTGTTCGTTTCCTTTTCTAAAAATTATGACTCAAAGCTCCTTCATATTTTAAAACAAGTGGAAATAGGACTTAACCCTTTCCATCTCATTTTAGTAGAGACCATCATTGGCCTAGACAACTTTATTAAGACTAGGCAGTTCTCTAGAAGTCCACTTTTATTGGAGGTAAGCTTCTTCTCTTCTGACTTTTATTCTCTAATTTACTGACACTTTCACTCACATATTACTTCTTACAAATGTGGGTCCATGAGAAATTAAGATTACTTGAACCTCCCTGAGACCTAGCACGCTATAGAGCTAAGCATTACTGAACTAGAAAGCTATACCCTATACCAGAAGACGTTCAGAACTCGCTATTAATATTCTCTGATACTTTAATTTGGTGGATATGCCCATGATGGAGGTTACAACACATGACTATCCAGTCTTACACTTATTGCATTCCGGTTGCTGGTCTCCATTTTGCTACTTTTTACAAACATGCCTGTCTTTACTGCCAATATAAATAAAAGCAACTAATAGTGGAGTTAGTGCATAAGTTTGAGCCAAAACCCCTCTCCTAAAATTTTTTGGATACTTATTGGCTACCTAGCCTCACAGGATTATTGAGAGGAACATAGACTACAATTGAGATCAGACTACTGATGATCATTATAAGGCATGGATTTAATTACAACAGGCAGAGAGAGATGAGTTTATTAGAAATAAAAGAACAAGTAAGTTGCAAATATTGAGTGCTCAAGATGCTCAATAAAAGAGGAGAAAAAAAAATTAGTTTATGAATTAAGTTTTCATTTCTCTTTTTGTTAAATAGAGTTTTCCTTTTTAGTTAAACAGTTTACAATAGAAACTTAATGCAATATTTAATAGTATTCAAAGCAATCTGTTTCATTTAACTTAAGCACAATATGAATATACATTTTACTTCTGATATATCTCATGTCGTTAGCTGATTTGCCCTGGCAAGTTTTTCAACTAACCATCTTTATCTCTCTCTCTCTCCTTTTGGCCTGTCCTTAACTTTTACTTGGACCGCCTCTTTCAAGGTTTTCAATCCAGCTGGACTTTTTAATTTTTTATAATTTTTGTCTCTAACTTTTTCTTATATAGCCCTTTTTTGAGGTTTTCTCCTTAACGAGACTTTTACAAAAAGTACTTTTTGAACTTGTCCGGGTTTATGGGCTGTTTGAATTCATTCCCTTTTATGTCAGATAGGATAGCAGCACCCTTGGAAAATAACTTTTTCACAATATATGGGCCTTCCTAATTTTTCTTGAACTTTCCTTGTGGATTAGTCATAATTGGCCTTATAAGCTTTAGCACTAAATCTCCCTCTTTGATCTTTCATGGCTTGATTTTATTATTGTAAGCCTAGGCTATCCTTTTCTGATACACTTGGGAGTGGTAGATAACCCTCATCCTCTTCTCATCCAGTAATGTTAGTTATGCTAGTTGACTCTCCACCCATTGGTACTTGGGGATTTTGGACTCTAGAAGAACCTTTAGTGATCAGATCTCAACTTCCCCTAACTTCACATCCATATACTAAGGAATATGAAGTGACCCCAGTTGACATTATGGCCATTGTTCTATATCCCAATAATGCAAACTATAAGTAATCCACCCAATCTTGATAATTCTACATCATCTTAGTTAGAATCTTCTTTACATTCTTGTTTGCATCTTCCACTGCCCCATTCGCCCATGGCTTGTATGGAGATGATATGTGATGCTTAATTTTATAGTCTTTTAACAGTGTAGCCATCTTTGCCTGAAATTGAACACCATTATGGGTAATAATATGATGCAACATCTTATATCTGCAGATTATATTCTTCTTGATAAACTTCAACATTTGCTTCAAGCCAATGGTAGTATAGGACTCAGCCTCAACTAACTTGGAGAAATAGTTTATTACCACGAAAATGTATCAATAACTATTCAACACTCTTGGCCTTATCTCTCCTATGATATCATTTCCTTAAACTACAAACGACCAAAGATAAGTTATTCTTTGGAGCTCCATAGATGGCAAATGGCTCACGTCTCCATAAGCCCCATAAGCTTGGCAGTTATGGCGGCTTTTTACAATATATTTCCATGGTAATATAGAAATAACCTTGATGAGATATTTTCTTTGCTAGAACTATCCCATTCATATATGGCCTGCACACTCCTTTATGGATTGCTTCCATAATTTTTCAGGATTCATCTTTATCAACATATCTTAGGTGAACTCCAATCGACATTCTCTTGTACAATATTTCATTATAGTTGATAACTGCTAAGATAACATTCACAGAGACATCCTCTCTTTCTTATCAGCATCCTCGGGGAACTGTCCCATTTTCAAGTATTGCTGCAAATCATAAAACCAAGGCCTCTCAATGGCATCCATCGACATTACCTTTATTTCTTCATAGCAAGGGTTTCAGGACTTCACTAATATTAGAGGCTTAACATCTATTTGTTTCCCAGCTTCCCACATAGAAAATAGAGTAGTTAGGGTATCAACATGCAAGCCTCGTATTCTGTTTGATTGTTTATTACCTTGAATTCGAATATTTTCACCATCGGGATCATTTTTCCTTTTGATGTGATTAGGATTACACCAATACCAGCCCCCTTTGTTGTTAATAGCTTCGTTAAAGTACATCTTCCATCCTTGTACCTTTATTGCCCCTAGATGTTCATAAGGAAATTTAAGTTTCCTTTTTTGTTTATCAACTACTAGATTTGAGCCAAAAAGTTTACTGCCGCCCTCCTTTTTACTACTTTCTTCACCATATAATCTATGCCAAATTTAGTGAGCAGTATTAACCATTTGGCTAGCTTTCTCATGAGTGAAGGAGTTTGTTAAAGGTATATAAGGAGATCATGTTTAGAAACTGCCTGTACTCTATAGGATTGAAAGTAATACTAGAGCTTCTTCGTCGCCCAAATTATAACTAGACATGTTTTCTCTACCAGACTGTAATTGGCTTCATACTGTAAGAGCTTTTTACTCGAGTAGTACACTATATGTTCAACTTTCCCTTTATTCTCTTGAGCTAACATTACCCTTATTACATCCTTCTCAATCACTAGATAAAGGATTAATGGCTTACTCGACTTTGGTGGTTGTAAGACTAGAGGATTCATCAAATAGTTTTTAATAGTTTTGAAAGCTTATTGACATTTGTCATCCCATATCATAGGTTATTTTTTCTTTAGAATCTTGAAGATCAACTTTCAAACAATAGTTAACTTAGTTATGAACCTACTAATATACTTTAAGCGTCCTACGTACCCTTTAACTTCTTTTTCATTCTTCAGTGCAGGCATTTCTCTAATTGCCTTAACCTTATCTGGGTCCACTTCTATTCCTTTTTGACTAACAATATGTCCCAATAATTTACTAAATGTTACCCTAAAAAAACACTTCTTTGAATTCAATTTGAGGTTGTACTTTTCTGCCCTTGCCAAGAACTTGTCTAGAGCCTCGAAGTGCCCTTCTCTTATTGTAGACTTTACCATCATATCATCTATGTACACTTCTATCTCTTTGTGGATTATATCATGCAATAAAAGTGGTCGCCATTCTTTGATAAGTAGCTCCTGCATTTTTTAGTCCAATTGGCATCACCAAATAGTAATAGATGCCCTACTCAATGGTGAAAGACATCTTTAGCTTATTTATTACTTCCATTATGATCTAGTTGTACCCTAAGAACCCATCCATGAAAGAGTACATTGCACTAAAATTCATGCTATCTACTAATGTGTTGATGTGTGGCAGTGGGAAATCATCTTTTATGCAAGTCTTGTTCAGGTCTCAGTAGTCCACACACATTCTAACCCTTTCATCTTTCTTAGGGACTAGAACTATGTTTGCTAACCATTGGGTGTCCTCTACTACTTTTAGAAACTTTGCATTTAACTGCTTCTCGACTTCTTCTTTAACCAAAAAAGCCCATTCTAGCCTCAGCTTTATCTTCTTCTATTTTACTAGTAATATGTGAGGATATGTAGGGATTCTATGTTTAGAGATCTCCTTGTTGATCTCAAGCATATCCTCATAGCATTAAGAAAATACTTTATATTTTCTTTTTAACATTTCTTTCATTTTTTCTCTCTCTTCATAAATTAAATCAAAAGCAAGTAGTATATTTTTAAGATTATCATTTATGCCTAAATTAAATATTTTAATTTGCATGGAACTAATGTCAAATATATGCATGAAATGATGATCACAAATAGAATAACCATTAGAAATCACATTACACAAATATACAAAGTTAGACTCCATTGCATTCACTTTTGAAAAGAATAAATCATCAGTTTCAAATAAAGTAGCAAGAGAGAAATCAAAGTCATTGTAAAAAAGATCTATAATGGAATTGAGGACATAGGCTTTGAAATTCAGTTCCTTATGCTGGTCATCAGTATCTTTTAGCTCTAGAGTGACTATGTTCTCCTCAGACTCTTCCTTTGTTGGTACCATCTTTTCCACAGGAACTTCCTCAATAGTAGCTTTCTTTAATTTATTCATAAACTCAAAAAAGATTTTAAATTCCAGAATCGCTTCTCTGGTCATCAACATAGGTTTTGGAGCCCCATTGTATGGATATCTGGTGCCTTCCCTCACAAAAGTTTCCCATAAAGCCTTTCTCTTAACCACAACCTCTTCCTTTTTCTTCTCGAGGTGATCCCAGATTTCAATCTCTTCCTTAAAATCATTAGTCCCCTTAAATCCTACCCCGTGCTTTAGAATGGGTACCTTGCGCTCCATAAATTTTTAAGGTCTTCTTTGGTTCTTTCCCAATCTTATGCCAGACATGAATTTCATGTTGTACATTAGATTAAGAACCCTCTCATCTATCTCATCTTTATAAATTATGCAAACCTTAAAACTCAAACTTATAGGGATTTCTTTGAGAGCTAACTTCAGAGCAGTGACAATAACTTTAATTTTCGTAGAGATGGTGATAACCTTACCTTTATGCGGGAACTTAATTTTCTAATGAATAGTGGAGCGCACACCACCCAAAGGATGAAACCATGGCCTTCCCAATAAAATAGCAAAGGTCACAGGAATATCAATTATGTGTAAGTTGACTCAGGTCTCGATAAGTCCTGTCTTGACCAAAGCCTATACATCCCCTCAATAGGCCTCTTTGTATCATCATAGGCCTTGATGATTACCTCAGAAGCCTTTAAATGTGCCATAGTGAACCCTAACTTTGGCAAGATCTTCAATGAACATATGTTGATGGTATAACTGTTATCTACTATAGCACAACATGTCATCTTTCTTTTTATCTCAGCTTCTTGACCTTCCTTATGGATTGGCCTAGTCTACTTTCCTCCTTATCCTATAAATTGACTCACCCCTCATTCTTATCATCAGAGCTCTAGATATCCAAAACATGCATAGTAAGCTTTACAGATTATTTTTTTGTTCGGGTTCAAGTTCTAGTGAGCTAGGGGTGGTGTCAAAAGAATTAAAGACTTGCTTTTCTATTAGGTTGGTGTTGATTATTAATATGGGTGCGTTGGGTGGTGGTACATTTCGATAATTAGGTAGAGGGTTATTTTGGGTGTTTGGCTTTCGTGTCTCGGGGTTAGTGATTTTACTCGCATAAATTAAGTCTTGGATTTTATGCCTTAATTGGGTACAACTGTCAACATCATGTCCAATAGTCTGATGGAATTTGTAAAAAAGCTTTGGGTTGGCACTTAGTGCTTTGAAGGTAAGGGTCGTACCAGGTTTTTCTTAATTAACTTCTTGAGGACTTTAGAAAGAGGCCACCCTAAATTTAAGAATCTTCGAGGTTTCCTGACAGCATTAATCTATAAATTATTGCCTGGCAGTGTGATGGTATTTATTTGCACATTACTACTTAAGCCAGCTCCATCCTTGCCCTCATATCTTCCCCCAAAGAATCTCTTTTCCTGGGCTAAATTTGATTCCTTCTAAACCCTAAATCTGTACAGTTCTTCAAAGTTTCAGATTCCTAAATCCCTCAATTTCTTAGATAATGTCAGAACACACCCTTCCATTGCCAACATTAGTTGGTCTGACTCGGTAGGCCTATGTCTTATTTGAGATAACTTCCCCCTCCAGCAAGTCAAATAATTAGTGAAAGATTTATTAAACCTCTGCTTGGTATTCTGTAGATCCCTCAAAAATACTTTTAATTGAACATTGAGGCCATACTACTTCACAAATGCAGTGCATAGTTCTTTCCAATCGAACTAGAAGTGTGGTTCTAAAGCGTAATACCAACAGATTGATGTAACTTCCAATGACATGGGGAACTGTTTAACTATCTGGGCTTTAGTCAATTCTGTGGCTTTCATGTAAGTCACGTATTACTTTAAGTGCAAATAGGGGTCAGTCCTAAAATACTTTTTCATGTCTGGGAATTTGAATTTCCAAGGTAACAGATCATTTTCCTCATCTAAATTCAAATCATTATAGTCCATCAGAGAATCCATGCCCTTTTCCTTTATCATCATTTGCATTTAGGTTATGGCTTTGGTTATACTCTTAGCCCAGTCAGACTATTCCACATTCTTAGTCGGGTTCACATTCTTTTAGTTTGGTGGATTAACCAATACTGTCATATCGTTTCCTTCCCTTTATCTCACCAAGATTTCAATATCAAGATCAATTAGGTTGGTTGGCTGTGTAGGATGATTTTCTTTGATTAGCTTGGTTATCTCTGCTGTTATCTCTCTCATCATAGACCAGGTCTTAACGAATACTTCCTCTTTCACCTGTGCTTAAAAAGCCTCAGGATCAAAACCTCCTACCACTTCTATCTTTGAATTTTTAACTAAACACCTTGAACCAATCGGACCCAACTAACTGAGCTTGAAGGATCTATATTGCTGCAAAACCACATGTCAGAATTATGCATGATATACAAGTTTGTTTTATTATTCAAAGAAAGCAAGAAAATAAACAAGCATACTTAATATATACATAACACAAATATAAAATACAAAGCTTTAAAAATGATGACCTCTGCCATTTTTTCTCCCACACACGTGTTCAATAGTGAGAATCTTGTCATAGGATTTCTAGCCTAGGTTTTAATTATCAGTAGAGGATAACAAAGCCGATGTATGCAAGATAACTCTTAAAATGGAGCAAACAAGTAATGGATCCTCAAAATAAATCCAAAGTCCATCTTCAACGGGCCAAGAATGGCATCAAAGCCTTACCTTGTCAAGATCCATTTTAATGGGCCAAAATGGGCATGAGAAGCCTATTTTAACAACATTCATTTTAAAATGGACTAAGAATAGGCGTAAAAGGCCCATCTTGACAAGGTACGTTTGTAATGGTTTTGAGTTTTATTTTAAGGATCCATTAAAGGGCATAAAACAAATACAGTTGGAAAATTCCTAAAGGAAATTATTAGGTCACTATATAAGCTGAGTCTCGGGTAATAGGCTTTGGCTCCCATAACGATATACATCCATATATGTCTCCTCACTCAAGGGTCCATATGATGTGGATAAGTATATGTCATGAGTGACAATAATCAAATAGTTCACCACTAGGTTTGAGTGAAATATAGGTGGTAAAATCATGATTATTATCGGGTTAATTGGGACTAAGTGCTCATTGTGTGCAAACGTGTCATGAATGCAATAGAAATGCAAAAGAAATGAGAGAATAATTTAAAATGATAAATTAAAAAACACTTGGAATTAGTTTTTCTATCCCTAGTGGAGTCGCCACTGTAGGCGGTGGGGTTTAATGCGTGCCTAAGTGTTTGACTACCACGACACTATGTGGGCTTGCGGCCTACTAGAAAATATGAAATAGGTCTTAAAGCCTAATCCAAGATGGAGTCACCACTCGGATGAAAGTTGGGACATACTTATATAGCAGCTAGATTCCATGGAGGTTCCCAGAAGCCTTCGTCAGAGAACAGGTTCAGAAACTGGGTATAGCTATTTGAATGCCCACCCAACCTTGCAATTGGCCTACATTTGTGTTTTGTAATTTATTACCCTTAATTATTCAATAATTTCTTTATTACCATGCACATGAATTATAATTTCCTTCGAACAATTGTCATATTTTATAATTAAGCTCGAGTTTGCACATTAATTCAATTCATGCAATTAGTCCTAACATTCACCATAAATAAAAAAAAATTGTAATTTACAACCATACATTCAAATCAACTGGGAAAGGATTAAGGATTACAATGTTTTGTGTAAAATAAAATATAATAAACAGGAATAAACCAAACATAAACAAGCATTAAATTATATAATAATATAAACAAAGGGGAGAAGAAAGTTAAGTACTAAATCGAACGATCAAAATCATTTCGATCCCTGTAATACATAAGATATTAACTTGCAAGATATATAAAAACATAGAAGAAGGAACAACAAGTTAATTTATAAAGTCAAATTTATACAAATATTCAAACATTAACCCCAAATGAGATAATGAACATGACCATGTGAAGCAGACTAAAACACATAAGAAAGGATTCATGAAGATCTAAACCATGCCGGATTTACATGGAATAACAAAACATAAAGTACATGAGGGATTGTCAAAGTGGTAATCACCTCTTTTGACAGATAGGCTCAGTAAAGATCAATTAGTATAGACAAGCTAGATGCACATTTACACCTAAAATTGAGTGAATCATTCTAATGACATGACATATTATAAGCAATGAACACAAGAGAGTGAATAAATAAGCTAATAAATAAGTAAGCTAGGAATTATGAAAGCAAGTGAGGAATTATACAAATCTATATCTTAAGTATTGAGAAAAAGTCAAGATAATTACTGAAAGATGTGCTTTTCCAATATAGTTGACCCTCAGAAATGAATATTGGTGTTGGACTTCCCTTGAATGTAGGCTTTTTACCCTTTTTCTTCAAGAAAATCACCCTTGAACTTCACTCCCCTTCCTCCCTTCTCAAGAACATTTCCTTTTTTTTTTCTTCTAGAGCCCTTCTTTTTCTCAAAACTCACCATTCTTTTCCAATTCTCGCTAACCTCTCTTTTTCTCCTTTTTAATCACCTCCCTAGCTCATTCCTTTACTACCCACTTTTCATCATTGCATCTTTAGCCTTTTTCTCTTTCCAAAAATTTTCTTTTTTAGACCAGAGATTGAGCTTCAGTTGAGGTGGGCCCGCCCTTAACCACCATTGTCACCTTTGCATTTTGTGCAGAGGCAAGTGGCAATGTGTAGAGGTGGCACCTCTATGATGAGGCGATCGCCTCATCACTTGCTACCATAAAGGCGATTGCCTCTTCATAGAGGCACCGCCTCTCTGGCCTACCTTATACTAGCCTTAATGGGCCGGGGCAAGTCGAGCTTGTCTTGTAAGGATTTTGGGCTCGGATTTGTGGGTTGTAAGCTCTCATGCTCATTTTCAAGAAGATTTCGAGCTTAATTCTTCCATTTAAATTTTACATTTCTCATCAATGGACTCTGTTGCGGGCCAACCAAACCGAGCATCCACAGTTTGCCTCCTATTACGGGCCGATTGAACCAGGTGTATATATATATAGGTCTATTGATAAGAAAAATTCGAATGTTTTGGGATATTTTACAACTTTATCCCAACTTTTTAATATTCACAACAATATCTTGATTTATTAAATATTTAGTAGCTTTAACATAAATCATTATTTGACCAAAAATAAATAAAAATGTTGTTGTTACATCATGTAAAATGTCAAATGTAACTTTCTTAATTTACTAAATACATAACAATCTATTAGTATAAAAATCTAAACATGTAAAATTTTTAATAATTTTATCCTAATTTTAATAAAATATTTTAATTACATAAATTTATTTAATTATTATAAAATAATTATTTATTGAAAATTAGATAAAAAACAATGACACAATAATATATATAAAATTTACACAATAATATAAATAAAATTTACTATTGAAAAATTGTTAAATTTATAAATGATTTTCATTATAATAAATTTAAAAATTAAAGATATTTCAAATATAAAAATTTAATTTTTTAAGTATTTCATTATAATTTATTTGAAAATAGTTAAAAATATCTAATTTTAATTTATCATATTTTTTATATATAATTTTTAAAAATCTATTAAAATAATAGTCATTAATAAATTTAAAAATTTATCATATGTGATTTTAATTTTTCAATTATCATGCCAATACTTTTTAATTAATTTTAATTAAATAATTTTAAATTAATGTATTTTTTAAAATTTAAAAATGAAATAAATAGACTTTTATAGATTTTGTAATACAAAGGTAAATTTGATATTTTATAGTTTTCATCACATCATCATCTTTTATTTAATTTTGAATAAGTACCTATTTATGCTAAAATTATCAATAATTGTTAAATTGAGACATCTTTACCAAAATTAAAAAGTTGAGATAAAATTGTAAAATGTTATAAATGTTTAAATTTTTTTACCAATGGACCTATATATAGAATTTTTTTAATAGACTATTGATATTTAAAATCCACGAAATTCAGACTAATTCAATTCGATTTCTGAACAGAATTATAAAAATAACAAAAATTTTGTATTAAACTTTTAATATTTAAAAAAATTAATTTTAGATATATAATATATAAATTTTTATTATAAAAATATTTTAAAAATATATTATTAGAATAAAATAATAAATTATTAAATATATTATAATTTATTTAATAAATTAATTTTTAATATATAATTTTAATTTATAATTTTTTTTTTAAAGTTTATTTAACTGTAAACAACAAGTATATAATAAATTTGACTCCATTATAAAAGTTGGAAGTAGTCAAAACTTGAGTTACATGCGTTCTATAAAATAACAAACACTTCGGTTTCTTGTTTCTTGTTTTATGTTCAACAACAAATAAAATAATTCCAAAAATGCCTCTCTATTTTTGAACTCCATTACAAATTTGTTGTTGTTGTTTTAATAGCAAAACAATCAATAAAATGGCCAGTCCCAAATGGGAATTTGGTCTTGTTCAAATCTTGATTATCATCTTCTTCCTATTCTCAATCAATCTTTATGTGGGTACTGGTGTTTTTGCATCAGTTTTGACTGGCCCAGCTGCCCAGCAAGAACTTGACAGGGTTCTTGAACTTCCAGGTCAAACCTTTAATGTTACCTTTGCACACTATTCTGGCTATGTTACTGTTAATGAAGAATCTGGGAGGAATCTCTTTTATTGGTTCATTGAGGCTGTTGAGGATCCTGATTCCAAGCCCCTTGTTCTTTGGCTCAATGGAGGTCAATTCTTTTATATTATTATTATTATTATTAAAATACTTTTCAGTACTCTAAATTAGTGTTCTTCTCTGTGTACTTGGTACTTTTTCTTTCTGTTAGTGATTAATGTTCTGACCTATGGTCAGTAGTCTAGTGATGATTGTTTGCTTTTCTAATAGTTACCTTAAGTAACATTGGAAAATTTCCCTGGTTGCGCCATTTTGCTGCTCTATTGAGGTTGTTTTGATGCCTTACGTTCTAATCTTTTCATCCTTTAAGTTTTATCTTTATTGATTATATCTACGCTAATCACTGTTATATACTGTTCCATAGAATGGCTGTTATATCTACGACAGTCATTGTTATATACCGTTCCATAGAATGGCAGTCTTACTATTTGTCTGTGTATGCTTTTGTGCATAAGTTAATTTTGACATGGTGGAAAGCTTCTATATTTAGCATCTATGATCTGCCTTAGAGAAGTTATGAAAGTATTTTGTTTTGGTCTCAGATAACTTATCTTGATTGTAAATTGATATTGGATCTGAAAAATAACTTTGTATTACCAACAAATTATGATAACTTAGTATTTATATGACAAGATGTATAGTGAGTCTTCATTTTTAAATGTTTGAGTTTTGTTTTTCTTTGTATATTTGACAGGTTGTATTGGGTAAATCAGATGTACTGGAATAAAGTCTTTGATTTCATATGCTCATTTGTGATTCATTTTCTACTTCTGAATTGTTCTATATGCATAATCTGTTCTTTAGTTCTTTGCTTGATAGTATCTAACACAGAAATGTTTTTTTAGGACCTGGATGTTCCTCCATTGCTTATGGAGAGGCAGAGGAAATAGGTCCATTTCATATCCATTGGGATGGAAAGACCCTTTATTTGAATCCTTATTCTTGGAATCAAGGCAAGGCTGCTTTCTTTTTTTCCCTTGCTTGTAACATTTTGGCAAAGCAAATTTATTGTGATAAACTTTTCAGCAAGTTATTGCTGGCCTTTGTAACCTGAAACATATCATCCTATTTTATGTGCAATATCTAAGTCACCAACTATTCATGTTCTTCCTGGAACAGATTGTGAATCAATAGTTTAAGAAAGAGGCATTTATGGATTCTTTGAAGATGCACATTTTTTTGAATTTTTTTCTGTGTTTCCTTCAGTTCTCCAATTTCTTGCTCATTCATTGTTTTTGTGATGCAATTACTGAAAAACTACGTCATGCTTAAACAAGTTCTCTTCATAAATGGATATTGCTGTCTAGGTGGCTACTTTAGGAGCAATAGCTGTGAAATTTGAGTCTTAGATTTTTCAGAATGAAATTACGCTATAAATTCCTTACAACTATAATCAAGGCCATCATGTCTAAGAACCTTTGCTACTTGCAGCTGCAAATCTACTGTTTGTTGATTCACCTGTTGGAGTTGGTTTTTCATACTCAAATACTTCATCTGATTTGCTGAACAATGGTGATAAAAGGACTGGTACTACTTCAACCACTTTGTAATTTTCACCTTGTCATTTGGCTTTAAGGTTTTTTTATTATGTCTAGCTGATCCATTTATTCCTCGCCATCCTTCCCGCAGCTGCTGATTCACTAGCATTTTTGCTGAAGTGGTTTGAGCGCTTCCCCCAATATAAAGGAAGGGATTTCTATATCATGGGGGAGAGTTATGCAGGTAGGGGTTCATTTTTTTTAATCTCTTAGCGCTTTTATCCTATTTTAATTTAGTTTGAAAACCTACATTGCTGCATAGCTACAAAATTTTGTCTCTAATTTATGCATAATGAGTGTAAGATTAGTGATATGTGTGAAAATAATGAATTTTTGCTGCTCTATCATCCTAGGCATAGGATTCATGGGCTCCTTTTTATGGTTCAATCATTCATTCTTAGCTAAGAAATGTATTTAATGAAGTTTTTGCATGTTATATCTTATAACGATAGAAGTGAAGTTACTTAGGTATAACATTGTTAAGAAAAATTTAGTGTTTATTCCATGATTATCATCCTTGTTGTGGAAAAGAGAAGTGAAGTTTTCCGTAATCATAAGACTACCTATACTGAATGGAGTTAAGTAGGCCACAACATTCCAATAGCCATGTTCTATAATTAGCGGGAAGCAAATGCCACAAATTTCATCTTTTGAATGGTACTGGGGCAGTATTGAGTGTGTTATATCAAGTCACTCAGAT
The DNA here is from genome assembly GCA_947683625.1 of Mallotus nudiflorus. Classification (NCBI taxonomy): domain Eukaryota; kingdom Viridiplantae; phylum Streptophyta; class Magnoliopsida; order Malpighiales; family Euphorbiaceae; genus Mallotus; species Mallotus nudiflorus. The sequence continues at coordinate 328,903 of CANTUR010000179.1, read as the reverse complement.
ATCTCAAGTGCTGCAGAGTTTACTGAAAGCCAAATTAACTTGCAAGCTTAGTGTACGTTTTTCTCTGATTTTTTTTGAGGCCAGGGCCACATTATGGTTCTAAACATTAAATGGGTGTTCCAGGCCATTATGTTCCTCAGCTCAGCCAAGCCATTGTATGGTACAACAAAGCAACAAAGATAAAAGCAATCAATCTGAGGGGTTATATGGTACTGAATAGTCTTGCATTAGCATCACTTGTAATTTGTATAATTTGAAAAAAGAAAAACACTTAAGAAGGCCTTAACTATTTGATGCAGGTGGGAAATGCTCTTACTGATGATTACCATGATCACTTGGGGCTTTTTCAGTTTATGTGGGCAGCTGGTTTGATTTCTGATCAAACATATAAGAAACTTAATCTTTTTTGTGATTTTCAATCATTTATCCACTCTTCAGAGTCATGTGGTAAGATTTTAGACATTGCCAGTGAAGAAATGGGAAACATTGATCCATATAGCATAGACACTCCTCCCTGCAATATGAATGTAAGCAGGTCAAATAGATTGCTCAAAAAGATGCATGTAAGTGCACACTTCATGAATTGTCTACTCAGCTTTTTCTTCTCCTCTATATGTGGTTCATGATTTGTCATGTCAAAATTATTGTACGTGATAAAATGGAAAACGGGAAACATTGGTAAATAGACTTCTTTCTCTAGCCATTTTCCTTAATTTGATCCCCTGGCTTTTTTCTCCTCATTTTATGGAGAAGATTTAGAACATGGAGTTGCTGCATTGATTGGATTTATGCAGTTAATGGCTACTTGAAGTTTTACCTGTACTAGTTTGGTACTTGTTATGCCTGTTGAAGCATACTCAACTGTTGCCCTTGAGACTGCAGGAACTTTATTTTTTTGTATCATATTCTGATGATCCTTTTCCTTTTTAAATATAGCAGAGTTATCATAACTTCACCTTTGAAACAACGTTCCATTTTACCCCTGTTAATAGAAGTAAATTCAATCTACACAAACCCTAGATGCTTTTAGCCTCTTCTCAAATGGATTAGAAATTTATCCAGCCTTCTTAGTGGTTTCCATAACACATGAAAAATTTATCTCACATAAGATCTATAAACCCTTTCAATTAAGTCTTAACCCAACATGTAAATTTACTAGTTGCTTTATGATAAAGGACTTCACAATCTTCACTTATGTAGCCTATAATTTTATTGTAGTATACATATTTCATGCCTGGTGCTTTTCATTGCTATTGGTTAAAGTGATATTTTTTTACTAAACAAATCAAAGTGGGTTTTAGGAGTTATGATTGTATAGCAGATAATCATAACTTTTCTATTATTCTATGTCATATATGATTACAGTTTCTCTTGGAAGAATGTTTCTGCATCATAAGATTAGTGAAAATATTATCATTTTACAGAGGTTTGGTCGTGTCAGTGAGAACTATGATCCATGCACTGAAGCACACTCAACCAAGTACTTCAATCAGCCTGAGGTTCAGAAGGCACTACATGTTTCAAAAGAATTTGCACCATCTAAATGGGAAACTTGCAGGTAATTTTGTTAAAATAAGTGGAAAGTAACAGTTTACTTGTTACCTTCATCTGGTAAACTGCACCTTAGCAAACATCTGCAGTTATTGCATTTTGCTTGCACGGGTGAAACTGTCAAACCAATTCCCAATTCCTTATTGGGGCAACATGTCTAGATCTTTCATCTATAAAAAAATGATATTTGTAGGTCTATGATCATCAGCATGTGACCTGCATGCATTTTCTACTCCAAATGCCTGCATGATATTTTTAGTTTTCCTTATGGTTGCTCCAGGACATGTGTAGAGCAATGAAAGTCCAAACTGGACCGTGTCTGATGGTGATTTGATATCATAGTAACTGTAGCATAATGAAAACTTCAGTAATACTAGTTGGGTTGATATGGAGGAAATTTTGATTAATTAGATTATGTAGAAAATTGGAATTTGGGAATGAATGTACAGCTTTGATTCATAAATCTTTCTTGCTTGCTTTGATTTCCTTAAATGAAGCATGCTATATCCATGTCCTTGTAATCTCTGTATTTGTTTCATGTTTCCCAGTGATCTTGTAAACAATAACTGGAAGGATTCACCTAGAACAGTGCTGGACGTATATCATGAGCTCATACATTCTGGAATTCGTATATGGGTATTCAGGTATCCGCAGCAAAACAGTTCCTTTTGATTTAATACTAGAACTATCAGCATTATGCATCATAGTTTAGCAGGGGAATATTACATTTTTTCAATGATGTTTTCTCACTTGAAAATTGGCTCACTTGACATTTTCTTGTGTGTGTATATAATATATATGTGTGTGTGTGTGTATGTCATAGATATTGTCGTCAGCTCTAGCTTTTGTTTGTTGCATCTTGATCATGAACATGCACTGCACATTGTTTTCTCCATATGATCACGACAGCATTTCTTTTTCGTGTGCTAGAGAAAAGCATGAGCAAATTGTGAGAGCATCAATTAATAATGCCTCAAAGGTAGTGGATGTTTCAATGTGAAGTAATATGGGTGATGCATGGAACTGCAAAGTGTAGCTGATGTTTAGTGATCACTGAATAAACATTGAGAAATGAAATATAGGATTAGACAATCAGATCTGAACTTTTGGATAAGGATAATAGAACTTTTTGTTAAATTACATGATATTACCTAGGCACTTCTCTTTGGATTTTCGTTTTGTTATCCAACCACTTGCATTCTTTTAAGCAGTTGATGGTACCTATAATGATCAAACTTGATTATGGTTTATGGTAAAATGTTTTAGTTCTATTCTTTATTTGGTTTTTGCTTGCTGTTACTTTCGTAGTTGCACAATTTTTTTTTTTTTAAGAATTCTTTTTTGAATTGATGAGGGGAATGTGGGAGGGATTATATCAGGTTTTGAGCCCTTGATATCTTGCACCATAATACAGACTGTTAACTCTTGAGCTACTTTCTTAATGGCACAGTTTTTCTTTTTTGAATATACATGCTGAAAATTACCTTGGCAGAAAATTTTAAGCAGAAGTTGCCATTCTGTGTATCTCAAAATCTTATATTGAGATTTTACTTCCCTTTTGTCACTTAATGAACTAGATGATGCTCCCTAAAATTATTTTGAACATTTATTGTTCTCTCCATGCATACTGAGGTAAGAGAGTTCAATGACGACAATGAGATGACTAGTTTTTTTTCCTCTTTTATGTATGGCAGTGGTGATACAGATGCTGTTATCCCAGTCACATCCACTCGGTATAGCATAAATGCTCTCCACCTTCGGACAACAAAACCTTGGCATGCTTGGTATGATGATGGACAGGTGAGGTTTTTTTTTTCTTAGAAGAAAAGTAAATGTTGATAATGACATTCCGATTAAAAATTTATTTGTCTGACTAATTCAGTCTAGCTAAAACTGTGATAGAATACAGTTTTTTTGTTACAAAATTTCAGACCAAGTTATGGCAGTAACCTGTAGAAATTAATGTGATATGTATGAAATGAAACAGGTGGGTGGATGGACACAGGAGTATGATGGACTTACATTTGTAGTGGTGAGGGGAGCAGGGCATGAAGTCCCTCTTCATAGATCCAAACTTGCTCTTACACTTGTAAAATCTTTCTTATCAGGAACATCAATGCCTACCCTTGGACTGGTCGGTTCCTCATGATGTTTCTTTTGTTATTCTTGGGGTCCAATTTCCAAGATTTGATGGATGTATTAATTGGGAAGTTGTAATTCCTGCACTGCTTACTTGAATTACCAATCAGGTTGAAGGATGTGAAATGTTGCCTGTTTGGATGTATTTTCAAATTTAATCTCTTTCTCTCTTTCTCTGTTTTTTTTTTTTCCAAAAAAAAAAAAAAAAAAAAAAAAAAAGATTTGCAAGTGTAAAGATATTAATGTGATAGGTCATTGCCTCAAAAAAGGCATAAAAAAGGTGGTGTTGTGCATTTCATGTTGCCAACAAATTATTTTTTCACCATTTTATTTCTGTAACATCCCTACTTATTTTTCATCCTATTAGTAAATCTGACATATATAATATATAATATTTTATTTATTAAATATAAGACACTTACAATAAATGTCACATATTTAATGTAATATTTCAAGTGTGGATAAAAATTTTTGTATTTTTTTTCGCTTTTCTTGCTTGATTCTACTCCAGCACCCGTAACAAATGTGATAAATTGGTTAAACAAAAAAGACTTAAAACTCTTTTTGGGATGATTTAATTCAGTGTCTTATTATTCATCAATGTTCTCAAATTAATTATAATTATATCCATTCAATAAAAATTGAATGGGAAATGAGAAAAATTTGGTTAACTTTATATTTTTAGCTACTTTCGTTTACTTGATGGAAGTGTCTTTAACTTCATTTCCTTTCTTTTTAAAAAGAAAAAGAAAAAGATCTTTCCAATGATTAAGCTGACTCTGACCAAATTAATTTTTGTTTGAGGAGTCTATAATTGTTTTAAGAGTAATCTTTTTTAAGGAAATTCATTGCGACCTTTTCCATATATAATTAGTATATTTTAAAGGATATTTTATTTCTTTTATAATTTTTAATATATATATATATATAGTTTTTATAATATTTTGAATTTTTAAAATTTGGAAATTTTAGCTTATTTTATTTTTTAATTAAAAATTTTAGTTGATAATAAATTTAAATTGCGTATACTCTATTATACATGGCTCTTAAATTAAATGAAATTAATTGTAAATCCATACTTTTACAAGAGTTGTAAATAATATATTGTAGGCAGCGATTTTGGTTGCACGTTCAAATGTTGGCGACTATGATACTGTGCGAGATTAGGGCTCACTAGGAAACACATAGTGGGTTTAGGGTCCAAAATGGAGATGGAGTCGCCACTTGAATAAAAGCCGGGACATACTGTATAGCAACTGGATTTCACAGAGATTCCTAGAAATTGTCATCAGAGATCGGGTTTGAAAATTGGATATGGGCTTTTGGAATGCCCACCCAACCTTGTGGTTAGCCTTCGTGTATGTTTCATATTTTATTATCTTTGATTATTAAATTATTTCCTTATTAACATACTAATCGTGATTGGTTTCCAATTTTAGATTTTATTTCAAATTTACATATTAGTCCTATTTCATTGCTTGTGTTTTGACATTCAATCACAAATAAAACAAATAATAATAATTTACAACCATTCATTCCAAATAAAAGGGGAGAGGGATTAAGGATTACAACTTTTGATGTAGATAAATGTAAAAGATACCGAAAATAAACCATACATAAACAAAAAATAAACCGAAAATAAACTAATTAATTGTACAAACCAAAACTCTCAAAAAAACTAATTAATAAAATAATCATCTAATAATTAAAATCATCAAATAATTCCTGCAATATATACGAGTTAGTTCTATCTCACAAACAACAACAATATCTACAAATTATTTACAAATAATATTCACAAAATTAAAAAAAAATTTCACAAAATAGTCCACAAAATACAATAATATAATGTTAAAAATAATACCAAACAACACAATAATCAAACATAAAATTAGGAGATATAGCAAATTAAACATGGAAATCATGCCAAAAGTACAAAACAAGCATGGAGAAGTAAGGCAGAATTCACATAGATTCTAATCAAGAGGCATCGTCTCTTGACTAGGAGGCGATGTCCTTATCGCCTCATCACTAAAGGGCAATAATTCTATAAAGAGACGTCGCCTATTCAACAGAGACAGAGACAGACTACATTTAAGAAACTCAATACTCACTCAAATAAATAAGAAACAGACACAAAAACACAAAGGTTAACTATCAATATTCAGTATTTCATGCAATTATGCTTCTCTATAGTTTTAAATAAGTAATATAGCCCAAAAAAACACACAAAATAGCAACAAATCAAAGCTTTTAATAAAGATAAAGAACTTAAAGCTCAAAAATAGGGAGACTCACTAACTTGGATGAGCTAATACTCCTAACTAAACCCTCAGAGTTTGGTTGATGGATTAATGGCCTTGAATGCAAGAAGATTCCTTCATCTTCTCAAGGGAGTCAAGTCTTCTAAGCTTCTATGTCTCTTCCCTCTTCTTCTTCTTCCTTTCTTCTTTTCTTTCTTTCTTTTCTTTCTTTTTTTCTAGACCTTTTTTTTCATGTTGCCAAAACTCCTCTCTCTCATGCCCCTACATCCTTCTTTAAAGCCTCTCACCCTCTCCTCTTTTTCAATTTCCTAAAAACTTATTCTCACCTTCTCCCCTTGCCTTTCTTCATTCCTTAGGCTTTTTTTTCCTACTTTTTCTTTTTACGTAAAAAATGACCAACTCTTCAGCAGGTGAGCCTTCAACTATTGCCATTAATGACATTTAATACTATAGAGAGTGGATGTAAAGAGGTGATGCCTTTTTGGTGAGGCATCGCCTCACCGATGTTTGGGATGAATAGGTGATCACCTCTTCACCTAGGGCCTTTGGGCCAAAAGGCGATGGGCTTGGGCTTGGGCTTGGATCAGTGTTTTAGGCTTGGCTTAGTGTTTTGGGCTTTCTAAATCGATTTTAGAGAAGCCTCGAGCTCCCATTACATTTAAAACTCAAACTTTCTCATCATCAGACTTTTGTTGCGGGCTGATTAAACTGACGGTGTCCATAGTTTGCCCTTTTAGTTTTTTAAAAAATTGAATTTTCTAAAAATAATTATTTAAAAAAGCAACATGCACATCAAATAATAAAAAGTAAGAACGACATACTTGACTTGTGAGCTTCGCTCGGGCCGTCAGCCTTAGGAATTCAAACCTAAGAGGTCGAACTTCATCTTCGAAATGTGACTGTGATCCTTGGGTTTTCTTGGCCTGATCAATCACTCATTAATAAATTTGTCATGAATCTCAAGTATGTCCCAATCTTCACTTAGTAAAGATAAAAGAGAAACGTAGCCGTGATCCTCGAGTTAAGCTAACTCAATCAGCTACTCATTATAAATTTAGTGTGATTCTCAAGTTTTCCTAGCTTGAGAAGTCACTCAGTAGAAGAGATGAAATGTAATCGTGTTCCTCAGGTTTTCGTGGCCTAATCAGTTACTTATTATAGTTTAGCATGAATCTTGAGCATGGCCCAATCTCCACTTAGTAAAAAGAGATGAAACATAACTATGTTCCTCACATTTTCCTAGCCCGATCAGTTACTCAATATAGTTTGGCATAAAACTTAGGTTTTCTTGGCTCAAGAATTACTCAGTAAAAGAAGAATGCATTTTTGGGGATTTAAACCCGATTAGACACCTCTTGAGATGTGTACTTTAGGGATTTAAACCTGACTAGATGCTTGTTCTTATGTGCACTCCGGGGATTTAAACCCGACCAGACGCTTGTAATTCCATGCACTTCAAGGATTCAAACTTGACTAGACGCTTGTTCTTTCGCATACTTTAGGGATTCAAATTTGACCAGATGCTTATTCTTCCTGATGCTTCGATCAGAATATTCTTATCCAAAAATTGATTCTGGGATTTTTTCTGTGTTCCATTTCACTAAGTGGGCCTCACCCTCTGCTCCTCATTTTATTTTCTTTCAATTATCCTCTCCTGCCCTAGTCATATAAATTCTCTCTTTTCCATTCTATGGGTCACTTTCACTTATTAACTTCTTTTCTCTTCTTCCTTTTTCTATTTCACCTGCCATCTTTCCTAACATGGATGGTGCACGAACCATCCATGTTAATGTAAGACCTAGAGACACTTATGGTACATCCCTCTCAGAGTTTCGAGCTCAATATCGGAGACGAGATCCCTCCGTCTGTAGATTGGCTATCATAGAGGTTAGTACCCAATGTCCTTAATTTTTCCTATGAACATCATTAAATAACATCAAGTTACTATTCTTTGGTGCATATTTATCAATTTAATTAAAAGAAATTGAATTTTATTGATTGAAAATAGAAACTCTAAATCATACTGTCATATGGATGATATGAAGAGGCATTGCCTCTTTGATCAAACGATTGCCTCTTTGAGTCTTAATGAGGTGATCGCCTTCATATTGGGAGGTAACGCCTTATCACTGAGGTGATCTCCTCTTTGATAGAGACGTTCGCCTCAGCAATAAGATTCAGCAAAAATTTGAAAATTTTTACACAAAATGATAAATTTACTCCCTGTTTTACTCCCTTAGCTCGATGCCCACACCTTTAAAGGCGTTGGGAACTTTATTAGTGTGTGCTTTTGGTACTATAAGCTTATTGACACAGTGCAAACTCATATTCATGATACTGGGTTCTCTGACTTCATTTTGGCACTCCCAACACTGTAGGGGCATACAAACTACAAGCCCTTACATACCCTGATGGTGAGGTGGTCTGACACTACCCATACATTTCATTTTCCCTTTGGGGAGTTCACCTTTGATCCAGTGGCCTTTGTCGTAGTCACTGGCGTCACTTGTGCTGGGGATTCTATTCCTTTCGACGCCAGCCTTCACCAGTTATCTCCTGACCATCTTGCTTTCATTGAGCATTTGCTTGGTATAGTCCCAAATATGAAGGGGACCTACATAGTAAAGCTCGATTTGATTAGGAGCTTCTATACTCACAATAGGGTGGAGGCGGCCACTACACCCTTACAGATCGATCAAGTGGTGCGTGCTTTCTTTGCCTACCTACTGGGCACTACACTTTTCATAGATATTGCCATCTTTGTGGATTTAAGCTTCCTGATGCCTTTAAAGGACCTAGATTTGGTGGCGACCTATGATTGGGGTAGGTATACCTTATTTTATCTTTATAGGAGCATGGATGAGCTGGTTCGTGGAGCTAGGCGACTCTGTGGTTTTTGGCATGCCATACTAGTATTTTCTTTTCTCTTTTACCTTTATATTCCATCCCAATTATTACTATCTGATTTTACCAACAACCCTTTACTTCTTTTACAGGACTGGGCTCTAGAGCTGGAGTTAATAATGGGGATTGCTAGGGTTCGTGATACTCCCTTCCCTACGATGGTGTAATGACCCGAGTTTTTAAATTATTTTATTTTAAAATAGGATATGCAGTGTTAATAATTTAAAACAATAATTGATTATTTATCGATTGATGAGTTTTATTATCATTATTTTATGTTAATTAGGGTTTCGATATAAATATTTAGTTTAAGATTAGTATTTGAATAATTTATTTATGTAATATATATATTTCTCATTTGGAATAATATTTAACTTAGTATATTTTATTTTAATGTCATTTTATCTTTTTAAATCATATTATTTTATACATTATTATTTTATGTGTTAATATATATATATATATATATATATATATATATATATATATATATATATATATATATATATACATGCATTAAGGTTTAATATTTATTTATATGTGTATATTTTTAATATTAGTATGTAATGTATTAATGTATGTGTGTGTATATATATATGTGTGTGTGTGTGTGTGTATTTTAATGTGTGGTGTGTGAATTTTTTTGAATAAAATAATGAATAATATATTATATAGTTTATTAATTTTTATTATAAAGTTTTATTAATATATTAATATATATATATATATATATATATATATATATATATATATATATATACAAAAATCACAAAAAACCTCCCTCCTCCATCATCTTCCCCGATCACACCCTCCCCCTCCCTCATCGTCCGTTTCTTCTTCCGTCGATGTGCCTCCCTGCCTTCCGTCGCCTTTCAGCTAGCTCAGTCGCCACCAACCTTCTTCTCCGGCGCCGTTTGATTCATTTGAAGTCAGAAACCCGAAAATCTTCTCCTCCTCCGTTCTCCTCTGTCCGACCACCAAATTGGATGATTCCAGTGCCGTTGGACTCCTGGAACTTCGAGGAGGAGGATTCCAAGATTCTTTCAGCTTGAAAATGTGATTTGGTAGGGTTTCTAGCTTGATTTCATTTTTAGCCATTCTTGAGTTTTTATTTTTTTTTTTCAATTATTTTGCTTGATTCTTGAGAAATTCCTTTACAAATGTTGTTCCCCTTAGCTTAATCTACATCTCAGAATTTTTTTGTGATTTTTAGGAATTATTTTGATTTTTGTGAATTTTTGACTATTTTATTATTTTTTTTCGTAAATAAATTAAATAAATTATGAAATTGTGATATTTGGTGTTATTGGTAGTTAATATTAATTTTAGAATTCAATTTATAATTTTGTGTATTTTTTTAATTTTTATAATTATTTTTAGTTTATGTTAGTTTTGAAAATATAGGTTAAATATATATTTAATTAGAAATAATTGGTTAATTAAGTGTATTTGTTGATTTTAATGAATAATATGTTTAGAAAATAATTTTTAAGTATTTATATAATTTTTATTAAAATTTTTAAATTTTTTAGTATTTTATGTATATTTTTATATATTAGGGGTAATTTGGTAGTAATTTTAGTTGAATATTAGGTTTAATTGGCTTTAATAATTATTTGAGGTATAAAAATGATTTTTACAAATTATTTACTAATTTTAAGTAGTTAATACTATTTTTCAAAAATTATTTTCAAATTATATATAATATACTATTTTTATAAATAAATGGATTTTTAGTAATTTTTAATATGTTTTTGGACTAATTAAGTAATTTAGATTTATAAAATGAATTTTTATTAATATTTATGAAATAATCGAGAAATGTCAATTTTTAAAAATATTATATTATTATTAGGGTTTTTAAGTAATTATCAGTAAAATAATTAATTTTGGTGTTTTAATACTTAAATTGCTATATTTTGGTACTTAAAGGGTATTTTTGATATTTATTGAATTTTAATATATTTTATTGTATTTTATTGTGAATTGTGGACCCCGGTCGAGGAAATTTATAGTTTGGGATCCCGACTGAGGAGTTGTGAGAATTCTGGTTTGAAGTGTATTTTTCTTGTAGGACCGGCTTTACTTTTTAAGTAGAGAGATGTCCGTTTTACAGAGGAGGTTTTGCCGAATTTTTGGTAGAATTCTTGTAAAACGTGACATCGGGTCTAATTCCTATTCTCTGTCTGTGTTAGTAATCCTAGATCGAGTCTCTAAAAGTTAAGTTAGATTTATTCTGATTTTTATGTTATCATTTTATTATTTAGTTGTGCTGAAACCAAGGCGTAGTGGACCAAGCCCGTCGGACTCGTCTCGAGGAGCGCACACATGTGAGTTGTTATTTTATATATGCGTGCATTTAGGTTGCATGTTTTAGAAATATATATTTTAATTGTATGATTTATGCATAAATGATTTAATAAATGCTTAAGTATATTCTAGGTATATTTTCATTATATTTTTGGTATATTGTGAAATAAATGCATGTTTTTCTTTTTAATTAAATTTAGATTACTTTCAAATATATTATTGGTTTAGTTTAATATATTCCACGATTTACTTGAATTGATTTTACGTATATATACTTGAAATATATTTAGTTTATTTTAGGTATATTTTTAGTATATATATTGTTTATAGTATTTTTTATAATGATATCATGCATCATTATTTTATGAATGAAATGAGTTATTTTTAATAAAGGATATCAATAGAACGTGCTTCCTAATGGGTAGCATTAGGACCGAGTATGTACCGGTACGATGATAAATTGTAGGTTAAATTACTAACCTATTTGTGGATCATGACTTGATTGATTTGATTGTTGTGTGAGATGAATGAGAGCGTGATTGTTGGAGCTTAGTTGACCTAGTGTCTCGGGGCCAATTACACTGATAGTCAGACTGCCGGAGCTCGGTCAACTTAGTGTCTCGGGGCTAGTATACTGTTAATAAGGATTAAGTGAATTTATTTGGAAACAAGTGAGCCTGTATGGCTAGAGTGATGTCTGTTATTATTTGAGGTTGCAATCATTTAAGGTTCTATTTGATCCTTCTTAAACTAATATTTTTCAGTATTATAAATAAAGTGATTTTCAGCATCTGTGTGTACATGCCTGTATATATATTTATTATATACATATGATTGATTGCATTTGAAATTTAGTAATATGTGTATATATATTATAATAATTCACTCAATGAGGTCTAACTCCCCTCCGTTGATGTTTTTACAGAAGAGTCCTCATCTTCAAACCTCAGCAGTAAACCTATCCACCGGATTTCTTCCACTCCAGCCCTATTATGTAAATCACTTACTTGAGTTTTATTTTGTACTCTAGAAGCTGCAGTAGTGTTGTATTTGATTTTGTCGAGAGTTGTATTTGATTTTATGCATGTATAAGATTTTAATTCAGAGTGTTTCTTTGAAGATTTGTATTAAGAAATTTTATTTATGATATGAGTTGAGAAATTTATTTTATTATTTGAGATTTAATTTTTGCTGAATAAATATTTTATTTATTTTATTTTATTACATGCTTTTCTTTTAAGGCTTGCTACGGGTTTCAGATTCGAAAGAATTCCCATTCCCTAGTGCCGGTCATGGCCCTCAGTTTGGGTCGTGAAAAAGTTGGTATCATAGCGGAGTTTGTGTTAGGGCCTTAATTGTGTGAGTTGTGGCCCTAGTTTTCAATGTTGTGTTTTCTTTGAAACTACTGCAGTTAATTAGGTTCAAGTATGTCTTGATACGTATTCCTTGATTTAGTTTTCTGTGTTATCCTCCATTATTTATCTTGTCTGAATCCTTCTATTTGTCTTTTCAGAATAAGGAGGCGAGCCCATGTCGCTCCACCGATCGTTTAGGCCGAGGATGATGAGTCTTTCCAAGACTAGGTTTTACCTCTTGAGTCGCCAGTTAAGCATAGAGGTCATGGTAGAGGTAGACCTCGAGGAGCAGCAGGTCATCGTTGACAGAGAGAGCTACAAGATGAGGAACTTTTAGAGCCAGAGTATGAGGATATTCTGGTACCTCTTGTTGCCCCGCCTATTCACCCTGCCTATCAGCAGGGTATGTCAGACCCTGAGGCAGCCCTGTTTTATGCCAGAGTCGGTAGGATCGCGTTTGATGGGACTTCAGACCCTCTAGATTTTTTACATGCGATTGAGATGAGGACTTGGACTACTCACACCGAATACCTGCAGATCATGATAGTCGAGTTATCTGTAGAGGGACCAACCTTGGACTGGTTTATTTAGATGATCCAACCATATATGACGATGATGACCTGGGCTCAGTTTAGAGAGCGATTCATGAGGAGATTCTGCCCAGAGCCACTTCGTATAAGTTATAGACTCCAGTTGACTAGCATTTCCTAAGGTGATAAATCTATTGAGGACTACACTAAAGAGTTCCTTCGGCTTGGCAGATTTATAGAGTATTTGATGCCAGACCAGTACTTTGTAGTCACTACTTACATCACTGGATTGGGTTTTGCATTTGTTGGTATGCCTAAAATGGGCCTTACTCTAGAGTCAGTGATAGAGTTGACCAAGGAGATTGAGCTGAGGCTAGTCAGGCAAGGAGTTATGCCTGATTATTACCAGTTGGGTGTTCAGCCAGGTGGATTCCAGACTACTTCGTACTCGAGTTTTTAGATTAGTTCGAGTAGTCAGCAGAGGGGTCCAACCCAGCAGAGTTAGAGACAGCAACAGAGGGTACACTAGAGCAGTATACATGGCCATGGAGGTCAGTATAGACCATTTAGACTTGGGTCAGGTGCTTCGAGCAGCAGCAGTGATCGTAGTTCTGGGTCAGCTGCTAGTGTATGTCAAACGTGCGACAGAGTCCATCAGGGACCGTGTTACATGACACCGTTGACGTGTTTTAGATGTAAGCAGACGAGACATTTTGCCAGATCATATCCCTATTCTGGGTATCAGCAGCCGTAGATTTCGTGATTCCCTCAGTAGTTGATTGCTAGTGCTGCACCCATTCCTTTTCAATTGCCTCCAGCCCAGCATCAGAGTTCTACCCAGATTGTTCCCCAACAGGGTTGTGGTAGAGGTACCATAGGAGGTACTAAAGGTGTTGGCCAGGCTTCTACCAACTAGTAGGGAGGTCGAGGACAGGCCAGAGTCTTCCATCTCACTCAACAGGATGCTCAGGCATCTAATGCAGTCGTGGCAGGTATTATTTCTATCTGTTACCTGGATGCATGGGTTCTGTTTAATTCGAGTGCCACGCATTCGTTCGTATCTCCTGTTTTTACTTTCAAGTCTTGTTGGCAAGCTTCAAGGATGACTTTTTCTTTGTCTGTCACCACTCCTCTAAGTGATTCGTTAGACACCGATGTTGTTCTTTCTGGTTGTCCAGTTCTTGTTGGAGGTAGAAAATTGTCTGCTGATTTGATTTTGTTGAATGTGATGGAATTCGATGTTATTCTAGGTATAGATTGGTTATCTCAATACTATGCCATGGTAAATTATTAGAGTAAAGAGGTGATTTTCAGAATTCCAGGTAAAGAAGAATTTAAGTTTGTGGGTGATAAGAGTTCAGCACCTAAGAATCTCATTTCTGCTATTACGGCTAGGAAGTTGCTAAGGAAGGGTTGTCAGGGATATTTGGCATTAGTTAGGGATCCTTTAGTGGAGAAGTTGTCACTCACAGATGTTCCTGTTGCCTATGAGTTTCCTAATGTTTTTTCTGAGGAGTTGTCAGGTTTACCACCTCACAGAGAGATTGAGTTCTATATAGATGTGGTTCCAGGCACTACCATTATTTCTATGCCACCCTACAGAATGGCTCTTGCAGAGTTGAAAGGGTTGAAGGTGCAGTTGTAAGAGTTGCTAGATAAGGGTTTTATTAGACTCAGTGTTTTTCCTTGAGGTGCACCGGTCCTGTTTGTAAGGAAGAAGGATGGTACCCTGAGACTGTGCATTGACTATAGAGAGCTGAACAAGGTGACAGTGAAGAACAAGTATCCTCTCCCGAGGATAGATGACTTGTTTGATTAGTTACAGGATGTACAATTCTTTTCTAAGATTGATTTGAGGTCAAGTTATCATTAGTTGCAGATCAGTGAAGCTGATATTCCTAAAATGGCATTTCGTACTCGATATGGCCATTATGAGTTTTTGGTGATGTCTTTTGGTTTGATTAACGCACCAGCAGCTTTTATGGATCTGATGAACAAGTATTCAAACCATTTATGGATAAGTTTATGGTAGTTTTCATCGATGATATATTGGTGTATTCGAGGAGTATGGAAGAGCATGTATATCACTTGAGGACTGTACTATAGATACTGAGAGAACATTAGCTTTATGCTAAATTCTCGAAGTGCAATTTCTAAATGGAGAGTGTTGCTTTTCTTGGACACATAATGTTAAAAGAAGGTATCCAGGTGGATGCATAGAAGATTGAGGCAGTGTCTAAGTGCCCTAGATCGACTTTAATTATAAAGATTCAGAGTTTTCTAGGTTTAGTTGAGTACTATAGTAGGTTTGTACAGGATTTTTCCAGAATTGCAGCTCCTATGACTCACTTGACTCAGAAGAATGTGAGATTTGAGTGGTCAGAAGCTTATGAGAACACTTTTCAGTTGTTGAAGGAGAAGTTAACCACAACTTCAATTTTAGCTTTGCCTAATGGAGTAGATAAATTCACAGTGTATTATGATGCCTCTAGGTTGGCCTAGGTTGTCTGTTGATGCAGAATGGTAGGGTGATAGCCTATGCTTCAAGGCAATTGAAGAAGCATGAACAGAACTATCCTACTCATGACCTAAAGATGGTTGCAGTGATCTTTGCTCTCAAGATCTGGAGACATTATTTGTACGAGGTGACTTGTGATTTTTACTGATCACAAGAGCCTTAAGAACATTTTTCAGCAGAGAGATTTGAATCTGAGGTAGAGGAGATGGTTGGAACTGTTGAAAGATTATAACTGTGAGATTTTATATCACCCAGGAAAGGCTAAAGTGGTAGCAGATGCCTTGAGTAAGAAGTCCTCAGGCAGTCTTGCTCACATCAGTGTAGAGAGGAGATCGTTGATCCATGAGTTGCATCAATTAGTGGATCAAGGTCTGATAATGAAGGTGAGTAGATCAGGTGGACTGCTAGCTCAATTTAAAGTGTGATCTGTGCTGAGAGATAGGATTAAAGTAGCTTAGGGTTGAGATCCTATTCTGGAAGAGCTTGTAGAGAATGTTTGAGTAGGGAAGTTCACTGATTTCACACTCGATGATGGTGGTGTTTTGAGGATCAGTGGTAGATTGTGTGTTCCTGATGTGGATAATTTGAGAGAAGAGATCTTAGAGGAAGTACATTCTACAACGTACATCCAGATGTTACTAAGATGTACCACAATATCAGAGATTTATACTGGTGGGATGGACTGAAGAAGGATGTCGCTGATTATGTTGCTAAGTGTCTGACATGTCAGCAAGTCAAAGCTGAGCATCAGAAGTCTTTTGGGAAGCTTCAGCCTCTTCTTATTCCCGAGTGGAAGTGGGAAAGGATTGCTATGGATTTTGTGGTTGGTTTACCTCGTTCTAAGGATGGATACGATTCCATCTGGGTGATTGTGGACAGATTGACCAAGTTTGCACATTTCTTGCATGTGGAAGCCACTTATTCTGTAGCTAGATTGGCAAAGCTGTATATGAAGCATATTGTGTGCCTTCATGGAGTACCTATGTCCATTGTGTTAAACAGAGGTTCAGTATTTACCTCTCATTTTTGGCAGAAGTTATAGGAAGCGATGGGCACTAGGTTAGATTTCAGTATTACTTTTCATCCTCAGACAGATGGTTAGTCTGAGAGGACGATCCAGACACTAGAAGATATGTTGAGAATGTGTGTTTTGGATTTGGGTGGTAGCTGGGATGATCATTTGCCACTCATCGAGTTTGCATATAATAACAACTACCATAGCAGTATTAGAATGGCACCATACGAGGCTTTGTATGGAAGGAAGTGTAAATCCCCTCTGAGTTAGGATAAGATTGGAGAGAGAGCTTTGATTGAACCTGAGATGGTTTAGGATGCTGCAGAGAAAGTTGCTGTGATCAGGAGCAGATTAGAGATCGCAATTAGCAGGCAGAAGAGCTATGCGGATCCTAGACATAGAGATGTGGAGTTCCAGGTAGGAGACTTTATTTTTCTGAAGGTGTCTCTGATGAAGGGTGTTATGAGATTTGGCAGGAAGGGTAAACTAGCACTGAGATATATCGGACTATTTTAGATTATAGAGAGAGTTGGCACTGTTGCATATCAGTTAGCTTTACCTCTAAGTATGTCTCAAATGCATTTGGTATTTCATATCTCGATGCTGAGGAAGTATGTTTCAGACCCTTCACACATGTTGCAACCCGACAGTATTGAAGTGATGAAGACTTGACATTCATGGAAGAACTTATTGCGATCGTAGACTATCAAGTTTGACAGTTGTGTTCAAAGTAGATTCCGATGGTCAAGGTGTTGTGGTGCAGCAATAGAGTAGAAGAGCATACCTGGGAGACTGAAGCTGAGATACAAGCTTCTTACTCGTATCTCTTTCCTCCTTGATTTTTGTGTATTCTTTTCTTGGAATTCGGGGACGAATTCTTAAAAGGAGGGGAGACTGTAATAACCCAAATTTTTAAATTATTCTATTTTAAAATAAGATATGCAGTGTTAATAATTTAAAACAATAATTGATTATTTATCGATTGATGAGTTTTATTATCATTATTTTATGTTAATTAAGGTTTTGATATAAATATTTTTTTTAAGACTAGTATTTGAATAATTTATTTGTGTAATATATATATTTCTCATTTGGAATAATATTTAACTTAGTATATTTTATTTAATGTCATTTTATCTTATTAAATCACATTAGTTTATACATCATTATTTTATGTGTTAATATATATATATATTTACATGCATTAGGGTTTAATATTTATTTATATGTGTATATTTTTAATATTTGTATGTAATGTATTAATGTATGTGTGTGTGTATTTTAATGTGTGGTGTGTGAATTTTTTTGAATAAAATAATGAATAATATATTATATATTTTATTAATTTTTATTATAAAGTTTTATTAATATATATATATACACACACACACACACACACACACACAAATCACAAAAAACCTCCCTCCTCCATCATCTTCCCCGATCACACCCTCCCCCTCCCTCATCATCCGTTTCTTCTTCCATCGGTGTGCCTCCCTGCCTTTCGCCGCTTGTCAGCCAGCTCAGCCACCACCAGCCTTCTTCGCTGGCGCTGTTTGGTCCATTTGAAGCCGAAAACCCGAAAATCTTCTCCTCCTCTGTTTGACCACCAAATTGGATGATTCCAGTGCCGTTAGACTTCTGGAACTTCGAGGAGGATGATTTCAAGCTTCTTTCAGCTTGAAAACGTGATTTGGTAGGGTTTCCAACTTGATTTATTTTTCGGCCATTATTGAGTTTTTAATTTTTTTCAATTATTTTGCTTGATTCTTAAGAAATTCCTTTACAAATGTTGTTCCCCTTAGCTTAATCTACATTTCATAATTTTTGTGTGATTTTTAGGAATTATTTTGATTTTTGTGAATTTTTGATTATTTTATTATTATTATTTTTTATTTTCGTAAATTAATTAAATAAATTATGAAATTACGATATTGGTGTTATTGGTGGTTAATATTAATTTTAGAATTTAATTTATAGTTTTTGTGTATTTTGTTTAATTTTTATAATTATTTTTAGTTTATGTTAGCTTTGAAAATATAGGTTAAATATATATTTAATTAGAAATAATTGGTTAATTAAGTATATTTGTTGATTTTAATGAATAATATGTTGAGAAAATAATTTTTAAGTATTTATATAATTTTTGTTGAATTTTTTAATGCTTTTAGTATTTTATGTATATTTTTATATATTAGGGATAATTTGGTAGTAATTTTAGTTGAATATTAAGTTTAATTGGCTTTAATAATTATTTGAGGTATAAAAATGATTTTTACAAGTTATTTACTAATTTTAAGTAGTTAATACTATTTTTCAAAAATTATTTTCAAATTATATATAATATACTATTTTTGTAAAGAAATGGATTTTTAGTAATTTTTAATATGTTTTTGGACTAATTAAGTAATTTGGATTTATAAAATGAATTTTTATTAATATTTGTGAAATTTTCGAGAAATGTTGATTTTTAAAAAATATTTTATTATTATTAGGGTTTTTAAGTAATTATCGGTAAAATAATTACTTTTGGTGTTTTAATACTTAAATTTCTATATTTTGGTACTTAAAGGGTATTTTTGGTATTTATTGAATTTTATATATTTTATTGTATTTTGTTATGAATTGTGGACCTCGGTCGGGGAAATTTGTAATTTGGGATCCCGACCGAGGAGTTGTGAGAATTCTGATTTGAAGTGTATTTTTCTTGCAGGACTGGCTCTACTTTTTAAGTAGAAAGATGTTAATTTTACAGAGAATGTTCTGCTAAATTTTTGATAGAATTCTCGTAAAATGTGACATCGGGTTCTAATTTCTATTCTTTGTCTGTATTAGTAATCTTAGATTGAGTCTCTAGAAGTTAAGTTAGATTTATTCTAATTTTTGTGTTATTATAAAATATAGATATGCAGTGTTAATAATTTCAAAGAATATTTGATTATTTATCGATTATGAGTTATATTATTATTATTTTATGTTAATTAGGGTTTTGATATATATTTATTTTAAGATTAGTTTGGGGATAATTTATTGTGTAATATATATATATATATTATATATATATATATATATACATGCATCTGGTTTATAATATATGTGTGTATATATATATATTTGTGTGGGTGTAATGAAGTTGTGGTGTGTAAATATTGTTTAATAGAATAATATATATTATATATATAGTTTATTAATTTTTAATATAAAGTTTTATTATACATATATATACAAAAACATAAAAACACAAAAACCTTCCCTATTTTCCTATCTTCCCCGATTCTGCCCCTCCCCTCACCCTCACCGTCCGTTTCTTCTCCATTCAGAGCGCCTCTAGCCCTTCCGCCATAGACCACTTCTTCCCAGCTAGCTCCGCCGCCTTCCCTTCCTTCTCCGGTTTCGTTTGAAGCTTGGGAAGTCGGATAACTGAAAACTTGAGCCATCTCTGTTCATCACGTTTCCGGCCACCTCCTTTGACATCGCCTGTCTCTTTCCCTTCCCTGAGCACTGGGTGAGTGTGTTTTAAGCTTTGTTTTACCTGGTTTGGCCTAAATTTTGGTGGTGATCGATTTTGAGTTTCGGCCACCTAAAGTTTTTCCATTTTTTAGCTTGATTTCTTATGATTCATGAGAAGTTCCTTAACAAATGTTGTTCCCCTTAACTTAATCTACATCCTAGAATTTTTGTGTAATTTTTGAGAATTATTTTTATTTTTGTGAATTTTTTATTATTTTATTATTTTCATAAATTAATTAAATAAATTATGAAATTGTGATTTTTGGTGTTATTGGTGATTAATATTAATTTTAGAATTTAATTTATAATTTTTGTGAATTTTGTGTAATTTTTACAATTTTTTTTTAGTTTATGTTATTTTTGGAAATTTAGGTTAAATGTATATTTTGTCAGTAATTATTGGTTAATTAGGTGTATTTGTTGATTTTAATGAATAATATGTTGAGAAAATAATTTTTGAGTATTTATATAATTTTTATTGAATTTTTGAATATTATTAGTATTTGATGTGTATTTTTATATATTAAGGGTATTTTGGTAATTTAGTGTTGATTTTGGTTAAATATTAAATTTAATTCGTTTAATAATTATTTGAGGTATAAAAATATTTTTTTTGAATTATTTATTAATTTTAACTAATTAATACTATTTTTCAAAAATTATTTTCAAATTATATATAATATATTATTTTTGTAAATAAATGGATTTTTAGTAATTTTTAATAGGTTTTAATAATATTATATTATTAATTAGGGTTTTTAAGTAATTATTGGTAAAATAATTATTTTTGGTGTTTTAATATTTAAATTGCTATATTTTGATACTTAAAGGGTATTTTTGGTATTTATTGAATTTAATGTATTTATTATTTTTATTTGGTTGTGAATTGTGGATTTCGGTCGATGGAAATTGCAGTTTGGGATCCCGATTGAGGAATTGTGAGAATTTTTATTCAAAGTGTATTTTTTTTACAGGACCGACTCTACTTTTTAAGTAGAGAGATGTCTGTTTTATAGAGGAGGTTCTGCCGAATTTTCAGTAGAATTCTTATAAAATGTGACATCGGGTCTAATTCCTATTCTCTGTCTGTGTAGTAATCCTAGATTGAGTCTCTAGAAGTTAAGTTAGATTTATTATGATTTCGTATTATTATTTTATTGTTAGTTGTGTCTGAGATCAAGACCTAATGGACCAGGCCCGTCGGATCCATCTTAAGGAGCATACAACTGTGAGTTGTTATTTTATATATGCGTGCATTTAGTTGCATGTTTAAAAATATATGTTTTAATTGTACGATTTATGCATAAATGACTTAATAAATACTTAAGTATATTCTAGGTATATTTTCAGTATATTATGAAATAAGTGTATGTTTATCTTTTTAATTAAATCTAGATTATTTTTAAATACATTATTGGTTTAATTTAATATATTCCATGATTATTTGAATTGATTTACGTATATATACTTGAAATATACTTAGTTATTTTAGGTATATTTCTAGTATATATATGGTTTATAATGTTATTTATAATGATATCATGCATCATTATTTTATAAATGAAATGAGTTATTTTTAATAAAGGATATCAATAGAACGTGCTTCCTAGTGGGCAGCATTAGGGACCGAGTACGTACCGGTACGACGATAGATTATAGGTTAAATTACTAACCTATTTGTGGATCATGACTTGTTGATGTGATTGATTGTGTGAGTGAATAAGTGTGATTACTGGAGCTAAATTGACTTAGTGTCTCGGGGCCAATCATACTGACAGTCAGACTGCTAGAGCTTGGTCGACTTAGTGTCTGGGGGCTAGTATACTGTCAATAAGGATTAAGTGAATTTATTTGGAAACAAGTGAGACTGTATAGCTAGAGTGATGTCTATTGATATGTGAGGTTGCGATCATTTACGATTCTAATTGATCCTTTATAACTGATAATTTTCAGTATTATTATAAAATGATTTTCTTTGCATTTATGTGTACTTGCCTGTATAATATTTATTATATATGCTTTTGAGTGTTTGCACTTGACATTTAGTAATACGTGTATATATATTTTAACAATTCACTCAGTGAGGTCTGACTCCCCTCCATTGATGTTTTTACAGGAGAGTCCTCATTTTCAGACCTCAGCAGTAGACCTATTCACCGGATTTCTTCCACTCTAGCCCTATTATGTAAATCACTTACTTGAGTTTTATTTTGTACTCTAGAACGCTGCAGTAGTAGTTGTATTTGATTTATGCATGTACGAGATTTTAATTCAGAGTGTTACTCTGAAGTATTGTATTAAAAGATTTTATTATGATATGAGATGTGATTTTATTTTATTAAAGGGAGTTAAGAATTTATTTTATTATTTGAGATTTAATTTCTGCTGAATAATGTTTTATTTATTTTATTTTATTGCATGCTTTTCTTTAAGGCTTGTTACGGGTTTCGGATTCGAAAGAATTCCCGTTCCCTAGCGCTGGTCATGGCCCCCTATTTTGGGTCGTGACAATGAGTTAAAGGGAGATGAGCTCAGTAATGCCCTGCAGGGAGAAGATGCTACAAACTATTATGAGCGGAGGAAGTCCCACTACGTGGACTTTGCATTGGCTCATCTTCTATAATGGGTGCCTCTTCCTGTACCTACACTTCAGGTGAGGCATGTAATGTTTTATTTTACTTATTTTATATTTACTTACAGATGTTGTTCTTTAACTTATCTTTTGTCTTTTAGGCAACTACTAGGGCACCTGCTCCTCTCCTTAGGCCCTTTGTAATGAGAGACCTCATCAATGCCTTTGCATCATTCCTAGCGGTGATGGTTCTTCTTCTAGGGCACCCCCCTCTGTTGATCCTTCAAGTTCTTAATCCTAGGTAGTGGTCGACAGAATTACTGCTACTCTTGATCTGCTGACTCATTGCTAAGTGCCCTCTGGTGAGCTCTCTCATCAGTTTTTGACATTGGATATGACTTTAGAGCCAACATTCTTCCCAGAGGCTACTACTCATGTAAGTTTCCTTCTTTCAAAGTGTGTTCTAAAGTCTTACTTAACACTTGGTTAGTTTTAATATTATCAATGGGATAGATACCTTTAGATTAGAGGGAGTATATATATCTGTGATCAAGGCCCACATGGGCTTTCTTGATGTAGATGATGCATCAATGGAAGGTAAATACACAATATGCTTTATTTCTACATGTATGCATGCTTTCATGGTTTTTTACCTTTTATCATGCTTTGAAAAAATCGAGATGAGGCTAGTCAGGCTAGGATCACTACCCTTGAGCACCAGCTCACTGCTCTTCAGGTTGAGGGTGATGAGGAGGAGGAGGCAGCTGATAAGGAGTCTAGGGATAGCAGTGACAATGATGGGATTGACCCTACTGATGCTTTGTAGATGAACCAACTAATAAGGAGGCCGATGAGTTTGAGAACGATGAGTAGAGAGGACCCTCTAGAGATTTTTTCTAGCATAGGGGTGTTTTGTATAGAAACATTTGATACTTTGCACTGTTACCCTTTATTGTCTGAATTGATTCTTACTTTTATGCTTTCATATCTTGCATTGGAAGGATGAGAATTATGACTTTTAAACTCAATTTTTGGAAAAATTTTGAATGAATTTAGGCATTTTTATCTCTGAAACATTCTATTTTGACTTCACATATATACCACAAATAATTGCTAGTGATATGATGATCCACTTTGCCCATTGTAGGGGCGTCGCCTCTTTAAAAGGGCGTCACCTCTATGTGAAGAAGCAATAGATCATTCACCTCTTCTCATAGAGGTGATTGCCTCTACAAGCCTGTCCCGCAGTTATAAAAATCCCCAAATCTTCTTTAAAATCATTAATTTCTTCATCTCGTTTCTTCCCTTTATTCTTCTCTCTCTGACAATATTCTAACCCCTAATCATGATTGAGAGAAGCTTGAAATAGTTATAATCGATTCTAAAAAGTCTGCATAGCAGATCATGGGCTAGAATAGAGTCATTTCACTTATCCGCCTTTCGATCTTTGCATGCTAGGAAGATTAATTTCTCACTTCTCCATGTTCTTGCTTAGTTTTGGGATCCTCAAAGACATGTATTTTGGTTCAATACAATGGAGATTTGCCCCTTGCTAAAGGAATTTGAAGTTGTCTTGGGCTCCCATATAGATTCTGCTCAACAGATCATCATTCCTTTAGTTGTAACCTCGGATTTGCACACCATTCAATATTAAATGGCAAGGTTGTTCAACATGACCCCTCAGTCATCTCTCTACCATATTTTTGGCAATGAAATCATGATGAGCCCATTTATGGAAATTGTAGCGGCTGCAGATAGTAATAAGGTTCCCTGGCCTCGAATGATAACACTTTTCCTGTATGTTCAGTTCTTGTTAGTCTCGTTTTTTGGTGATTGTGACCCAAAGATCCTTCATGTTTTGGACCAAGTGGAGAGTGGACTAAACCCTTTCTCTCTTATTCTGGCTGAGACTATCATTGAGCTTGACAACTTCTTTGAGACTAGGTGATTCTTTGGGAATCCTTTTTTGCTAGAGGTGAGTCTCTTCTTCCTCTTATCATCTTTTGTTTTCCATCATTCTTACCCATTCGTCATTTTTGCAGGTTTGGTTATAAGAAAAATTGAGGTTGTTGAAACCACCCAGAGACATTGCTCACTATAAAGCCAAACATTGTCGTACTAGAAGATTTTAACCTATCCTAGAAGATACTCATAGCTAGTTGTCCACATTCCCTAATACTTTAATTAGGTGAATGTGCGCATAGTGGAGGCTACAACACATGACCCTTCGATCCTACACCTATTGTATTCCTCTGACTAGCATCCATTTCGCCACCTTCTACAATCCGGCTCGGCTTTGCAAGCAATATGGGCAGAAATAACTGATTATGAAGCTAGTGCATGAGTTTGAACCAGAGCCTCTTTCTCAAAATTTTCTGGACAAGCTGGTTACTATTTAGCCTCATAGAATCATCTAGAGGTTCATTGACTATAGTGGAGATTAGTCTATTGATGACCAGTACAAGGCATGGATTCAACTACAACAGATATAAAAGAATGAATTTATAAGAAATAAAAGGATAATAGCATTATAGGCATTGAGTGCCCAAGAGAGTTAAAAGAGAAATAAACGATATTAGATTAGTTTATGAAATTTAATCTTTTATTTACTTTCTTATTGGATGGAATTTCCTTTTAGTTAGACAATGTGTAATAAGCATTTAATGCAATGTTTACAATAATAAAGGCAATCAATTCCATTTAATTTAAGCACAACATGACTATACAATTTTACTTCTTATATATCTTTTGTCGTTAATTAGCTTGCCCTTATAAGTTTTTCAACTGACTATTTTCTTTTTTTCTCTCTCTCATTTTATATGTCCTTTACTTTTTCCTTGACCGCCTTTTCAGGTTTTCAATCTAGTAGGATTTTTTTACTTTTTTCTTCTTCTGTCTCTAACTTTTGCCTAAGTAGCCTCTTCTGAGGTTTTGTCCTTAGCAAGACTTTACAGAAAGTATTTCTTGAGCTTGTCCATATTTTTGGGCTCTCTAAATTCATTTTCCTTTAAGTCAGATAGAATAGCATCCCCTTTGGAGAATAGCTTCTTCATTTGGGAAGGACCTTCCTAGTTTAGCTTGAACTTCCCTCGTGGATTAGTCATGATTGGCCTAGTGAGCTTTAAGACCAAGTCACCCTCTTTGATCTTGCATGACTTAATCTTCTTGTTATAAGCCCAAGCGATCCTTTTCTGGTACAACTGAGAGTAATACATGGCCTTCATCTTCTTTTCATCGAATAACGTCAACTGTGCCAATTAACTTTCTACCCACTGATACTCAGGGATTTTAGACTCTACTAGAACCCTTAATGACTAGATTTTAACCTTAACTGGAAACACAACTTCACACCCATATACCAGAGAATACGGAGTGGCTCCTGTCGATGTTCTGTATCCCCATAATGCAAATTGTAGGTAACTTGCCCATTCTTTATAATTTTCCAGTATCTTGGCCAAGATTCTTTTCACATTCTTGTTTGCTGCTTCTACGGCTCTGTTCACCTATGGTCTATAAAAGGATGATATATGATGCTTAATTTTGTATTTTTCTAATAGAGTAGTCATTTTTGCCCTAAACTAAACACCATTATTAGTGATGACATGATGAGGCAATCCATACTGGTAAATTATATTCTTCTTTATGAACCTAGCCATTTATTTCACCCCTACAGTTGTAAATGATTTAGCTTCTACCCATTTAGAGAAATAATCGATTGCCACTATAATGTAATAATGACTGTTGGATGCCTTCAGCCTTATCTATCTAATAATGTTAATTCCCCATACTACAAATGGACAAGGAGAGGTCAATCCTTGTAGTTCCATAGAAGGCAGGTTGCTCACATCACTATACACTTGGTAGTTATGACATTTCTTTACATACTTCACATAATCTATCTCCATAGTTAGCTAGAAGTACCCTTGATAGATTATCTTTTTAGCAAGGACTGTCCTATTCATAAATGACCCACACACACCCTTGTGAACTACTTCCATGATTTTCTATACTTTACCCTTATCAACGTATCTCAGGTGCACTCCAGTTGGCATCCTTTTGTACAACATCCCATTATGGCTAATGAACTGCCGAGATAACATCCTCAGCAACATTCTTTCTTTTCTATCAGCTTCCTCAGGGAATTGTCCTGTCTCAAGATACTACTGTAGATCATAAAACTAAGGCTTCTCTACTGGGTCAATCAACATTATTCTAATTTCCTCATAACAAGGAATCCGAGACTTTACTAGGATAAGAGGCTTCATTTATGCTTATCTGTCTCCTTCCTATATCGAAGCTAGAGTAGCCAACGCATCTGCCATCTGATTCTCTTCCTGGGGTAAGTGTATAAATCTATATTGCACGAAAGACAATAGGATCATGGTTGAATAATACCAATACAGACTTAGTTTATCTTCCCTTACTTCCTACTCCTTGGAGATCTGTTTCACTACAAGTATCGAATCCCCAGACATCATCACCTCTTCTGCTCCGATATTCCTGAGTGCTTATAGAAAAAAAAATGTAGGCTTCATATTCAGCTTGATTATTAGTGACCTTGAATTCTAACCTCTTCGCCATCGAAATTACTTCTCCTTCTGTTAAGACTAAAATCGCACCAATGCTTGCCCCTTTGCTATTCACTGCTCCATTAAAGTACATTTTCCATATCTGGATCTCTATTGCCCTTAGATGTTCATCCGAGAATTCTAACTCCCATTCTTGTCCATCGTCTACCAGATTCTAGGCTAAGAAGTCTGCCACAACTTTTTCTTTTATCACCTTTTTAGCCACATAATCTATGTCAAATTCAGTAAGCAGAACTAACCATCTAGCTAATTTCCCTGTCAATGACAGAGTCTGTTGGAGATATCTGAGAGGATCATGTTTAGAAACTGCCTGAATCCTGTAAGACTGGAAGTTATACCATAGCTTATTTGTTGCCTAGATTATAGCCAAGCAGGTTCTTTTTATTAGACTGTAATTGGCTTCATAGGGTAGAAGCTTCTTAATCAAATAATATACAACATGCTCGACTCTTCCTTTTCCTTCTTGAGCCGATATTGCACCAATCATATTTTTCTCTATTGCTAGGTAAAGAATTAGGGCTTCCCTAGACTTAGTGATTGCAAAACTAGAGGATTCATCAAATACTGTTTAATAGTTTTAAAGCCTTGCTGACACTTGTCATCTCAGATGATCGGATGATTCTTCTTTAAGAGCTTGAAAATTGGCTCACAAATGGTAGTCAGCTTGGCTATGAACCTGCTGATGTATTGTAGCCTTCCTATAAACCGTCTAACTTCTTTCTTGTTCTTCGATGTAAGCATCTCTCTAATTGCTCTAACTTTGTCTGGATCCACCTCTATGCCTTTCTAACTAAAAATATATCCCAATAATTTTCCAGACGTCACCCTGAAAACACATTTCTTTGGATTTAGTATGAGGTTAAACTTTTCAACTCTTGCTAGGAACTTGTCTAAGGCTTCAAAATGCCCTTCTCTGGTAAGAGATTTCACCATCATGTCATATACATACACTTCTATCTCTTTGTGGATCAGGTCATATAACAGTGTAGTAGCCATTCTTTGGTAAATAGCCCCTGCATTTTTCAACCCGAATGACATAACTGTGTAACAATAAACACCTACTAAGTAGTGAAAGAAGTCTTTAACTTGTCAATCGCTGCAATCATGATCTAATTATATCTTGAGAAGCCATCCATAAAGGAGTACAAGGCACTGGAGGTTGCACTATTGACTAAGGTGTCAATGTAGGGTAGAGGAAAATTGTCTTTTGGATAAGCCTTATTCAAGTCTCTATAATCCACACACATCTTGACTTTACCATCTTTCTTGGGAACTAGGACTATAGTAGTTAGCCATTGGGTGTTACCTACCACTTCTAGAAAATTTACTTTCAACTATTTTTCTACTTCTTCTTTTACTATGAGAGCCCATTCTAGCCTTAATCTTCTCTTGTTCTATTTTATCAGTGTGATGTGAGAATACGTGGGAATCTTATGTTCCACAATCTCTCTATCGATCCCAAGCATATCCTTATAGCCCCAAATAAATACTTTCTGTCTTATTTTTAGAGTTTCTTTCATTTTTTTCTCTTATTAAGAGTTAAGTTAAAAGTAATAAGTATATTTTTAGGGTTATCACTTGTGCCTAAATTAAATGATTCAATTTGCACTGAATTAATGTCAAACATATGCATGAAATGATCATCACACACAACATTACTATACAAGTAAGCATAATCAGACTTCATCATATTAATTTTAGAAAGAAAAATGTCATCAGTCTCAAACAAATTAGAAAAATAAAAGTCAATGTCACCATAAAAAACATCCATAATAGAGTCAAGGACAAAGGCTTCAAAGTTAAATTCCTCTTCCTGGTCAGCAGCGTCCTTTAGCTCCATTGCAGGAATGTTCCTTTCTGATTCCGAAGTCAGTACTAGCTCTCCTACCATAGGCTCTTCAACAATAGATTCTTTGATCCCATCCACATATTCATTGAAAATTCAAACCCGGAGACCAACTTCTTGGCAATCATCAAAGGCTCAAAAGCTTTTTGGTAGGGGTAATTGCACCTTCCTCCATAAATATTTCCCAGAGCATCTTCTCCTTTGGCTTATCCCTAATCCTGTTCTTCCTAGACTTGCCCTCAGCTTCTTCCTTTTCATCAGACTCATCTTCCCCTGGATATCCTATCCCATGCTTTAATATCGGTACTTTAGGTTCAATGAATTCCAATGGGCCCTACTGATTCTTCCCTAATCCCATCCCAGGCATGAACTGTATGCTCTTCATTATACTGACAATCTTTGGGTTTAGCTCATCTTTATAAATCATGCAAACTTCAAAACTTGGGTTGCTCGTGATCTCAGTTGAGCTAATTTTAATGCAGTAACTGCAGCTTCCGTTTCAGCCATTATAGTAGCCACCCTTCCCTTATTTGGAAATTTAATTTTTTAGTGAATGGTAGATGACACTCCCCCCAAAGGATGGAACCATGGTCTTCCTAAAAGAATAGCAAAGGTGACTAAAAAATCTATCACATAGAGGTTAACCCAAACTTTAATAGGTCCAGTCTTTATTAAAGCTCGAAAAGTTCCTTCAACTGGCCTTTTTGTATCATCATAAGCCTTGATGAATACATCGGAGGGCTTCAAATCATCTACTTTCAGGCCCAACTTTGGTAGGATCTTTAGAGGGCATACATTAATGGCTAACCCATTATCGACCATAACACAACACGTTAATTTGCCTTTCACTTCAGCCTTAATGAACAAGGCTTTACTGTGATCCCTTCCTTTTAAGGGCGGGTCATCATCTGTGAAAATAATTGCCCCCTGAGGGATTTTAGTTAGCGAGTCCACTATTTGCTCTTGAGTGTACATTGAAGGTATCTTTTAATGATCAAGAACCATAACCAGTGCTTCTTAATGGGCTCAGGAGTTCATAAGCAGCTCCTAAATATTGGCAAGAGTGTTCTCATTCTTTTAGCCTTAATAATCCCCTCAGCTTTCTCATATTTCTCTAATCACTCTTTGGAACCATTTCTCTCTTTCTCTGCCTCAACATTTTTCACCTCTTCCTCCCCCTCCTCCAATTTCTTAGTGGATTATGCTATTTTCCTCTCATTGTTCTTCCACAAGTCAATTGCTCCCCCCTCCTCATCATTGGAACTCCAAATATCAAGCACATTTACATAAGACTCAATGGACTGCTGTCTCAGATTCAGGTCTTTTAGTTATGGTTTTGGTAGTGTACGTACGACATCAACAAAGAAATTAATGACTTGTTCCTCTGTTAGACTCGTGTTAATCATCAGGATACGGGGATTTGGTGGTGGTACATTTCGGTAGTTGGGTAAAGGGTTATTTTAGGTATTTAGTTTTTTGGTTTCTGGGTCTGTTATTTTTCCTGAATTAATCAAATCTTGAATCTCGTGTTTTAGGCGAGTGCAGCCTTCTGTATCATGCCCAATGTTCTGGTGGTACTTGCAGTATAGCTTTGAGTCGACATTTGGGAAAGGAGGTCATTTTGGTAAAGGTTGTAGAAGGTTATTCTCAATTATTTTTTCCAAGACTTTAGAAATAGGTCTTCCCAAATTAGAAAACCTTTAGAATTATCTGACTGTGTTGATCTGTCTGTTACTGCTTCGCTCGACTCTGCTGCCAAATCCAAACCTTTCTCTATTTGTAGATCTTCCACTAAAGAATTTCTTTTTTTACGTAAGGTCTGATTCTTTCTATACTCCAAACCGATATAACTCCTTAAAGTTTTAAATCCCTAAATCCCTTAGCTTCTTGGAGAGAGGGAGTACACATCCTTCCATGGCTATTACTAGCTTATCAGATTTTGTGGGCCGTTGCTTCATCTATGCTATTTGCTCTTTACCTAATCAAATAATCTGTAAAGGATTCATTGAACTTCTATTTCACAAACATGCAAGTCTCTTAAAGAAGCCTCCATATGAATGTTGAGACTATATTGCCTGATGAATGCAATACATAATTCCTCCCAATAAGCTTGAACAAGGGATTTTAGAGCATAATACCATTTAATGGGTGCTCCTTCCAGAGATAGAGGGAATTGCTTACAATCTACACTTTAATCAGTTTAGTTATCTTCATGTGGGTCACATACTACTTTAAATAGAGGTGGAGGTCCTCTGTGCTAGTTAACTTCTTTATGTTAGAGAATTTAAACTTTTATGGTAGGGGATCATCATCCTTATCCATGCTCAGCTCGAAATAGCTATTGGGGCATTAATCCTTTTTTCCTTCATCATCAACTACATTTGAGTCATAGACTTGGCAAGGTCTTTAGCCTAGTCTGGCTTCTCTGCATTTCTCGGGGCATACTCTTTCTGATGGATAACAGGTTCTACTAATATTGTTTATTGATCATCCTCTAACTCTTGCCTTTCAAGATCCTCGACATCTAAATCAAATGGTTGAGGTTAAGGTGCCGGTGGCCGGGGCTGTTGGGTTTTGTGATACAAACGCAGCAAAAATATAAAAATTTTATCACATTCCCAAACCTGGATCCATGTAATTCGACTACTTGATTAAATCTAGGGTTTCAAGGATCTTACCAAAACGCAAAAGAGGTAAGAAAATCTAGAAGGATGAGAGGAGGTTCACTCCGGTGACACCTTACCTCGAGCTTTTGCTTTGATTCATATTCAGATTTTAGACATCTTCAAAAGAATTCATCCTCTAAAGGTATCTACATGAACAGGCCTTGATCAAAATGATATGTGTGTGTGCTAGCATGACTTGGTTATCTCACAACTCAAGAACAAAACTCTCTTTGATTTTATTTTTCTCAAAATGCAGAGAAAACAAATTTTAGGTGGCTCACTCAATTGATCTGTCTCAAACCCCAGAGAACATAACACATATATAGAGTTCTCAATTAGGGTTTCACTTACTAAACCCTTTTTGGTAAATAGCCATTAAATTCAAATTTTATTTATTTAAAATAAAATCAGTAATATATTTATTATTTATATAAATAACAATTATCATAAATAAATAGTTAAATATATTTATTTCCAAAGAGTTTAACTAGGCTTAATAAGCCTATAATCGTTTTGGGCCTCTTTTAAGTGTATGACCCTGTAGGCTCACATAACATTGGTAGCGGCTTAAATCTCTGTTTAGGCCTATAAGTCATAAGTGGCCTCTAGCAAGACATTATGACTACCCAAGTCATGTGAAGTCAATAATCAAACATAACCTAATTACAGTGAACATTATAGTCCTTTTATCACTGATATCTGTATTGAACATAAGGTATAAAATGTCATCCTTATATAGTTCAATAATATTATAACTTGATTCCAAGTAGACTGAAAATGATAACTCTTTATCAATTCATTTCAGCATGGCCATGCATTTTTCTTCAGTCTAACTCATCAATGGGCCCATAGATATCTTACTCATATTAATGAGGGATAAATTCCTTCTCAATCACTTGCATTCCTCACATAACTCATTTCATATCCAACAACATTCTATTTTATCATCTGGTTAAAGATAATGTTAGAATGTGTCAAAATATAAAACAACTATATAGAAAACCATGGTGATTTTAAAGTCAAAGCACTTAAACAATATCACTACAGTGAGAAATACTTATGACAATAATCTATGTAGTATTCTCATAGTTGGTCAATCTAGTACATGATTTCTCATCATGTACCTATGAGTTGACTTAATATCTTATATCGATGATTAGTAAAACATAATAATCAGTCGACATCATACTAGCCTTATTAATATTTATACAATAAATAAATAGCTTGGGATAATTAGAATAGAACTCTTATTTTAATCTAAGGGTTTTACTATAAAGTCACATGCTTGATGACCTTAGTAAGAATTAATCATTCAAATAATAATCATAAAAGGAATGATAATGGAAATGCCTCTTTATTAATAAAATAGAAATGTCAATACATAATCACAAATGATTGACCTAGTGCATATCACTAACAATCTCTCACTTGCACTAGGCCTAATCAACATCGTATCTAATACCTATAAACCTAATATGACTCTCATGCTTAGGCTATGGAAGAGGCTTAGTTAGTGGATCAGTAATATTATCATTTGTAGGTACTTTGCATATCTTGACGTCTCCTCTTTCAATGATCTCTCGAATGAGATGATAATGAATGAGTATATGTTTGGATCTCTAATGTGATATGGGCTCCTTAGCTTGGGCTATAGCTCCATTATTATCACAATACAAGTGCACTAGATCTGATATACTAGGAACAACACCTAGTCCAGTTATGAATTTCTTGATCCAAACAACCTCCTTAGCTACTTCTGAGGTAGCTATGTACTCAGCTTCTATTGTAGAATCAGCAATAGTGTCTTGCTTGGAACTCCTGTAGCTAACTGCACCTCCATTCAAACAAAACACATATGATGAATGTGATAAAAAATCATCCTTGTCAGTTTGGAAGCTAGCATCAGTGTAACCATTTACAACTAG
The DNA here is from genome assembly GCA_947683625.1 of Mallotus nudiflorus. NCBI lineage: Eukaryota > Viridiplantae > Streptophyta > Magnoliopsida > Malpighiales > Euphorbiaceae > Mallotus > Mallotus nudiflorus. The sequence continues at coordinate 295,209 of CANTUR010000179.1, read as the reverse complement.
CTTATCTTCCTGACCACCATACAGTAAAAATGCATCCTTAGTTCTTCTCAAGTACTTAAGCATGTTTTTAATTGCTATCCAATGACTTTCATTTGGGTCTGACTAGTATTTACTAGTTGTGCTTAAGGCATATAAGATATAAGGTCGAGTACACAACATTGTATACATGATAGATCCAATGCAGAAACATATGGAATCTTACTCATGCGGTCTCGCTCATCTTGTATCATAGGACACCAAGTCTTGCTGAGACTAATGCCATATGACATTGGCAAGAATCCTTTCTTAGAGCCTTGCATGCTAAACCTGTTCAATACCTTATCAATATAAATGCTTTGACTTAGGCCAATAAGCCTTTTAGATCTATCTCTATAGATCTTGATGCTTAATATACAAGTACCTTCACCTAATTCTTTTATTGAGAAATAATTCCCTAGCCATGATTTGACATTTTGTAAAACAGGGATATCATTTCCAATGAGTAGTATGTCATCCACATACAATAATAAAAACACAATAGCACTCCCACTAACTTTCTTATATACACAAGGCTCATCTTCATTTTTAATAAAGCCAAATTCTTTGACTGCTTCATCAAAATGAAGATTCCAACTCCAAGATGCTTGCTTCAATCCATAAATGGATTTTTGAAGCTTGCATACTTTACTAGAATTCTTAGGACTGAAAAAACCCTTTGGCTGTGTCATGTACACATCCTCAAGTAAGTTTCCATTAAGAAATGCTATTTTGACATCCATTTTCCATATCTCATCATCATAGTATGCAGCTATGGCAAGGAGAACTCAAAAGATTTTAGCATAGCTATTGGTGAAAAAGTTTCATCATAGTCTGTACCATATGTTTGTTTAAAACCTTTTGCAACCAGTCTTGCCTTAAAGGTATGCACATTGCCATCCATGTTGATTTTCTTTTTAAAAACCCATTTACACCTAATAGTCTTTAAACCATCAGTTGGGTTAATCAAGGTCCATACTTGATTATCATACATGGATGGCATTTCTAATTTTATGGCTTCTAGCCGTTTCTCAGAGTCAGGACTATTTATGGCTTCCTTATAAGATATGGGCTCATTTTGATCCATAATCAACACATCATTATCATCAGTTATGAGAAATCCATATCTCCCACGGATTTGATATGTCCTACCAGACTTCCTTGGGCCTTCTAATACTTGTACAGGCTCAACAACTACTTGTTGATCCAATTGCAGTTCCATATCAGGTACAATGCTATTTTGTGGACCTTAAATCTCTTCAAGTTGCACTGTGCTCCCACTGATTCCTTTGGAAATAAACTCTCTTTCCAAAAATACACCATTTAGAGCAACAAACACTTTATTTTCAGATGCATTATAGAAGCAATATCCTTTAGTTTCTTTAGGATATCCCACAAAAAGACATTTGTTAGATTTGGGTGCTAGTTTATCTAAGATTTGACATTTCATATAAGCATCACATCCCCAAATCTTAAGAAAATACAAACTGGGAGTTTTTCCAGTCCATATCTCATATGGTGTCTTTTCAACTGCCTTGGAGGGAACTCTATTAAAAATGAATGCAGCAGTTTCTAAAGCATAACCCCAAAAGAAGATTGGAAGATTAGATTGACTCATCATAGATCGAACCATATCCAATAGAGTCTAATTTCTGCGTTCAGACACACCATTCCATTATGGTGTACCTGGAGGAGTCAATAATAAAACTATCCCACAATCTCTAAGATGACTTGTAAATTCTTGGTTTAAATATTCACCACCTCGATCAGATCTTAGTGTTTTAATATTTTTACCAAGTTAATTTTGTACTTTATTCTTAAAAATTTTAAAATTTTCAAAAGATTTAGATTTATGTTTCATTAGATAGAGATAACCATATCTACTAAAATCATCTATGAAAGTTATAAAGTACTGAAAACCTCCTCTAGCAGTTGAGCTTGATGGTCCACATACATCAGAATGTATTAGGCCCAATAAGTCATTAGCCCTCTCACTCTATCCAGTAAAAGGTGTTTTAGTCATTTTTCCAAGTAAACAAGATTCACATGTATCAAATGATTCATAATCAAATGAATTCAAAAGCCCATTTGGTGTAGCTTTGAAATGCATTTCTCATTTATATGGCCTAAGTGACAATGCCAGAGATAGGTTGAATTTAAATCATTAGATTTAGACTTCTTTATATCAATGTTATAGATTGGCATTTCATTAGTGTCTTCAGTATCTAAAACATAAAGACCATTAGTGCATAGAGCATATCCATAGAAAATATTTCTTAATAATAAATTCAAACCCTTTCTTGTCCAAACAAGAAACAGAAATAATATTCCTACACACGGTAGGTACCTAATAACAATTTTCTAAAGATAAAACAAGTCCACTAGGCAAAGGTAACTCATAAGTTCCTACAGCTAAAGCAGCAACTCTTGCTCCATTACTTACTTGTAGGAACACTTCGCCTTTAACCAATGATCTACTCCTTTTTAGATCCTGCACATTTGTACAAATGTGAGATCCTGATCCAGTATCTAATACCCAAGAATCAGAAGCAGAAGTAGATAAATTTAATTCTATAATATGAATACTTGAAGAGGTATTCTCACTACCCTTTTTCTTTTTCAGATCATCCAAATAGAGCTTGCAATTCCTTTTCCAGTGGTCTGGCTCATTGCAAAAAAAGCAAATTCCTTCTTTTTCTTTGGGTTCAGCTTTGGATTTGGGCTTAGGATTTAGCTTGGGCTTCTGAAAGCCTTTAGAGGCCTTGCCCTTACCCTTTGCAACCGTTTTCATCCCCTTTCCCTTATTGACCATAAGAACATCCTTAGTGTTACTCTTGATGTTATTTTCAGTAATTTTTAGCATCCTATGCAACTCTGAAATAGTCTTCTTCATACTATACATATTGAAATTCATAACGAAGCTATCATAAGCTTCAAGCATAGAATGAAGAATAATATCCATAGCCAACTCTTGTTCAATCTTGAGACTAAGCTTGTCCAAGTGATTAAGATGACCCTTCACCGTAAGAACATGAGGACTGACAGAGCCACCAGTAGTCAACTTGTAAGAAAGCAATGACCTGACAGTATTGAACCTTTCAATTCTAGCTTTCTCTTGGAACATTTCCTTGAGATGGCCTATCATAGCCTCCATTTCCATCAGCTGCTTTTGTAGCTCAGACTCTATACATCCAAGCATAACACAAGTGACATCAGTAGAATCATTGAGATGCTTATTATAAGTATCCCTTTGTGCTCTAGGAGCATTGGCAGCTGCTTCCTCAGGGATAGGTTGATCAAGGATACATTCCTTTCTCTCATGCCTAAGAACAATTCTTAGGTTTCTGTACCAATCAAGAAAGTTAGTCCCATTGAGTTTATCCTTTTTAAGGATTGATCATAGTGACATGGTAGGTGTAATGTTTGAAGTCATTATCTATAACAAATATATGCAAAGTCCATTCAGTATTTTTTTTAAATAAGGCATAATAAATCCCATAAAATTATTTAAATTAATAACCCTTAAATTTAATTTACAAATTATAGTGGGCCAAGATCCATATTTCACCATACTCTAAGTGTGCTTTGGCTCATCACCTAAAATATGGTTATTTAGGTAGACAACTCTTATCAATTACATCTCATGTAACTCTTGTGTGGTATGGGATTTGACATCACATGTTGTGGTTTAAAAATCCCATCTAATGCCCTATGTCCAAAACCATTTTGATAACCTAGTTAAGTCAAACCATATCAAATGTTTGGATAGCACTATTATCCAACTTGCCTTCCCCGGATAAGTTTATATACCCTACTTTGGTAGGCCCATATATAATAATCTAAAGCTTGACAAGTGTTGAATTTATGGGAGGCATCACAATGACTTAATATTAAATGACGGTTTGTATTTATTTAATCTTATTTAGTTATTGTTATGTTGTATCACATGGCATCACATACATGACATCATATGGCATCACATACATGACATCACATGGCATCACATACATAACAACTAAAATAAATGTGACATAGCATGGCCAAAATCTAATTTGATCTTTATAAGCCAATATGAAGATCAAAGGTCAAACCTAGGTAATATAACAATTACAAATTAACCCTTTAATATGGATTTCCATCTTCTATCATGGATCTCCTTCTTAGGTTCCCACATTGGATCTCCATTATCGGCTTCCAACTTGAATTGCTCCATGGGTCTTGATTTACATTAATTTTTGTAATTTATTCTACACTATTACAAAATAAAATAAATACAACAAAATAAAAATGACTCGTAGGCCGTATTTAAAATTACAACCCATAAAATAATTAAATCCAATCACATTGGTCTAGGGGCCATGCTATGCACCATGCATTAAATAATAAACATGTATAACATAACAATCTATTTAGTTAGCAACTCCAATTATTATGTTTAAAAAATAATAATGTGACAATTCTTTTTAGGTCAAGGGGCAGTGCCCTTTGTGGGGTCTTAGGGGCAATGCCCTTAGTAGGGTTCCAAGGGGTAGCGCCCTGGTGGGGTCTAAAGGGCAGTGCCCCTAGCGAGGTCCAGGGGCAGCGCCCCTGGTGGCGGTCCCGCTGGCTAGTCAGCGGGTCCAACGATAAACACTTTACCTAAGCTCTTCGGTGGATTGTCTTTTAGATTTCTAAATGTTAATGATTTTCGTAATCAAATTACTAAATAATTAATCTGTTAAAAAACAGATAAAAATGCTCAATTAAAATCGCCATTAAAAACCCTAATTTGCATCAAGGAGGCAACTAACCAATTTCTATAATCATATTACTGAATCAGTCGTTGCCTAAAACCCTAAAATGACATCACTTTATGTAAATAAATTACATTCGAAAAATCTGTTCAAAACATATCAAAAACATTTTTTTTAATATAAAGTGACAACAGCCATTAAGAAACCCTAATTTCTGTAATCAAAATTACAGCTTGAATGAATCTGTATAAAATAAATCCATTTATCATAATCTATTTAACGCTTAAATAGATTGCCTCTTAATTCTTAATTTGCATAATCACAGAATTTTCTGTTTTAACTTTAAACAAAAATAAATTTCTTGATCAAAACAGAAAATGATTTTATTAATTAAATAGAAACAAATTTCTTGATTAAAACAGAAAACAAATATGCTATTTCAATTAATCATATTAATCAAAACAGAATACATAACAAATTAGTGATTATCTTTGAAACCAAATTACCTATACTGATTTTTATAAAATTAGTAAACATAATTTAGAAAACACAATTCAGAAAATAGTTTAATCAAATTAAACGTTAGTTAATATTAATCAAATTAATATTAAATTCTGTTTTCAAATAGATTATAAAGAATTGTCACAAAACGAATCAAAACCCTTTTGACAATTTTTGAAAACCCCTTTTTAAAAAATGAATCAAAACCCTAATATATATCACATATACACAGAATCAATTAATCAAATTACAAGTGCCTCTAATACCATTGTTAGGTTTTGTGATACAAATGCAACGAAAATATAAAAATTTTATCACGTTCCCAAACCCGGATACATGTAATTCGACTACTTGATTAAATCTAGGGTTTCAAGAATCTTACCAAAACGTAGAAGAGGTAAGAAAATCTGGAAGGATGAGAGGAGGTTCACTCCGGTGACACCTTACTTTAAGCTTTTGCTTTGATTCAGATTCAAATTTTAGACGTCTTTAAAAGAATCCATCCTTTAAAGGTGTCCACATAAATAGGCCTTGATCAAAACGATCTGTGTGTATGCTAGCACGACTTGGTTGTCTCATAACTCGAACAAAACTCTCTTTGATTTCATTTTCTCAAAATGCAGAGAAAACAAATTTCAGGTGGCTTACTCAATGGATCTGTCTCAAACCCTAAAGAACATAACATATATACAGAGTTCTCAATTAGGGTTTCACTTACTTAACCCTTTTTGGTAAATATCCTTTAAATTTGAATTTTATTTATTTAAAATAAAATCAGTAATATATTTATTATTTATTTATATAACAATTATCATACATAAATAGTTAAATATATTTATTTCCAAAGAATTTAACTAGGTTTAATAAGCCTATAATTGTTTTAGGCCTATTTTAAGTGTGTGACCCTATAAGCTCACATAATATTGGTAGTGGGCTTAAATCTCTGTTTAGGCCTACAAGTTATAAATGACCTATAGTAAGACATTATGACTATCATGTGAAGTTAATAATTAGACATAACCTAATTACAGTGAACATTATAGTCCCTTTATCACATGATATCTGTATTGAACATAATGTATAGAATGTCATCCTTATATAGTTCAATAATATTATGACTTGATTCCATGTAGACTGAAAATGATAACTCTTTATCAATTCATTTCAGCATGACTATGCATTTTCCTTCAGTTTAACTCATCAATGGGCCCATAGATATTTTACTCATATTAATGAGAGATAAATTCCTTTTCAATCACTCACATTCCTCACATAACTCATTTCATTGCCACTCTCAACCATTGCCATTAATGACATTTAATGTTATAGAGAGTGGGTGTGAAGAGGCGTTACCTCATCGATGTTTGGGATAAAGAGGCGACGCCTCTTCATTGAGGCAATTGCCTCTTTACCTAGGTCTGTTGGGCCAAAAGGCGATGGGTGTGGACTTGTCTCAATGTTTTGGGCTTAGCTTAGTGTTTTGAGCTTGACTTAGTGTTTTGGATTTTCCGAGTCAATTTTAGAGAAGTTTTGAGCTCCCTTTGCATTCAAAACTCAAACTTTCTCATTATCGAGTTTTTGTTGTCTACTGATCAAACTGATGATATCCATATATATATATATATATAATTAATTAATTAATTAAAAGTAAAATTTAATTAAATATAAAAATAGAACTTAAAAAATTATCGTAATAATTTTATTTCATTATTTTTTAAATTAAGAATACATATATATTTTTAATGTGTATATTAATAATAAGATAATAAATAAAAGAAAAGAAAAAAAGGAATATTTCCATTAAAATAAGAAAATATAATTTTTTATGAAAAAAATACATTTTAAATATAATAGAATTAAAATATTTTTTAAACGAATTAAAATATTTTATATAAAATAAAATATATGTATTCTAAAATAAAATTTATTATTATTATTTTTTAAAATATCGTCAACTTTAATGACTCAGCACTGGTAAACATATGAGTACAAGCCGTTATTTTATAAATTGAAAATGAAAATGAAAATAATATTATTTTAATCTAATATGCGTAGGATGATCAGACCACCATATTTCCTAGCAATGTAGCGCTGAGAAAAGTCAGTTATTTTCCTCCACAGCTTTAATTTCCATTATCTATGTCAACAAAAGAACCTGAGCTATCAGTAATCACAACAAAGGTATGCCCTAACATTCTATCTTTTGCTCCTAGTAATTGCAAGAAACCTGGTTCAGACTCATGGCTTCACTTAGATTGTCCATTTCTGTTGATACATTTGATTCAAACAAGTCTAATTTGTCCAAGAACCCACTTCAAGTATCCCCTCATACTCCACCTTTTTCCATTTTTAGCTGCATTCCTTCGGCTAGAGCATGTGCAGTCACTACTTTCAGTACATTTATCCCTGTTAAAGTCTTTAGAGTAGGAACTGAAATGTTTGAGGATGATGCTGTTTCATCTACAACTGATGATTTGGTTCATGAGAGCATAAGTGAGGGTTTGATCGAGCAAAACCCGAATTCGAAACCTGGAATCAGCAAGAAGTTCAGAGGTCGTGTAAAGAAAGGGACAAAAACAAAAGAGGGTTTGAAGTTTAGTTACAAAAGGAGCGGCTGTGAACAAGAAAGGGAGGATTTTTTTGTGTATGATAGTGAATTAGATGTTAATTATTCTGTTATTCATTCTAAGTTGAGCTTAGATTGTTGTAATTATATTTTGAAGCGGCTTGAAAGGTATAGCAGTGATAGCAGAACTTTGAGGTTCTTTGAATGGATGAGGAGCAATGGAAAGCTAGAAAAGAATACCCATGCTTATAATTTGGTTCTTCGAGCGTTGGGTAGGAGAGAAGATTGGGAGACTGCTGAGAGGATGATTAGGGAAGTGAGCGATGGTTTTGGCAGTGAGTTTGATTTTCAGGTTTTTAACACTCTCATTTATGCTTGTGCTAAACGGGGGCATATGGAGTTAGGTGGGAAATGGTTCCGAATGATGTTGGAACTTGGCGTTGAGCCCAACATTGCCACTTTTGGCATGCTCATGGGGCTTTTCCAAAAGGGCTGGAATGTTGAAGAGGCAGAGTTTGTGTTTTCAAAAATGAGGAGTTTTGGTATTATCTGCCATTCTGCATACTCTGCAATGATTACTATTTATACCCGTTTGAATTTGCATGACAAAGCTGAAGAGGTTATTGGCTTAATGAGAGAAGATAAATTGGTGATGAATATGGAGAATTGGTTGGTGTTGCTTAATGCGTATAGTCAGCAAGGCCGGTTAGAAGAAGCTGAACATGTGTTGGTTACAATGCAAGAGGCTGGAATTTCCCCCAATATTGTTGCATATAATACCCTGATAACTGGGTATGGAAAGTTATCAAACATGGCTGCTGCTCAACGACATTTTCTGGACATCCAGAATGTTGGACTAGAGCCTGATGAAACGACTTATCGTTCCATGATTGAAGGTTGGGGTCGAATTGGCAATTATAAGGAAGCAGAATGGCACTATAGAGAGCTCAAACGGTTGGGATTCCAACCCAACTCATCCAACTTGTATACGCTAATAAACTTACAAGCAAAACATGATAATGAAGAGGGTGCTATCAGAACACTTGATGACATGCTGAAGATAGGATGTCAGTACTCCTCGATTCTTGGCACTCTGCTGAAAGCATATGAGAGGGCTGGAAGAATTAATAAGGTCCCCCACCTTTTGAAAGGTCCTTTCCGTCAACATGTTCTTATAAACCAGACTTCTTGTTCCATTCTAGTCATGGCTTATGTGAAGCGCTTCTTAGTTGATGATGCTTTAAAAGTGTTGGCAGAGAAAGAGTGGAAGGATCCAATTTTTGAGGACAACTTGTATCACTTATTAATTTGCTGTTGCAAGGAGTTGGGTCAGCTTGAGGATGCTGTTAGGATATTTATTCAAATGCCCAAGTCTGAAGATAAGCCCAACTTGCACATCTCATGCACTATGATTGACATTTACAGTGTCCTTGGTTGTTTTACTGAGGGAGAGAAACTTTATCTGAAACTAAAAGCTTCTGGAATTGACTTAGATATGATTGGCTTTAGCATTGTTGTGAGAATGTATGTTAAAGCTGGATCCCTGAAAGATGCTTGCTCTGTTCTAGCAGCAATGGAGAAGCAAAAGGACATAATTCCAGACATTTATCTCTTCCGGGACATGCTCCGTATTTATCAAAAATGTGAGATGATAAGCAAGTTAAAAGATCTATATTATAAATTGTTGAAAAGTGAAGTTGTTTGGGATCAAGAATTATATAATTGTATCATAAACTGTTGTGCTCGTGCTCTGGCTATTGATGAACTTTCCAGACTTTTTAATGAGATGCTTCAGCGTGGTTTTTCTCCTAATACTACCACCTTCAATGTCATGCTTGATGTTTATGGAAAAGCTAAGCTATTCAACAAGGTTAGAGAATTGTTCTGGATGGCCAGAAAACGAGGCTTGGTTGATGTGATTTCTTATAACACAGTCATAGCTGCTTATGGACACAATAAAGACTTCATGAAAATGGCTTCAACAGTACGGAAAATGCAATTTGATGGTTTTACAGTGTCCCTTGAAGCCTACAATTGCATGTTGGATGCCTATGGAAAAGGAGGTCAAATGGAAAGTTTTAAAAAAGTCTTGCAGAGAATGAAGCAATCAAGTTGTACTTCTGACAACTATACATACAACATTATGATCAATATCTATGGAAAGCAAGGATGGATTGATGAAGTTGAAGGTGTGCTGACAGAATTGAGAGACTGCGGATTAGGACCTGACTTGTGTAGCTATAACACGTTAATAAAGGCATATGGAATTGCTGGGATGGTAGAAGATGCTGTTGAATTGGTCAAGGAAATGAGAGAACATGGTGTAGAACCTGATAAGATAACCTACACCAATTTGATTATGGCTTTGCAAAAGAATGATAAATACTTAGAGGCTGTTAAATGGTCATTGTGGATGAAGCAATTGGGACTATAGAGCACACAGAACCGGTGTACATATATTATTCTTTTTTTCTTTTTGGTGTTTTCGTCATTAATGCATCTCCATTCACAGAAGAAGCCTGCCTATAGATGCTTGATGTACCTCGACATTTTACTGCCCTAGGTGAGATCTTATATTTATGCATCCTATACAACTCTCTCTCTCTTCTGCGTCAAAGGATTTTATCACAATAAAACACTTTAGTTGTGTGTTACCTTTATTTATGCATCCTATACGAATCTCTCTCTCTCTTGTGCCTCAAAGGATTTTAGCACAATAAAGCGACTTTAGTTGTGTGTTACTTGCATTTCTGCTGTAACTCTTCTGGAACCTGAGTGGAGAAATCTATTCTATTGACTCAGAGTATACTATAGATCTTGAAATTTCACAAATCTTTAAGTGCTAAAAACTTTAAAAGCATGTTGTTTTCTGCTTGCAGTTCTGCTAAGTCCTTGCACTGGATTCTTTCAGACAGAGAAAGCAGGATATCACCTTTTGACAAAGTTGCTAGTCTTCATTGTACTGCATGTTGAAATATTTGAAGAAATATTTTTCTTATAAAACTTCTTGGAACCTTGTGTTTCTAGCTTGGAAACACGAAGAATTATTGGCACTTTTCCTAAAATTGTTATTTCTGCAAATTACATGACTGGCATCAAATTTCTTTATCAACCATCTTTATATATCCATTTTTGTGTGGTCCCAGAAAAGAGAACAACTTCTCTTGTCATGTTCTAATTCAGGTCAAATTTTAGCTGAAACTTTGATACTCTGAAACAGATTTTAGAGATTCTGGACCAATTCTATGCTAATGGACATGACGAAAAAAATGTGGAGAACCCTAGCCTGCCTTTTTTCTTGTTCATAAGAGAGATGCATACAAGTGAAGAGGCGCATATTTCTAATCAGTTGAAGTAAATTTGTCACATACAGCACAAATAAGTATCAAATAGCTGCACAAGCACCAGGCATCGTGCCATCTATTCTTGGTGAAGTATCAAAAGTTGTTAAGTCACAACAGGGTTTCGCAGTTTGCACTTAAAATAGTTAATTCAATTATACTATCACAGATCAAATCAGTCGAATTCATGCACATAAATTTCAAAATTTTGTAGCTTTTGCCTTAAAAGGTAAAATGTGAGCTCGTTTGTTCACATAACAGAGACCTTGCTCATGTTTATAATCCTATTTTAAATTGTTGTTACTGATCTTATAACTGAATTGTTCATGTACCTTTTTTCTTACCATCAATTGTTCATGTACTTGGATGTACCAGCAATGTCTCATTTCTTTGGAATGTGCCTCTCAACATATGTTATACATTTCAATCAGAAATCCTTGATATCCATATTTCCAAAGCCTGAAACCACTGAAATCTTTCTCATTACTTGGTTTTCATGAAAGAACCTGTTGAAAGAATTGTTACATGATAGGCAACAAACCATATTGTGAGTGGTGAGATCAGGCGCGCACCCAACCTTAGAAGTTGAGACTCATTGTATAACAATTAAATTCCATGGAGGTTCCAGAAGTCGTCATTAGAGATTAAGTTTGGAAATTAGGTATAGGTTTTTGGAATGCTCACTCAACCTTGCAATTGGTCTCCAAGTATATTTCATATTATATTACCTTTGATTATTAAATTATTCCATTATTTAATGTGAATTGCAATCATTTCCAATTTTATATTTTAGTTCAAGTTTGCACTTTAGTCCCATGGATGCTTATAGCCCGATATTCAATATAAATAAAATAAAGAATAATAATTTACAGTCATACATTCCAAATAAATGGGAAAAGAGATTAAAAATTACAACATTTGGTGCAAATAAATATAAAATAAACGGAAAGTAAACCATACATAAATAAAAAATAAACCAAAAGTAAACTAATTAATTATACAAATAAAACCTCTCAAGAACTAATTAATGAAAAAATTATTTAGCAATTAAAAATCATCAAATAATCTCTGCAATAAATACAAGTTGATCCCATCTTACGAGACAACAACATTATTTACAAAATAATTACCAAACAATATTCATAGAAATACAAACTCAAAATAATCTACAAAAATCACAATAATCATCATACGACAACAATATTAAATAATGTAGTAATTATGTATAAAATCAAGATATATAATAAAAAAACATGAAAATCATGCAAAATATACAAAATAAGCATTAAACATAAAACAAAATGATGCAGGATTCTGATGAAGTGGCGATGCCTCTCTTGACCAGGAGGCAATTTCACCTTGCCTCAACACAAAGGGGCGACGCCTCTATGAAGAGACATTTCCTTTTCAACAAAAAGAAAGACATGCTACATTTCTTAGATTCCAAGGAACTCAAAACTTATGCAAAAAAAACAAAGATTGATATCAACAACTAATATTCAATATTTTATATAATCATGCTTTTTTATGACCTTAAATAAGCAAAAAAACTCAAAAAAAAAAAAGCAAAATAGTAATAAATTAAAGCTTTTAATGAAAATAAAGGACTTAAAGCTTAAAAATGGGGAGTCTCATTGATTTGGACGAACTGATGTTCCTAATTAAGCTCTCAGAGCTTGGTTGATGGTTTTAAGTCCTTTGAATGCAAGATAATCATCCTCCTTCTCAAGGAAATGAAGTCTTTTAAGCTCTCCAAGTCTCCTTCTCCTTTTTCTTTTATATCTTCTTCCCTTTTTTTTCTCTCCTTTTCTCTCTGTGTTTCTTTCTTCTTTTCTTTCTTTTCCAGAGACCCCCCTCTGACCAAAATCCCCAAAATTCCTTTTTCTCTTTCCTGTTTTTCTCTTTAAGTCTCTCCCATATTTTCTTTTCCCAATTTCCTAAAATCTCACTCTCACTTTCTCCCCCCATGCTTTCATCATTCCTTAGGCTTTTTTTTTTTCCACTTTTTTCTGTTTTTTCCTTTTCTTTTACATCCAAAAACATCCTAGATCAACAGCAGGTCAGCCTTAACTGCTACCATTCCAGGCTAGATTTAGGCCTTTAGGTCAAAGAGCAATGGGCTTGGCCTTGAGCTTGGATATGTGTTTTGGATATAGTATTTTGGGCTTTGGATATGGTATTTTAGGCTTTCGAGTCGATTTTAGAGAAGTTTCGGGCTTTTATTACATTCAAAACTTGTACTTTCTCATCATTGGGATTTTGTTGCGAGTCGATCAAACTAAAGGTGTCCATAGTTTGCCCCTTTGATTTTTCAAACAATCAAAATTTTTGGAAATCAATTTTTTGAAAAAAGCGACATGCACATAAAACAATAAAAGATAAGAAAGACATACCTAACCTTCAAGCTTCACTCGGGTTGTTAGTCCCAGGAATTCAAATCCAAGAGGTTGAACTTTGATCTCGAAACGTGATTATGATCCTCAGGTTTTCTTGGCCTGATCAGACACTCATTATAAATTTATCGTGATTCTAAAGTTTTTTTGGCTTGAGAAGTCATTCAGCAAAAGAGACGAAAACGTGACCGTGATCCTTAAGTTTTCCTAGCCTTATTAGCTAGTCATTATAAATTTATCATGATTCTTAAATTTTCCTGGCTCGAGAAGTCACTCAATAGAAGAGATAAATACGTGATCGTGATCCTCGGGTTTTTCTAGCTTATCAACCACTCATTATAGTTTTATCGTGATTCTCAAGTTTTCTTAGCTCGAGAAGTCACTCAGTAGAAGAGATGAAAATGTCGCTATGATCCTTAGGTTTTCTTGGCTCTAAAAGTCACTCAGTAAAAGAGATGAAAATGCGACTGTGATCCTTAGATTTTCTTATCCTTATTAGCCATTTATTATAGTTTGTCGTAAAACTCAGGTTTTCCTAGCCTAAGAGTTACTTAGTAAAGGAAAATGCACTTTGGGGATTCAAACCCAACCAAACACCTTTTGAGATGCACACTTCAGAAATTTAAATCTGATCAGATGCTTATTCTTCTATGCACTTTGGGGATTCAAACCCGACCATATGCTTATTCTTTCCCACATTTTAGAGATTTAAACTCAACTAGACACTTTTTCTTCTATGCACTTCGGGGATTCAAACCTTAACAAAAGCTTGTTCTTGCTGATGATTTGATCAGAATATTTTTAATTTTCAAACATCGATTTCGAGGTACACCCAAGCAGTGAAGCTAGAGTTTTTCTTTTTTTTTTTCAAAAAATACTTCTAGTGGGTCATGGGCCAACTTGTGTTCTTTTTCATTAAATAAGCTTCACCTTGTTGGGTTTCGTGATGCAAACACAGCGGAAAAAATTAAAACTTTATCACGTTCCCAAGCCAGGATCCATGTAATTCGACTAATAGATTAAATCTAGGGTTTTTAATAATCTTACCAAAACGCAGAAGAGGCAAGATTCTCTGGAAGGGTGAGAGGAGGTTCACACTGGTGACACCTTACCTCGAGCTTTTTGGCTTGGTTGTTCGGATCAAGACGTCTCCAAAAGGATGCGTCCTCTATAGGTATCCATACGAACAGCCCTTCACAAAATGAATTTGAGTGTGTGTGCTAGCAACCTCTTGACTGTCTCACAAATCAAGAACAAAAGGAAAAACTCTGTCTTTGTTTTCTAAGAGGAAAGAAAACAAATTTGGAGGCAAAAACAAGTGTGTGAAACCCTAGAGAATATAACATATTTATAGACTCCAAGTTAGGGTTTCACTTACCAATAACCTTTTGGTAATTTTCCATTTATTATATTATGATTTTGTTTAAAAATAAATCAAAAATAATATCTTATTTATTTATTTAAAATAACATTTATCTTAAATAAATAAACAAATAAATAAATAAATAAAACACTTTAATTATTTATTTCCACAGAGTTTATTTTGGGCTTATTAAACCCATATCCGTTTTGGGCTTGTTCTAAGTGTGTGACCTTGTAGGTTCACATAACATTGGCAGTGGGCCTAAATCTCTATATAGGCCTACAAGCCATAAGTGGCCTCTAGCAAGACATTATGACTACCCAAGTCATGTGAAGTCAATAATCCGACATAACCTAATTACAATGAATTTTATTGTCCCTTTATCACATGATATCTTAATTGAACATAAGGCATAGAATGTCATCCTTATATAATTCAATATTATGACTTGATTCCAAGTAGACTGAAAATGATAACTCTTTATCAATTCATTTCAGCATGGCCATGCATTTTATTCAGTCTATCTCATCAAGGGGCCTTTAGATATCTTTCTCATATTAATGAGGGATAAATTCCTTCTAAATCACTCACATTCCTCACATAACTAATTTTATATCCAACAACATTCTTTTAATCATCTAGTTAAAGACAATGTTAGAATGTGTCAAAACATAAAATAGCTATGTAGAAATCCATGATGATTTCAAGGTCAAAGGACCGAAATAAAATTACTGTGATAAGAAATACTTATGACAATAATCTATGTAGTATTCTCATAGTGGGTCAATCCAGTACATGATCTCTCATCATGTACCTATGAGTTGACTTAATATCTCATATTTATGATTAGTAAAACATAACCATCAGTCAACATCATACTAGCCTTAATACTTTAATATTCATATAATGAATAAATGGCTAGGGATAATTAGAATAGAACTCTTATTTTAATCTAAGGGTTTTACTATCAAGTCACATACTTGATGGCCTTAGTAAGAATTAACCATTCATGTAATTATCATAAAATCAAATGATAATATAATACCTCTTTATTAATAAAATAAGAAAGTCAATACATAATCACAAATGATTGACCTAGTGCATATCACTAACACACCTTCCATCCTTTTTTTTTCCGGTCTTCCTCTTTTACCCTCAACATATAAATTCTTCTTTTCTTTTTCAAAAGTAATTTTCACCTTCTTGCTTTTAAATTCTCTTTTCTTTTCTTTTCCAAATTCTTTTTTCTTCTCCTTTACTTTTCCGTCCTTTCATTGTTATGGACATTGTACGGACCCAAGATTTGCTAGCATGGGACCCAGTAGCACTTGTAGTGCACCCTTTATAGAGTTTCAGGCTTAGTGTCGAAGAAAAATTCCCCTTTTTGCGAACATGCGATCCCACATTTGTAGATTGGCCACAAGAGAGTTTACTACCTGATTTCTTTAATTTTTCCTGCAAATAACATTGGGTTACTATTTATAAATGTATATTTATCAATTTAACAGAAAGAAATTAAATTTTATTAAGTGAAATTAAAAAATTTTGAATTAAAGTGTCAAATCGCTAATATGAAGAGGTGTTACCTCTTTAATGAGGCGATCGCCACTTTGATCAAGCGATCGCCTTGTTATAAAGAGGTGTTTACCTCTTCACGTCAAGGTCCTATCAATGAGGTGATCTCCTTTTAGCCAAAGGGCAATGCCTCATTACTGGAGCAATCGCCTCAATGACAGCTTTTCTGAGAAAAACTAAATTCATTCATATAAAATGACAATTCTACTCCCTATTTTACTTATGTAGCTCGATGCCCATACCCTCAAGGGTACTGGGAACTTTAGTAGTGCCTGTATTTGGTACGAAAAGCTCACAGATGCATTGAAGGCTCGCATTCATGACACTGGATTTTCTGACTTTATCTTAGCTCTCCCAGCGCAGCAGGGCATACAAATTACTAGCCTCTTCATGCACTGATAGAGATATGGTCTAACACTACCTACATGTTCCACCTTCCATTTGAGGAGTTTACGCTTGAATCAATGGCTTTCGTTGTAGTCACTGCCATAGCGTGTGCAGGGGATTTAGTCCCTTTTGATGCTAGCCTCCACCAGCTATCTCTAGACTACCTTGCTTTCATTGAGAATCTGCTTGGCATCATCTTGGACATGAAGGGAACCCACACAGTGAAGCTAGATTCCATTAAGAGCTTCTACATCCATGCCAGAGTTGAGGCTACTATTATACCTCGACAGATCGATAAGGTAGTGCATGCCGTTCTTTTTACTAAGCACCACTTTATTTGAAAATACTGCAAGCTCCATAGACCTAAGCTTACTAATGCCCTTGAGAGATCTAGATCTAATGGCCATATATGATTGAGGTAGTGGTGCTCTAGCTTATCTATGCTGGAGTATGGATGAGTCTGTGTATGGAGCTAAGAGGCTTTGTGGCTTCTAGCATGCCATTTTAGTACTCCCCTTTTTTTCACTATTAAGTTCTACCTCAACTGCTATTATCATATTTTGCTTATCATTCATTCTTTCTTTCTTTTGCAAGATTGGGCTCTAGAGCTAGAGTTTATCATAGGGATTACTTTTGTTATTGACACTCCTTTCCTTATCATGGACAAATATGGCCCTAATCATGCTTGGAGGAGGCCAGTTGCTCATGTACATGTTCATCATGAGCGATTGAACACTCTTACATACAATGAGGTAGATACCTAGAGATATAATTGTAATTAGTAACATATTCATTAATTAAATTCATTTACTTACTAGTTTATTTTCATAGTTGTGTACGGATTTATGGGTTCCCCAAGCTAGATGGTCTCAGGTTGTGGTCCACTCGATTCCACTATTTCAAAAGAGGTACTACTTTGAGGGCCTAACTTTAGAGTTTGGTATCTTTACGAGAGAGTACACTAGTGGAAAATGGGTGCTCGAGTGACGACTATCCCTCGCTCCTCCTAGGCACACTTTCTAGGCATATAAGTTAGAGGGAGACAAGCTAGACTAAGCTTTGGTAGGAGATGATGTTGTTAATTATTACAGGAGGAGGAAGTTTTAATATGTTGATTTCATGCGAGCTCATCTTATACAGAGGGTGCCTCTACCTGCACCTGCACTTGCACTTCAGGTAAGCATGCAATTCTATTAAACATATATTTTACATTCATGCTTGTGGATACCATTTCTAGGCATTAGCTAGGGTACCAGCTCCTTATTCTAGGTTTATCGCATGAGAGAGGCCTTATTAACGCACATATTATACCAAGTAGTGAGGGTTCCTCTTATGGTACACCACTTGTTATGGAGCCTTCAAGCTCTCGATCTCAGATGGTAGCTAGTAGGCTTGCTACTACCCCTGACCTGCTGACCTACTATTGGGTGCCTTCAAGTGAGCTCTTTCATCATTTCTAGACACTAGACATGACTTTGGAGCTAACATTCTTCTCGGAGGCCACTACACATATGAGTTCCTTTCTTTTAAGGTATTTTTCTTAAATTTGACTTAACATATAGTTAGTTCTAATAATATATTCATTATGTAGATACCTTAAGATCAGGGAGAGTATATGTACTGGGTGATCGAGGACCATCGGGACTTCCTAATATAGATAACATAGTAATGGAAGGTAACAATCATGTCTTATTTCTATATGTATGCATATTTTTATGATTCCTTACCCTTTATTTCGACTTGATAGGACCAAGATAAGGTGAGCCAAGCTAGGATTACTGCTCTCGAGCTTTAGCTGGCTGCTTTTTAAGTTGAGGGTGATGAGGAAGGGGAGCCAGTCGATGAACATACTGAGGATAACAGTGACGAGGATGGAGCTAACCTTGCTGAGGAGTCTGAGGACAATGAGTAGGGGGATACCCGAGATGATTTATTAGTATAGGATTATTTTGACTGAAGAGATATTTGATGCTTGCACTATTGCTCTATTACTATCTGAATTGAATTTTACTTTAACATTTTCATATCTTGCACTAAATGAATGGGTGAAACATTAAATTCAAATTTTGGTAAAATTTTGAATCAATCACATGATTTTTTATTACTGAACAACTCTTCTTTTTATTTTATATGTACAATTCAACCATTTTACAGTGCTATAAAGATCAGTTCCACCTATTTAAGAGGTATCGCCTTTTTATGAAAAGGCAACAGGGAATCACCTTTTCACACAAAGGTGCCGCCTGATCATAGAGGCGATAGCCTCTATAGGTTCAGTTTACAATTATAAAAATCCTTAAATCTTCCCCAAAATCCATAATTCCCCATTCGCATGAATTCTCCTTATTCTCCCTGTCTAGGCATCATCCTACCCCTCCAATATGGTTAAAAAAAGCTTAAAACAACTAAAACTGATTTTGAAAAGTCTGGATGGCAGATCATAGGCTAGATTAAAACCATTTCACCTATTTGTCTTCCAATCTCTACATGCTAGGAAGATCAATTTCCCATTTCTCCATGTTCTTTATCAGTTTTGGGATCCTTAGAAATATATATTCTAGTTTAACACAGTGGAACTCTGCCCACTACTGGAGGAATTTGAAGCTATCTTAGGAACTTGAGGCTCACAAATGGATTCTGCTCATCAGATTACAATTCCTTCGGTTGAAACTCCATATTTGCACACCATCCAATGCCACATGGCTAGGCTATTCAACATGTCCCTTTAGTCTTCTCTTCACCGTATATTTGGTAATGAAGTTTTGATGAGCCCTCATCACAAAACTGTTGTGATTGTAGACAACAATGAGGTTTACTGACCTCAGATGATTGTCCTCTGTCTATATACTCAGTTTCTACTAGTTTCCCCTTCTGGCAATGGTGACCCAAAGATTCTTCACATTCTAGACCAAGTGGAAGCTAGATTGAACCCTTTCCCTCTTATATAGGTACAAACCATCATTGGTCTTGATAACTTTTTTGAAACTAGGTGATTCTCTAGGAGTCCCTTTCTGCTGAAGGTAAGCTTCTTTTCTCTTTTATCTTTTTCTATTTTTTTGTCATTTTTACCTACTCATCATCCCTACAGGCTTGGTTGCAAGAAAAACTAAGATTTCTTGAGCCTTTTAGAGACATCACACATTACAAAGCCAAACATTGTTGTACTAGGAGACTTCACCCTATTCCAGAGGTTATTCAAAGCTAGTTGTACACATTCCCTGATACTTTGATTTAGTGGATGTGCCCATGGTAGAGGTTGTAGCATGTGACCATTCGGTCCTACACCTATTGTGTCCCTCTAGCCAGTCTCCACTTTGTCACTTTCTACAATCCTGCTCGGCTTTGTAGGCAATATAGGTAGAAATAATGAATTGTGGATATGGTGCATGAATTTAAGCCATAGCCTCTTTCTCAAAACTTTCTAGACAACCTGGTTACTACTTGGCCTCGAAGAATCATTCAAAGGTTCATTAACTATGATGGAGATTTGTCCACTGATGACTAGTATAAGGCATGGATCCAATTACAGTAGACTGAGAAGGATGAATTCATAAGAAATAAAAGGACAAGGTTGTTATAAGCATTGAGTATTTAGGGTATTCAAAAGAGAAGCAGGCAAATTTAGTTTATGAAATTTAGTCTTTATTTGCTTTTTTTTTATTAGATGGAATTTCCTTTCTAGTTAAATAGTGTGTAATAAGCATTTAATGCAATGTTCAACAATAATAAAGGCAATCCATTCCATTTAATTTAAGCATAAAGTGATTATCCATCTTACTTCTTACATATCTCTTGTTGTTAATTGGCTTGCCCTTGCAAGTTTTCCAACTAACTATTTTCTTCTCTCTCTCTTTTTACATGTCTTTTACTTTTCCCTAAATTTCCCTTTTAAGTTTTCAATCCAGTAAGACTTTTTACTTTTTTTCATTTTATTGACTCTAACTTCTACCTAGGCAGCCTCTTTTGAGGTTTTCTCCCTTACGAGATTTTACAAAAAGTATTTCTTGAGCTTATCCAGGTTAATGGGCTCTTTGAACTCGTTTCCTTTCAAATCAGACAAAATAGCAGTGCTTTGGAAAATAGTTTCTTCACTTGATACAAACCTTCCCAATTCGGCTTGAACTTTCCCTGTAGATTCGTCATAATGGGCTTAGTGAGTTTCAATACTAAGTCACCCTCTTTGATTTTACCTAGCTTAACCTTTTTGTTATAAGCTCGAGTTATCCTTTTCTAGTATAATTAAGAGTGATACATGGCTTTCATTCTCTTTTCATCTAGCAGTATCAGCTATGCCAATCGGCTTTCACCAATTAATACTTAGGGATTTTAGGTTCTAAGAGAACCTTTAATAACCAAATCTCAACCTCAATTGGTAACACAGCTTCATACCTATACATTAAAGAATACAAAGTAGCTCCCGTTGATGTTCTAGTAATGGTTCTATATCCCCACAATGAAAATTATAAATAACTTGCCCAGTCTTTATAGTTCTCCAGTATTTTGGCTAGGATCCTCTTCACATTCTTATTTGCTGCTTCTATTGCTCCATTTGCTTGTGGTCTGTAAGAAGATGATCTATGATGTTCAATCTTATATTCCTCCAATAGAGTAGTTGTTTTTACCCTAAATTGGACACTATTATTAATAATGACCTGATGAGGCAGCCCATATTTGTAGATTATATTCTTTTCTATGAACCTTGCCATATGTTTTGCTCCAATAATCATGAATGATTCTACTTCAACCTACTTAGAAAAGTAGTTAACTGCTACTATAATATAGCGATGACTATTGGATGTCTTTAGCCTTATCTCCCTAATGATATCAATTCCCCAAACATTGAAGGGCCATGGAGAAGTCAATCTCTGAAGTTCCATAAAAGGTAAATGACTCACATCACCATACACTTAACAATTATGACATTTCTTTGCATATTTCATGTAATCTACCTCCATGGTTAGCTAGAAATACCCCTGACGAGTTATCTTCTAAGCGAGGACTATTCCATTCATATGCAGCCCATACACACCCTTGGGAAATGCTTTTATGATTTTTCATGCCTCGTCCTTATCAACACATCTCAAGTGCACTCTAATTGGCATTCTTTTATATAACATCCTATTATGACTGATGAACTATCAAGATAACATCCTTAACAACATTCTTTCTTTTCTATAGGCATCATTAGGGAGTTGACCTATCTCAAGATACTGCTGTAGATCATTAAACTAAGGCTTTTTTGTGGTTGATTGACATTATTCTAATTTCCTCATAGCAAAGAGTCCGGGACTTTACTAAAATATGAGGTTTCATTTCTGCCTATTTTCCTCCTTCCCATGTCAAAGCTAAAGTAGCCAAAACATCTCCCATCTAATTATCTTCCCATGGAAAATGCATGAATCTGCATTGGTTGAAAGATAACAAAATCATGGTCAAATGATCCTAGTACTGTCTCAACTTATCTTATTTTACTTCCCATTCTCTAGAGATTTATTTGAATATCAGCATCGAATCTCTATACACTATAAACTCTTTTACCCTCACATTCCTAAGTGCTTCTAGATCGAAGATGCAGGCTTCATATTCAGCTTGATTATTAATGACTTTAAATTCTAATCTCTTTGCCATCAGAATCATTTCTCCTTATAGCGAAACTAGAATCATACCAATGCTTGCTCCTATGTTATTAACTGCTCCATCAAAGTATATTTTCTATATCTGGATCTTTATTTCCCCTAGGAGCTCATCTAGGAATTCTAACTCCTATTCTTATCCATCGTCCATCGGATTTTGAGCCAAAAACTTTGCCACAACTCTTCCTTTTATCACCTTCTTAGCCACATAATCTATGTCGAATTCAGTAAGCAAGACTAACCATCTAACCAATTTCCCTATAAGTGATAGGGTCTACTGGAGATATTTGAGATGAACGTGCTTAAAGACCGCTTGGATTCTGTAAGACTAAAAGTAATGCTAGAGCTTTTTCGTTGCCCAAATTATAGCCAAGTTAAAAGAGTCCTAGAGGGGGTGAACAGGACTATCGGGCATAATTAAGAAATTAAATGGTTTGCACAAGAATTAGAAGAAATGTTAAGAAGGATGAATGAAAAACACAAAGATTTAAAGAGTTCAGATTCAATAAAAATCCTACGTCTCTACCTAACTTATCCCCAAGTAAGGATTTTCAATCACTCACAATATTATTCACAAGATTGATAATACATAAAAGTTTTATGACTCACTCTTACAACCTTACAACTTGAGTTTTCTAGGCTTACTAAAAAATCAAATTACAAGTGTTTTTAAGGATCACATTAAAACCGAAATCCTAAGTATTTTGATGGCTAAACACTTAAAGCAATTCCTTTAGAAGAAAATATCACTTCCCATTTTCTAATCCCAAAAAATAAAAAGAATAAGAATATCTATTCTAATTACTCACCAACTCTCATAAGAGTTTACAACAATAAGTATAAATTTTGGAAGAGTTTAGAGAGCTTAATTGAATGCTTGAATGAGCAAGCTTCTTAACCTCAAAACAATCTTTAGAGGTCTTATTTATACTTGTGCAATCCAATTATAACTGTTGGAAGCAATGATTTTGTTCCTAACATTATCCAAGTCCTTTTGAATGAAAATTTGGACTTTGAGTTGTATTTTGTCAGGTCTTAGTTGGGATATCATCAATCCCGGTCAAGAATAGCATTAAATAGTTGTTAAGAGCCATTGTGTTTAAAAAATTGCCTTAATCTCAATTAGGATGACCATGTCTCGATCGGGGCTGCCTTATCTTAAGTAATGTCCCGATCGGCACATTCAATCGAGATGGGTACTACCCATTTTGCCAATTTTTACTCTCTTGGTCCCGCTTGGAACTACTTTGGTCTCGATTGAGACTATGATAGAAACTTTTTATGCAATTTAGTCCCTATGATGAGTCCTGTCAAGATTGTACTTGCAATGACTTTCTGGAATCATTTTTCTTCAATATTTCATTATTATTTTGACTTCCAAATTATTCCTAACTTATACACACTTGAAGCAAACATATTAATTGCTCAAAATTAAGTTTGTTATGATCAAAATCAAGATTGCTAACTTGCTAAGGTCAACAATCTCCCCCATTTTTATTTTAACAAACTTATTTTGAGTTCAATAAAAATATAATGTAGAGTGTGTAAACAGTTTGTGATAATAATGAATATATGAAATGAGAACAAATATATTTCTTTATTTCTCCCTCTATGAATATGAATATGATAAGAAATATAAATTTAATCATTTATTCCCCCTTTTTGTCAAAATAAAATTTTAACAAAAGGAAGAAAAAAAATGGCTTAACATAACAAATGTGTTAAAAATAAGATAACATGATGATAACATGATCATTAAAATAAATTGTTAGGCAATTTGAAGGAAATAATTTCAAACATATATAATGCATCACAAAATAGTACAAACATGATCATATAGAACTTAGCTAGTTAATTGATCATGTGACATTTAGCATATTACAATCATGACCATTAAGCACAAATATCATATTGCTTTTTCTCCCCCTTTATTAAAAAATAAAGGAAGAAAAATACCATGAACCAAAACAATGAAAAAGCAAAGATACATAAAATCTCTATGAAATTAAAATGTCATTTAAATAAATTTTCTCCCCCTAAATCAATGAGAGAAAAAAATTTGGTATTAAGGACATACTATTACATAGTTATGTCACTTACACAAACACATATTTAAAAGAAAATTATTTTTAAAGAAATTAACTAAGTGTACATGCAAACTGAAATATTTCTAAACAAAGATCAAAACAATTCATAAGAGGAATTTTGCATATATAAAAAAAATGCATAATAATGATTAATAGATTAAACACACACACAATATTAAGCTCAAATATTTTCTCTCCCTTTGTCAAAAATCAAAAAGAAGGAATACTAGAGAAATTTAATTTTTGGAAAATTTCATTAATAAGAAAAAGATGCAGTACAAATATAAACTAAACACAAACACAATACTATGAGCCTAAAATTTAAACTAACAGTTAGAGGCTCATATACTGAAAATAAACTAAATATAAATCGAAAATAAAACAAATGAAAAATATAAAAACTATTCTTAAGGAGGGAAATGAGGAGGAGGATAGATGCACGTGTAGCCTTATTGCTCATAAATGTGATGATCATGTTGAAGATGAGCAATAGTTTCATTAATTTGAGTGAAGCACATATTAAAATTAGATTCAACTTCATCAAAATGAGAGTTGAATTCGGATTCCATGAGAGACATGCGCTCAAAAATTTGCCCAACCCATGAAGGTTCATCTTTTTGAGCTTGAGCACCTTGACTTGAAGTTGCTTCACTTCTTATTATTTTTCTTGGTAGGGCAAGTTGAGGTTGAGTTTCTTGTTCTTTTTCCCTTTGACCTTCTTATTCTTCTAACTCTTAAAACATAGCTTTAATGTTCTCACTAGCTCCAAGATCATGTTTTCAAACCTAAATGCCATTAATAGAAGTGAATTGTTTAGAGTTTCGAATGAAGGTAGCATCAAGAAGTAAAAGTTTAATAGAGGGTAGAGAATCAAGATTAATATTGAAGAATTGAGCTAATTTTGCAACAATCCCACCAATACAAAAAACACCAATTTGATTATCACTAATTAGCCAAATTTGCCATTGTAAAAATCTTTCTAGAGCAATACTCTCATTGTTATGAAGACAATAGAGAATAAAAAGATCATCAAGAGAGATTGATTCATTAGAGAGAGCTCTACCATTAATAGAATAGGTGAGAAAGTGATGAACATACCAAAGTTCTTTGAATTTGATAAAGGAAGTTTTGGTGCATCTAGCGAAAAATTGAGGTGCATTTAGAGCCTTGATTTGATCCCAATAGGAAGAGGCAATCCAATGAGGATCAACTTGAATATGTCCCTCTTGTGAAAACCCAAAAGAGTATCAAACTCTTGATGGAATGAAAGCCCTTTTTTTTTTATAAAAAAGAGACATTCTTTTCTTAATCTCTTGAGAGGAATAAGAAAAAAAAATAGAATGTGATCTCTTGGGTTTATCTTTCTTAGAAGGAGGAGGAGCTTGAGAAGAAGTGAGGGCTTTGCTAGGTTTCTTTGGAGCCATAAGGAGAGAATAGATGAAGAAATATGTAGATAGAAAGGATTTGTTTTGAGATGAAAAATCAATTATGAATAATGGTATTTATAGGCATGAGATTAGGGTTGGAAATAGTGTAGAATTTGAATTGAATAGGAACCTAAAAATTCATTCCTGTTTTTTATTGGAGAGTCAAAAAGGTAGAAAAAAATTGAATTCCTAATCCTGTCAGGAGCCATGCTCCGGTCGAGACATGCTCCCATCCCGATCAGGATATTCGTTCGAGATGAGTTATGTGCAAAAATACAAAAATTAAAGATCATGTCCTGATCGAGGCATGATCCGGTCTTGGGCGGGACCAGGGTCACTTCTAGAAAAGTTTTGGGAATTTTTTCAATTAGATCCAAATAGTTTTACAATTAGGTCCTTGCAAAAATTAATTTTCTTTAATAAGACAAAATTGATGATTTTTTTAAGGATATAAATGAGGAAATGAAAAAAACTTTTTTAGGATGGATATATTTTGCTTAAAAATAAATAATTAATTTAATGAAAATTTCATAAATTAATTATTAATTTGCAAAATAGGAGGGATAAAAAAAAATTAAATAAACATGTATCATATACCAAAAATAAACAACAAATATACTTAAGGTTCTATCAAAATCAAGATAAACTAGAACCATAAATCATGTCAAGTTCATGTTTAATGAAGTTCAATCTCTCTTCATTGAGAGGTTTTGTGAAGATATCAGCAAGTTGATTATTTGTATCAACAAAATCAAGTATGATATCACCAAGTTGAACATGGTCACGTAAGAAATGATATTTAATGTCAATATGCTTAGTTCTAGAGTGTTGAATGAGATTCTTACTAAGGTTAATAACACTTGTATTGTCACATTTAATGATGGGAATGTGATCAAGTTTTATACTGTAGTCCATTAATTATTGTTTTTTCCATAGCACTTATGAACAACAAAGACTTGCTACAATATATTCAGCTTCTGCTATGGACAAGGCAACTAAAACTTGTTTCTTACTAAACTAAGAAACTAAACATTGTCCTAAAAATTGACAAGTTTCGGAAGTGCTCTTTCTATATAGTAAACTACCGATAAAGTTTGCATCCGAATAACTAATCAAGTCAAAGGAAGAACTTCTAGGATACCAAAGTCCCGAATGCATTGTACCATAAAGATATTTGAAAATTCTTTTGATAGTATTTAAATGAGACTCTCTAGGACTTAATTGAGCACACAAGTAAGTAGCAAACATAATATCAGTTTTACTAGCAGTTAAATAAAGAAGGGATCCCATCATACCTTTAAATCGCTTTTCATTAACCGGTATGCCATTCCCATATTTGTTTAGTTTGGTTGTGGTACTCATTGGAGTTTTTCTTGTTTTAGTTCCATCCATCCCAAAATTCTTGAGAATGTCTCTTGCATATTTTTTTTGATTGATGAAAATCTCATATTTGCATTGCTTGATTTGTAATCCGTGAAAGAATTGAAGTTCTCCCATTATACTCATTTCAAGTTCTCCTTGCATTAATTTGGAGAATTCCTCACACAAGCAATGGTTGGTAGCTCCAAAAATGATATCATTAACATATATGTGCACAATTAACAAATAATTTTTGGATTTCTTTATAAAAAGAGTTGTGTCAACTTTTCCCCTAGAGAAACCTCTCTAGTAAAAAGTTACTCAATCTTTTATACCAAGTTCTTGGAGCTTGTTTCAATCCATATAATTCTTTTGAGAGTTTAAAGACATGATTTGGAGAATTAAAATTTTCAAAACCAAGAGGTTGCTCAACATATACCTCCTTTTCAATAAAACCATTTAAAAATGAACTTTTAACATCCATTTAGTAAAGTTTAAAATCCATGAATGATGCAAATGCAAGTAGCATTCTAATAGATTCTAACCTTGCAACAGGGCAAAGGTTTCATCATAATCATTGCCTTCCTCTTTATTATATAACCTTTAGCTACTAGTCTAGCTTTGTTCCTAGTTATGACACCTGTTTCATTCATCTTATTTCTAAACACCCATTTGGTGCCTATAATAAGATGATGTTTAGGTCTAGGAACTAAGGTCCAAACATTGTTTCTCTCAAATTGATTTAACTTTTCTTGCATAGTAAGGACCAAAAATTCATCACACAAAGCATTATCAACATTTTTGGGTTCAATTTGATCAATGAAGGCTAGATTAACAATAGACTTAAGTTTAGATATAGTAGTTACACTTTTTATAGTGTCACTTATGATGAGGTCTTGAGGATGAGCTTTCTTGAATTGCCAATTCTTTGGAAGTTCATCCTTTAAGGTAAGTTAAAATTTCTCCTCACTATCTTCCTTGTTTGGTCGGTCAAGTTCTAAAGGTTTACTTGCAACTTCTTCTTGTGTATTCATAATCTTATTTTCACCTACAAGATCATCGACACTACAAATATCCTTTTTAGGATCAAGTGAGTTTGATTTATCAAATACAACATGCATTAACTCTTCAACTACTAGACTTTTTTTATTAAAGACTTTATATGCTTTACTAAAAATGGAATAGCCTAGGAAAATTCCTTCATTGGCTTTAGAGTCAAATTTTCCAAGATTGTCCTTTGTATTCAATATAAAGCACTTCCATCGAAAAAATCTTAGATGTGAAATTTTGGGTTTTCTATTGTTCCATAACTCATAAGATGTTTTATTTAAAATTGGTCTTTTGAAAACTCAGTTTGAAATATAAGAAGACGTGTTAACGGCTTTCACCCAAAAGTATAGAGGTAAATTATACTCATAAAGCATTATTTTAGCCATTTCCATAAGAGTTTTATTTTTCCTTTCAACTACCCCATTTTGTTAAGGAGTTATAGGAGATGAAAATGCATGAGAAATACCATTTCATTATAATAGTTTTTGAAAAATTTATTTTCAAATTCAGTTCCATAATCACTTATAATGGATAAAATACAAAAACCTTTTTCTTTATGAACTCTTTTAGCAAAATTTTTAAAAGCTTTAAAAGCATCATTCTTATGAGCAAGAAAATATACCCAAGTATTATCAACCAATACATATGTATAGTGCATTCTATCGAGACTAGCAACTATAGTTGGTCCAAACAAATCTATATGTATAAGTTCAAGTGGTCTAGAAGTAGACACTATATTTTTTAGCTTAAATGAGGACTTGGATTGTTTTCCATTTTGGCAAGCATCACAAGGTTTATCTTTTGTGAATTCAAGCTTAGGTAAACTAATAATAAGTTCATGTTTACAAAGATCATTCAAAAGGTCAAAATTTGCATGTTCTAACCTTCTATATCATGTCCATGTTTCATGGGAAATAATCATTAAGAATTTTATGTATTTATTATCAATTTTATTTAAATTAATAACATAAACATTATCTACTCTTTCACCACTAAAAATTACTTTGTCTTCATCAAAACTACTATCAAAGCAATTTCTAGAATATAAAGTCACTTTATTTCTTATATCACATAATTGACTTATACTAAGTAAATTATATTTAAGACCAACAAACAATACATGATGTATAGCTAAGGATTGAGGATTACTTATTTCTTCAATGCTAATAATTTTTCCTCTTGCATTATTTCTAAATGTAACATATCCTTCATCCTTAGCATCATGCTTGTTGAATTGCTCCTTGTCTCCTATCATGTGTCTTGAACATCCACTATGGGCGTACCATTTAATTTTTATTCTTTTGAATTTCAAGCACACCTATACAAAACAATTTAAGTGTTCTTTTGGACCCAAACCTTTCTTAGTCTAGGTTGATTAGTTTCAAGATAGTTCATAGGAAGCAAATTCATGTGTAGTGTTTTATAAAAGCACACATTATTGGTGTGTCCTTTAATCATGTAATGTGAACATATGATATTTTCAAATTTGTTTCTCCTAGGATTAAATGCTTTCCGAATGTGTGAAATATGTCTTTTGTATTGTGGTAGTGTATGTCTCCTATAATTTTGTGTCATGGAGTAAGACATGCATTGACAATGGAAATGTGTATTTGATAGGTATATTTAACATGTTTATGTGCATTATGTTGTTTAGCATGCCTATGAGTGTTGTTTCTAGTGTACATATAAGCATGCTTGGGTTGAGGTGCTCTAGTTTGAGCCTTACCTCTTTGTGTTGATAAAGGATGAGTCTTATGAGACTTTACCTTATTATTCAACACATAATATCTTTTGGCTTTGAAAGCTTGAATCTCTTTTGGTTTAGAGGTAAAAGGAGTGGAATCATGTGAGGCTTTTATGAAATTAATGTGTGATGATGATGAAGGCATTCCATTTTTATATCCAATTCCATAGGCATCTCTATGAAATTTTTAAGAGTCAAGAAAACTATCTAAAGTTTCTTTTCCTCTGTTAAATTTAGTAATGGAATTCTTTAATTCTAAGACCTCCTTAGAAAGCTTATGATTTTCATCATTTGCTCTTAAGTTGATCTTCCAAAGAATTAGAAGATTTTGCATTACTAATATATTTTTTTTTCATTTGATTCAATAAGTTTAGCAAAATCATTTTTTAAAATTTCAAATTCTTTGGTCAAGCTACCTAACTCATACTTATAATGTTTCTTCTTAGATAGTAAACTTTTGCATTTAACTAATAATTTGCTCACAATATAGCTCTCATCATCATCATCATCATCATTACAATAATCATCACAATCATCAAAGGAAGAATAAAAAGTAGATGGTACCTTATTTTTATTTTCAAGAGCCGTGAAATAAATATTGGTTACTTCTTATTGTTCCTCTTCCTCTTCGGATTCAAAGGAATCATCCTTAGTAGCTTTGAATGCCTTCTTCATATCTTTTGCTCCCTTATTCTTGATTTTGAGTTTGGGGCACTCACTTCTAATGTGTCTCAGTTTCTTGCATTCATAGTAAGTGACCTCTTTGGCTTTCTTCTTCCCATCTCCTTCAAATTTCTTGTTGAAGTCCCTTATTCTTGAGAAGTTTTTATTTCTCAAAAACTTCTTGAAGTTCCTAGTGAGAATGGCAATGTCACCATCTTCATCACTAGAATCTTTTATGCTTTTCTTTTCACTATCTTTTTGAAGAGCTTTTAGAGCTATGCTCTTCTTCTTTTCTTCTTTCTCTTCTTGCTTTTCACCTTTTTTTTAATGGTGAGCTCACATGTCAAGAGCTTACTAATGAGCACATCGGTTGATAGAGTGGAGAGGTCTTGGGCTTCCTTAATTGAAGTAACTCGAGATTCCCAATCCTTCTTAAGTAGGATTCTTAAAATCTTGTTGTTTACCTCTTCCTTAGTGAAATGTTTACCAAGTTTCTTAAGGGTTGTAAGAAGATCATTGAGTCGATTAGTCATCTCCGTGATTGACTCTTAAGGCTTCATCTTGAAGAGTTCATATTCATACATATGAAGTTAAACTTTCTTATTTCTCACTTGTATATTTCCCTTAAAGTGATTTTCTAAGGTCTCCCACATTTCTTTAATTGACATACAATTTTGAAATTTGCCTCCTTCTCTTGTCATGAAGGAGACTAGAGTAATCATAGCCTTTTTATTTTTATAATTTTCTTCCTTTTAATCAATACTCCATTGGTTTCTTAAAAGAGTAGTTACCATACCATCTATGATAGTTGTAGGTGGTTCCCAACCTCTTAGGAAAATGTCCCAAAGTTTGATAGAATCATAATCAAGGTATAAATCCATTTTAAACTTCCAATAAGGATAGTCACTACCATCAAATAATGGTCTAAGTGAAGAAATATTTTGAGATTCACTCTCTATAATCTTGTATTCTAACAATGAAGTTCCTAGAATTCAAGATTTGACACTAATTGAAATAGTCCTAGAGGGGGGGGGGGGTGAATACGACTATCTAGAAAAATTGAGAAATTAAACAATTTGAATAAGAATTAAAAGAAGTGTTAAGATTGAAGAATGAAAAACAAAAAGATTTAAGGATTTCGGATTTAATAAAAATCCTAATTCTCCACCTAACTTATCCCCAAGTTGAGATTTTCAATCACCTACAATCTTATTCATAAGATTGATAATACATAAGAGTTTTATGGCTCACTCTTACAACCTTACAACTGAGTTTTTTAGGCTTACTAAAAAACTGAATTACAAGTGTTTTTAAGGATCACACTAAAATCGCAATCCTAGGTGTTTTGATTGCTAAACATTTAAATCAATTCCTTTAGAATAGAATCTTACTTCCCGTTTTCTAATCCCAGAAAATAGAAGAATAACAATATCTATTCTAATCACTCACCAACTTTCATAAGAGTTTACAACAATGAGAATGAATTTTAGAAGAGTTTAAAGAGCTTAATTGAATGCTTAAATGTATAAAAATGAACGAGCAAGATTTTTAACCTCAAAATAATCTTCAGATGTCTTATTTATACATAAGCAATCTAATTATAGTTGTTGGAAACAATAATTTTGTTCTCAACATTATCCAAGTCCTTTTGAATGAAAATTTAGACTTTTGAGCTGCATTTTATTAGGTCCCAGTCGGGATATTATCATATCCGGTTGGGACTAGCATCAAATAGTCGTTACAAGCCATTATGTTTGAAAAATTGCTCTAATCCCAATTGAGACTGCCCTGTCCCGAGCAATGTCCCTATCGGGATAGGTACTGCCTATTTTGCCAATTTTTGCTCTCTTTGGTCCCATTTGGGACTACTTTGTTTCTAATCAGGACTATGGCAGAAATTGTAACTTTTTATGCAATTTAGTCCCTATGATGAGTCCAATTGAGATAGTACTTGCAATGAATTTCCAAAATCATTTTTCTTAAATATTTTATTATTATTTTGACTTCCAAATTGTTTCTAAATTATACACACTTGAAGTAAACACATTAGTTGCTCAAAATTAAGTTTGTTAAAATTAAAATCAAGATTGCTAACTTGCTAAGGTCAACACAAGTTCTTTCTATTAGACTGTAATTGGCTTCATATGGTAGAAGCTTCTTACTTAGATAATACACGACATGCTCAACTTGTCCTTCCCCTTCTTGAGCTAACATTGCGCTAATCACATCCTTATCTATTGCCAGGTAAAGAATTAGGGGCTTAACCAGCCTCGACGACTGCAATACTGGAGGATTCATCAAATATTGTTTAATAGTTTTAAAGCCTTGCTAACACTTGTCATCCTAGATGATCGGTTGGTTCTTCTTTGAAAGCTTGAAGATTGACTCACAAATGGTAGTCAGCTTGGCAATGAACCTATTGATGTATTGTAACCATCCAATGAACCCTCTAATCTCTTTCTCATTATTTGATATAGGCATTTCTTTGATCGCCCTTACTTTATCCGGATCCACCTCTATGCCTTTCTGGCTGACTATGTGCCTAGTAGCCATCCTTTGATAAATAACCCCTACATTCTTCAACCTAAATGGCATTATTGTATAACAATAGATGCCCCATTGAGCAATGAAAAAAGTCTTCAATTTATCAATCACTACCATCATAATCTAGTCATATCTTGAGAAGCTATCCATAAAGGAATAAATGGCACTAGAAGTTGCACTATCGACTAAGGTGTCAATATGCGGTAAAGGAAAGTCATCCTTTGGATAGCCCTTATTCAAATCCCTATAGTCCACACACATCCTGACTCTCCCATCATTCTTAGGAATTGGGACTATGTTGGCTAGCCACTAGGTGTTATCTTCCACTTCAAAGAACTTTACTTTCAATTGCTTGTCTACTTCTTCCTTGACTAAGAGAGTCCATTCTGGCCTTAATCTTCTCTTTTTTTTGCTTTATCGATGCGATATGAGAATACATGGAGATCCTGTGCTCTACAATCTCTTTATTAATCCTAGGCATATCCTTATAGCCGCAAGTAAATACTTTTTATCTTCTTTTCAAGGTTTCTTTCATTTTTTTCTCTCTCATCAGGACTTAATTCAGAAGTAATAAGTCTATTCTTGGGGTTATCATATGTGCCTAAATTAAATGATTCAGTTTGCACTGAATTAATGTCAAACATATGTATAAAATGATTATCACACATAGAATAACCATTAGGAAAAACATCACACAATTAAGCCTAATAAGACTTTATTGCATTAACTTTGGAAAAGAAAATGTCATCAGTTTCAAACAAATTAAAAAGAGAAATGTCAAGGTCATTATAGAAAACATCCATAATAGAATCAAGAATAATAGATTCAAAGTTGAATTTCTCTTTTTGGTTAGCAGCATCCTTCAGATCCACTATAGGAATATCCTCATCTGATTTCAGAGTCAGCATTAAGTCTTTAATTATCGACTCCTCCATAACAGATTCTTTATTCCCATTCACCAATTTAGCGAAGATTTCAAACCCAAGGACCAACTTCTTAGTAATCATTAAAGGCTCAGGAGCACCCTGATAGGGGTAGTTAGCACTTTCCTCCACAAATATTTTTCGAAGTGTCTTCTTCTTCTATTTAGTCTTGGCTCTATCCTTCCCAGATTTTCCCTCAACTTCTTCCTTTTTATCAGACCCATATGCTTCTGAATACCCTAACCCATGCTTTAAGATCGGTACTTTTAGTTCAATAAACTCAGGCGGGCCCTGCTAATTCTTCCACAATCCTATGCTAGGCATAAAGTTCATGCTCTTCATTATACTTATATTTCTCGAATTCAGCTCATCTTCATAGATCATGCAGACTTCGAAACTCAGACTGACCGAAATTTCACTAGGAGTTAACTTTAAAGTAGCGATAATAGCCTCAATTTTTACCATTATAGTGACCACTCTTCCCTCATGCAAAAACTTAATCTTTTGATGGACAGTAGATGGCACTCCCCCCCCCCCCAAAGGATAAAACCACAACCTCCATAGAAGAATGGCAAAGGTGATTGGAATATCAATGACATGTAAGTTGTCCTAAACTTTGATAGGTCCAGTTTTGACCAGAGCTCTGAAAGTTTCCTCAACTAGCCTCTTTGTATCATTATAAAGCTTAATTACCACATCAAATGGCTTTAAATCAGCAACTGTCAGTCCTAACTTTGGTAAGATCTTTAACGGGCACACATTGATGGCAGATCCATTATTAACCATAACACAATAAGTTAATTTCCCTTTTACTTCAGCTTTAATGAATAAGGCTTTATTTTGGTCCTTTCCTTTTAAGGGTAGGTCATTGTCTATAAAAACAATTACCCCCGAAGGGTTTTCTATCAGCAAAACCAACCTTTGCTCAGGAGTGTGCATTTAGGGAATTTTCTTATGATCAAAGGTCATAACTAGTGCTTCTCAATGAGCTTAGGAGTTTATAAGCAACTCCTAAATACTAGCAAGAGTTTTCTCATCTCTTTTGGTTTTAGTAACTTCCTCAGTTTCTTCATCTTTCTCTAGTTCTTCTTTTGAATCAACTTTCTCTTTTTCTGACACAACATTTTTCACTTTTCCCTCTCATTTTCCAAGATTCTTAACTAATTGGGCTATCTTCCCTTCATTCTTTTACCACAGATCAATTGCTCCCCCTTCCTCATTATCAAAAATCTAAATGTCTAAAACATTCACATGAAGCTCTATAGATTGTTGGCTTAGGTTCAGGTCTTTTGGTGGTGGTTTTTTTGGTGTAGGTATGACATCAATAAAGGAATTAAGGACTTGTTCATCTGTTAAGCCAGTGTTGATCATCAAAATGCGTGGATTAGGTAGGGGTACATTTCGATAGTTACATAGAGGGTTATTTTGGGTGTTGGTTTTTCTAGTTTTAATTTTGGTTATTTTGCCTGAATTAATCAAATCTTGAACCTCGTGTTTCATGTGAGTGTATTTGTCAGTATCATGTCTGATGTTTTGGTAGTATTTACAATATAGTTTTGGGTCAGTATTTAGGAAAGGAGGGCTTTTAGGGAAGGGTTGCAACATGTTGTTTTCGATTAGCTTCTCTAAGACTTTGGAAAGAGGTCTTCCCAAATTAGAAAATCTCCAGGATTGTTTGACATTATTGATCTATATGTTACTACTTAGCCCGATTCCACTACTAGATCTCATCCTTTCTCTGCTTATAGATTTTCCACTAAAGAACTTTTTCTCTTGTGCCAGATTAGTTTCTTTTTGCACCCTAAATCTATACAACTCCTCAAAATTATGAATTCCTAAATCCTTAAGCTTTTTAGAGAGTGGAAGTACACACCCTTCTATTGCTATTACTAGCTAATAAGATTATATGGGTCGGTGCTTCATCTGTGCCAATTTTGCTCTCTACTTAATAAGGTAATTGGCGAAGGATTCATTGAACTTTTACTTCACATTTTACAAATCTCTCAAAGATGCCTCAATCTGAATGTTCAGACTATACTACTTGATAAATGCAACACATAATCTCTTCTAGTCAATTTAGATATAGGATTCTAAAGCATAATACCATATGATGGGTGCTCCTTCTAAAGATAGAGGAAATTGTTTTACAATTTATGCCTTGGTCAATTCAGTTGTCTTCATGTGGATCACATACTGCTTTAAATGTAGATGGGGATCCTCTATGCTAATAAACTTCTTAATATCAGGGAATTTAAATTTTTGGGGTAGGGGGTCGTCATCTTCATCCAAACTCAAATTAGAGTAGCTCATCGAAGCCTTTATCCCTTCTTCTTTCATCATTAATTGCATTTGAGCCATGGTCTTGGTCAAGTTCTTGGCCCAATCAGGTTTTTCTACATTCTTTGCAGTGTGTGTATTCACATTCTGTTTGGTTATAGGCTTTACTATCAAAGTTTCCTGGTCATCCTCTCTTTCTCATTTTTTGGAGTCTTCTGCATCCAAATCAAATGGTTGGGGCTAAGGTGCTAGTGGTTCTTGTTTGACTGGTTCCCTCATTTCGGCCATCATCTCTCTCATAATTTCCCGGGTCTAATCGACTATCTCTACTTTTAACTTATCCCTAAAAGCCTCAGCATTAAACTCTGCCATCTCAATTTCTCTAGAAATCCTAACCAGACGGCCGGTGTCAGATCACTTCCAATTGGAAGATTGTTGTGGATCTATATCTACAATCATTGAGGATCATATATATGCATGGCGTGTATGCATGAGATGTAGGCTTACTACAAATTAAAAGAAAGGAATTAACATATTTACATGTATAAAAAAACAAAAAAGGCTTTTAAACGGTATCTCCACCCTTATTTCTCCCACCCACATATTCACTGGTGAGTTTCTTGTCATAGGATTATTGTTCTGAGTTTTAATTATCAATAAGGGATAATAAAACTAACGAATGCAAGAAAACTCTCAGAACGGTACAAACAAGTGGTAATTTCTTTAAATAATTCCAAAGTCCATTTTGACTGGCCAAGAATGATATCAACGACCCACCTTGTTAAAATCCATTTGAAATGGGCTAAAAATAGGCATAAGAGGCCCATCTTGGCAAGGTTTATTAATAATAGGCTCGGGCCTTTTTTAAAGAACTACCATATAAAATAAAACACATGCATTTGGGAAAAACTCTAGTGGAAATTACTAGGTCATTACATGAGCTGAGTATCAGGTAATAAGCTTAAGCTCCCACAGTTATATACCGTCATTACGTCTCCTTACTCAAGGGTTCATGCAATGCGGATAAGTATGTGCTATGAGTGACAATAATCAAATACTCCACCACTAGGTTTAAGTGAAATACAGGTAGCAAAGCAAAGACTATTGTCGATTTATTTAGGACTTGGTGTGCACATTGTGTGAAAATGTGTAATGAATGTAAACATTTGCAAAGGAAATAATCAAATATGATAGATTACAAAACATTTGGAATCAATTTCTCTATCACCAGTAGAGTCGCCATTGTGAGTGGTGAGGTCAGGCGTGCACCTAAGTGTTTGGCGACCATGACATTGTATAAGCTTGAGGCCCACTAGGAAATACAAAATGGGCTTAGGGCCTAAAATGGAGATAGAGTCTCCACCTGGATAAAAGCTGGGACACACTATACAACAACTGGATTACACAGAGGTTTCTATAAGTCGTCATCAGAGAATGGGTTCAAAAACTGAGTATGGGCTTTCGGAATGTCCACCTAACCTTACAGTTGGCCTATGAGTGTGTTTTGTATTTTATTGCCTTTTATTATTAAGTTATTTCCTTATTTAATGTGAATTGTAATCATTTCCAATTTTATATTTTATTCCAATTTTTTCACTTTAGTCCTATAGCATGCTTATGACCCAACATTCAATATAAATAAAACAAAGAATAATAATTTACAACCATATATTTCAAATAAATGGAGAAAAGGATTAAGAATTACAACATTTGATGCAAATAAATATAAAATAAATGGAAAGTAAACCATACATAAACCAAAAGTAAACTAATTAATTATATAAATAAAACCTCTCAAGAACTAATTAATGAAAAATATATTTGGCAATTAAAAACTTACCAAGTAATCCCTACAATAAATACAAGTTAATCCTATCTCACAAGACAACAACATTATTTACAAAATAATTGTCAAACAATATTCATAGAAATACAAACACAAAATCCACAAAAATCACAAAAATCATCATAAGACAACAATATTAAATAACATAGTAATCATGTATAAATCAAGCTATATAATAAGACAAACATGGAAATCATGCAAAATATACAAAACAAACATTAAACTTAAAACATAATGATGCAAGATTTTGATGAAGCGGCATAACCTCCTGACTAGGAGGTGATTTCACATCTCCTCAACATGAAGGGGCGACGCCTTTATGAAGAGACGTCACCTCTTCAACAAAGACAGAGATAAGCTGCATTTTTTAGTTTCTAAGGAACTCGAAACTTATGCAAACAAAACAAAGATTGACACAAATATGCAAAGATCAACAATTAATATTCAATATTTCATACAATCATGCTTCTCTATGGCCTTAAATAAGTAACACAACTCAAGAAAACAAACAAAAGAGTAATAAATCAAAGCTTTTAATGAAAATAAATGAGTTAAAGCTTAAAAATGGGAAGTCTCATTGATTTGGATGAGCATATGCTCCTAAATAAGCCCTCAAAACTTGGTTGATGGTTTTGAGTCCTTTGAATGCAAGAGAATCCTCCTCATTCTCAAGGAAATAAAGCCTTTTAAGCTCCCTAAGTCTCCTTCTCCTTCTTTTTTTTCTCTCTTATTCCCTTTTTTTCTTTCCTTTTCTCTCTATGTTTTCTTTCTTCTTTTCTTTCTTTTCTAGAGACTCCCCTCTGACCAAAATCCCAAAAATCCCTTTTCCTCTTTCCTCTTTAAGCCTCTCCCACCTTTTCTTTTCCCAATTTCCTAAAAACTCACTCTCATCCTCTCCCCCCATGCTTTCATCATTCCTTAGGCTTTTTTCTCACTTTTCCTTGCTTGTTTCCTTTTCTTTTATGTCCAAAAATGTCCTAAATTTGGAGCAAGTCAACCTTAACTACTGTCATTAATGACATTTAATGTTTTAGAGAGTAAGCGTGAAAGGACACAGTCTCTTTAATGGGGCATTGGTGAGGTGAAGAGGCAATACCTTTTCATTGACGCGATCACTTCTTTACCCAAGCCAAGTTTGGGTCTTTGGGTCAAAGAACAACAGGCTTAGACTTGGATATGGTATTTTAGGCTTTGGAAATGGTATTTTGGGCTCTCAAGTGATTTTAGAGAAGTTTCCAATTTCCCTTACATTCAAAACTCATACTTTCTTATCATCGGATTTTTATTACAGGTTAATCAAACTAAAGATGTAAAAAAAAAAAAAAGGGGAACAAGAGTGTCAAGTAATTTTATCAAATGAATTTTGTTCTATTACATTAGTAGTAATTTTGTTATATCAGTAGCAAAATTGTTCTATCAGTAGCAAAATTGTTGCTGAATTTGCTATTTTTCACATAAATATTACATTTAGCATCTTCCTAGTAAATCATGGATTGTCTTTCTATGCTGATCAAATCTATACAGGATACATGATACAAAACTTAAAAAGATAACATTAGATGATGACGATGAGATTTCAGAAAGGATAAATAAAGAATAGAGACTGCTGCAAGTACTCTGCATGTGTTATATACACCATCTCCATCAAAGCTCAATTACTTTAGCTATGTTCCAGCAGTTAGTCCCCAGAAATCATCCTACTGCACTGGAAATCTTTGACATTCTTATGCTAAACCGGAGGGGAGTTTCCTTTACTGTATACTTAAAGAGGTGATACTTGGCAGTTTGACCACCGAGCTAGAATCAGTCCTCACTGTATTGATCCAATTTTCTTGTGCAAACCTTCAAGATTTGCAGGCTTAACCAAGACAGTAAGGCATCTGTTCACAACCTTTCTGGGTCTTGGGAGAAGAACCTTAGGCTTCTGTTTCACACTATTCATTTCAGCCCAACTCCGGACATGTAGCCTGCCTGTGGATCTCCTTGTGTCTCTGGATCTGAAAATAGAAATTCTGATGCTTCCGATGAATGTATAGCAGGTTGGTGCTTGTTGGAGAATCAGTTGAAAAAGTATGGGGATTTGAGAACTTCTTGCAAGTCAAAATTGCCTCTCTCTGGGAGAGGCGGAAAGTTCAATGCTGGATATGATGTCTGGAAGTCCTCAAGCAACTGGAGTCATTCAAGGTTGTTGCAAGGTCAAAAAAATCAAATAAGTAGAACAGTATAAGTACTTCTATAAATTGAGATAACTTGTATTCGAAGGGAGGAAAAGAAAAAAAAAATGTAAGAACAAAATTAGCTAAATCCAAGCAGATGCCACTTCTGCTGGGAGGATTTAAACCACCTCAGAGATACATTCTTGGAAATTACATGGTTAAGCTCATTTTAAGGTTCAATTTACTTTTCACTCTTAGCAAGGGGCAAGGAAGTTCACTAGAAGGCAAGCATAGTCATCCTTGGATTCCTTCAAGGACAATAATAAATGGTCTCTTCAAGCCAAGAAAAAAATAGAGAGGGAAAGGTCAAAACAAACTCACATTTTCAAGTATCGGCATGCTATAGAGCTCCACAAATTTTTCCCGAAGAATTCGATTCATCAAATCCACATCACAGGCATGTGTCCAGAAGGAGTCATGCACGCCTAGAGAAGTGATTCATTTGAAGTCAGAGTTACAGAAAAAAAAAATGGTCAGACTGTCCTACTTATGAAATACCTTACAACGAAGCAAAATGCAGCATACCAAATAAATGACTAAAACAATGTCCCTTTGTAACAGAGATCTAGTTTCTCAAGTGTCAAAAACCTACGCAGCACAATTATATATTATTGTGCAAGTCAAACTTTTGCAGAAACAATGGCTTGTATAGGATATCATCATGAGACCAAAAATAAATACCACTGATCAGATTCAAATAAATAAATGTGCAGGGATAACAGGCTAATTAGCAAGAGAACTGAAGATGTTAGACCTTATAATAGTTCAGTATACAAAGCACTCTCATGAAACTCTACATTACTAAAGTTAACATAACAAGTTCAAGGACCAAAATCTAAGGGGGAAACAAGCCAATCAGCAGAGATATATAAAAAAAAAATCATCATCATTGCCTATAGATCTAAATTATTAGAAAACAATGCAATTTTTTCAAGGAAACCAACCCAATAAACAGGCAGGAAAAGATAAACATGGCATCAACCCAACATTAAAACCTTTATAAACTTCTCAAGAAACAAAAATCAATGGGATAAATTTATCATATAGCTCTAATGCGACATATATTATGAGGTTTAATGACTCGGTGAAGCTTTGATATTTGATAACTTCAAAAGGAGAAAATACTTGCACCCTCTTCAGCTCATTTGCTATCAGACAAAAAAATGTTGATTCATGCAACAACAAAGCAAATGATGTAACAGAAGGTTAAAAACCCTTGTCTATATAGTCCAGTCTATTTGATTGATTTGGCAATCACTGCAGACCAATAAGACAAACCGGCAAATCGCAGATCAGCATCTCGGCATGCCACAGCAGTCATCATCATATGTGACCCGTCAAGTGAGTGAACAAAATTTGGAGGAAATGCAGTTCTCTGTTTTCTAACCTCTACCTGACAAATGGATTTTTTTTAGTAAATGCATGAAATAACATGGAAGCAAGAGAGCAGAAAGCCAAAAAACAGTGCAACCAAGCAACTTACCGAGCTACCCTCCCGTTGCAGGGCCAAGACCTGAAGTGAAGTTCTTATCTGCAAAACTGGGTTTAGTTAAGAAGTGCTGCTATATGAGAAGCAGAATGTGAACTCAGAGACTGCAAAACTGGGTTTAGTTAAGAAGTGCTGCTATATGAAGCAGAATGTGAACTCAGAGAATTGTTACTCCATATTAAAATGTAATTGTGGCACCAGTAACCAGTTCTTCACAGGAAAATACAATAACATATATCCTCTAAAAAGGGGAGTACTTTCGTGAAGTTATAGTGACTATCCTATTTTCATTACACCTCAAACAGAATGTATAAAAAGCACAACAGTACAAGGAAAAATTTTACGTTGGTTTCACTATTCACGTCATGTAGATGGAAAACTAACATGATAGCAACATAACTTTTACTCTTTCAATAGTAACTAACTCTCTAGTCACAACTTCAGAGCCAAAATAGGATCCTGATGAACTCCGTCTTCAAGAATTTTTACCACAAACAAAAATAATTCCCATATATTGCAAATCCTAACTACCAATTTCACAATTCCACTACTATTGATAATAAAAAACAACTAAATACAACACCCATGTATGAACAGAAAAAGCACAACTGAATTAATTATTGGCACAAACACCACATGAGCAAGGAACATGAGATAATTTCATGTTAAAGGTGCAGAATTTTCAAAATCATAGACATATCAACAAAAGGATGGCACTCACAAGGTGCCGTTCACTTTTATAATAAGGTTGCACAACAGGGAGACCTAAAGGAGTTGTCCACCGTACAGGTTGATCTTCTGAAGCAATAACCTGCAACAGTTTCATAACAGAAGAATATAAGCCATCTCAATCAATTGTTTTATGTCGTTAAGTTGACTCATTTGATTTCATTTACAAATGTGAAAAACATACCTTTGC
Source organism: Mallotus nudiflorus (assembly GCA_947683625.1). Taxonomy (NCBI): domain Eukaryota; kingdom Viridiplantae; phylum Streptophyta; class Magnoliopsida; order Malpighiales; family Euphorbiaceae; genus Mallotus; species Mallotus nudiflorus. The sequence goes on along the minus strand of CANTUR010000179.1, from coordinate 252,158 downwards.
GCAATCACCTAACCAACCCATTATGTCACGTGCAGCTTGAAATAACTGTCCCAGAGCAGTCAATGTTACCTAAAGAAAAGTTCATGCAAACTTGAGAACAATCCAACCAACAGAAAGATTATCTAAGGTTTGTGGGCAAATTCCATATCATTTGGTTAATTCAACATATAAACTACACATATGCACATGCACCAATGACAGCCCATGCATGTAGCCTGAGCAAGTTTGGAAAACTAGGTCCAAAGAAATAACTTCACTGAAATCAAATTGCACCAGGTAGTTGGTACTTCGGTTATTTAAATCACAAACATTGACTGGCACATAGCACTAATGGCATCAGACCCTTGACAGTGCTATGCAACCCCAACCATTAGAAGCCCATGGCAAGGTAAATTATGAATGAAATATACCAAATATATTAACCTTGAATTGGCTGGCCAACTTTTAAAGAAAAATGTCCAACAATCAAACCAAATTAATTTACAATTTAATCATTAATGCCATTACTCTAAGATGACCAATATGCTCTAAAATACCAACCAACTATTCCTTTTCTATTAAGGGTATGGTCTCTTACTTTGGCTGTATAACATGCTGCACTGAATAGCAATCTGTCATCTGTAATTTGGCCCTTCTCCTCTAATCTTCTTTTTATTTGTTCACGTGCCCCTACATAAGTGACACCATAGACTGAAGTCATCACTGTTTGCTTTACCAGTTTCCGGTCTACCTGAAAGCTATTAAATGTCAGATTTATTCAAAAACATTTATGCAGAGTATTCCTTCTATTATGAAATAAAACAAGCCAAAACAGAGAGAAAAAGAAATAAAACCGACCTGATCAATTAAGAGCTTGGCCAATAAAGCATTTGGATTTGTAGCAGGGTCCTTGTTGCTGTCTCTTTCTATTAATTCATGGACCCTGCAGGCAAAAATCACTCAAATCTGATTATGTGCAGAAAGAAATACTTAATGCGTAAAATGGGAAAAAAAACTACCATAGAGATCGAGTAATTCAATATTCAACAATATATGACTAAACTTCATGTTTATGAAAGATATAATACCTTGCAGCAATTTCTGTATAAACATCAGCAGGCTTCTCTCCAGCAACTAAGTTAACTGCTGCTGCTTCCGGCTGCACAACACATTTACACTAGCAGATATCAATCAGCTTATAAACGGCATTACATAATCCAACTCTAACAGTAAATTAAATCTAGGAGTTATTGTCATGCAAGTTTAACCACACAACCAAATGACACTCTACAGGATAGAAGAGACCTACACTGAGATTAAGAGTTTTGAATGTCAAATAATGAATCATGATGATTTCATTAACTATGTTTTGTGAAAATGATCCCAGTCTGATTGAAAGAACTCAACTAAGCCTTAATCCCAAATCGATTGGGGTCTGCTATATGGATTCTCTTTCTCCATTTCACATTATTCTCGACTACATCTTTGAAAGATGTAGAGCCAATAAACTGCGATTGCAAGAACATTCAGCAAAAAAGAAATAAAAGTGCTGGTGCAAAAGCAGACATACACTGTTTCTTCCCAATGCTGCATAGTGCTGTAAGCCATTGCATGATCCATCCTATTGGCACAGAGATTGAGAGAGAGAAGTAACTGTGCATTAGTATCACAACCCACAAAAATATGTAGAAGGCTTAGGATATGTGCAGGCAAAACCAATTCATAATCCCTGATGCAGTGAGAAAAGTACTTACTTAATGTACCAAGATCATGCACATTTAACTAGAAATTACAAACACTAAATTAGAACAGATAACAACTAAAGAGAAAAATTATGACAAAGGTGCCACAATCTTATGTCCTTGAACATGAGAAATTGAGATACAAATCTGATGGATTCTCCCTCCATCAAGTTCTCAAAACTTCAAGATCATCATGATTATAATAGTTCGATTGAAAAGATAAAGAAAACAATGATGTTTATTACACAGGGGGGAAAAAATGCCCTGGACTTGTGGTATTGAGTCAGATAAATAACCATAGAATCCCTTTGAAGCTACACTTCCTACATGTCAAAGAATGTAAGCAAGTCCAAATGACCTTTACAACATTCTTTACCCTACTTTGTATAGTAGAATTAGATCAAGTTCAGTTGAACAAAGTTCAGCTTGACAGAGTGTAGGCCATGTATATAGTTTCTATTTAAAATTCTGCAAATTTCTTTGTGCTGCTAAAACTGCTACTGACTACTTATTTACCTGATGGATTGGCAGGTGGGAGATGACAGTATGTGGTGATGAGCTCTTTAAGGCTTCTGAAAGATTTATACAAGCAGCTAAACACTGGAAAGGATCCTCTGCTGTTAACCACCAGCGATTTCCATTGACAGGGTTTTCTGCTGAATCAAATATGTCAGCCAAATGATTTTCCACAAATGATAGACGCCCATCATGAGACAGTTTCTCAATCCCTCCTGAATACAGGTTTGCCAAATGTATCTTCAGCCATCGTAATCCAGACTTTCCTAATGGCCGGCCTTCTGCAAATTCAAGGATTCCTCGACAAAGATCAGAACTCAGATGAGTCAAATGTGGATGCATTGGGTATGCACGTCCACGGAAATCAAGATTGTGAGGGTAATAAAAGCCCTCCTCATCTTTCAGTTTTTGAGCCACCTGTTTCAAAATTATTTTGTTCAGAACAATCAGTCATGATATAAAATGTAACAGGCAAAGCCAAACTAAGTCAATGGCTACATGGTCATTTTGCTTCTGTTATTAATTGTAGTCACAGATTGATCTGAAGAAGTAAACCTGTTGATGTAACACAATATGATGATCTTTCCATTCTAGAACAAATGCACTATCTGATTTCAACCTGGTAATTCTATGCAATAAATTACTCAAGGCTGCACCTATAACAAGTTTGTTATCCACCTGAAAGAATAATATAGGAAAAGATCTTACAGAAAGCTTAAGTTCAGTGTCGCATCGTTGAGAATGCCGCTCACGGTTTGTCTTCTTTGCCTTCCTCATATTCCATTTCCAGTTTTGAAGTTCTGTTAAATCCTCAGAGAATGGCTTCTCTGGTATTAGAATCTGAAACCCAATTAGACAAAAAATTCAGGACCTAAACACAGATATGGGGATAGGGCATTCTATATTTATAGTCTAAAAAATTGTTGCACGAAAGAGAAACTTCTGAGATGTAGAGTTGTAAGTGGCCAATTAACAACGATCAAATGACAGCCTGGATAAATCTTGTCAAGGAAATTCACTGGATGGCAATTAGCCTGAAGAATTAAGACCATTGGGTTTTGACAATGACCTTATTTCAGAAGAAAATTATATAAGATGCCCTAAGATCATTCAATTGTAAAATTTCTTTTCATGAAAAACACAGGAAACTGGTAAAAGAGTTTGTTGGTGGCAGCCTGTCTGACCCAGAATCTTAAATATTGCTATTTTAAGGTCAAGAAATCATCCATACGAAATAGCTTCTAAAATGAAAAAAAACTTCAGGCTGTACTAACATCTTCGCGGTCAACCAAGCCTGCAATGTTGCCACCACTTGCCCATATGCTCTCCACCGCATCAAGGACTCTTCTGTTGACCCTCCATTTAGTATTTCCAAGCGTATCCAGGGCCTGTTCACATTCCATTTCAGAACCACATAAAATCACATTTGAAATTTATTATTTACAAAATATGTAGTCATAGCATGAACCAGAAATTGCAATAAGATCCCAGATATGGTCAGAGGATATAGCACAAAAAAAATCTAAACTGCAGACCTCACATAAGGACTTAAAATACAAAATTATAAAGGTATATGTTAATGCACCTCTAATACAGAGAATTAAACACAATCAACAAGCCACGAAGTAAATACAAGTCTTAAAAAAATAAAGGCTAATTAAAGAAAAAACTATAATAACATTCAACTCCAAAATAAAATATTGACATGTACTTGTGGCAGGACCACTAAAAGAATTGAAAGCCATTAGTAAATCATAAGCCTATGATAATTTGGTTGGTTTAAGTAGACGCAGCAGGAATGGAGCAGATATAGAGAATGCGCCAAAAACAGATTCACATCTCCTAAAAGCATAGAACAAAGAAATTTTTAACTCAATATTCTCCCAACATTGAAGAATCATAAGAATTTCCATCATTATAACATACAAAAACTGAATGAAAATTGCATAAATTTCAAGTATACTTGAGTGCCGCATATGCTCCATGGCCATAAGAAAAATTGTACCAGAAGGACTAGCAACACTACTGCTGATTCAAGTATGGCTTACATGTGCCACAACTTAACCTCAATCTAAAATGTGTCTAAATGCAGTATATGCTCCATGGCCATAATGTTCAAATAAAGATTGCACAAGAAAATTGTGCCATGGTGACATTGTCATTGATCAAAATATACTCCTGCACACACATTATAGTAAACTCAACCTTGATACTCATTCATGCCTTAAAATTAACATTAGATGTATTATGAGTATATGTGTGTATTTACTCAGGATATTACTTATTCATTTTGTTGAACAAGATCTATATGGCAACAATTCAACCGGCTATAAAAAATTTCACCACAACTGCGAAATTAGTGTCAGAAACATGAACGCTGACATGGAAGGACCATATGATAAAATACTAGAAATCACTGTGATACAAAATAAGCGGTTAAGGTGATCTAGGCATGTGCATCATGGACTAAATGATTTGTTATTATGGAAGGTTGAGTACATTCTACATTGAAATTGTTAGCAGTAGGAGAGGAATAACAAAAAGAGAGGTGGCCTAAGATGACATAGGGGATTGTAATGAGCAAGACTATAATAGCATTAAAGTTTAGACCTCTCTATTGTTGTTTTTATAAACTGAGTAAGATTCAAAAGAAAAATCCATATAACTGACTTATAGCAAACTGTATTTAGGGCCTACATGAATTGATTAAAATTATACTTATTCGCTTAATACATTTTTTTCTCATTTTTTAAGTAAAATTGTTGACAGGAATGTTCAATTCAATACATCCTCTTTAACTTACAATATAGACTAACCCTTGCTTTAATTTAACAAATCAGCAAGCAAGAGATGTGTCTCCAAGATTTCCTTGTCTTAATCCTTGTTTTAATTTTCACTAATCAGCGAGCAATAGACTAATCTTGTTTTAATTCTTGTTGTGCATTCACCAAGAATTGATAAATTTTAGCCAGTACCACCTAACCACAAGGGGAAAAAATGGATAAAAGAATAAAGAAAGAAGTCAATATTTCCTCACCTCGAATACTTTCTGCATATTACTCCTGGGAACGTGCTTAAGTGCATCTTGTTGCTTTCTAGATCCATGAGTACGCATGATATATGAAGGTAGGAAGAAGTGGCCACCCTTGTCATACCTGTCAGAGGTTTCAAACCACACTAGATTATTGTTAAGATCCAAAATTGCTTCAGAAAAACAGTCCACATCTTACCATGGGAGAGGGAGGACATGAAATTTTCCGTGTGTTGTTTTCTCAACATTTCTATGTTTTGCTCTACTAGTATGCATTTATGAATTGCATGGTTTATTTTCTAACAGCAATATAATTAAGCATGCAACATATTTATATTGCCAACTCCAAGAATAACAATGTCTGAAGCTTACTATCATGATTTAATAAAAAAAAAAGGGAAAAAACTGAGACTGCCTTTCTCAGACTAAGTATGTATCCTCTTTCTCTCCCTCTGTATGTCACTATTATCATCCAATAAACATTTTGTAACCCATCAAGATTAGCCTGTACTGCGATAGCAGGGTAGTTTCTTAATAAATGAAGACAGATACTTAAAAACAAGCAATTAGGTATCACCTGTAATCTGACAAAGTTTTGGTTATTATCTTCATTTGTACTGACAGTTAATTCTTATCAAATTATGTCAAACAAATAAAGGACCTTTTAAATGTACACTACTACATGAATTTACTCCTCCAAACATACAGAAAACTTAAACAAAAAATTGGACATGCCCACCTTATAATCATAGGTTATTTCATCCCCTTCCACCCCACCATTCTCTCTACAATTCTACTATCATGGTTAAAAAGAAAATTAAAACTTTGTATTCCTCTTATAGCTTATGTTGTGATCAATATGTTGACCTTAAAACAACATTATCTAAAATTTTACATCACTTGTCCACTGCATTTATGCATACCCTTTCCATTTTTTTGGAGGTACCAGCATCGGGAAATAAGGAATCAACATATGCTTAGCCTGCATTTGGAAAAAGGTACTATATTAGAAGAATAACAGAGAGGAAAGAGATAAGATACATATTCTATAATCAATGTCTGTGCTACACTAACAAAATTCACAAGCAGTAATAAATGCACAGTGATTTTAACAATCAGAAAGAATGATTTGAGAACTGTGAGACAACATATAGGCACACTAGTTAAAGATATGTCATCCTGCTGGAATTTTTTAGATTGCAGTAGGACCATAAAAAAAATCATGATATATGGCTTAATTATTTTGGGCAAACATAATAACTTGTATGCAATAAAAACAAGATACATAGAGTATAATAACAGTGAAATGACAGATAACTTTGCTCAAAAACCTTTCCAAGTAAATTGAACATGCAAGCTCAGAATCAAGAACACAGATTCCTGTGCTACACTAACATAATTCATAAGCAGTAATAAATGCACAGTGATTTAGCAATCAGAAACAATGATTTCAGAAATGTGAGACCACATATAGGCAAACTAGTTGAAAATATGTCATCCCGCAGGAATTTTTTTAATTGCAGTTGCTAGTAGGACCACTAAAAAATCATGATATATGTTTTAGTTATTTTAGGCATACATAATGACTTGTATGTAATAAAAAAAAGAACCACAAAGTATTATAACAGTGAAATAACAGAAAGCTTTGCTCAAGAACTTTTCAAGTAAATTGAACATGCAGGCTTGGAATTTTAGAATGCAGATAAAAGTAACATAGGTAAATCCATTCTAAATAACCAAAAGAGCAAGTTCAAAATGAAACAGATGTCTTTACTCACAGTTCCATCAAGCCCGCTGAAGACCAGGGAATCACATTCTATAACTCCATATTTCTTCACAATTTTCTGCCTACAATGCCAGGAAGGTTTACGAAGAAACAGATGAAACTAAGAGAAAAGAAAAATACAGGAAAATTGCATCATTCGGGATCCCGGAAGAAACATGAGTGTGACAAGTATCTAAGAGTACGAAACTTAAAAAGATTAAGTCAAAACATCAGCCATTTCTTGAATGAGACAGTGCCCAAAAGAATCAACCAAAGGGATCTTAGAATCAGATTATGGACAAAGTTCATTTACAAGTAACTCTCCGATGGAAGAGGAGTGGGAGAGAGAGAGAGAGAGAGGAAGTGGAAAAAAAAGAAGTTCAACAATAATAATTCAGCATACCAACAGTGGGATAAAAATAACTTTCTGGAAAAGATAGGAAAAGAAATCTCACCCTGGATTATATTTTACAATTTTAAATTTATGTCTAAATGCTGGTCGAACATCTGGCGGAACATCTGCTGTCTGGTTAACTGGAGGTTGCACAAAAGCTGTTTCAGTTAATAGTTCTATCAGGCGACATCCCAGCTGCACAATTGCGTTTTGCATCAAAGGAAAAACAAAGAAACGAGAAACAAACAAAAGACGGTATTAACAATCCAGTATTCAAACCAAACAGAAAAAAGAAGAATCAGCTGGACATTTCAATAAAGAAAAAAAAAAAAAAAAACAGAGAAGACAACAAACCTTAGCCTGTTTATCTCGACCCCAAGGTTTCATTTCTTCATTCTTCACCAGCTTTTGCACCTCAATCAGCCTTTTCTGTCTAATCAAACTATTAACACGTTTTCTGAGCATCTCCTTCTCTTTACCCAGACTCTCTTGAGCATTAGATAAAATCTTTTTCTTCTGATAATTTTTGGTTTTCTCCAAGAAATTATGAATCCTAACCTGATATACAAGAATGATGATGCTTACATACTGAGACAAAATTTAATAAATTGTTTAGAAATTACAACATTAACCTTTATCATACATGTGAGGACTCTAAGTTAGCTTGTAATGACCCAAGCCTAAAGGAGACATGAAACAAAGTTTCCATTTTACAGTGGCCAGCTTCTAGAGCTTATTTAGGATCTTATCCAATGGCTTAAAATAATTTGCCGCTGGAAGACATCTGAAAACATTTTTTTTAAAAGAAAAAGGTAGGCTGCTACCACAACTACACAATGTGAAGTAAAAAAGATCAGGAGCTATTATCATTCTTGACAAGACATGGTCTTTGACCAGAAACATCCAAATATGACACTTGCCAGTTTTATTTACAGAAGCCTTGACTCTGAAAGAGTGAACTAGCTCCAAAAATTGAAGCAAACCGACATAAAATTGCCAAAATGGCTTCCATTACAGAAACTACTGAGACAGAGGAACTTCTGAAATTAGCATGCATTGGGTTATACTGACAACATAAGAACCAACTAAAAGTCATGATAGATCATTTTGATCAAAAGTTTCTTTTTAATTCGCGGGACATAAAAAAAAACTAAAAGGTCACCAAAGCAGGCACATCAAATGCAAACAAAGAAGGCTTCAAAATTTCACAATTCATTTTTAGAGAATCTAGTTTTGAATCCATATTGTGCACAACTAAAATGCCTATGTATCATACAAGGCTCAATAAGAAGATACGAGCTGATAATGTTGATCAAATTATTATTCCCCTTTCAGGTTAGCTATGCCATTATCCAGGCAGGTTCTAGCTACAATAAACCACACGGTCACAGAGGGTAGGTAGCTATAGCAGATGTGGCTGTGGCAGCTATCTGAACAATGAAATGTTCCTAATCCAAAATTTAAACTGAGCAAGCCAAGGTGCAAAACTAATTGAGCAATGAGATTGACTGATTGGCAACTAGTCATTGTTTGAAAACAACTGTGTCCTAGTTGCTCTTAAATGAAAGATACCCTCCCTCATTTGTTCTCCCTAATGGACAGGTAAGCATGCTCCTAGGCATACACATATAGTGCAATGCACAAGCCGATCCAACCAATTTGTAAAATTCCTAATATGGCATTGTTGTATACTCAGTTTCAATAGGTCTAACCACAAATTATACCCATGTCAACAGAATGAGCATGAACAAGACAGAATACATTTATGTCTATTATAGTTTATTACAAAATAGTGAAAACAATTCCTACTATCTCAACTTCTATTTTGATGCACTATCTAACCATAAATACAAAATATTAGTACATTTGTGAAGCCTAGAATTACAATCAAACCTCTATAAATAATACAAAAACTCTAGCATAGCAGCACTTACCTCCTGTTCTATAGCCATACCAATTTGCACAGCAGCCTGGACTACAGGAACACAACCTTCTTCATGCCCAACCATCAACAGCCCCATCATCTTATGCATAACAATAACTGCCATTTTATCAGCTGGTAACAATTCAATATAGGGAGCAAAGGCAGCCTTCTGCTTCTTTGATCTCTGCAGATTCTGCTCCTTTTTTATAGCTTCTTTCAATGGCTCAAACCACCCTAAAAACAATCCCTTTACATAGGGCAAATTTGGAGCCAGTTTTTTCTCGCACATTTCCTTCACTAAATCCTTATATTCCTCCACCATTCTCTGCCATGCTTCGGTCTCTTGTCTAATTTGCCTTCTTCTTAACAAATTATACTTCCTTTTCTCAATATCTTTAAACTTCAACTTCACTTCTTTATCAGCTATTTTATAAAGACCCTTTAAAAAAAGAGCTGAAATCCAAGGAGGGTCTTGGATAAAAACTCTTCTAGGTGACTCTTGCTGCAAAATTTGATGATTATGGTTAGAGGGTAGTTCTAACTTCATCAAATTTTCAAGCTTCTGGTGGTTTATAATTGGGTTTTCTGCCACGTCTTCAAGAAGATGTTCTTCAGTAGCATCATGTAAAGGGTGAAAAGGAAGTAAATTTCGAGGGAATTTGGTGTTTAGAGGGAAAGAAGAGGAAGATAGAGAACTGGTGGAAAGAGAATGAGAAGTTGGGGCAGATAGAAAGTGGAGATTTTTATGGGGGTTTTGAGTTTTGGTGATTTTAGGTGGTTTTGTTGGCCAATTTGGGTATTGAATTTGAGCTCTGTGGGTCATAATGGGTACTGGAGCAGCAGAAGCCAGTAATGCTGTGTTTGTGTTTTTGTTGTTGATGAAGGAGGAGAAGAAGAAGAAGATAAGGGTGCGAGTGAGAGCAGAGAAAGAGAGTGACGATGGAGACGGAAGGCTTTGTGGAAACCTCTCTAAAACCCCCTCTTCAGTCTCAAATGTGTTAGTTGTGGTGGCTATTTTGGATTGCTGCTTATTTTGTACCTTTTTGTTACGATAAAGATATTTTTGCAATCAAAACAAAACCAACCCTACAATACGATTCTAATTTAAATTTTCAAATGGTGGTCATGGTGATTAAAGGTTTATAATTAATTATAAAAAATTATCATATTTTTACTTGTTACTTTAATAATAATAATTGATTTAAAATTTTTCTTTCAAAAAATATTAATTTTAAATTTTAAATATTATTTAAGCTAAATATTTATATTTATATTTAAATTTATACATTTTACCTCTATAATATTAATATTTATATCCATAGTCATAGTAAACTAAAAGTTCATTTTCTTACTTTTATTGATTATAAAATTTTTAATATATATATATATATAATTTTTGTTTAATTAATAATACCATTAATATATATTTTATATTATATATAAATAATTACATTTAAATAAAAAATAACTTCTAAATTTTATTTATATTTGATCGAGAAATGTAAATATGTAAATGTAAACGGTCGAAAGTAGAACAACCTATAACAAAAGCCCACATGATCTTGTGGGGTTGTTCTTCATCATTTTAGATAAATTGGGCCGCTAGTTTAGGCTTTCATTGTTGTGAACTCATGGGCCTCACCCCACTATTTAACTACTGAAAAATTTAGATGATTAGTTCCTTTTTTTTTTCTTAGTTAACACCAAAAAAAAAAAACCCACCTTTAATTTTTTCAGAAATAACAAAATAATAGAAAACAATTTTTGAAATACGATTGACTTTTTATTCTTTTAAAGATACGATATTTGATAATAATTATTTTAAAAATACGATAGTTGTTTTAAACAATTAAAATAATTAAAATAACTATAAAAATAAATGAAACAATCAAATAAAATAATCAAAAAACTATCAAAATAACCGAAATAAAATAATAATGAAAACAACCAAACCATAAATCTATGAAATAGAAATCTCAAAACAACTCATGCAACAACTAGACCATAACCTATGAAACATACAACTAAAACAGCTAAAACAACTTTTACAGTAACCCCATGAAACATACAATTAAAAACAACCAAAATAATAAAAAGAAAAAAACTGCACACACTCATCAAATCAATGAAAATCATGAATTGGCAAATATTTAAGAATACCCATAGCACTAAAAGCTACAAATCCATAACTTAAAAAAGACACCAACTCATCAAATTTCAGAAACATTAATCCAAAAATAAAATCATAAAAAAATGAGAAGAAGAGAACTAATTGAAAAAAAAAAAGAAAAAAAAGAGGAATAAAATAAAAATAGAAGATGAAGAATAAGATGAAGACATAAAGAAGAAGAAAATAATAAAGAAGTGAAAACAAAAAATGAAAAAATGTTTATGAAAACATGGAGAGGTATAAGTGGAAAAAAAAAAAAAAACTATAGTTTAAAAAATGTTTGGTTAAACAATGGCTTATAGTGTAATTTTACCTTTTAAAAATTGCAAGTGTATCTCTTTTTATTTTTTCATGTCCTTTTTTTCAATTTATTTCATTTTTATACCCTTTTCTCTTTTTTCTTTTTTCTTTTCTCTTTTCTCTTTTCTTTTTTCTTTTTTTTTATTCTCTCTATAGTTTTTCCTCATCCCATTCTTTTTTTTTTCTCCTTATTTTTCCCTCCTTTCCTCTTTTTATTTTTTTATTTTGCTCTTTTTTTAATTTTTAATTTTTCAATTTTTTCCCCTTCTCTTCTTTTTTCTTCTTGTTCTTTTTCCTTCCTTCCTTCATTTTTCTTTTCTTTTTTAATTTTTATTTTCTCATTATTTTTTCTCTCTTCTCATTTTTTTATTTGTATTTTCTCCTTATTTTTCCCTCATCTTCTTCTTTTATCTTGTCCCTTTTTTTTTAATTATTCTTTTCTTATCGTTCTTCCCTTTTTTTTTCTCTTTTTTATAAATCAAAAGAAACATTAGAATATTGATCAATTAATAAAGAAAGTTTTAGGTTTTTTTTAAGACGTAAAAGTTTGGGATCATCATTTTTTATCTCTATCAAAGTGTCTAATCTTTTCTCTATCTCATTTCATAATTTTATTTATTTTTTAATATATTAAGCTACTTATCTTCTCTCTCTTCTTCCTCTCAACTTGGTGGTTTTCAATAGTGGTTTTTAGGATGGTTTTGGCCATTTTTGGCCAAAAATCTCCCATTTCTCTTTCTTTTTTTGTCCTTTTAACTTGTTTTGCATTTAAATAACATGGATTGGAGTTATAATTTTTAATCCCTATATGTTTTTTCATAGTCTTCTTTTACTACATTTTCATATCTATTTTGAAGTGATGGGATTTTGTGATTTGGTGGTTAGATCTATCCAAGGGAGCTTTAGATTGAGATATTTTAACTATATGAAGTGCTTGGGGTTTCATCTTCAACACAAGGAGAAATCAGAAGTCCAGATCTTTGCTTGATTTTCCCAACTTGTTGTGTAAACTTTTCTTTTAAGTTCAGATGCCCATACCTTTTCAAAAATAGGAGTAGAACCGTGTGTATCTCTCTACCTTTTGGAGTTGAGCACATGATAGGTTCACAGTTGGTACTCGCATCTATTTTAGGTTTTAAGTTTAGTTCTTATGAGTTATAGTTTCCTTTCACTATCGATACTATTAGTCTCAGAAACTATTTTTTTAGAAGACAAATTTGGTGTGTTACTGTTATTTCTTATAACCTCTTGTATTTCTCTATTTATTGAAATATAAATTGATTTTTCAACTCGTAAAAAAAATTTTGGTTTTTATTTATTTTCTCTATCTGTTTCAATTTTAATTCTCTTTTGATATGAAAAGCCATTAACTTCTTAATTTTTTAATTATTTTTCTCTTATTGTGCTAACTTACTGATTGTTTAACTTTACATGTATTGTTTGTGTAGTTTCTTAGTTTTTATGTTTGAAGTGTTATTGAATTTAGTGTTTAAAAAATTTATGGACTGTTTCCATGTTCTTGATCATGTATCTATGTGTGTATGTTATAAGCACAATTAAAACTATGAACTTGAAGCACAGTCAAGTATTATCTCGATTTGATTATATGACATAAGCAACCAAATATTGTTGTTGGATAACTTTTTGAAAAATGTATGATATGTGTAAATGTTATTTAAGACAGGTGAGTTTTGAGAATAATGCTATTTGTATACTTTGTAATACAAGTTGTGAATACATAATAATATGTATATACAAGGAATTACAAGGAGACCGATGAGAAAGTAAAACACCAGTTAAACATAAAGACATAACCAATATAACTAATGACTAATAACTATAACAAATATTAACAAAAGAGTAAGAAGAGATGTATATCCATAATAGCCCCCCTCAAGCTGAGCTGGCTAAAAGAACAAGGTGAAGCTTACTGCAATGGGTTTTAAAGAGCTGATGACTAAGAGGTTTGGTTAAAATGTTAGCGATTGGATCTTCACTAGAGATATATTTGATGTAGATAACACCTTTAAACACTTTTTTAGAATAAAAATAATGGTCTAGCTCAATGTGTTTTTATTTAGGCATGAAGAACTGGATTTTAAGTCAAGTGACATGGAGAGAGCCAAAGTTCTTGTAGTATAGAATACAACCATAAAAACTTAGTAGTAACATTATAAATGGCATGATATTCACTTTCAGTTGAAGAGTGAGCTATAGTCTCTGCTTTTTGGTAGTTTATAAAATGAGATTGCATCCCAGGTAGATGACATATCCATTAGTAAACTGCCAATCATCAGTACACCCAGCCCAATCACTGTTGATGAACATTGTAATTGAAGACCAGATAAATTTATAAAAAATATATTATAGGCTTTAGTGTGTTGGAGATACCTTAGCAGGTATTTGACATCTTGCCAATGCAAATGAGAAGGAGAGTGCATATACTGGCATAATTTATTTATCAAAAAACAATATTTAGTCGAGTGAGGGTAATGTACTAAAGACCACCGATAATTTGATGATATAAAGCACCATCATCAAAGGAAGAGCCATTAGTTTTCATCAGTAGAGGCGATGACATCATGGGTGTGTGATAAGATTTGCAAGAGGTCATATTTGCTTAAGATAACAAGTCTTAAATGCACTTTTATTGAGTAAGGAGCAACTCGAATGCATAAGATTTAATCTCCACACTTAAAAAATAATTCAGATTGGTGAGTTATCGAACCAGAAACATGGTGCTAAGCTAATTAATAAAATGATCAATAGTAATGATATAAGTATTGGTGACCAAAATATCATAGATATAGACAAGGATGAATATCTTCTCACTACTCGAATTGTGAATAAAGAGAAAAGGGTCAGCTTGTGAAGGATAAAAGCCAAGGCGGACAAGGAAGTCATGTAATATATGAAACTATGCCCTTGGAGCATGCTTGAGTCCATATAAGGACTTATAAAAAGTTGCACAATAATTAGGATGTACATGATTAAAAAAGCCTGCAAGCTATGTCATGTAAATTTCAGCATGAATGAGACTATGTAAGAAGGTGTTAGAGATGTCAAGATGGTAAATAGGCTAGTGATGAACAGTAATAAGAGCTATCATTGTGCGAATGGTAGTATATTTGATCACAAGACTAAATGTCTTAGTATAGTCCACCCAACTTTCCTGAGTAAACCCATGAGCAACTAAATGTGCTTTGTAGCATTGAATAGAGCCATCCGCATTTCTTTTCACCTAAAATAGCCATCTGTTAGAGATAATAACTTTACCATGTGGTTTTAGAAAAAGGGTCCATGTTTTATTGTGAATAAGAGCATTGAATTCAGATTGCATAACCTGTCTTCACTCAAGGATTTTATTAGATTGAGCAAAGGTTTTAGGTTTAGTATAGGGAATGGATGTTTTAGTGAGGTGGGCTTATCGTTTAGTTACGGTAGATAAGCGCAAATCTATAAGGTGTTGTTGTAGAGGAAAAGAAGAATTAGTGTTCGAATAATTGGAGAGGTTGATCACTAATTGAAGTCTTGGAAGAGAAGAATTATATGATTAAGATAATGTAAGAGAGGGATAGTGGGTTTGTCACGACCTGAACCTGAGGGCATGTGACCGGCACTAGGGAATGGGTAGACATAAGGCCCCTGAAACCCGTAGTAAGCCTTAAACAAAAGAAAAATAAAACCTTCAAAATTTAAAACTTTATTTCATGAAAGAACATATTATCAAATTGATTTTTCTAAAAAAAAGAAACATAATTGTGTGCAACATAAAATATTCTCCATCATCAAATATCATAAATCAATTTTAAAATATTATACATAAGCGTGGTTCATTAAAATACAATACATAAGTATACTTAAGTTATACAAACTCATAGTACAAATAATATTACAATATTCTAGAGTTACCCCTACAATACAGCTCATAATAACCTACATAATATAGCCGACGATGAAGAAATCCGACATATAGGTTGTCTGAGGTTGAAGTCCTAAGCTCCTGAAAAAAAAAAGATTGAGGGGAATCAGACCTCACTGAGTAAGTTAATAAAAAGAGTTGTACAGTTTGAAAACCTTTTTGAAAACCATATAGTTATAATGAAAATAATTTATAACGTATATATATATAGCTTTTAAAAAATCTCGGTAGAACCCTAAATCCAAGTTTCTAAATGGCCAACTGGGCCCATTTAATCCACATAGACTATCGGTCCCTGAGAGCAAAGGCAGGCCCATTTTATCCACATAGACTACCGGTCCCTGAGAGCAAAGGCATCAACTGAGGCACCAAGCCGTAGTCATCCTCTTAATCCAAATACATGGCACTAGCAGTCCTTGAGAGCTAAGGCATCCATCAAGGCACTCATCCCAGTCTATTATTAACTTTCCAATCATTGGCGATCCTCGAGAGCAAAGGCTTCCACCGAGGCACCCATCCCAATTCATATCCATAAGTCATACATACATCAGGTCCATCTCTCAAACTCTACCATGTGCACACGGTCCTGGTGAAACCCACCAGGTAGCCCGTTCTACCAAAATTTCTCAAAATTGATTTTAAATAAATAAAATGCACTTAAATCTTAAATAGCAGCATTTAAATTAGATAAATCATATAATAAATTCTAAAAATATGAGCGCATGCATCTTTAAATAAAACACACGCACAAATCAATTTATCAACTTACAGGATGAGCGAGAAGGTTGACGACCGCACGTTTGCCTCGATCCGATAGCTTCCGCTCCGATACTCTCTAGAAAAAAAATAGACCTATTTTAAAAACACGTCTATGGAATTAAAATTGAAATTAAACAGAAATAGCGAAATTCTAAACTGACTCGAGGAAGACTATAAAAGACTCAATGGATAGGGAAAAACCCTAATTAATGCTAGGAATTTACGGAAGATGTCACGTTTTACGAGAAAATCCATCAAAAGTTTAGTGGAGTCTCCTCTGTAAAATAGACATCTCTCTACCATAGGTAGAGCCATTCCTGCATAGAAAAATGCACTTATAGTATTCACGGATATTCACATTTGAGTTGAACTTCCAAAACTACACTTAACCCTAACCAAGATTACAACTCAACCATCACAAAATTAAATCATTTATTTCCCCAAAAAAATACATATTACATATAAATATCCATAACTTAGAAAATCATTTCTCATTAAAGCTTAAAAACAAAATTTCACAAACATATGTGTACCAAAATATATATTAATATAAAATATCAATTATTCAACAATTAAATAACCAAACTTATATTTCATTATCAAAATATAAATATAACCTAAAATTAGTTATTCATTTTAATAAATCTCTACAATAAATATATTTACTATTAAATTCATAATTTAATACCAAAATATCCAAATCTCACATAATACTAAAAAACAATACCTAATATATTATTTGAAATTAATTTTCGAAAATTAGTGTTAACTAGTCAAAAATAGTAAACAATTTGTAAATATCCTTTTTAATTCCTTAAATATTATTAAAACCAACCACATTCTAATATTTAGCTATAATTAACACAAAATTACATTTTTACCCCTATAATACATAAATCTACATAATATACTATTATTAATCAAAAAATCCCTAAAAATTATACAAATGCCTAAAAATTATTTTCTCAACATCAAATTTCTTAATATCAATAAAAACATATAATTAACTAATAATTTCTTCCAAAATATAAATTTAACCTAATTATCCACATTTGACATAAACTTAAAATAATTATAAAAATAGTATAAAAATCACAAAAACCATAAATTAGGTTCTAAAATTAATAACATTTAATAATAATACCAATTATCAAAATTTCATAATTTTTAACAATTAATTTTTGAAAATTAATAAAATATTCAAAATTCAAAATAAACATAAAAAATTTATATAATCTTAAATATAATCAATATACTAAAAATAATTAACAATAATTACTCAAATTACTAATTAAACTCAAATAAAAATCAAATAAAATTCTGTAAAATAAAAAAAATCAAAATAATATACCAAAATTAGATTTAAACAACTAACTTAGCATAATTAACCATTTAACTTGAAATAAATAAAGTTTAGCACTTAAATCAACATAGAAAACTAGAAAATGATCTAGAAACAACCTAAAAATGACTCAGAACAACCTACTATCTACCTTGATTTTCGACGCCGGAAATGGGTTGCAATAGCGAGGCCAAGCATTAACCATTGCCTGAGGAGGCAAGGCAAGTTAAGGAAGCAACGGCGGCGCCGATCTAGCTCCGACAATGGTAGGGAGAGCTTAAACCGAGAGAGACACCAACAAATGGAAGAAAAGGAGAAGAAGAAGTAGTTGGCGGCTTGCTGCAACGGTGATGGTGGCTCAGGTGGTCGAGACAAGCTAGAAGGAGAGGGAGTGTGACAGAGATGGTGATGGACAAGGAGGAGGGCTAAAGGTTTGGTGGTTTTTGGGTGAGAGTTTTATACATTCACATGCATATATATATATATAGGGACAAGCAATGCGGTGAGTGATACTATAATTGAGAAAATATTTATTTAGTTTTTGAAATTCCCCACCCCAATAAGAGTGAAAGGCTTTAATCGATGTATTAAACTATATGTGAACATAAGCTTGGAATTAGAGAAAGCAGTTATAAACTTCACTTTTATGTTTAAGAAAATAAGGCAAAGTAAATCTAGTAAATTCATCAATGAATAAAACAACATAGCAATGTATTTAATTAGATAAAAATGAAGTGGGACCCCATATATCAAAGTGAATGATTGTAAAAGGAGCAACACTATGATGTTCTACAAATGCAAAATGAACCTTAGATAATTTTCCTAAGTAGCAAGAAGAGTAAGGAGAACATTTATTATTTGAGCATGGAAGATTAAAATCATGAATAACTTTAGACATAGTCTGAAAATGTGGATGACCCAATCAATCATGCCAATCTTGAATGGAAGGACACTCAACTACCAAAGCATGCTTTAAAGGTGACTTGAGGGCATAAAGACCATCCTCACTCGATCCTTAAAGTATAACTTTCTTAGTAATTTAATCCTTAATGATAAAATGATGAGGCCAAAATTTAAAGAAGCAAGAATTGTTAGTGGTGAATTTTTTGATAGAAAATAAATTTTGAGTAAGATGGGGAATATGTAAAACATGATTTAGTTTAAGTTTTTTTATCAAAAGTAGAGATGGATGTATTACCCAAATGAGTATTGGTAGGCCCTATCCATTTCTAATATAAAGTTAATCGGTTCCTTGATATTCATTGATAGTGCTCAATGTTGTTATATCTAGAATGGCATGACAATTGGCACCAATGTCAGGATGCTAAGTATGATGTAAAGTGGAATTGTGAGAGGAGAGAAATCTTGGATTATAGTGATGAGTTGGTGCTTGAAATTGGCTAAAATTTACTTAAGGATATGAGAAAAAATTACGCATAGGTTGGTATCATTTGTGCTAAATATTAGCTATGTGATTTTTAAAACCATAAATCTAGTAAGGATGTATTGAACATTGACCAAATGTTGAAATCATTACTGCTATTTTTTAAAGAAAAGGTTTACGGTTATATGCTTAGTGTTAGAAGAAATGGACCAGTATCAGTTTGTTTGAAGGTAACATTAGCCACTGGTATAAGCATTTGACTTTTAACTGAGATCTTTTAGGCTATAATTTCTCCATGAAGCTTAGAGAAAGAAACTGGTTGAGGGCAAATGTTGAGGCTGCTGATGATGCCACGATATTCAGGTCCAATGTTCATGTAGATTATTGCATTGAATTTAGCCTGAGAGAAAGTGAGACCAATTAATTCTAATTCATTTGCTAATGCCTTGGCTTTTTCAAGGTATTCAGTTATTGATAAATCATTCTTTTTGAGCTTTTATAATTCAATATGAATTTGCAATTGTCTGTTTTGAGAAATGGAGCCAAATGCATTAGCTAATGCTTATAAAATAGCTTTTGAAGAGAAATACCTAATTACATATGGAAAAATGTCTTCACTTAGTGATGAGAGGATCTAAGAAAGAAGCATTTGGTCCTTTCGAAACCAAGTTTCATATTCTGGGTTGTCAATTTATTGATTTGGGTTATACGTAGAAATAATTATTTAAAGTTAGAGTTAGAGTCAATAAATGAATGTAGTTTTTGATAGTTTAATATAGGCAAGAACTGTGCCTTTCATGCAAGATAATTCTTTGATGTAAGCTTAACTGAAAAGGTATTATGAGCTGATGAGTTAATAATAGGTTGTTGTGTTACAGGGATGATTTGGGTTCAAGGAGAAGACACTACCATTGAAGGGTATCAACTTTGATACCATGTACAAGCTCTATGAGACATATGATTTTTGAGAATAATATTGTTTATATATTCAGTAAGACAAGTTGTGAATACATAATAATATCTATACACAAGGAATTATAAAAGAGACAGATGAGAAAGTAAAACACCAGCTAAACATAAAGACATAACCAATATAACTAATGACTAATAACTATAATAAATATTAACAAAAGCCTAGGGAAAGATGTATATCCATAACAATGTATAACTCCTATATATGTCCTTGCTCACTTGCCCAAGTTTGTGATAAGTGTAATTATAAATCTTTCCAAGGTTAGTGTATTATCTATGGAGGTGTGGGTATATCTAATGTGTACTATTGCAACGAGTGCATGCAATAAGAGAAAAGACATGGATGGGTGCCCTAAAATTGTTAATTTAGGGAGTGCCAAAACATATATGTTTTATGAATGTAAGTAGTATGGATTTAAGAAAAGATGATAGGCTTTGAGTTACATAGGTTGTGATTATTATCTATCCACAAGTAATGCACTTGGAAACACCAAAATTAAACCATTGTTGCTTACAATAATGTCATGTGGAGTTTGTGTTTGTATATTGATAGAAAAATTAATAAATGATAAAGCTAGTATGAAACGCTATTAAGTAGGGAATCATTAACACATCCAATTTATGGTGGAATCTTGAAATAGTTGCTATGATGTAATTTATTTAGGATGTGTTTAAATTTTTCAATGTTATAACATTTTATAGTATACATCGTAACCTATTGTGAATTTTAAATTTTCAATGTTATAATGGTTGAATGACTATAGTAAATTATTTAGTTCTTTTGGATAATACTTTTTTCTTTTATTTATTATTTTTGGGTTTTTCTTGAACTGGATTATTTTTTCATATTTGGAATAATGATCATATAATTGGACATTCTAATGCATTAATATAAAATAATCAGATTTTTGTTTAAATTAAATGTTATAATAAGATTTATGTTTATTTTGATGTTTTGAAGGGTGTTGATAATCGAACATATACATAAGATATACTTATTGTATATTATAATAAATTTATTGTTCATAATTATAAATTTTATCATTTAATATATACATTATATAGTGTATTTAAGAGAGACCATCTGTAAATTTTTTTTATATATTTGAGAAGATAACTTTGATTTTGTATATGAATTATTTCATATGCATAATGTAAATGAAAAATTGATGTGGGTCTTTGAATTTTGCAATGAAATCATCTAGATAGGTGTTGTTAGCATGGATACTAACAATATTGATTGCTACCAAAGTTACAAATTGGAACTTCTCATTTGGATTGACGAGTGAGGTTGAGCTTGATATGGATACGGAGGAGGAAGGTGAAGTTAAGAGAGTGGAGCTTCTAAACAATAATAGAGCTAACGAAAAAAAGAAGAAGATGATGAAAATACTTATGAGGAAGAAGAAAATCGAAAAGGAGGAGGAGGAGGAAAAGGAGGAGTAGTGGGGGTACAAAGGAAAAAAAATAAAATAGGACATACATAATTTTTTTTTAAATGGAATTTTTATATTATTGGAATGTACATTTAGGGTAGATATGTAAAGAACCCTTAAGTATTGATATATGTAATTCTTTATGTATATTTGAGTTGAATTTTAATGAGTTTTGGATAAACATTTAAATTAATATAGGTAGGAATTAGGGCTAAATAATAATTATTTTATTTTGATATTTTATTTAGTTTTTATTTTTTTTTGTAATTAATTTGTTTCTATTGGGAATTTTATTCAAATGTTAACAAATATTCTCTTTTTCCTTTAGAAAACTAGCTAAGGATTCCAAAGAAATCAAGAATTTGCATGAGTTAAGGGCAACACAATTTGGCACACACTTGTGTCATTGCCTGAGTAATCTACTGGAATGTAAGCTTCATGTCACACAGGTGCAACATGGGTATTTTGTTGTTGGTGCATCTTTCTGTTTGAATTAAAGAAGTTTTGAAAGTGCGACACGGTTTTCAGGCACGGTTGTGTTTGAAAGTGTGCAACCTTATGGTGAATCCAAAATCATGCATGGTTGTGCTAAAAACTATGCCAGAAAGTTTAACATCACACTAGCTCAATATGGTTGTACTGTGAGTGTGTCAAAGAAAAGGAGACTTTTCCTAAGTAAGAAAGAAAGAGGAATTGAAGGGCTAAAAGATCTATTAAGTTTCCTATATAAAGGGATGTTAAGAGGTATTTGAAAAGAGGGATTCGACATTAGGAGGAAACATCAAAAGCCACAAAGAAGAGTTTAAGAAGGAAAATAAAGGTTTAAAGATTAAAATGGCACGTAAACAAGTTTTGTCTATTCTTCTTCTTCACTTTTTTGTTATTTATTTTATTATTTGAAAAACTATATTTAGCTAAACTCTTTTTAAGGTTTAGACTAGGAGTAGTTATTCTATGATATAATTGAACTCAAGTTTTATTAATTTGATTTTCAATTAATTTTATAAGTTGCTCTTCATGTCTTGTATTTAATTAAAGGTCCAATTGATTGCATATTTATACATAGATTCACCAAAGAGAGTTAGGAGAATTTATTAGCTTTAGACTCATAAGATTTAGACCACTCGACTATAGGAGTAAGCGAGCTCTTTAGGGATAAAATAATTATTAAGAAGTTTAATAAGTTAGGATCAATTTCTTAATCACGAGAGCAGATTAAATCTTAATCTTGACATGTTTAATTGAATTCGAGAGAGTCTATAAGTATTTTAGAATAATTACTCTTAACTGAAATCAATGTGTTTAATAATTAAGTGTTCATGATCTGATTGGAATAGTAAAACTAAACCTAAACTTTATATTTTTATCATTTGATTTTTTCTTAATTTTAATTGTTTAGATTTATATTTTGATTTTCTAAATTACTTTATTGATTTACTAGTTAAGAACATAAGTAGAGATATTAGTACTTAATATACAATCCTTGTAGGAACGATATCTTTTTTACTACAATTCACGATCTGTGCACTTGCAGATTTTAAATGCAATAAGTTTTCAGCGCCGTTGCCGAGGATTGCCAATATTTATATTAATTAAATTTTTACTTCTCTAAGACTAGCATTTTATATTATTTTTTATATTGATAAGTAATTTGTCATGGATAATGGTAGATTTTCTTATCAATTTTTGAGGTCTAATGCATGTGATCCTATATATAATGTAGAACATATGCCACTTAATTATGCTCCATCTTCTTTTCAGGTTTGTAATTGGTGTAGAGAGAACCACATTAGTGTGTATTGCCCATGTTATTCATATTCAACTCACAACCTCATAATAACCCATCTTAGAGCAATTGCGTGGATCATACTTAGAGCTATCAATAAAAGGAGGCTAAGAGTGTTAAAGAACAATTATTAATGATTAAGATGCAGTAATTCATGTCTAAAATGACTGCACATATAAAAGCTTTGGTTGCACTAACAGAAGATCTAAAGAATAACCAATTGCAAATAGATCTAACTATAGAAATTCAAAATGCAAGCTTCTAAAAATTTCAAATGTGTGCACTAATTAATTGTTCAAAGTAACTAGCATAAGAAGAAAGCGTATGGGATGAAGAGATACTTTAAGTCAAGATGATGAAGTCACTTTTGAGTTGTGCCATGATGAGCAAGAAGAGATGATCACTAAGGAAATTGAATAAGTCTCCAAAAATAAAAATAAGTCTGTAAACATCAAGGATGATGAGGTACAAAGTCACTCAACTCAATTTCAAGATGAGTTGGATTAGAAAATCATAACACAGCTTGAAGCTATATGGGATGAAGATGAGCCATCTATAGATAACAATGCATATGTTCTAAATCTTATTACAGTCATATACGAAGAATCCATGAAAAGTGTTGGACTATCTGAGAACCCAAATGAGAAGCCTTACATTTTTCAAGTAATTCTAGAACCAAAGATTTAGCATGTAGAGTCCGCACTTTATTACCTGGCCAAAAGGGAGCCTATGAAAAGAAAGAAAAGGATGATGCGTCTAAGAATACTTCCTCATATTCAGTTGCACCCATGATACTACATATTCAAAGGGTCAAGTTAATGACCTAAAATTAGCACTTGTTGGGAGGCAACCCAACATGTTTTGATTTATTTCTTTTATTTACATTTATTTTTAGTTTAATTTTTTTCTTTTATTTTTCTTAGTTTTTATTATTTTATTTTGTAGATCATCCAACATTTGGAGCCAGCATAAAAGGAATACAAAAGTTTTATAGGGAAATCTTTGTTTTCTTTTTCTAATTTTAATATTTTTGTCATTGAGGATAATGCCATAGATAAGTGTGGGGGAAGATGCCAAATGTTAAGATTATATTTTTATGTAGATGTGTTTTATTTATTTTGCATGCGTATTAGTTAAATTAAGAAAATAAAAATTTTATTTACAAAGGGTAAGATTCATTAACTTTCAACTTGATTTCTCCACATTCATTGTGACGCTTGTCCTTAAAATTTTTTGTTTTGGTTTTGTGTAAAATTGATGCTCAATTGCAATTAAAGGGTAATAGTGGATAGGTGTGCATTCTTAATTTAATTATTAAAATATTGAATAGTTTATTAATTAAAATGGTTGTACATGGTCATTATATATGAAAAATTTAGTTTTTATAACCTAAACATGAATTTTGAGATTGAATTTGAACATGATTTTGGGAGAGAATGCATTTTAGTTTGTAATTCTAGAAAAAAATCTCTCTTTTCTTTTGTAAGAGCAGTATTTAAATCAAAATTTTTTATATGTTTCGAATATACTCCAATGTTTTATTAGAGTAAGAGTATCTAAATGACCTACTTGGCTGTATCCATACTTAGTAATATAAGAATGGTAGGGGGATGACCAAGTGTAGGAAGATTTGATTAGAAAGAATAAAAAAAATGATGAAATAGAGCGTAAAACACACTCATCAAATAAAAGAAAAGATGTTGTGAAATGGTTTATAAAACACATTCACAACCAATTTTTATTTTTAAAGAAAAAATTATAAGCTTAAATGCTCCTCTTTTAGAGTTATGTTCATTGGATTTTAAAGAGTTATGTGCTTGGGTTGTGATTAGTAAATTGTTATATATGATGTATTTTTGTTTGATTATCTTCTTTAGTAAACATTTTTCAGTCTCGGTGTTGTTGGCTTGCATATCTTAGAAACTGCAATTCTTTAGTTGTAGTTGAGTTGGTATTTAATTTTCAAATTTGATTGTTGCTTAAGGACAAACAAAGTTTTAGTATAGGTGAATTTGATATGTGTAATTCTTTACATATATTTGAGTTGAATATTAATGAGTTTTGTATAAATATTCAAATTAATTTGAGTAGAAACTAGGCCTAAACAAGAATTATTTTGTTTGATATTTTATTTAATTTTTATTTGTTTTTGTAATTAATTTGTTACTATTAGGAATTTTATTCAAGTGTTAATAAATATTCTCTTTTTCCCTTAGGAAACTAGCTAATGATTATAAAGAAATCAAGGATTTGCATGAAAAGATCATGTTAAGGGCAACATAGTTTAGCACATACCTGTGTCGTTGCCTGTGCAATCTATTAGAATGCAAGCTTCATGTCACATAGGTGCAACATAGGTGTTTTACTGTTGGTGCATCTTTCTATTCGAATTAAAGAAGTTTTGAAAGTGCGACATGATTTTAGGCACGACTGTGTTTGAAAGTATGCAACCTTATGGAATATGAATTCAAGCTCATGCATAGTTGTGCTAAAAACAATGTCGAAAAGTTTAATATCACACCAACTCAACACAATTGTATGGTGGGTGTGTTAAACAAAAGGATACTTTTCCTAAGCAAGAAAGGAAGAAGAATTGAAAGGCCAAAAGATCTCTTATAAGGTTTTCTTATATAAAGGGATGCTAAGAAATATTTGAAAAGAGGGATTAGACATTAGGAGGAAACATCAAAAGCCACAAACACGAGCTTAAGAAGGAAAATAAAGGTTTAAAGATTGAAGCGGCGCTTAAACTAGTTTTATCTATTCTTTTTCTTAACTCTCTTGTTATTTATTTTATTGTTTATAAAACTATATTTGGCTAAACTCTTTTTACAGTTTAGGCTAGGAGTAACTATTCTATGATGTGATTGAACTCAAATTTTATTAATTTGATTTTTAGTTAATTTTATGAGTTGCTTTTTATGTCTTATATTCAATTAAGGGCCCAATTGATTGCATGTTTATGGGTAGATTCATCAATGAGAGTTAGGAGAATTTATTAGCTTTAGACTCATAGGACTTAGACCACTCAATCATGAGAGTAGGCAAGCTCTTTGTGGATAAAATAATTGTTAAGAAGCTTAATGAGTCAAGATTAATTTCTTAATCACAAGAGTAGGTTATATTTTAATCTTGACATACTTAATTGAACTCGAGAGAGTTTTTAGTTATTTTATAACAATTACTCTTAACTGAAATCAATGTGTTTAATAATTAAGTGTTCATGATCTGATTGAAATAGTTGAACTAAACTTAAACTCAATGTTTTTATCATTTGATTTTCTCTTAGTTTTAATTGTTTAGATTTATATTTTGATTTTTTAAATTACTTTATTGATTTGCTAGTTAAGAACATAAATAGAGATTTTAGTACTCAATATACAATTTTTGTAGGAACAATATCTTTTCTATTATAATTTATGATCCGTGCGCTTACGGGTTTTGAATACAACAACTATTTACTAGGAAGATCTCATTTCAAAATCTTTCTTATGAATTAACAAAGAAACCTAAAACCAAATCAAATGCTAAATAATTTTCGCTTTTAAAAATTTCAAATAATTCATTTTTCATTAGGAGTTATAAATGAATAATTTGAACTTATTTCGTATCAGCATAGTTTAATGAAGATGACAATTGACGAATGATAATAGTTAACTAGTCATAGTACATGCACTTTGCATAATTACTTTTATTTTATTTTTAAAAAATATATGTATAATTATAAAAAATAAAAATTAACAAATGCAATATCATACATAATAATAGTTTTTAGAGAAAAAACTTAATCATTCATTCAATTGAAGAGTAAAAATACATTTTGATAAATAAAAAATATAAATAAAAATGTCAATCAAGAGGTACCGATATAATATTCTCACTAAAATGGTTAAGTTGTTTGTTGCTATTTTTCAATCCATTAACAAAGTTATTTTGATTCGCAACTTAGCAATCCGTACAACAATCTATATGCTTTACTTGATAACATTGATTGATCATAAATCAACTATTTGATTTTTTATTGAATCAGATTGTAGAAATATTAACAAAAATTTTATAACATAGAGAAATATAGAATCTATAAAGGATAATCACAGAAATTCCATAAAGGGTATTAAAAAGTTCATGAAGAAAGATTAAAAAATTCCAATAGAAATATATGTTGATTAGATATGTAGAAATAAAAAGAAAATGGAAAAAATAGAAAACAACAATGTCCAATATTTTAAAAGAATTTAATTACAAAAAATAGTAGCATCAAATGTTTTGTTGTAATTAACAATTCTGCACGAAGAAATTTTCATGGACTCTATGAAAGAAATTAAAAATATCTCTACTAAAAGAAATTAAATAAATTTCAAGGAAAGCATCAATACATCCATGAAAGAAAAAATTAACAAAATCTATAAAAAAAAAACAAAAAATCTAAAAAAGACCATTGATGATAAAAAGGACAGAAGTTCAAAATAGAAAAAATTGAAGAAACCAAAAAAAATGAGAAGAAGAAAATAGCTTGAGAACAAAAAAATCCATTTTATCTTTCATTATCTATTTTCTAACAAAAGTTTAATATGTGTTAACTATTAATTACTATGAATATAGTACAATGATCAAATATTTCCTTCAACAAACAAAATTTCTAATTTGTAAAAACTTTTAGTATTCGATAGTTTTAAAAATTCTAATTAATATATATGGATGAACTCGTGATAAATAAAATTATCCTGCTTTTATACGTCATGTCATTTTCTTCACTAAATTATTTCTTTAGATTGCTGTTATAGATCTTCTTCGTCAAATTTTTTGTAGTATAAATCTTTTCGCATGAAAACTCATTAGGTTTGAACTCTAAAGCATGAAAAAAACTGAGTCATTGTTATATTGTGCTTTTGAAATCTAAATTCTAAACTTGTGCTTCCAAAAGATCAAAGAACACAGTATCGATACAAAGTCAAAATATGGTTTAAAAATTGGAAACTTGTGCCCAACTAAAATGCTTAGATGAGAATTTAAAAATTAATTTAATATCACAAAAGTGATATGAGATCACACGTTATATATATATATATATATATATACCTATCCATGGGTTAGTTCAGACCCTGAACTAAAATAGAAACTAATCTAGTCAAAACTGAATCAAAATCGGAGTTGAACCGGCCTGAAATCATGTGAGAACTGATTTAGGGTCAATTTTTCCATAGATAGAACTGTAAATCGACAGTTTTGAACTATTAATTCCAGTTTCAGTTTCAAATCGGTATTTTAAAATATATATATATATTGAATTTTTTAATTTCAAATCACTGTCAGTTATAATTTTTAATTCAAACCCTTTAAATTTTTTAAAAATATATATATAATATAGATATTTTCAAGTTATATACATATATTTTAAATTTTGTTATATATATATATATATATATTGTAAAATTTTTTATTTTAATCAATATTATATAAAAATTAAAATAAAATAATTTTATTTCTATCTTTTTGAATTTTTTTATCTAAAATTAATTAGTTAATTTATTTTAAGTTAACTAGTTAAAGTAAAATATACTTTTTTATTTTTAACTAAAAAATAATTTATTAAAATATCATAATAAATTTTAATTTTAACTTTATGCTATAAAAAAATTATGTCAAATTAAACCGGTTCAAAATTTAAATTGAAATCAAAATTGGAATCGGCCAGTTCTTAAACCGGCCCTATACAATTCCACTAATCTTAGAATTATGAATTGCTGGTTCATAAATCTTGTGACTACGCCTCTATATATATATCACTCATGTCAAAAATTAATTAAAGATCTTCACCTTTTGAAATTAATGGCGTAACGGAATCTGAAAATGATTTCAGCTAGCTACCAATCAACTGTTATAACCAGTTGATGAAGAATTAGTTTTATTTAAATAATTTTTTATATTTAAATTATGGTATATATAATAATGTTAAATTAATTATTCAGCTATTTTTATTATCTTCTAATTAAAGTTTAAAAAACTCTCAAGTTGATAATTAAAAAAAAAAAAGGCTATCTAGTGCGCTATGGTGTACTAAACAATGAAGGGATTTTATAAACAAGTCAACCATATATATGTCATATTAGATAATGAATAATTTTGAAAATTAAAATGGTCGACAAGAAAAATTAATGGATAATACTAGGAAACATAGTGGAGGAACTTTTAGAGTTTGAACTGCATATAGGATACGATGGTGTCAAGACTCAGGACCATCAGAGCTTTGAATTCTTTCTATAATATTTTAGATTATTAAAGAACTCGTGAATCACAATTATAATCTTACATAAAAAATTAAAAAAAGTATTTTTATATTCAAATTAGTCCAATTGGGTAAATTATAAATCGGATAATTCAGTTTTTGCGTCATTATATGTAAATATTTATTTTTTTATACTATGTGAATATAGAGGTTATATTAAAAAAAGTATAGAGAATTTTTGGGATAATTATATAAATTTTTACTCTAACAAAGTATTAATTAGGAACACATGCCTTATTAATGTTATTATATTTATATATTAATTAATATAAAAAAAATACTTTTTATGAATATTACTATTATTAATGTATTTTCTAATTAATATAAAAATATTTTTTATATTATTAAGATAAAGAATAACTTTATTTTTATATTTGATAAAATTATAATATTTGTACTAATTAATTAATTAATTTCTTAAATATTCTTATAACAAAATTAAAATTACTGTTATTTGATTGATTTAGGGTTCAACTGGTTTGGCCAATATTTTTTAATTATTTTCGATATTAGATAGCACAAGGACTTCAATTAATCGAAATATTGAGTTGGGTAAATTTTATAAGGAGAATTTTTTTTTCAACATTTATTTTTTTAATTATAAAACTCTCGAATTCAAAATTTTATTTAAAAAATTGTAAATATTTTATCACTTGATCCCACAGGCATCATATAGTGGTCCAATTTTTTTTAAAACACCAATAGAAAGCTGTGGAAAACCAAAGAAAAGAAAACCATATCTATATATATATATATATATATGTAAATGTGATCTACAACTTGGCATGGTTACAAAGGCACTATGAAATGTAAACAACACATGCGTTTTGATGCACTTTTGAGATTAGGGTTTCTTCTCCCTTTTGATATTTGAATATCCAAGCAAAATCAACCCACTTGCACCCATATCTTACTTTAATTATATATATTGGTCATTTTTGGCTCCTGTAGTGTAATTTTTATTTGCAAATTGATCATAATTAATAAGGGTTAATTAATTAATTAATGATTATGAAAAACAATCCTTCACTGGTACAATTAATGTAGCATTATACTTTGGACCAGACTATATGCATATAATTTTTATAATTAGGCCTATAAGCACTGTGTTATTATTTTATTTTTACAATGTCACCACAAAAAAGCATGTGTGATTATATATGATGATGCAGTTGCTAATTAATTATGCTCTGCTGATATTAATTAATTAGCATTTTAATTAATTATGTGATGATTAAGAGCATAACTAAGTTGCAGCATATCGCGGAAATTACTACGAAGATGTTTTATCAAAATGCAATTTTAATTTCATATATTGTGTTCAAATATATCGGCTTTTAAACAAATGCATATAAATTAAGTAATTAAATACCTTAATAGTTTAATTCAAGTTGCAATTTCATTTATGCCTGATCGTTCGGTGGTTCAATTACCAAACTGACTGAAATCTCTTGATATATTAAAATAAGCTTAATTGCGTGGTTAGGTTTGGGTTTTAACTGAAATCTGAAAATTAAAAAAAAAAAATGAAAAAATGGTTTTATGGTTGGGACTTTATGGATCAAAATAGACATATTTTTTTACCATGGCAAGAGAAGTACATATATATATTTTCAGTTAATTCAATTTTGAAAAATTATAAACCAAATTGATCCAAAATGGTCAATTTTAAGTTTGGATCAATTCTTACTCACTCCTTCATTGTATTATAATACATATTAGCGCTATTCATGACAATATAAAACTAATATTGCAAAAGCCAATTACAAAATAGAAAATGATAGCTTAAATTTTATTCATATGCTGTTTACAAATATATAGAGTACATGTATAACAAACATAACAAATGTTATCTGTGAGACACATATCTAAATTTTAAAATACAAATACAAGTAGTGATGGTTATACCTTATCACTTGCCGCAAGTTGAGCATGAGTGGCAACAAGGATCAACTTGTCTCGAAGATGAATGAAGCGATGCTTGGACCACGACTTTGTGAGACAATCTGCAATTTGGTCAGCAGTGGAGATGTAGTTGACTTGAAGAGTTTGCTTGATGACTTGATCACGAACATAATGGAAATCAATTTCCAAATGTTTGGAGCGTGTATGAAAGATGGGTGTGTTTGTAATATAAGTGGCATTGAGGTTGTCACACTAAATAATTGGAGAAGCAAATGATGGTCGACCAATTTCAAAAATTAAAGAAGTGAGCCATTGTATTTCGGCAGTAATAGAAGTAATGGCCCTATACTTAGCCTCTGTTGATGATTGGGCAATGGTCTTCTGCTTCTTTGATCCCCAAGTAATCATATTTCGGCAAAAAAAAAAATGCAAAAACCAAATGTAGACTTGTGATCATCAATAGAACCACCCCAATCCGCATCACAATAGGCATTTAATTGAGTGGAAAAAGAAGGTTAGAGAAGAATACCATGTGATGGAGTATTTTGAAGGTAATGCAAAATGTGTTTAACAACAGTCCAATGAACATCTATTGGTTGGTTCATGAATTGAGATACTTTGTTGACATAATAAGAAATATCTAGCCTTATGAATGGTAAGTACTGAAGCCTGCTAACTATTCTTCGAAAAAGTTATGGATTATAAAATAATAAACCAAAATTTAAAGAAAGCCAAACTTAAGGACATGAAGGAGTATTAATTCCATTGGCCTAGTCCATATGAGCCCAATGAAGTAAGTCCCGAACATATTTTTGTTATGTAAGAATGGCACCACGTGATGTCTATTGAACTTTAATACCAAGAAAATATGATAGCGTGTCGATGTCTTTCAAAGCAAATTGTAGTTGAAGAGTAAAGATAATGTGTCGAATGTGTGATAATTTATTGCCAGTTAAAACTATATCATTAACATAGACCAAACAATAGGCAATAAGACCATTTTTATTAAAATAGAATAAAGATGATTCAGTTTTTTATCCTTGAAAACTAATGGCAAGAAGAGCATCATATAGACATCGAAACCATTGATGAGGGGCTTGCTTAAGACCATATGGATATTTGTGAAGTTTACACATATGATTTGGATACTGAGAATGAGTGAATCCTTATGGTTATTGCATGAATACATCTTAATCAAGTTTTCTATATAAGAATTCATTGGAGACATCTAGTTGATTCACATGCCAATTGGAGGAAATAACAAGATAAAGAATGAGTCGAATTGTTGCTGGCTTAGCAACAAGGCTGTAAGTATCATGGTAATCAATTCCAAGTCTCTAATGAAACCCTTTAGCCACCAAACATGCCTTACATCAATTAAAAGAACTATCAGATTTCTATTTTATCTAATATACCCATTTATAACCCATAATATTTTGAGAAGAATCTAAAAGTACTAGTGTCCATGTGCCATTAACATGAAGAGCAGTGATTTCATCTTCCATTGCATAGACCCAGTGTGGTTTTTTGGTAGCTTGTCTGTAGGTTGTGGGTTTAACAAGGAGGATGAATATGGTGTGATAGAGTTTGGGTTTTAAGGAACCAGTTTGGGTACATGTAATCATAGGATGAGTTTTTAATGGATTAGCATTATTGATTATCGAGGGTAATTTAGGAAAAGTAATTGGAGAGGATGAGGATGTAACACTAGGGAGAGAATTACAAGTAGAGTTTATTTATGTGAGTGGAGTGGTGTTATTGGGTAATGGTCAGGTTCGAGAAGATTGGGATGTATTTAAAAATGGAGGAGTGGATAGAGGGGATTCGATAGTATGAGTAGGAGATTGGGATGAGATAGGATTATGTGGATGAGGTTGTATAAAATTAGTTTGAAACTAATTTTGAGAGGGAATGCGGATATGGGCATGAGTGGATTAGGTAAGAGTAGGAACACATGAGCCTGATGATTTCAAATTGGCAAACGGGAACACCTATTCATAAAGAATACCATATCATGAGATAAAAATCTTGGAAGTAGAAATATCAAAACAAATATATCGTTTGTGAGTTATACTATAACCAAGAAACACACTTTTATGAGAGCGAGCATCAAATTTATTTGCAATGTATGACTTTAACCAAGTATAACATAAACACCCAAAGACCTTTAAATCAATGTATAAATGGGAGCGAGCAAGTAATTTGAAATGTGGAGAAACATTAAACAACAAAGGTGTGGGTAGTCAATTAATGACATAGACTGTAGTTTTAAAAGCATACATCCATTTTTTTTTTAACATGAGAATGATGCAGCAGTGATAAGCCACTTTCAATTATATCTTAATGCTTGCGCTTGGCACATCCATTTTGCTAGGGTGTTTTTGGACATGAAATTTATTTGCTAATTCCATTTTCTATCAGATATTTGGTTAATGCTTAATACTCACCTCCCCAATTAGATTGGAAAACTTTGATAGAATGATTAAAAAATTTCTCAACGAGGTGTTAAAATTTAATGAAATTTTTTAGGACTTCATATTTGTAATGAAGAACGTATATCCAACAATACTTACTAAAATGATTATAAAATAAAACATAGTATTGATGACCATTGATAGAATTAATGGGAGCTGGACCTGATAAATCATAACAAATTAAATCTAAAGGTCTATGCATATGAGAAGTAGAAATAAAAAAAGGGAGTTTGTGACTTTTACTAATAGAGCAAGCATGACATAAACTATGAATTTTATTTGGTGATATTGAAATTTTATTTTGACTAAGGCTAGTCTTAACAGTACAAAGAGAGACATGGCCTAATCTTTTATGCCATCGTTGAAGTGAACAAAGCATTGCTTTTAGTGTAGTTGAAGAAGGATGGTGGATGATGATGATGATGTAGGAACTGGATTGAGGCATAGGGAGTATAGTACACTCTCATTTGGTCCTGCAATCAAAACTTGCTTCGTGGGGGTATCCTTTATTTCAAAATAGGAAGGGAAAAATTCAATGGAAACATTATTATAATTAGTGAATGAAGAAACAAAAAGCAAATTTGCATAAATATTAGGTGCATGAAAATATCCTGTAAATGAAAAGGATGATCATTAGAGAGACTATAATAAGAACTAACATGTGAAATTGATAAAGTATTACCATCGTCAATTTGAATTTCATCAGACCCATGAAAATCCAACTGTAAGGTAAGGTTATTAAGGTTGGGAGTAATGTAATTGGTGGCCCCATTATCCATAATCCAAGACGATAGTGAGGTGTGTTTAGAATTGGTTGTTAGGTGAGCAATAGATGGAGAATTGTTGTGAGTTTGCAACTTTGGAGATGAACACTGATTGAAAGTATGCCCAATGCCATGGCAATAATTATAACAAGTGAGATGAAGCACATCCATGGAGGTAGTAGTAGAATTATTTATTGACCGGGACGAAAAATAATTTATGTTGAACTGAGGAGATGGGTGAGTATTCGACAACTGATGGCCAAAAAAACCAGGGAATGAGTGATGCCTAGAAAATGATTTTCATCCTCAATTATAACCTCCACGTGGTGCAAAGCAACCACCATGCCCACGCACAACAGATGAATGGCGAGAAATAAGTGTTGTAGCAACAAAATCAGACCTTAGGTTTTTAACATTTAAATTAGTTTCCTCACTCAAAAGAAGCCCATACAGATCATCGAAGGATACTTTAGTTGGTCGATTTTCTAAAGATCAAATAAATGGTCTATACAATGAACCAAGACCATTAGTAATCGCCTAAACCAAGTCATCTTCTCTAATTGGATATTGTAAAGCGGCCAAATGATCATACATGCCTTTTGCCCGTTGAATATATTGAGCAATAGATTCTCCTTATTCTTTTTTTAAGGCTATAAAAATTGGCTTTGATGTTTCAAACTTGTGATTTTAAACCAGCTGCATAGGAAGAGGCAAGTTTTGTCTAAGCTTTCTAGCATAAGAGACACCAACAACTTGAGGAATAAAATTTTTGAAAATTGACCTAATAATCCAACTCAAGACTAATTGATCTTGTTTGAACCAATTATGAAAGAGGGGATTTGGTTGATTATTAATCATCTTTGGAGGAGGATCTGTAGTTCCATCAATATGATTTGCTAAATCATAGCTATATAGCAAAGGCATAAGTTGTGCTTGCCATATGAGATAGTTTGTGGAATTTAATTTGATAGGAAGTTGATGGGCTTTGTTGGAAGAGTGGTAATGGAAGAGTTTTGATGATTAGATGTGACTGTGATTTGTTATGAGTTTGAAGATGAGTCATCAGCCATGTTTGAGAGTTAAGTTGTTAAACTATTGAAAAGCTTTGATACCATGTAAAAGCCAATGACAAAATAGAAAATGACAGCTTGAATTTTATTCATATGTTGTTTACAAATATATAGAGTACATGTATAACAAACATAACAATGTTATTTGTGAGATACATATCTGAATTTTAAAATACAAATACAAGTAGTGATGGTTATCGCTCATCAAATATATCTATATATATATATGAGACTAAGTTGTGTTTAAAATTAAAAAAAATATATAAAAAATATCTTTGTGGTTAAGTTCTTTGTCAAGTAATATGAATATATAATCTTATTTTACTTGAATGTTATTACCCTATATAATTTAATGTTAAAATAATATGATATCTAATATTATAATTATATACTAAGTAATATAGCATTCAAATGACTACATTAATAAATTCATAGTAAATAAAATTAAAATATATCTTTCAGTTTTCTTAGAAAAATAATTTTTAAAATAAATTTATAATTTTTTGAAAAGTATGAAGATAAATATCAATAATAAATCATATGTAAAATATTTATTATTAAAAATAAATATTATAATATTTTTTAATAAAATTATAATTATATTGGTTGATAGGGTATTAAAATATGAGTAAAATAAATTAAAAATTACATGTTCCTGAATTTTCTTTTAAAAAATGAAAGTCAATTCATGGGGCAAAACATGTATCTCAAAGTCTTTTAGCAACTTTGGAATCATGTTAAGATCTAAATAATTCTAAATTCACTCCACCTCTCCTTATTAGAATAATAAATCATAAAAATCTAGTTAGACAAGCCTTAGAAATTGAAAAATTACCTGTTTAAGAATTAACCATTTACTGTTGTTCCAAATAGGTTAACAACTTTTGTTAGTGTCAATTATTGTATAGTTTTTTATTTAATTTCCATAACATTTATTAGTATTTGTTTATATTTTATTAGTGTTTTATTAGAATTTTAATTTATTAGTTTAGTTTTATTTCTTTTTTAGTTTCCTAGTTAATTTATGCATTTTTTAGTATATGTTTGTAGGAATTTTGCTTTTTTATAGAGTTTGAGATTCAATCCAATAATTAAGGAATTGTTTTATGGAGTTATTTTCTTTATTGAAGGAGGTTTTAAAGGTGAAAAATTACTGTTTTAGTCCTTGAATGAATTTAGAATATTTTTCTCTATAAATAGAGAATTTTAACTCTAGGTTAAGAGAGCCAATAGGGATTACAAACCAAAGTTACAAACAAAAACCCTAGAAGATTGAAGGAGCAAGAAATTGAAGACTCAAGATTAATTATAATTATTTCTTTCTTCTTCTTCTTTTTTTTCTTATACTTTTATTATGAGTTTTGCTTATGATTTCTTGGAGATTATTGATAATACATTAAGCTAAATATTTCTTTGTTAGGAATCGATGATCCGAACATGATCTAAGCTTCCAATTTAATAAACTCATTCGTTGTTGCATATTGTGTTTATTAATCTTAATTTTTGTTGTTGTTTGATCATCAATAACATGATTTTAATTAGGAGTATGCATTGAGAGATGATAATTCTAATACACCTATAAACACAAGTTTAACTTAGCTCAAAATTAGAGATAAATTGAGTTGATTAAATTTCCATTGGGTTGTGCTTCATAATTCATGATTTTGATATCTAGCTGTTTGGATTGCAATGAGAATTAGATCTTTATTGCCTTGATTGATAGTTGTGAATTTAAATTAATTGATACTTAAGAAAGATTGACTGATACTTTAGAAAAACTCGGGTTATGCATAGCTAATTGAGTAATAAATTTGGATAGCTTAATGATCATGAGGTGATTTAATTCCTAGCAAGTTTTGATTATTGATTGTTTGATCTTTAGATTTGAAAATTGTTTTTATTTTATAGGTTCATTTATTTGTTATTTAAATTTCATTCCAAAAATTCCTTATTTGCAAGCCTTAGACAATAAAGAATTAGGTTAATAGGTGATTATAACAAGTCTCTGTGGGAATCATATTTTTTATACTACTTGGTGATACCGTATGCTTGCGATTTTGCATTAAAAACTTTATAAAACCTATCAAAAGACAAGTGGAAGAAATTTAAAAGCCTTATGCACTAAAGACAACATAATTGTTTAATTAAATATTGAATTTAGGTACTCAATTCCTATTCAAGCTTGTAATAACACTAGCCAGCAACCATGGAATAAACTTCTAAAAGCAAACTATGGCATGCATACAGACTAACTAAAGGATATGTGTATATACGTTAATTCCATATTGTGTAATGCAAATATTTTAGTGCTATTATAGATGTTCAAGGTGCAGAGTAATGAAGAACAAAGAATTGACTAGACTTGGCAAAAAATAAAACTACAAAAATATAGTCTCTACTATATAATCCTATACAACACGATAGGACAAAAGCATATTTAACTTGATAGACATTTCATCAAAGAAAAATTAGAGGAAAGGTTAGTGTGTATATCCTATATTCCTTCGAAATGTCAATTAGTTGATATCTTAAAAAAAGGTTGAATAGTTCAGGTTTAGCTAAATTAAATGCAATCAACTTCTCAAATAAGAAAGTTAGAGCACTTACATTCAAATTATAATTCATTTGAAATATCACATTTATTCATTCCTTCAATCTTATATAGAGTTTAAATAACTAAAACACATGCTTTTTAAACAACAAAATAACATTTCATAGGTATTAACCATCCCTATGACAAGCATAATAAACCAACCATAACATACATGCCACTATAAACTCACTCTCTAGTTACACTTGACAGCTAACCCTTCGACTACATTAGCACGACATGACATTTAATTCTCCCTTTACCATCCTACGATAAAGTGCCATATTGTCTAATATGTAATAACAACCATCATAATCTCAAATGTGCATATAACACCTCAACATATCCACACATCTTATTTAGGGTGGTGACACACAAAACCAAATACCATTTCTATCAAATAACTAGTCAAAGCATTAGTATCACATTTGTGGTTCAATAAAGCATTTTAAAACCAAAAAATCTCTTATCATAATTCAAAAGATGAAATCAAATTGATTATAAACTCAATTTAATCATCAAGTAACTAAAATGGTTTCAAATCATATTGCAAAACAAAAGCATAGAGTAGTAACACATTTAACGTGTGAACTTGAAATCATAATTATTTTAAAGCTTGAATCTTAAAAAAGTAATTTAAGTGTTGAAACAATTCAAATCCATCAATTTAAGAGTCATAAAACAACATTAAAAGAGTTATTTTATTGATGATATTTAAATAGTTTAAGGATTTGAACATCTACTTACTAAAACAACATATAAAACACACACAACCAATTCACCAAATTTCTTAATTTGCAATAGTAACTTTGAAAATAATTTGAAATAAATTGAGAAAAAACAAATTCTTATTCAATGTGAGATGAGAGTTCTATATTCCACTATATTTATAGACATGTTTACAAGAACTAAAATAGAAAATAACTGAAAAAGGAAAAGAATAATTATTGATTCATTTTATAGGATTTGAATGCTAATCTTGTGCCATCACTTAACTGATTTAGTGGAGAAGATTGCTCTTTTGGTTACCATTTTGAAGTGATTGAATTCCAATAGAACTCTTTAAATTACTCCCATGATTTAATTTATCAGTAATTGAAACCATATCTTGAGATGCTTGCTTATCTCTCTAAATAGTATCATCTTTATCTCTCCAACCTTTAGGCTCAAGATGGTTATCAGAAGGCATTAGTTGTATGGATTATGAATGTAACTCAATACCCTCCCTCAAATTATGTTGAGGGTGAAGGTAAAGTTTGGTGCGAAAATGATGCAAAGATGCTTTACTTAGGGGCTTAGTAAAGACACCTACAAATTGATTTGTAGAGAAAACACGTCAAGTAATAAGAAGTCCCATTGAAACTCTTTCACGAACAAAATGATAATCTAATACAATATGTTTGCTATGAGCATGAAAGACAAGATTGATAGTCATTTGTAAGGCACTGATATTGTTATAAAAGAGTATTAGAGGATGTGTTTTAATGACACGAAGTTCAAGGAGAAAAAATGTAAGCCAATTGAGTTCAACTACTGTATTAGCCATAACATGGTATTCTGCCTCTGTACTAGAGTGAGAGATTATTAGTTATTTTTTTGCACACCAAAAGATAATATTTTGTCATAAAAAAGTACAAAATCCAGTTGTTGACCGTCTGGTTATAGGACAACCTGCCCAATTTGCATAAGAAAAGCCACATAGATCAAATGTAGTATCACTAGTTAGAGTTAAACCAAAATGAATTGAACCTTTAACATATTTTAATATATGTTAAACCATTTTCATGCTAGCATGAGTTGGGGATTGCATAAATTAAGAAACATAATTATCATTAAAGGAAAAATTAGGTCGTGTAAGTGTCAAATATTACAATGCTCCAACAATGCTACATTAGAAAGTAGGATATGGGAATAAAGTATCATTAAGACCCTTTGTCTTGGACTCCTTTGGTGTATTCATGGGTTTGCAATTGAGCATTTGAGCTTTGTCAAGAATGGAGTGAGCATAGTGAGACTGAGAGAGGTGCAAACTATTATTAATTTGGTGAACTTCAATACCAAGGAAATGATGTATAAGACTAAGATCCTTCATTACAAATTTAGAGTGCAAAAGGGCAACATAATCATTAAGTAATTTGGAGTTGGATCCTGTTAAAAGCATATAATCTACGTAGAGAAGTAAAATTAGTGTGCCATGAGAAGAGTGAAAAATAAACAATGAGAGGTCAACTATACTACAAAAGAAACCATGGTTATTAGAAGGCATTGGTTGTATGGATTGTGAATGTAACTCAATAACCTTCCTTGTCTTTTTTGCCGCCTATAAAATGTGCAAAATATAAAGATTAAAATAGAATTACTATTAAAGAAAAATAAATATTATTTTTTTATCAATATTATTGTTGAAAGAGAAGGTAAAATATAAAAATATGAAACAAAAATTTTCTAAAAAAAATAAATCATAAAATTTATTATGTCAATCCCACCAAGTCTTTTGACTAAAAAAATTATATAGGGATTTCTTTGTCTTTTGAAAATTTAGTTTTTGTACTTCTTAAAAGACAAACTTTTACTTCTTGAAAGACAATTTTTTTTACCTTTTAAAAGACAATTTTTACACTTCCCTCTCATAAGAAACTCTTTCACTTCCAATGGACACACCCTAGAACATGAGCAGTTCTCTTGACCTTCCCTTCTCCGACAAAATTTTAATATTTTTCACTTTCTTCCTTAAGAGGAAAAAACCATCACCATAAAAATATTTTTATACCAAGAAAGGGATTTTTTTATTTGGCATTTTATAAGAACTGTTGCTAATATTCAAACCCGGATTTGGATGGATTGTGGATATTATGTTGGTGAGAGTGGTTTAAAACTCAAGGATAGATTTACTAAAAAAAGGGTTTTAGCCACTTAAAATGTGTCCAATATGTAATCACATGGGTCACATAAGGTTTGCAATTTTGGAGTTTTAGAACAATTGGCAGGGATTTAGTAATGCCCTTAAGTTTGAGAAACACTACAAAGTTAATCACTGTGACAATGAAGATTATATGGCTCAATAGTGTAGAGGAGATAAATTATTTGGATGGATTACAAGAAAAGATAATTATAATAGAAATGATTATGTTGGTCATTATTTGAGAAAAATGGGGGATTTGAAAAAAGTTTATGGCAAAGAAGATGAAGATAAAAGCAAACACTCAGAGTTTGAGGAAAAACTAATAAAAAACTTAGAAAAGAAGAACAAGGAACTTCAAGAAATAGAGATAAATTACATTTTATACGCTATAGATTTAAATGAATATAGGAAAGCTAAAAGCTTAGTTTTGCGTGTTATCATGAATTTTTACTTATATTGTTAATATATGTTACATACTTTACAATAGCTAAATTTTTCCTTTTTATATTTATGATTTTGTGTTGATTTTCACAGAGCATGAAAAGACCATGACTAAATTAGAAGCTAGAAAAAAGGAACTGCAAAAGGAACTGGAATATGAAATTCAGAATCCTAAAAGTGAAAGTTTCTTTGCAAACAAAACATAATAAAAGCTGTTAAACTTTAAATTTGAATTTTGCATGATCATTCTACCTTGATATTTCATAATTTTATATTAACATTCATTAGAAAATTTACATTCAATTAGTTTCTGTTCTCTTGTGGACATCTATTAAGACCTATTACTTTTTCTTTCAGAATGAGAGGACAATCTTAAAGTAGAAAAAGGTAGATGAAAATATGTTGAGGCTAGCACAACAACATCATATTAAAAAAATATAATTAAATATTAAAAATTAATATAATATTTAATATAATATAGTTCATATAATTTAAATTAAATATAATTAAAATAATATTAAAATAATATATAATTAAAATTATAAAATATAAAAATAATATTAAATATAAAATAATATTAATTAATATAATTAAAAATAATATATAATTAAAATGAAATATTAAATAAAAAATAAATATAAATTATTTAATCAATTATATAAATTATAATTATTAAATTCATAAATAATTTATATTAATGTGCATTTTCACTTTTTTCCTTGATACAAAATATGAAAAGAATAATGCACTATTACTTGATGCTTAATTCATTTTGTTTTTGTTTATGATCAACCATATATGATAAATATAAAAAGAGGAACTTCACAAAAACATTCTTGAGCTAGAAAAGTAAATTGATGCCAAACACACTTTGTAGTTGGAGATTGAAACAATGAGGGTTGACTTAGAAGTAATGAAGACCACAAGAGATGATGATAAGGATGCCAACAAAGAGAAAAAGTAAAAGAAACTGGAAACATCTCGTAATGAAGTTTTAAAGTAAGAACTTCAAGACGCACATAACGATTTAGTAAGCGTAAGTATCTCTTTCATCAAAGTTTCCTTTATTTTCTTTTTTTGGAAATGTGGAATCCATCCACTATGGGGGAGGGGGAGATGCCACTAGATGCATTTACCATTAGGCTAAAGGCTTATTTGCTTGAACAAAAAACTCTATAATATCATAATGTACTACATTGTAAGTCTAATTTCTTCCTTTATAGTTTTTAAGGAAGGATAATGATATCTCTATTGGTGTCAAAATGGGAGAGCTATGGAATTTTAAGGAGAACATGGTGACATTTTTATAGGAGGGAGTAAAATATTTACTGTAGCAATGGAAAACTGGATAATTATAATCTCTTATGTCAACATCTTCATCTTCCTCCACAAACTCTTCTTTTGCAAAATCCAAGGCTAAATGAACCAAAGTGTGTATAATAAGTTGTTGAAGCTTACAAAACTTAGCTTGATAGTTGAAGAATTTAGTTTGTCTAATTAGATTAGTTTGTGTTGTAGTTTTAAGAAAAAATTACAAATTAATAACTAAAAAAAATTAGTAAAGGAGTGTGTTATGTTGAAGATATTTATATGTGTTCTATATATAATTAAAAAAAATAAAAAATATTTAACTATATTATTTTTTTTATATTTATCCCTTAAAATTATTCACGCCTTGACTAAAGCAGGTTAAGTTGACAAGTGAATTGCTCTTTTTTTTTCCTCCAAACATATATTCAGTTTATTTAAGAAAAGCACATCTTATTAGTTCTTCATTGAATTCAAGCACCAAGAACTCTTTTTCTTGCAAGAATAAAGCTTTTCCTACTCTTTTTATTCTTGGACTTTGTCATTTCTTCCAAATTCGGCTAAAGTACAACTAAAGTAATGAGCAGTTAATTAATTAATTTATTAATTAATGTGGTGATTTATTCCAATACTTAGATCTAATTTTCTCGTGGCTGAATCATTATGAAGAAAAAAAAAATTAATTAAAATGTTACTTCCGCAAATTATATGTCGGGGCAGTTCTCAATTCCTGCTCTCCTCTTTCACAATTCCTGCTCTCCTCCTCTCCTCTTTCACTATTAAATTATCACACATTATATGGATATTTTATTTAATGCCTCATTCTTTCTGCTCTAACCACGAACTACTAAATTTTTTTAAAGAAGTATTTTATTTTATTTTATTATTGTTTAGCATAGAGGTGGAAGGGAAGAGGGAATTTGAACCTCACTGCTTACAAGTGTCATATCCCATTACAGAATCGAAAACCATCTTATTTTAGGTAGACCAACAAAAGAAATATTTTACATAACTATCAAAGAAATTAAAACAATCTATATAGACATTAAATACTAAAGAAATGGTAACAATGTTTTTCTAATTAAATAGTTTTGCTATATATATATATATATATATATTACATATTAGTCCAAAATAATGAGGGTACTTGACAACGATAAAAGTAGACTTTTTGCTTATCTCTATCAATTATCCAAGTCCTGTTACCGATTTCCTCATCTCTTT
This sequence comes from Mallotus nudiflorus, assembly GCA_947683625.1. Lineage (NCBI taxonomy): Eukaryota > Viridiplantae > Streptophyta > Magnoliopsida > Malpighiales > Euphorbiaceae > Mallotus > Mallotus nudiflorus. Next base: position 207,772 of record CANTUR010000179.1, on the reverse strand, counting down.
TCTAACTTGTTAGCTAGCTAGGGTCAAAAGAATAATTAAGCACTCACGTAACATAATTAAAAATATGATTTTACTTTGTTCTACACACCAAATCAAATTAGACATTAATAAAAAGTCCAGATCAATGGATATTACATATCCCAACTTTAAATTTATTTTTTAATTGAAAATAATCTAAATACACCTTTAAATGATTATAATATAATGTAAAATTTATAGATTATATAATATGAAATAATTTTTTATTTTTTAAATAATATAAAATTAATTTCATAAACTAATAGTAACATAATCAAATTCATAACAATAAAATTTTAATCATTTATGTCACAATATCCTCATAAAAGAGTGAGTAAAAATAATTAACTTTAACTTCTTTTGTTACCAAAAGAGGGGCAAAGAGCCTAATTATTTAGTAGCCATTATATTCCTGAAATACGAATAAAAAACTCCGAAAACATCATATAATTTTAAATAAATTAATGTATTAGTGTTATTGTATTAGTATTTGAAAGGGGTGCACTACTACAATTCATACACATAGCTTCAAAAATTTTGCCACGATAAAAAGTTTGTGGCTAAATATAATTTATAGTCTTACAACTTTGAAGTTATTACTTTTATATGTAATTTATAAATTACATTTTTATAACTAATTGTACTTTTTAGCCATATGCATTAGAAGTTATATGGCTAAAATATTTACTATATATTTAGCCATGAATAATTTGCTATAAAAATTAAGGTCATAACTAATAATATTGATTAGCCATAAACATGAATTATTTTATGGCTAAAACTTAAAATTTTAGCCTAATGTTGTGACTAATAGGCAATATTAACTATAAGCCAAATAGATTGATGGCTAAAATAAATTATCAGCCACAACAATAATTTGTAGTTAGTTTTATAAAATTTTAGCTACAATAATTAAATTGTGGCTAATTAACAAAACACAAATGTAAAATTAAAAAGTTTTCAATCCCACACTGAAAACAAATAATAAAAATTTCTTCCTATTATAAATAGAAATCATTAGTTTTTTCTATCAAAAAAAATTATTAGCTTTCTTTTATATTAAAAGACATATATATATATCATTTAAAACAAACTAAAATTTCAATTTTAAAATGAAAAAGGATAAACTAAAATTTAAATTTTAAAATGAGAAGGGATGTTAAATTGTATTATTAGCTTCATATATTTGTTCCTACATATATATTTTATTTGCTACAGAATAATACTTATGTGGCTAATAATTAAAAGTTTTTACTGCATAATTTATATTTTTATAGCAATTAAAATTTTAATATCTTTTACAATTAGCTTTATTATCATAAGTTATGTAGTTAAAAATATTAAAAATAGGTACAAGACACTTAATTCCGTAGCTAACTTTTAGCTACCCCATTTCTTGCCATGGTAAGCTATGAAACTTGTTTTTGTAGCTAAAATATTTAGCTACACAATTTTATAAATTTAGCCACAAATCATTCTGAAGATGTATGTGATTTTTGTTGTAGTGGCGGTTCAAATTCTCACTTAGCTCTTTACTTTCCCGTAAAAATATCATTGTACTACACATGTATGGACATTAAGCAAATATTAAGATACTAAGACCATTAAGGGGTTACTTAAAATAGGGGTATAAACGAGCCGAGTTACTTGTGAGTAGTTCGATATTTGACTCGATAAAAGTTCGTTTAAACTTATATACTGAAGATCGTTTAATAAATAAGTCGAGCTCAAGCTATACAAAGTTCTATTCGTGAAGTTTGCGAACAAACTCGAATAAAAACTCGTTAGTCAATTCATAATTTTAATGTTTAATAATTTAATTTTAAATATATAACATATAAATTTGCATTGTAAAAAAAATATTATTAGAATAAAATTATAATTTTTATTAAATATATTGTAATTTATTTAATAAATAATTTATTTTTAATTTTTAGTTTATATTTTTTAAAATTTCTTTAAACTCGTTTAAACTCTCGAACAGTTCGTAAACACCATATAAGATAATAAGCTCAGTTTGAACTCGGCTTTTTTATAAATGAACTAATCTCGAGCTGGCCAAATCTCGACTTGGATGGATTACATCCTTAACCAAAAGCGATGGACTCACTGAGACATTAGCAACTACAGCCTCCTTAAAGTGTATAAGTTGGATAATTAACTAATACGCCAACTTTATTTTACTTTCTCATATTCGGTTTCTTCCTTAATTTAGATGTTCCTTAAAGAACAGAAGACATTAAAAAAAATTCCAGTTAAAATTTTATGCTTGAAATTTCCACAAAATATTTACAAATATGATACGAACTCCTCCTTTAGTTTTCATGCAACACGTAAAAACCCCTAAAGACACCACGTAGTAACATGTTTATTTTTATTTCTCTAGGGTTAGTTGCATGATGATGTGCTGTATATCTCTAAAACCCAAGTGCTCTATTACCCAATAAGGTACACATACTTTTTTTTTTTTTTTTTTGGGTCCACAATGTGTTAGTGCATCAATGCATCATCTCATCGACAAATATACCAAAATCCTAAAAACCCAACTGCCAATTTCACCTTATATTAACTAAGATTATCTTCCCAGTTTAATTTATAATAACAACTCATCATCCACTCATCATCATATCTTAATATCTTAATTGGTTGATTGAGCAAATCAACAATAAGATGCCAAAATGTTGTAACATGTTAGGCCTAGTGCTTACATGTACACCACCATTTTTGCGCACACCTTGTAGGCTCTTATTTTTGCTTACTTGTCATTTAACACGTTGACACATGTTCGTCAACCATTCGCCGCGTTTCTTAGTCAAACATCACAGGCTCAGGCTGCCAAACGTACATTTCACACCCTCAATGGCTGTTAGGCACCACAATGATTTTATTATTATTATTATTTTTGAACTTGTAGACGATATTTAACCTTCTTAATTCATTTCTTTGCATGTATAAATATTCGATCACTGTGTTCAAAGCTGTTTTATCTTCTTCAAGGCCATGATACTGGTGCTTGCAAGCTCTCTCCTACTTTCTTTCTTTCGAAACATAACCACTTTCTTATATCCATTTTAGCTCGAGTCAAAATGGGTTCTTGTAAATTTTCCTTGTTAATTAGTTTTCTTTTCTTGTTCTTTGTCTTTGGCCAAGAAAATCCTGAGAAGAGTTCCTTGCTAGCTTTCAAGTCAGGAATTTTGTCAGACCCTCAAGGTGTTGTTGAAAGCTGGAACTCTTTAGATATTCATGTATGCAACTGGACAGGAGTAAAGTGCAATAATGTTAGTCATCAAATAGTAAAGCTTGATCTTAGTGGTCTATCACTTAGAGGCAGGATCTCACCATCTCTTGCTAATCTTTCTTCTTTGACAATTCTTGATTTGTCAAGAAACTTGTTTGAAGGTTATATTCCATCAGAGTTGGGGAATCTTTTTCAACTTCAACAACTCAGTTTGTCATGGAATCTTCTTGAAGGAAAGATCCCATTCGAGTTGGGTTTTCTTGGCCAATTCGTGTATCTTGATCTAGCAAGTAACAAGCTTACTGGTGACATTCCTGTGGAACTTTTTTGTAATGGGTCCTCCTCTTCTTTAGAGTATATAGACCTTTCCAACAATTCTTTAAGTGGTGAAATACCTTTAAAGAATGAGTGTGAGCTCAAAGATTTGAGATTTCTTTTGCTTTGGTCAAATAAACTAGTGGGTCAGATTCCTAAAGCTCTTTCAAAGTCTACAAAACTTGAATGGCTTGATTTGGAGTCTAATATGCTAAGTGGGGAATTGCCATCAGAGATTGTTAGTAAAATGCCAGAGTTACAGTTTCTGTATTTGTCTTACAATGACTTTGTTAGCCATGATGGTAATACCAACCTTGAACCTTTTTTATCTTCTTTAGCTAACTCTAATATTCAAGAACTTGAATTAGCAGGAAATGACCTTGGTGGAAAGATACCTCCTATTATTGGTAATCTTTCTCATCTTGTACAGGTTCATCTTGATGAGAATCTTCTTTTTGGCTCTATCCCTCCTCACATTTCAAACCTAGTTAACCTCACTCTCCTGAACTTGTCTAGTAACCTTCTGAATGGTTCTATCCCTCCGGAGCTTTGTCGTTTGCGAAAACTAGAGAGAGTTTATTTGTCAAATAATTCACTCTCTGGTGAAATTCCTGAAGCTCTTGGTGAAATTCCCCATCTTGGTCTTCTTGATTTATCCAAAAACAAGCTTTCAGGCTCAATTCCAGACAGTTTTTCTAACCTTTCGCAGTTGCGAAGACTTATGCTTTACGAAAATCAGCTTTCAGGAACTATACCGCGGAGCCTTGGTAAATGCATCAATCTAGAGATCCTAGACCTTTCTCACAATCAGATTTCTGGCGCAATTCCTAGTCCTGTTGCAGCATTGAGGAGCCTGAAGTTGTACCTAAACTTGTCTAGCAATCACTTACAAGGGCCTTTACCATTAGAGCTAAGCAAAATGGATATGGTGCTTGCAATTGATTTATCTTCAAACAATTTTTCTAGCTCCATTCCACCACAACTTGGAAGCTGTATTGCACTAGAATACCTTAACCTTTCAGGAAATAATTTCGACGGTCCTCTTCCTACTTCAATTGGGCAGTTGCCTTATCTGAAGCAACTTGATGTGTCTTTAAACCAATTGAATGGCGAAATACCAGAATCTCTGGAGGCATCACCAACTCTCAAGCATCTCAACTTCTCTTTCAACAAGTTCACTGGAAATGTGTCAAACACTGGTACATTCTCATCGTTGACAATGGAATCATTCGTGGGCAATGAAGATCTTTGTGGCACAATAATAGGCATGAAAAAATGTCGCAAGAAGCATGCTTATCATCTCTTTATTTTGCCTATGCTCCTGTCACTATTTGCGACTCCTTTCTTGTGTATGTTCTTGGTACTCAGGTCCAAATACAGAAAGCAATTGGCAATCTTCCATCAAGGGGACATGGAAGATGAGGAGAAAGATGCAAAAGAGCTAAAGTATCCAAGAATCTCGTATCAACAGCTCATTGAAGCAACCGGTGGGTTCAGTGCTTCAAGCTTGATTGGTTCAGGCCGATTCGGTCATGTCTACAAGGGAGTTCTTCAAGACAATACAAGAATAGCTGTGAAGGTACTGGATTCAAAGACAACTGGGGAAATTTCAGGAAGCTTCAAGAGAGAATGTCAAATCCTGAAAAGGGCCAGGCATAGAAATTTGATACGAATCATAACAATTTGTAGCAAACCAGACTTTAAGGCTCTTGTCCTTCCTCTAATGTCGAATGGGAGCTTGGAAAGGTACCTATATCCAAGCGATGGATTAAGTTCGGGCCTGGATTTGGTTCAGTTGGTAAGCATATGTAGTGATGTAGCTGAAGGAGTGGCCTATTTGCACCACTATTCTCCTGTTAGAGTTGTGCACTGTGACCTTAAGCCCAGCAACATTCTTCTTGACGACGACATGACAGCTTTGGTAACAGATTTTGGAATTGCAAGACTAGTTAAAGGCGCTGATGATGAGAATAGCAAAACTTCAACAAGTGATTCAGTTTCCTTTAGCTCAACAGATGGCTTATTATGTGGATCACTTGGCTATATAGCTCCCGGTATGTACTTTTTTCTCTAAAAATTATAATAAGTTGCAAACATTTTGGATTTATCTTTGCATCAACATGTTTCTTGTCATTTTAATGCAGAATATGGAATCAGAAAGTGTTCGTGTCAACATATTTCTTATATATATATATATATATATATATTTTTTTTTTTTCCTTACCAATATGTTTCTTGTCACTTTTATCCAGAATATGGAATGGGAAAGCGAGCTTCGACACAAGGAGATGCATACAGCTTTGGAGTACTTCTGCTAGAAATTATAGCAGGAAAACGCCCAACCGATGTTCTATTCCATGAAGGTTCAAGCTTGCACGAATGGGTGAAGAGTCATTACCCTCACAAGCTAGATAACATTATTAATCAAGCAATACTTAGGTGTGCACCTGCTACCATGCCATCTTACTGTAACAATCTATGGAGTGATGTTATAGTTGAATTGATCGAGCTTGGCCTTATGTGCACTCAGTACAATCCTTCAACAAGACCAAGCATGTCAGATGTAGCCCATGAAATGGGTAGGCTAAAGCAATTTCTCTCCAACCCTCCATCTCTGCTCATTGAAGAAGCATTGATCTCCTAAAATTTGTGGTTCATGAATTAATTTTCAAGAAATAATATGTAAACTTGTCAGAGCTATTGTGAACATTTGATGAGCATTTTATTTATTTGATTCATTGATATCCATTAATAGTATATCAATTTTATGGTATCTGGCTTCAATATAATAGTATCATAATTCTGTTAATTATCTTATAGTTTCTTTTCTCCTTCTTTATTATTGCAATATAGTTTTTACTTTTGTTTAATAGATTGCAGTTTTTTAGTTTTACTGATAATATATAAGACGAGTTTTTGCCAAACATCCAACATTGGTTAATTATTTATCAATAATAAAAAATTAAAATATTTTATAATGACATATCACCCAATGTATTTAAAAAAATTTTCAGGTAAAAAAATAGTTATATTTTATATATTTTTTTTTTGTATTTTTAAGACCAATCAAATTTAATGTGGTCTTGGTTGGTTAATATTTTAATAAAAATTTACAAGATTGTGAACTCTGAATCATAGTTCAACTATGAACCATATATTGATACTTGAGTCTATGTTTGTGTTACATGAGTGTATTTAATGGTTAAAATATTTGTTTGTGGTGAGAAGCAATAATCAAAAAATGCACTAAAAAGTCTTCTTTTAGCCTACCCTTATGATAATGAACAACTTAAAATAAAGAAATGAGCAAGTGGTAGGTGACAATATTTAATCAGAACAACCTATGTTCACTTTCTATCGATGATACAAAGAACTTGGATTGATAACTTTTTCTGGTCACTTACATCAGAATAATTTAGAAAGAAAGTCCCTTGACCACAATGTTTGCTGCAGTAGGTCATATTGTCCCTGAAAAAATATAAAAAAACAGAAAGAATGAATAATCACACATAATAAATCTAAGATCAATTTGACACTGAATTATATTAGTCAACTTATTAGGAAGCCACCTGGTTTCATAGACACCTGAAACTATATACCCAGAAGTAAGAATTCATGCCAATAATATATACAAAGTAGGTTATTTCCTGACAAACTAATTAAAAAAGTGCTTGCTTCCCTAGAAAATCGCAAACTGCCAATCTTCTGTATGGTTATCCTCAGTAAAGATATATTAAGAGATATTGTTGTAATATAGTTGTTGTCTTTCCTTATCTGCATATGATGTAATTCCTCTAACAGAGGATAATCATGATTTCATAGGCTAGGAATTAGCACTAATTTGTTTCCTATATAGTCTTGTATAGGTCTATATATACTTTATAATTTTTACTTTGAATGATTTAGAAATCTTTCAATTCATTGCTCTCTCTTCATATACCTTGTATTTAACATAGTATCAGAGCATTATTTTGGTGCCTGATCATCTTTTTTTTAGCATACCAATCAAAGAATATGGCCATTAAAGAAACATCTGATTCTACAAAAACCCACTCAAACACCAACAAAATGAATCCTACCATAGACCCACTAAACCTGTACTTCATTCATCATCAAACCTGTACTTTATTCATCCATCAGACTAGCCTAGACACATGCTCATTCCAACAAAGTTAAATAGTCCAAATTACTCATTATGGAGTAAATATATGATAGATGTTCTCACGACCAAGAACAAAATTGGCTTCATTAATGGATCCATCCAGCCACCTTCAAAAATTGAAAAACCTAGAATATGCCATATGGAATCAATGCAATAGTAGGATTTTATCATGGCTTACACATGCAGTTGAACCAAAACTTGCCAAAGGAGTCATTCATGCCAAGTTAGTGGAATAAGTATGGGAAGATTTCAGAGATCAATTTTCTCAGAAGAATGCATTGACAATATATCAAATCCAATAATCTTTGGCCTCTATATCACAAGGTACCATGATGGTTTTAGTACACTTCATAAAGATTAAAGGGCTCTGGGATGAACTTGAAACTTATCAAACAATTCCTACCTGCAATCATATGAAATCACATAATGATCATAAAGAAGAAGACAGATTAATGCAATTTTTAATGGGTCTGAATGATACTTATAACCATGTCCGCACTAATATCTTGATGATGTCACCATCGCCTAATGTATGCCAAGCCTACTCTTTTATTGTTCAGGATGAAGTGAAATGACAAATGAGCTTAGAATCAAGTGAAACCTTTTCCATTGCTAATGCTGTTCAAAACCGAGCAAATAGTTCCTCAGATAATTACAAAGACAAGCACTGTGATCATTATAATAAAAAAGGCTATACAATTGAAAATTGTAAGACTCTAAAATTCCATTACAAATTCTGTGATAAAAGAGGTCATACAAAGCAGCACTGCAAATATAAAAATGGCACATGGGTTCCCAATAACACAAGAGCCAATAATAATCGACAGAATCAATCATAACAGCAGCAACATGGATCTTATAATAATTTTTCTCTAGTTGCTAATGCTACAAACTCTTATCAATCAGATATTAATCTCTTAAATGCACCAGATTCCTTAAAATCTCTCTATGGTCTCTCTATAGAACAACTTCAACAACTTGCTTATGTCTTCTTTATGATGTCTTGATGTGGGCATTAAAGAGCAAGCAATTCAATTTTTGGAAAAATTTGAAAAATTATGGTAATGGTAGTTTTATAATTATCTATAACTTTGAAGTTTTGGATTTTGGCGAATCAGGAGCCCAATTTGATTGGAAACTGCCTAATGATCAAAAGTCACAAATTTGTGAGCTCTATTACTTTTCGAGCAAATTCTATCATTTATGCCTTTAAAAAGGTAATTTTGCATTTTAGTTGTTTTAGGATTCATTTTTCCTATCTTGTTTGGGATTGTTTTTAGGGCTTTTTCTATGTAAAACTCTTATTTTTGGACTTTGGCTGTCATTATGAATAGTAGAATTTGATTACTTTTTAAAATTTCTAAAATTCCTTGAATTTTGATGCCTATATCCTGCATTTTGAGAATTGCAAGCTATAGACAATTAGTGATTGGTAGTTATGCGCAATTCAGCAGTTATTAATTTTTATTTATCACTCTTCCGCTACATCAGTTTGGTATCAGAGCTATGCTCCTCAGACAAGATGTCTCTTAGAAGACAGCAGCATCAACCACAACAGTAACATGTAAAATAGCTTTATGAGCATGATGATCTACGTCGCTTTGAGTATTAGTTCAAATAGTGAATGGAACATATGGATTAGCAGATTGACACTTTCATGGAATAGCTTATGAAGAGAATGGGAAAGTTATTAGTTAATTAAATTAGGGGGTAGTCGAATCAGAGACGGGTCCCTAACGCTGATGACTTGGTAAATCCTTTTGCTGATGGAAACGATGACGAAGATGACTATGGTGATGGTTATTATGATGTACCGCATAGACATCATTGATAGCATGTCGAGAATGAGGATAGGAGACAATGGGAGGCAAGTATGCGAACTGAAATCCCTAAATTTCATGGTACCTTACAACTAGAAGAATTCTTTAACTGGTTGGCCACGGTAAAAGAGATATTGGAGTTTAAAGGGGTGCTAGAGGGCTAATGAGTACCATTAGTGAAAATAAACTTTTGAGACTAGGCAATGGCTTGGTGGCAATAAATTAAAAAGAAACGAGTCCATTTAGGGAAGTTGAAAATCATGACTTAGGAGAAGATGAAAAAATAGATGTGTGCCACATTCTTGCCTTTTAATTATCAACGCTTAATGTACTAGAGGTTATAAAATTTGAGGCAAGGGAACCATTCAGTTCATGATTATACCACCAAATTTTATCAACTAATTGCTTGCAATAATGTGCATGAGATAGAAGACCAATTGATTGCTCGATATATTGGGGGTTTAAGGGAATAAATTATAGAGATAGTCACTATGTTTGATCCTATGTTTATTTCCGCGGCACACTAACAGGCATTACAAATTGAAAGGTGGCGACCAGGTGGTTTTATATAGGCTAATGGAATTAGAAATATAGGAGGTGGTAGTAGTGTGAGCGGAATGGTCTAAGGCAATGTTGTGACCAAATCAGGGGTAGTGCCAACCATTGTATAAAAAGATGGCTCGAGTAGTGGTATTAAGTGTTTTACATGTCGAGAAGTGGGTCACAAGCAGGCTGAATGCAAGAATAAGGGAAAAAGGGTGATGTTTGTTGAGATAGAAGAGCAATATGAAGATGAAAATGTCACCGACCTAACCAGTGACCCAGTATTTAATCCAGATTCTATTGATGAGGAGGTTGTGATTGGTGATGTAAAGGCTACTTTGGTAGTGTGGAGATCCTGCCTAACATTTAGAGCTACTAATGATGATTGGTTATGAAATAATATTTTTTAGTGTACCTGCACTATCAAGGGTAAAGTATGTAGATTCGTGATCGATGAAGGTAGTTGTGAGAATATAATCATAATAAAGGTGGTCCAAAAATTAAAGATTCCAACTGTAAAGCATCCTAAGCCCTACAAGTTGGTATGGATGAAAAAATTAGGTGAGGTGACAATGTTAAAGCGTGCCTTGGTTTCCTTTTCTATAGGGGCAAAATATGAAGATAACATTTGGTGTGATGTGATAGCCATGGATGCATGTCATTTGTTATTGGGATGACCATGGTAATTTGATCAAGATGTAACTCATAACAGGAAGACTAACACTTATAGTTTCATGTTCAACAGAGCGAGGATCGTGTTAGTACCTAATAAGGATCATGATTAGCCTGAATAGGTGCAGGAAGACAACAAGTGCAATGTTAGTTTATTAACTTTGGCGCAATTTGATAGGGTAGTGCAGAAATCTGAAGTTGTTTATATCCTATTTGGGAAAATAGTGGACAAAGAGGTAGTGGTTCCTAATGTAGTTTTACAACTTTTAGAAGAGTTCATCGATTTATTTCCAGAAGAATTACTTGAAGGGTTACCTCCCATATGAGGTATTAAACATTAGATTTACCTTGAACTAGGTGCAGCTTTGCTAAATCAATTACATTATAGGATGAGTCCTAGCAAGCATGAAGAGTTAAGGAGGCAAGTGGAAGAGTTACTAGCTAGAGGATATATTCGGGAGAGTTTGAGTCCTTGTGCTGTACTAGCCCTTCTGACACTAAAGAAGGATGATTCTTGGTGGATGTGCATGGATATCCATCTATAAGCACCCAATTTTGGGATGCAATTATGCACCCTTGTGATGAAAGCCCATATGATGAAAATCTAATTAAGAATTGATCTCAAATGTTGAGTTTTATGATTTAAAGGACTAAATTGCTACATTTTGTGAATTTAATTACAAAATTTTTTTTGGGGATTTGATTGTAAAAATTAGAAACTTTCGAGGACTTTTTTTATAAAAAAATAAAAAAATGTGGTCGGCCAACATTTAATGCCAACTGACATTACATAATGCTTGTTGGCATTAAGTAATGCTAATCGGCATTATGAGATGAAAATTGAAATTCCAAAGTGCCGATTTTCACTAAAAACTTATTTTTTACGCTGAAAATTAATTTTTGTCATTTCTTAATTTTTTTCATTGGTCTAGGACACCATGTGTCCTTGCAAGTACGAGTCTTTGATTTTTTCAAAACTCTATTTCTTGATTTTGAAAGTTAAAAAATTAAATATCCAATGCCTGCGTAATCACAGGGTTAGAGGTTGCTAAGTTTGGCTTTAAAAGCTAGAGGGGGGAGGCTTCGAAAACCCTAAAGAGAGAGAGAGAATTAGAGCTAGAGAGGTAGAGTCTGTAAAAAAAAAAACCTAGAGAAGCAAAGGGGCTGTGAAAAAAACCAAAAAGAGGCAAAAATAAAAACCTAATTAGCTACTGCGAAGAAAAAGTGTGGATTGAAAAACAGACCTTTAACTGCAGGTTTCAAATCAACAAAAATACGCTCTTTGTTTTTAAATCTCTAGAAAGTTAAGGAAAAAACAACAGAATCAATCTCAAAATGGCAACAATCCCAATCTAAGGGGCATTCAAACAACATTTGCACAATATCATCTACTCTTTTTCTTTTTTTTTTATTTGATTTCTTTTTTTTTTTACTTCTTAATTATTTGTTATTGATTAAATTTTGTTGTTTTTTTTGTTTTGATTAGTGTCCTGTGGTGTTATGGATGTGAGGTTGGTGATGTTAGATTTTAGCAGTATTGAAGAATCATGGGATGCCATGGATCGAGTTTTGTGAAATACTTGTAGAATTTAGGATTTATTATTTTCTGCAGTAATTTGTTCACAACTTTTATTGGGTTATAATTAATTTTCTTTAATTTCATGCATTATAGTTTGTAATAGCCCCAATAGAGGAAAATTAGTGGAATTTTAATTTTCTACACTAAAAATTGATTAGTAATTTAGGCTTAGTTTGGTAAAATTCAATTAAAATCAATGATGATAGTAGATTAATTTCAGGGTTGCATGAAATTGAATTAGGGATTTTTATAAAAATTATGTAAAAATTATTGTTTCGATTTATTTTTGGGATGTTTGTTGAATTGGGCTTGTTTTTATGTTTTTATTCTTTTTGGATCCCAAGCTTACTATAGGATCAACCTTTTAATAAATAGGTTTTTAATTGGATTTTTTGGTTTAATTAATTTTAAAATCAATTTAGGCCCATTTAAATTAAATTAGACTGAGGCCCATTTTTAGTTTAATTAAAATTAATTTAGACTTAGCTCAACTTATTAAAGAATTTCCTTTTTAAAATAAATAGATTTAGGATCACATTACTTAATTTTAAATTAAGTAAAATTAAGCCCACTAATTTAATTCTTAAAATTAATAGATTTAAGCCCACTTTTTTAGAATTAAAACAAGTAGACTTAGACTCATTAATTATCTTAAAATGTAGGACCATCTTTAGTCCGTTTCACTTGTAAATAAAAATGTAAAATTATCTAATTTGTAAAATAAAATTAACATAGTTTAGACTTAGGGACGATGAGTTTCGTATGCATTTTTTACATGCAGTTTTATGGCTAATTTGCTTTAGGGTTGGATGAATGTTTAATTAGGGTTTAATAAAATTGTGAGTAAATAAGAGAATAAGATAGTAATTTATAAAGTAATTCTAAATGAATACAAGACTAAAAGAAGTTAGTATTCCGTTCCTAGAATTTCTTGGTTGTGGTGGTAGCTTTCTTTTAGAGAATTGAGTACCACCAAAATGATTTGTCCCAATTATTACTCTGGGCGGCAACTCCTCATCTCCATGCCATGTCTTTGTGACAATGGTTAGTGTGTTTCTTAGGGCCTTAAGCCCAAACAGTTTTGTGGTTATTAAAATCTTGGAAGCGCGCTAAACCCCTTCATCTATAGTGGTGACTCCACTAGGGATAAGAGATACTAATTTTACTTATGTTCTTTAGAATTATTTTATTCTTGCATTCATTCTACATGCCTTTATTAACTAATGGCATTTGTTTATGATTCCATGATTCAACTAGCTTCATGGAGTTATAAATTGGCTAACCATCACTCTCAGCCTTAACTCAGTTCAAGAGAGATTACCAGGCTCATCTGACTAGAGTCTGTAACCCAAGTCCTAAAGGGAGTAGTCTTCTCTTGAGTTTGTAAAGGATGTTGGGCCCTTCTGACCTTGGCCTATAACTCAAATCTTAAAGGAGGGCATCTTACTAAGGGAACCTTAACTTTTCAACGGACCCTAACTACATATAATAGCTTAGTTACTTCCCCTAGAATTACCTAAATTTCTTGTGTATATTGCCATGAGGTATTTCTATTTGTAAAAGGTCAGGCCTATACTTTTGAAACCCACTTGGGCTAATGAAGATTGGGCTAGACATTTATGCCTAGAAATACTATTTCCATGATTTTATTGCTTTAAAAGAGATTTGACATGTGCATTGGTTCTTGATATCCCCTGTTGATATTAAGGCCAAGACAAAAAATCCTAGAAAAAGAAACTCGCTATTGAATATGTGTGTAGGAGGAATAAGGTTGGAAGGATGTATATTGTATATTTGATTGATACTAGTTATTTGCTACTTGTTGCATAGCATGTGCATTATGCATACATGCATTAGACGCATCATACAAACACCTTATTTTGCAGCCATCATAGATTCACATGGGTCTTCTCGTATTTGGGGATGGAAAGGTAGCAGACTAAAAAGGACATATTTAAGTCTTGAAGCCATAGCTGAAGAGATCCTTCACAGACTAAAGAAGAGTCCTATTAATCCACTTTACTTAGAACCTAAACCAACTACACCTGAACCTATAGAAATGAAACAACAACAAAGAGGGAGCTAGACCTTAGAAGATATCAAAGGAGCTTTGATGGATGACATGAGGGCTATGGTGCAACATGAATTGAGACAAGCTTTATCTGGATTGATGCAACCTGCTGCTGCTGTCGCACCACCACCGATAATTGATTAACCACCTTATGCTGTAGCTATCCCACTTATTGCAGATTCTCCACCTATTGGGGGTCAACTTGTTACTAGATGTAAAGCTTGAGGACTACATGGTATAGAAGGCAAAAAGAGAATCACTTGAATTGGTACAAGACCATGAGTCAAAGCAGATGTAAGCACTGACCCAGAAAATGTCCAAGATGGAAGAGTTTCTTAGAGGACATGGCATGGGATATTCATTTAACTTTGATGATATGCTGCTAACGGAGGGTAATAAGCTACCTGAGAAGTTCAAAATGCCTCAGCTGTAGAAGTTTGATCGAATTGGAGATCCTAGGATTCATCTCAATTAGTACATAATAACTATGAGCACTATTAAGGCCCTATTAGTGGTGATCACTAGGTTATTTGTACTATTTTTAGAGGGAATGACTGTAAATTGGTATTATGGGTTGGAAAAGTTTCTTAGGGCTGACTTGAAAGAATTGTGTGCTACTTTTTTAAAATAATATGATTATAACACTAGATTGGAAATGTCCATCAAGGATTTGGAACTGACTAAGAAAAAATCAAATGAATCCTTTTTTGATTTCTTAACCAGATTTATGAACAAGGTAGGATTAATGAAAGATAAGTTGGCTAAGAAAGATCAAGTTAGGATGATAGTCTATAATGTATCACCCAATTTGGTTGAGAGGTTGTAAATGATGAATCCCAAGACATTTATAGACCTTTATAACGACGGGTTGCAAGTTGAGAAAATTGAGAGTGAAAAAAAGAGCTCTAGAACTATTGGGGCAAGGAACTACCAATTGGGTGCATACAGGAAGGAAACACTAGTTGGGCTATAGAAGTGCATGTTGTACAAAGACGAAAGAGATTCTCCAATTTTAACCAACCTTTGTCAAAAGTCCTAGAGCGCTTAATGCAAAAGGGCTTACTTCAACCTTTACCATATCCAAACCCACCAAACTCAAACATCCTAAGCTATAACCCAAACAAGCATTGCAAATTTCATCAAAACCTCCAACACTACATGGATAACTGCATCCGCCTCAAACATGAAATCCAAAACCTTATAAACTATAGAAAGATCACTGACCCTGAAAGCCCAAGCACCAGAAATAAACCTTTCCCAAACTACTAAAATGTACCACCCCTAGCTACCATGATAATCAACTCAAGAGTTAGTGAGGAAGAAGTGCTAAGCTCCTTTGAGGACCTATACCTTAAAACCAAAGAGAAATCTCCTAATGTCCCTAAAGATGAGGAAGGAGTAGAAGACTTATTGGGTTAGCCTTCAGGCAAGTTCAACTATAAGGCGTTTTATACTAAACCACCTTCTTTTAATATACCCTTTAAGTCGATTATGCCTACTAGATGGGGTGATGAGTTTGATGATAAGAAACTACTAGATAAGAAAGAAAATACACATTTGAGGTATAAAAAGATGAAGTCATGGAGACAGTTGGCAAAAAGATACAAGAATAGTTGTTATGTCAGCCACCCGAAGGATAACTATTCCTAGCGTCTAGAATAGGAAATATATTTTCTTATTGTCTTCTTTCAATAAAATTTTAGTTTTAGTTTTGTTTTAGTGATCAATGATATGAATTCTAATCATGCTTACTTATGTAATGTACATACTAATGGTACTGTGCATTATGATATTGATCTCATCCGTATGTTTAACATAAATTCAATTTAATTAGATTTATTTAGCATTGGCACAAATGTAAATTCAAAGACTATTCATATATCACATGATGTAACTTTTAAAGATGGGAAATTTGAGGAAAAAATAAAAAGAGTGATAAAAAAGAGAAAAAAAAAAGAGTGAAAAAAGAAAAAAGAACAGTGAGGTAAAAATTAGAGAGAAAAAATTTAGGACTAACTAATAATAGAAGTTGTATCATGTGATGTAATAAATGTTCTCATTTTTGCCCTAATGAATGAGTAAAATTGAATTTGAAATTTTTATTCAAATATCGCATATTCGTCTTTATCATACTGTATAAGTATCTGAATGAAAGAAAATATATAATGAAAGCTAAATCAGAGCTATAAGATCATTATTTTAGTTATGTTTTCTTTTTTGCCACCCCTTTGTAATTTTCCTTGTAAGCCTAGCGTCCCTTTATACCTTGAGAATTCAGGTGGCTTAGTAACTTGCATTACAAGTCTTGTCTTATAACTATCATCAATCATTACATCAACATTAAACCCTATATTTAGCTTAAGATTTCTTCGAAGAGCAAGTCCAATTGATTTCATCATTAAGAACTCACTTCAGTCAATTTGCCCACTCCTCTGCATCTTCAATGCATGAGATTGCAACTAATAGGGTTAGCAAGTTAAAGGATCAACAACAGCAGTGAAAGAATTAGGTCTTTTGCACACGAAATGAAAAAATACTGATAGAATAGCGTGAATGAATCCAGAATGAAACTGGGGGAAAAATGTAGCTTTGGGGGCAAATTACAAAATAGTAAGTCTACATTCAAAAAGTGAAGAAGGCACACTAAAGTATAAGAGCCAGTATAAGAGATCTCGGCATAGAAAAAAGCATACAAATACATAAATTATCATATAGTAAAAGCAATAGCAACAAGAAAAGTTCAACAGTGCATCAATCAATCATAAGCTCCAGTGTCTAGCCATAGACCCCATTTGTTAACATGGTCATATATCTGACAAACTATATCAGAGGCTCTGACATTGGAAGTACCAATAGCGAGACATTCAGCAGTCAAACCTATAGGCTATTGATAAGGCACCTCATTCTCACACTCCTAGCCGCAAACTGTTGTAAATAGGAGACCTATTAGGATCGTGCATGGCATACATAACATGCATACACTTGCATACATTTATTGTGAAATACTTGTTTTGCATAATAAAGTCTTTGAGCTTAGGTGAGATTGTGCAAATAATTTGCTACTAACATTCAAAATTAGTGTTGTAAAAATGCAGAAAGGTAGTAAGAATATTCACATATAAAGGAAAAGGGTAACACTATCAAGGTGAACTTGATACTCAATGGAACTTTAGACCTCAAGAGCCCAATAAATCATGAGCATATCCAGTAAGGGAATATCACTGACAATGACACTTGTAAAAGCATCATCCTGGCGACCTCAAGAGGTTGGATAGGATGTTCAAGCTCCTCAGATTCAATATCCATCTCCATAGTCTCATATGGAGCATCATCTAAAATATCTCTCCACAATAGTTAGACCAGTGTGGGGTATGGAATATGGTAATGAGAAGGCCCAACATGTCAGCAATACATTCGTTGACCGTAAAAAGGGAAGAATGCACTCAAAACTTAAAATGAATGCACACTGAAAAATTATTTGATAATGAAATAATATCTCTAACTCTTGAACCTTTTTTTTAGGAGATGTCAAGAAGAGGAATGAAGCCCTCTACCATAGTATTAATGGAATGGCAAAGAGGAAAATTTAACCCTAGGCCATGACTTCAATGGTGGAGTATCATGACCTTTGTGGTTAGAGACAACATCACCACAATTAAAAGGGAAAAACAAAAAAGAATGAAGAAGAAGAAAGGAATCGATACATCAATAAGAATGGGCAAGATAGCAAATGCTAAACCCTTACCAAAATAATCAAGGGACATAACAAAACCTTATTTTCTTAGATTTTGAAATAAAAGTACAATCTCAATAATAAAATCCACAAATTTAAAGTAAATTCATCTACTTTATGAGATCATTTGCGAAAATCCTATCTCATGACCTTTGATCATAATGGCTCTTTTTTATTAGCATCACTGAATTTAGATGATTAGTTAATGGATTTATGTTGAGAGTTTATAAACTCTAATCAATTTAATGCTTGCTTTGCACCTAAACGAGGGGAAAAATGTACAAAAACAAAATCTATGGACATGAAGCATAAATTGCTTGAATTTTAAAGTATCATTTATGTATTTCGAATGATAAATGTGCATATAATCTACTCCAATGCTCAGAAATGAGTACGAGTAAAAAATCCCTTGACAGTATTCACACTGAGTAACACGAGAAAGACGGGGGAATACTAAGAGGAGAATTGAAAAAAGAGCAAGCATAATTTACTCCAATGCTAAAAAATGAGTAAGAGTATCAACATGAAACCTCTGGTGGTTCCATGTTGAGTAATATAAGATAGGCAGGGGAATCCCAAAAGAGGACCATGACAAAAAATGTTATATTTACTCCAATGCCCTATAAAAGTAAGAGTTTTCAAAGAACTTTTTCAACAATATCCACACTGAGTAATATGAGAAAGGTAGGGGAATACTCAAATAAGGAAGGAAAGCATAAAAAATAATTTAAAGGCTATTTTGGTACTCACAATTTGATACGTTTATGCTCAATTTTCATAAGTTTTGTTTAACAAATTCTCCCTAAAATTATATGTGGAAGTAAGCTCTTCACCTGGTAAAAGATATGCTCTCAGCATAAGATGGTTAACAATGCCTCTGACCTTTGCAAATGGCAAATAAATGATAGTTATAAAAATAAAAAATAGTGAGATTCGTTGAGTGAATGCTATCTCATGAAAAAGTGATGAATTTTCTCATGAATTTTCAATATTATAATGTACTTTTGTACATTCATCATGATTGAAAACTAACTTTAATAAGTCTATAAGAATTACAAATCTAGTTAAAAGTGCACATGAGTTGTAGAGTTGGTTAACATAGTGGAATTGAAATTAGTTAGAAAAGAAATTCTAATAAGTGAACACAGCAAAATTCAAAGTTAGTCAGGAAAAATGCTAATCAATCAACATAAAGAATTCAAATCATTCGACTCGAACAAGCAAAGATAAAAATCATGAGTAATTATGGATTACAACTTCAAAGATGAGAAACAAAAGGGTTGCAGCTAATCGTGAGTAGTTATATACTGCAGCATCATTGGTGAGTAACGAAAGGGTTGCAACTAATCGCGAGTGGTTATGGACTGCAACATCATCGGTGAGCAATTAAAGCTAATCACGAGCAGTTATGGATTGTAGTTGTAGCATCATCAGTGAGCAACCAATCACGAGAAGTTATGGACTGTAGCATCATCAGTGAGCAACGAAAGAGTTACAACTAATCATGAACAATTATGGATTACAGCATTATCAGTGAGCAAGGAAAGGGGTGCAACTAATCATTTTACATGCATTATCATTTTTTTCAAGTATTTTAAATCCATTTTGTTATATGCTAAGCAGTAGTTATAACCAAAATTTCATATTATTTTGTTATGCACTACCCAATAGTCATAACATGAATTTTAAATTCAATATATTATATACTACAAAGTAGTTATAACATAAATTTTTAAATCTTTTGATCTACCAGACACTACACAGTAGTTATGGTATTATTACTAGACGTTCCACAGGAGCTATAGCATGTTCTCAAATCATGAAACACTAAACATCCCACAGGGAATATAGCGAAACTCATTTGCATATGTCTCACTAGACTTCCCAAAAGGAATATAGTGCAGTTTGCTAGTCACTACACAGTAGTTATGGTATTATTGCTAGACATTCCACAAGAGCTATAGCATGTTTTTAAATCACAAGTTGCTAGACATCCCACAGGGAATATAATGGAATTTTAAAATCATCAAATTGCTAGATGTTCCATGAGAACTGTAGCACTTTTTTTAAATTAAAGCTTGCTAGACATCTTATAAGGAATATAACAAGAATCATTGCATTTATTTCGTTAAACATCCCATAGGGAATATAATGAAAACCACTGTCACTAGATTTCCCAAAAGGAATATAGTGCAGTTTACCAGAAACCACATAGTAGTTATGGTATTATTACTAGACATTCTACAAGAACTATAATATGTTTTCAAATCATGGGTCGCTAGACATCCCATAGGGAATATAATGAAATGCATAAGTTTTATTAGACGTTCTATAGGAAATATAGTGAAACATATTAAACAAAGCATCTTGCTTAAAATTACTTAGCAATATACGCATCAACATGTCAATTAGGATACAATGAAGTACCCTAATTCTTTTTTTTTTTAAATTGTGTGCTGCTATTGCTTTATCGCAATTTGTCAAGCAAACAATGACAAAGGGAGGCGACTGTAAGCACCCAATTTCAGGATACAATTATGTACGCATGCACCGAAAGCCCCTATGATGAAAATCTAATTGATAATTGATCTATAATGTTGATTTTTGCAATTTAAAGGACTAAATTGCTACGTTTTGTGGATTTAATTGCAAAATCTTTTTTGGGGATTTGATTGCAAAAATTAGAAACTTTGGAGGACCTTTTTTGTAATTTAATTAAAAAATAAAATAAAATAAAATAATAAAAATATGGTCGGCTAGCATTTAATGCCGATCGACATTATGTAATGCTGATTGACATTACATAACGCCAATTAGCATTACATAATGCTGATCGACATTACATAATGCCTATAAAAATCGGTATTCCATAGTGTCGATTTTTGTTAAAAATTGATTTTTTCATCATTTCTTAATTTTTTCATTAATTCAAGACACCACGTGTCCCTGTGAGTGCGAGCTTTGATTTTTTTTCAAAACTCTATCTTCTGATTTTGAAAGTTCAAAAATTAAAAATCTAGCACCTACGTGATTGCAGGGTTAGAGGTTGCTAGGTCTAGTTTTAAAAGCCAGAAGGGGAAGGCTATAGAAGCCTTAGAGAGAGAGAACTAGAGCTAGAGAGGCAGAGCCTGTAAAAAAAATCTAGAGAAGCAAAGGGGCTATGAAAAAAATAGAGAGAGGTAAAAAAAAAAATCTAATTAGCCACTGCAAAGAAAAAGTGTGGATTGAAAAATAAAAACCTTATACTATAGGTTTTAAATCAATAAACATATGTTCTTTGTTTTTTAAAGTCCAGAAAGTCAAGGAAAAAATAACAGAGTTAATCTCAAAATGGTGACAATCCCAATCTGAGGGGCATTCAAACAACATTTGCACAACATCTTCTACTCTTTTTCTTTTTTCTTTTTATTTTGATTTGATTTCTTTGTTTTATTTCTTGATTGATTCATTAATGATTAATTTTTGTTGTTTTTTTAATTTTTATTACTCTAAAAGTGAGGTTGGTGATATGAGATTTTAGTAGTATTAAAGAATCCATGGGATGTTATGGACTAAGTTTTGTGAAATCCCTATAGAATTTAGGATTTATTATTTTCTGTAGTATTTTGTTAATGGCTTTTATTGGGTTGTAATTAATTTGCCTTAATTTCCTGCACTATAGTTTGTAATAGCCCCAATAGAGGGAAATTAGTAGAATTTTAATTCTTTGCACTAAAAATTGATTAGTAATCTAGCCTCAGTTTGGTAAAATTCAATTAAAATCAATGATGACAGTAGATTAATTATAGGGTTGCATGAAATTAAATTAGGGATTCTTAGAAAATCATGTAAAAATTATTGTTTTGATTTATTTTTGGGATGTTTATTGAATTGGGCTTGTTTTTATGTTTTTTATTCTCTTTGGTCCCTAAGCCCATGGTAGGGTCAACCCATTTAATAAATAGGTTTTTAATTGGATTTTGAGGTTTAATTAATTTTAAAATCAATTTAGGCCTATTTAGATTAAATTAGACTTAGGCCCTGTAGACGGTGAGGTTCAGCGCGCATTCAAGATTTTAGCAACCGCAACATTGTTTGAGCTCAGGGCTCTAGAGAACACAGTAACTACTGTCACAAAGACATGGTGTGGAGATGAGGAGTCGCCACCCAGGGTAATAACTGGGACAATTCGAAAAGGTGGTACTGGATTCCCTAAAAGAAAGCTAGCACCACAACCAGGAGATTCTGGATACGGAATACCAACTTATTTCAGTCTTATGTTCATTTAGAATTACTTTATGAATTATTATCTTATTCTCTATTTACATGCATTTTCATATAAACTCAAAACAATAAACTCCAAGGCAAACTAGTCATGAAATATACAAATAAATAATGCATTCAATAAATCATATAATCCATAAGTTAGTCTAATCTACATAGATTTTAAATAAATAAGCTAAAGTCTACATATTTTAAATTATAAGTGAACCTAAAGACCTAATTCCTTTTTATCTTAATTAAATGAACCTACCTCTATGTATTTTAATAAAAATGGGCCTAATTTTACATGTTATGAAGGTATTTAAATTAGTGGGCCTAATTCTAATTAACTAAATGGGCATAAGGATATTTCTAATCTAAAATCTAATTATTTATGGACCAAAAAATATATTTTAATTAATTAAACCTAATTAATTATTAAGTGAGATGGGCTAAAAGAATTATCTAAACTTAAATAAATAAATCAAGACCTAAAGTGGGCTTAAGGCCCAAAACACACAAAAATAATAAATAAGCCCAAAAACAAATAAAAATATAAGAAAACAATTAAATAAGATCAAACAAGTAATTAAATTTAATCCTTACTAAAACCCTAATTTTTATTAACATGCAACATAAATTAATCTACTTCCTCCATTGATTTTAAATAATTAATTAATTGAAACCTAACTTTACTAACCAAGTTAATCAAAATAAACATACAACCACACACATAATTTTATTACTCCCACTATTGGGGCTATTACATTAATTCATAAAAACAATTAATAAAGTAAAAAATAAAAAGCAATAAATAAAATAAAGATAATAAAAATAAATAAAACCCTAGAAACTAAGTCTCTACGAGGCTTTATCTATAGTTTTCCACGAACTTCTCATGAATTCATCCCTGTCACATGATCACCATGCGTTTTCCTCCATAATCACCACAAAAAAAGATAAAATAATGATTAATGAATAAATTATGATAATAACTTGAAAGAATAATAATATAAAATAGTCAAATAAATAAATAAGTAAATAAAGAATAGAAGAAGATGATATGCTTATGGGTGATTTAGGGTACTCCTCAGATTTGTGATTCACCGTTCTTGATAAATCTTCGAATCTTTTCTTCAAAAATTCTTCACGAGTCTTGACTTAATTGTTGAATCAAAAGGAATTTTTTGGTAAAAAAATAAACTCAAGAAGAATAAAAATCATATTTTTTCTTCTTCTCTCGTCACTTCTCCTTCTTTCTCTTTTCTTTTCTTTTCTACGCCCTTTTTGCTTTTTCTCTTTTTTTCTTTTTTTTTACCTCCTCTTATGCTTCTCTTTTTTGTCCTCCTACTGTTTCCCTTCCTTTCTTTTTATTGTAGAACCAGGAAGTCTAACTCTAATCCTAATGTGATTTTAATTCCTAAAGTGTATTTAGGAATTTTAAACCGAGTAGGATTGAGCTAATTAGGAAGTTTAAACCAATTAAAACACTGAATTAGAAATAATTAGAAATAGAAAAAAAATGGAAGAATTCAATTCCGATAGGGATTGTGTAATTCCGATCGGAATTATACAACCCCGATCGAAATTGTTGTAATTCCGATCGGAATTACATAATGCTGATCAAAATTATGAAATTCCAATCGGAATTACATAATTTCGGTCAGAATTATGGAATTCCGATACATTTTATTTATTTATTTATTTATTTTTAACATTTAATTACAAAAAGACCCCCGAAAAAATTTAAATTTTGCAATTAGATCCTAAAGAGAACTTTGCGATTTAGTCCCTGAAAACATTAAATCCTTCCTTTAAAAGCTGCATTCAAGCCCTTAGAATTTTTAAAGATTAATTATCAAAGACATTTTTATCACTGGAGTCCTTTGCTGCATCCATAACATATCAACCCGAAATTGGGTGTCTACAGGCCCATTTTTAATTTAATTAAAATCAATTTAGACTTAACTCAACCCATTAAAGCATTTTCTTTTAAAAATAAATAGATTTCAGATCACATCATTTAAATCAAAATTAAGTATAATGAAGGCCATTAATTTATTTCTATTTTATTTCTTAAAATGAATAGATTTAATCCCACTTTTTAGAATTAAAACAAGTAGACTTAGACTCATTAATTATTTTAAAATGTAGGACCATCTTTAGTCAATTTCACTTGTAAATAAAAATGTAGAATTAGCTAAATTTTAAAATAAAATTAACATAGTTTAAACCTAAGGATGATGTGCTTTGTATGCATTTTTTACACACAGTTTTATAACTAGTTTGCTTTAGGGTTGGATGGATGTTTAATTAGGGCTTAATAAAATTATGTGTAAATAAAAGAATAAGATAGTAATTCATAAAGTAATTCTAAATGAACACAAGACTAAACGAAGTTAGTATTCCGTTCCTAGAATCTCCTGGTTATGGTGCTAGCTGTCTTTTAGAGAATCAAGTATCACCAAAACGATTTGTCCTAGTTATTACCCTAGGTGGTGACTCCTCATCTCTGCACTATGTCTTTGTAACAATGGTTAGTGTGTTCCCTAAGGCCCTAAGCCTAAACAGTGTCATGGTTGCTAAAATCTTGGACGCGCTCTAAACCCTACCGTCTATACCGGCCATTAGCAAAATAACTGTAAGGTATTATTTTCCTATTCCTAGATTAGATGTCTTACTTGATCAACTTAGTGGAGCCATGATTTTTACTATATTAGATTTGAAAAGTAGTTATCATCAAATTCGGATTCAAGTTGGAGATGAATGGAAAACAACCTTTAAGACAAAGAAGGGATTGTATGAATGGCTAGTCATGCCGTTTGGATTATCGAACGCACTAAGCACTTTCATGTGTGTTATAAATCAGATTTTAAGGTCTTTTATTAGTAAGTGCATTGTTGTGTACTTTGACAATATTTTGATTTATAGTGCTAATATGGATGAGCACCTTAGTCAATTATGAGATGTTCTCACTGTGCTACGCCTGGAGAAGTTCTATATTACCATTAAGAAGTGTGCATTTTTTACTGCTAGTGTATTATTTCTTAGCTATGTTGTGTCGGGTAAGGGACTATAGGTAGATGAATTAAGGGTAGAGGTCAAAACCTACCACCATTATTAAGGTTAGGAGTTTCCATAGGTTGGCTTCATTTGATAGGCATTTTATTCCATATTTTAGCAGCATTATGGCACCTATTATTGATTGTATAAGACAAGGAAGTTCATATGGACAGATGAGGTAGAAAAGGCATTTGAGCTGATTAAATTATGCTTTACTACAACTCTTATTTTAATGTTCCCAAATTTTCATCAACCTTTTGAGTTGCATTCAGATGCTTCTAAGGTGGGAATTAGGGCTGTTCTGATTCAAAATAGTAAACCAATATCTTATTTCAGTGAGAAGTTATAAGGGCCCAGATTGCATTATAGCACTTATAATGTTGAATTCTATGTTGTAGTATAAGCTATTAATCATTGACACCATTATTTTTTTCAGAGGGAGATATAGATCATGAAGCATTAAAGCATTTACATTGGTAAGATAAAATTTCTACTAGACATGAGAATTGGGTTGCTTATCTTTAGAGATTTACTATTGTGGTGAAGCATAAGTCAGGTGTTACTAACATAGTGGTTGATATGTTGAGTAGACGAAAGAGTATATTGACTCAAATGACCATTGAGGTACCTGGTTTTGATTCCTTTGTAAAATTATTTGAGAATGACCTATATTTTTCTACTATTATGGCTAAGGTTAAAGTAGGGGAGAGAACATATTTCCTATTGTATGAGGGATTTCTATTTAAGGGTAATTAGCTATGTGTCCCAGATTGCAGTTTATGTTTGAAAATTATTAAAGAATTATATGTGTGGGGCATGTGGGACAACAAAGAATAGTGAAATTAGTGCAGGCTCATTATTTTTGGCCTACCATTCACAGAGAAGTGGAAAAACTAGTGCAGAGATGACAGATTTGCCAGGTTTTTAAGGGAACAACATCTAACACGGGTTTGTATATGCTATTAACAATTCCTTTGCATCCTTGGGTGGAGCGCAACATGGATTTTGTGCTAGGATTACCATGCACACATTGAGGTAATGATTCTATATTCGTTGTAGTTGATTGATTTTCAAAAATGGTGCATTTTATTCTATGTAAGAAAACCATAGATGTTGTTCATGTTGGTTAGTTGTTCTTTAAATAGACTTATAGACTGTATGGGTTGCCTATATCTATTATGTCTAATCGAGATACCATGTTTTTTAGTTTTTGGTACAACTTGTGGAAAATGGTGAGCATGCAGCTTAATTTCAGTAGTGCCTATCATCCACAAACAAATGGGCAAACTGAGGTGGTGAATTTGCTAAGGTGCTTAGTGGGTAAATATGTGAAGAGCTAGGATCAGAAGTTGTGTCAAGCAAAGTTCACTCATAATCATGCAGTTAATCAGAGCATTGGATTTAGCCCTTTTTTAGTAGTGTATTCTATTATGCCAAGAGGACAACTAGATTTGATTCCTCTCCCAAAAAAAATGAGGTTTCATAGCAATGTAGAGGATTTTATTAGTGGATTACAGGAAGTTCATAAGATTATCCATGATAATTTAGTCCAAGTTACCTCTAAATATAAATAGGCTATTGATAAGAAGAGGCGACATGTCGAGTTTGATGTGGGGGATTATGTGTGGGCTATCCTTACTAAGGAGAGATTCCCTGCAGGTGAATATAGCAAGCTATTTACTAGGAAGATTAGACCAATAGAAGTCATTGAGAAGATTAATCCCAATGCCTACCATTTGAAGTTGCCTAGCCATATTTGCACTATGGATGTTTTTAATGTTAAGCATATGATTTCGTATGCAGGTGATTCTTCAAACGAGTCAGATTCATTGGTGAATTATGTCCACCCCTGGGGAGAATGATGCAGGCGTCGAAGAGCAAGCAATTCAATTTCTAAACGAATATGAAAAATTATTATAATGGTAGTTTTGTAATTATTTATAACTTTGGAGTTTCAGATTTTGGTGAATCAGGAGCCTAATTTGATTGGAAACGCCCAATGATAAAAAGTCACAAGCTCATGAGCTCTATTGCTTTTTGGGAAAATTCTATGGTTTAGGCCTTTAAAAAGGAAATTTATGTTTTAGTTATTTTTGGATTCATTTTTCTTATTTTGTTTGGGATTGTTTTTATGATTTTTTTCTATTTAAAGTTATTGTTTTTGGACTTTGGCCATCATTATGAATAATAGAATTCAATTCCTTTTCAAATTTTCCAAAATTCTTTGAATTTTGATGCCTATATTTGAGAATTGTAGGCTATTGACGATTAATGATTGGTAGTCGTGCACGATTAAACAATTATTAATTTTTGTTTATCACTCTTTTTCTATGTCATGTCTCTAAATCATGCTTCTAGTAATAGTAATGTCCATGCAAATGCTGCAAGTCTATTTCCTTTTTTTAATGTTTCAATAAATTCTGCATCTACAAAACCTTGGATTTTGGATAGTGGAGCTATTGATCACATTATTTCTAGCCCTTTATCCCTTACATAAATAAACTATCCCCCCATGCCTACTGTTAATCTACCAACTGGGTCATTTGCTCCTGTCACTTCAATAGGAACTATGCCCTTTAATTTAGACATTACTTTAAATAATGTTTTATGCATTCTATCTTTTAACTTAAATTTAATGTTTGCAAGTAAGATTACCAATGCTCTAAATTGTTATGCCATTTTGTTTCCCTCTTTTTGTGTCTTGCAGGACTTGAATACGGGGAAGATGATTGGTTCGGGTAAATTATACAATGGTCTCCCCCCATGCCTATTGTTAATCTACCAACTGGGTCATTTGCTCCCATCACTTCAATGGGAACTATGCCTTTTAATTTAGATATTACTCTAAATAATGTTCTATGCATTGTATCTTTTAACTTAAATTTAATGTCTGCAAGTAAGATTACCAATGCTCTGAATTGTTATGCCATTTTGTTTCCCTCTTTTTGTGTCTTACAGGACTTGAATATAGGGAAGATGATTGGTTCGGGTAAACAATACAATGGTTTTTATTATATGTCACCGTTAAAGAAAACACCTACATCTCATCAAGTCTCTCATTCTTCAAATCTTTGGCACATGCGTCTTAGTCATCCATCACCATCCTATCTCAAACTGGTTTCTTCATTATTGCCTTTAAATAATTTCTCTTATAATAATAATTGTACTGTTTGTCCCATGGCCAAGCAAACTCAACTTCCATTTTCTTTAAGTTCTATATCAACTCATGTTGCTTTTGATTCATTTAGGGGCCACATAAAGTTCCCACACATTATGGAGCTCATTTCTTTCTTACAATTGTGGATGATTTTACAAGGTGCACATGGATATTTCTTATGCAACATAAGTCTAAAACATAAAACTTGTTAAGATCCTTCATTCATTTTGTTTATACTGAGTTCATATCCATATTAAAACCATTAAAGTAGACAATGGTTTAGAATTTCTATCCATGAAAACTTTTTTTTAGTCTTATGGCATTAAATATCAATGCACTTGTAGTTACACTCCACAACAAAATGAAGTTATCATATTCTGACTGTTGCTTGTGCATTGCTTTTTCAATCTCACTTACCGTTAGATTTTTGGGGTGAGTGTGTCTTAACTACTGTTGATCTTATCAATCAATTCCCATCACCATTATTATCTATAAAATCCCCTTTTGAGTTATTATATAGACATGCACCATCATTTGATCACTTAAGAGTATTTGGTTGTCTATGTTATGCAACTATTATTCATCCAAAAACTAAATTCTTGTGCTAAACACTCTCTTTGTTGGGTATCTATAAGCACCCAATTTTAGGATAATGAGTTATGAATGTGACAAAGAATCCAATGATAAAAATGTTAAATAGGTCTTCAATGGTTGAGTTTTGAAACTTCAGAGCTCTGATTGTATTTTTTAAAGAAAGAATTTAATGTTTTCAAGGACTAAATTGCAATGCTTTTTAAGGACATAATTGAAAATTTTAAATTCTTTTAGGGGTCTTTTTATAATTAAAAGTTCAAAAAAATCAAAATTCTATATTTCGGATCATAATTACACAATTCTGATTGGAATTGTGTAATTCCGATCGGAATTACACAATTCCGATTGGTAATTCCAATCAAAATTAGACCCGTTCTGTTTGATTTTTGGATTTTTCCAAAAATAAAAATGCTTTTTTTAATATCCAAATTGGTCGAAGGATTTTTCTTAAAATTGTTTTGGTATTTATCTAGTTTTTTTTAAGAAAATAAAGTCCTTTTAGGAATGAAACTCTACAGACACATGAACTAGGTTTTTGTGTTGTTTTACTATAAAAGGACGTGTTTGGCTCCTAAGGAGAGAGAGGGGAGGAGGATTTTTCTTTTCGTAGAGGATTTTTGGTATCAGCATTTTATGCATAGCTTTTCTTTTGTTAATTGTTTTTTTTTAAAAAAAAGAGGATTATCTAAACAAAATTTTATTTGTTTTTTTTATTAATTAGAGGCTTTTGGAGGAGTAGAAGAATAATATTTGAAAATCTATCAAGAATGGTGATTTTACAAAATCTGAGGAGCACTCCATTAAAAACATCCATAAACATCATTTTCTCCATATTCTTCTTTTATTTTATTTTTCTTTTTAATTTTGTTGAGTTTCAATTTTATTCAAATTTCTTTATAATTTATTCACTAATCATAATTTTTTTTATGGTGATTATGGAGGAACATGATGATCATGTTTGGAGGACTAAATTCATGAGAAGTCCATGGAATGTCATGGATAAGACCTTGTAAAGATATAGTTTCTAGGGTTTTATTATTTATTATTTTATTGCTTTATTTTATTTATATTTTTAGGTTTGTATTAATTATTTTTCTTCTTATTCTCAATATATTATTGTAATAACCCCAATAGTGGGAATAGTAAAATTATATGTATGGTTGTAAGTTTATTTTGATGAATTGGTCAGTAAAATTAGGGTTTCAATTGGGTAGCTTATTAAAATCAATAGATAAAGTAGATTAATTTATGTTGCATATTAATGAAAATTAGGGTTTTTTTAGAAGGAATAAATTAATTGATTGTTTGATCTCTTATTTGATTGTTTTGATGTTTTTTTTTTGCTTATTTATTTTATTTTTACGTGTTTTGGGCCTTAAACTCATGTTAGGATTTAACTCATTCATTTAAGTTTATAATTCTTTTTTAGCTCACCCTATAATTAGCCTATTTCATTTAAATTAATTAGCTCAAGGTTTTAATTAAAATATATGTTTAGGTCCATAATTAATTAGCTTTTTAGGATAGAGAAAAGTTAGGCCCATTTATTAAATTAGATATAGGCCCACCTATTTAATTTAATTTATTAGACTTAACCCATTTAATTTAAGTCTTTTTTATAATTTGTAGATTTAAGATCACCTTAGAATTAAAATATGTAGAATCATACCCATTAATTTAAATACTCCATAATTTGTAGCTTTAGGCCCATTTTTAGAATAAAAATAAATGGACTTGGGTTCATATAATGAAAATTAAAAGGAATTAGGCTCTTTGGGCTCACTTATTAAAAACATATAGATTTAACTCATTTAATTAAAATCAATGTATTGAATGCATTATTTGCTTATACTTTTCATGACTAGTTTGCTTGGAGTTAATTGCTAGAATAAGGGTTTATATGAAATTGTATGTGAATAGAGGATAATATAGTAATTCATAAAATAATTCTAAAAGAACATGAGACTAAAAGAAGTTGGTATTTCATATCCAGAATCTCTTGGTTGTGATGCTAGCTTTTTTTAAGGGAATCGAGCACCACCTTTTCGATTTGTCCCAATTATTACGCTGGCTGGCGTCTCCTCATCTCAACACCATGTCTTTGTAACAGTGGTTAGTATGTTCTCTAGAGTTCTGAGCTCAAACAGTGTCACAATTGCTAAAATCTTAGACATGTGCTAGTCAAAAGGGCTACAAGCTTTATGACATGGATACTAAAAAAGTCTTTATTAGTCGAGATGTTTAATTTTATAAAACCACTTTTCATTTTTCTACCACTCCAACTCTACCACACCCAACTTATATGACACCTGATGATTCCTTTACTATTACATAAAGCTGGACTCACCATGAACCATCCACCTCAAACAATCCATCTCATACCATTCAACAAACTGAGTCTTTGAACACCAATGATCCTATTAGCATAATAAAAGTTCCCACTCCACCTGATTAAACAAACAAAACTCCTTACATAGAACCTAATACAACCCATTCAAATACTTCAGATCATATCACAGTTCCATCATGACAATCTACTCATATTAAGCAGCAGCCAATATGGCATAAAGATTATGTAATGTCTCCTCAAGCTAATCATTCTACCTCGGACTCAAGTTCTCCAAAAGGTACACAATATCCTATATCTCATTTTCTTTCCTTTTCTCGCATCTCTCCTGGCCATTGCACTTTTTTAGTTAACATTATAGGTCATACTGAGCCCAAATCATATGCTGAAGCTATCCTTAATCCAAATTGGCAACAAGCAATGAATGCAAAATTAGAAGCACTATAGAAAAAATAACACATGGAGTTTTATTCCTCTGCCCAGTGGCCACAAACCCATTGGTTGTAAATGGGTATACAAAATTAAGTACAAGTCCGATGGAACCATTGAACGGTACTGTAAGTGGTGAGGTTTGGTATGCGCCAAAGTGTTGGCGACCACGGCACTGTATGGACTCAAAGCCCACTACGAAATACATGTTAGGTCTTTGAAGCCTAAATGGAGATGGAGTCACCACCTGGATAAAAGCTAGGATACATTGTACAATAATTGGATTCCATATAAGTTCCTAGAAGCCATCATTAGAGAATGGACTCAAAAACTGGGTATGGGCTTTTGAATGTCCACCCGACTTTATTATCAAGCTCCATTTATGTTTTGTATTTTATTACCTTTAATTATCCGGTTATTCCTTTATTTACATGTGATTTGGAATTATCTTGATCAATTGTTCAATTTTGCACTTAAGTCCGAGTTTGCACATTAACTCAATTTCATGCATTAAGGTCCCAAAACTTATTAAAAAAAATAAATCAAAGAAATACATTAGAATTCAAAAGGGGGAAGGATTAAGAATTATAATATTTTTACACAAATAAAAGCATAATAAACTAGAAATATACTAGAAATATACCAAAGATAAACCAAAACTAAACTAGCCCTTAGACCCATGAAAACCTCTCAAGAACTAGTTAAGGGATAAATCCTTAATGATTCAAGGGGATCAATCTTAATGATCCTGCAATCACCAAAATATTAGTCCCAAAGTATGTAAAACCTCTCAAAAGAAAGCATTTAAACCAATTTATAAAATGAGTTTATTCAAATAGAGGTTAAGAACTAAGTAAATTAACTTGGAAGACATCGTAGAGGCAGTTATATGCAAAAGAATAAGGTATAAGAACCTAAAAATGCTTGAAAATTAAAATCATGCATACATATTATAAAAAATCTTGAGACAAAGGTGTGGGTTGCCCTGCCTGTGTGGCAATCGCCTTTGTGAAAAGGTAATCACCTTATGGTAAAGAGGCGACGCCTGAAGAGGCAATCGCCTCATGGCAAAGAGTCGATGCCTCTTTAAAGGTGGTGCCTAATCAACAGGTAACCTAACTCTCAAAAAAGAGGCTAAACTTTTATTCTAAGCAAGTGATATGAAAATAAACAATCAGAAACTTGCTATTCTACTACTACATTCAACACCCTAGCAGATTATATTGATAACATGGCATGACAAGTAGTATAAACTTAAAATATACACTAAATAAACAAAAAAACTAAGTTATACACAAGTCTAACATTAAAATACCAAGGAAATAGATAGGGTTTACTTAAGTATGAGCTTTTGACAAAGTGGTTGGCCCTTAAAGGTTGCTTTGGATGTTGAATTTTACTTAGAAGTGAGCTATACTTGAGGACAAGCTTCTTTCACCTTTTTCTTTTTAAGGAAATGGACTCTTAAGCTTGAGTTTCTCTTTTTCCTCTCAAGAATGTCTCCCGCCTCTTGGTTTTAGAGCCTTCTCTACTTTTGTTCTTTTTTTGGTTTTTTTCCATATCTTCTTACTTATTTTCTCTCTCTTCTTTTCCCTTTTTATCTCACCTTTCACTTATGCCCCTAGGTTCCTAGACCATCATGAGCTTTCATAGCCTTTTCCTTCCCCTCAAAAATCTTTTCCTCACATTAAAATTAGTTCTGAAGGGTGTGGGGCCTACACCACTTGACCATTATTGTTGTAGCTACATTAAATGCAGCTGCAAGTGGCTTGCCAAAGAGGAGGCACCATTGCGATAAGGCAATCACCTTAGTGGCTATTGCTATAGAGATGATTGCCTCTTTGCACAGAGGCAACGCCTCTTTGGCCCTGCTCCGCTTTGGGCTAAGTAGGCCAAGGCAAACTTAGGCCTCTTTAGTCAATTTTGGGCTTGGTTTGGATGATTTGCGTTAGATTTTGGGTCCTCGAGCTCTCAAGTCCATTTCTAATAAAAAAATTCAGGCTTTTTACTTGTATCCAAGCCTCATATTCTTATCATTAGGCTCTATTGTGGGCCGATCAAACTAAGCACCCGCGGTCCACCTTGATTTATGGGCTCATAAGATTGGGTGTCTACAGATACAAAGCTCACTTTGTTGCTAAATGATTCAATTAAGTTGAGGCTGTTAATTATCAAAAACATTTTCCCTATAGCTAAGCTCACTACACTCCGTTGCCTTCTCACTATTGCTGCTACTCGACAATGGGTTACTCGCCAATTAGATGTCCAAAATGCTTTTCTATATGGTGATTTACATAAAGTTGTATACATGGCAGCACCATCTGGAGAACACTTTATGTCAACTTAATAAGTCCATTTATAAAATCAAACAAGCATAAAGAAACTAGTTCTCTAATTTTTTAAATGTTATTCAGAAAGCTGGTTATCAACAATCAAAAGCTTATTATTCCCTCTTTACAAAAGCTCAAGGTACATTTTACACTACATTTCTCATTTATATTGATGATATCCTTTTGATAGGAAATGATTTACAAGAAATACAAAACCTTAAAAGGTTTCTTCTTAATCATTTTTGCATTAAAGATCTTAGGGACTTGAAATACTTTTTGGGTATTGAATTTTTACGATCTAAAAAAGGAATATTCATGTCACAAAGGAAATATGCATTGGACATTTTGTAAGATTTAAGTCTTATAGGTGCTAGTCCAGATAAGTTCCCAATAGAGCAGACTTTGAAACTCACTCCTACTGATATAGAATTACTCAATGATCCAACTAAATATAGAAGATTGATATGTCTTACTATTACAAGGCTAGATATAGTTTATTCTGTTCAAACATTGAGTCAATTTATGCATGAACATCAAAAACCACATTGGGATGCTACTATTTGGATACTCAAATACATCAAAGGTACTCCTAGATAAGGTTTATTACTTCCCTCTAATAACAACCTTGCTTTAAAGGCTTTTTATGATTCAGATTGGGGAGGATGTCATGCTATATGAAGCTCAGTTACAGGACATTGTGTCTTTCTTGGGAGTTCCCTCATTTCATGGAAATTTAAAAAGTAAACAAATGTCTCTAGATCATTAACAGAAGCTAAATATCGAGTTATGGCCAACACTTGTCTAGAATTGATTTGATTATGACATATTTTACAAGATTTAAGAGTTTCCCAAACATCTCCTACACCATTATTTTGTGACAACCAAGCAGTATTGCATATTGCAACAAATCCTGTTTTTCATAAATGGACTAAGCATATCGAAATATATTGTCATATAGTCTGAGAAAAACTATAGGCTGGAATGATTAATCCTTCATATATTCCTACGCGCTTCCAAATAGTAGATGTTTTTACAAAAGCCTTAGGAAAAGAGCAGTTTGTAACACTACGTGACAAGTTGGAACTTCATGATATTCACTCTCCAACTTGAGGAGGAGTATTAAGAGATATTGTTGTAATATAGTTGTTGTATTTCCTTATTAGCATATGTTGTAATTCCTCTAACAGAGGATAATCACGATTTCATAGGCTAGGAATTAGCACTAATTTGTTTCCTATATAGTCTTGTACAGGTGTAGACGGCGGGATTTAGCACGCGTCTAAGATTTTAGCAACCGTGACACTGTTTGAGCTCAGGGCTCTAGAGAACACACTAACCACTATCACAAAGATATAGTGTGGAGATGAGGAGTCGCCACCCAGGGTAATAATTAGGACAAATCGAAAAGGTGGTATTCGATTCCCTAAAAGAAAGCTAGCATCACAATCAGGAGATTCTGGATACGGAATACCAACTTCTTTCAGTTTTGTGTTCATTTAGAATTACTTTATGAATTACTATCTTATTCTCTATTTACATGCAATTTCATATAAACCCAAAACAATAAACTACAAGGCAAACTAGTCATGAAATATACAAGTAAATAATGCATTTAATAAATCACATAATCCCTAAGTTAGTCTAATCTACATGGATTTTAAATAAATAAGCTAAATCTACATGTTTTAAATTATAAGTGAACCTAAAGGCCTAATTCCTTTTGATTTTAATTAAATGAACCTAAGTCTACTAATTTTAATTCTAAATATGAGCCTAAATCTACAAATTATGGAATATTTAAATTAATGGGCCTAAGTCTACATGTTTTAATTAAATAGTGATCTTAAATCTACAAATTATGAAAAAGAGCTTAAATTAAATGGGTTAAGTCTAAGTTAATTAAATTAAATTAAGTGAGCCTATGTCTAATTAACTAAATGGGCCTAAGGATATTTCTAACCTAAAATCTAATTAATTATGGACCTAAAAATATATTTTAATTAATTAAACCTAATTAATTATTAAGTGAGATGATCTAAAAGAATTACCTAAAATAAATAAATTAAGACCTAAAATGGGCTTAAGGCCCAAAACACATAAAAATAATAAATAAACCCAAAAACAAGTAAAAACATAAAAGAAATAATTAAATAAGATTAAACAAATAATTAAATTATTCCTTACTAAAACCCTAATTTTTATTAACATGCAACCTAAATGAATCTACTTCCTCCATTGATTTTAAATAATTACCTAATTGAAACCTAATTTTACTAACCAATTTAATCAAAATAAACGTGCAACCACATATATAATTTTAGTATTCCTACTATTGAGGCTATTACATTAATTCATAAAACAATTAATAAAATAAAAATAAAACAATAAATAAAAAAAAATAAAGATGATAAAAATAAAATAAAACCCTAGAAACTAAGTCTTTACGAGGCTTTATCCATAGTCTTCCACGGACTTCTCATGAGATTCATCCCTCCCACATGATCATCATGCATTTTCCTCTATAATCACCACAAAAATAAGATAAATAATTATTAATAAATAAATTATGATAATAACTTGAAAGAATAATAATAAAAATAATAATGTAAAATAATCAAATAAATAAATAAAGAATAAAAGAAGATGATATGCTTATGGATGATTTAGGGTGCTCCTCAGATTGTGAGTTCACCATTCTTGATAAGCCTTTGAATCTTCTTTTTCAAAAATTCTCTATGAATCTTGAATTAATCGTTGTATCAAAAGGAATTTTTTGATAAAAAAAATAAACTCAAGAAGAATAAAATCACGTTTTCCCACTTTTCTTCCTTCTTCTCCTTCTTTCTCTTTTCTTTTTTTTTACCCCCTTTTTCTTCTCTTCCCCCCCTTTATATAGTGAACTAGGAAGTCTAACCTTAATTCTAACGTGATTCTAATTCGTAAATTATATTTAGAAATTTTAAATTAGTTAGGATTGAGTTAATTATGAAGTTTAAATCAATTAAAACACTGAATTGAAAATAATTAAAACTAGGAAAAAGACGGAAGAATCCAATTCCGATTGGAATTGTGTAAATTCCGATCAGAATTATGGAATTTCAACAGGTTTTTTTTAACATTTAATTACGAAAAAACTCCGAAAAGAATTTAAATTTTACAATTAAGTCCTAAAAAAACTTTGTAATTTAGTCCCTGCAAACATTAAATCCTTCCTTTAAAAGCTGCATTTAAGCCCTTAGAATTTTTAAAGATTAAGTATCAAAGTCACTTTCATCACTGGAGTCTTTTGTTGCATTCATAACATATCATCCCGAAATTAGGTGTCTACAACATGTCTATATATACTTTGTAATTGCTACTCTTAATGATATAGAAATCTTTCAATCCATTGTTCTCTTTTCATATACCTTGTATTTAACAAGATATATACCCATCTATCATATTTACCTACCATCATTATCTGTTTATCTTTTCCTCTCCAATTCCATGTCAATTGATCATTTATTAATTTGTTATTATGTAGCAAAATTCAAATAAAATTAAATAGAAATTAATTTTCAAAATTACTTAAAATAATAACATTTATTAAAAAAAACACTATAAATAAGTTGATGAAATTAAAAAAAAATACTAGTAGGAAATTAGTGTAATTTAGTGGTAGTTTTTAAACAACCCATTACCATCAATCTAACAACATTACGATTATATACTTAAAATCACTAACGGTCTAATATATTTCAAATTATCACAAAAAAATTAAAAATAAATTTTTACTTTTACTTTTGTAAAATATCAGGTTTTTTATAGTTGAGATTCTACTCTCCAATCAATAGGGC
This sequence comes from Mallotus nudiflorus, assembly GCA_947683625.1. Lineage (NCBI taxonomy): Eukaryota > Viridiplantae > Streptophyta > Magnoliopsida > Malpighiales > Euphorbiaceae > Mallotus > Mallotus nudiflorus. Next base: position 169,623 of record CANTUR010000179.1, on the reverse strand, counting down.
ATTAACTTACTATAAACAAAAGGTTAATTTTTTTTTTTTTCACTTAGTGTTTTGGAAGAACTCCAACTGTAGAATGCATCTTTAACATCGTATTACATCCGGTCTAATTTCCGTTTGACCTAAGGTAATTTTAAAGTAGTTGCAAAATAGAGCTAATTAAAGTGGTAGTTAGTTTAAACCATTATGCAAAATAGAGCTAAATCATTTGAAGAAAAAAGGCTAAGGGATAAAACATTATTATACCTACACCACAATAGATTTAATGAACAATATTATGCAAAGATCATCCCACCAATTACCTTTTATTTGTTTAGGCCGGTGGATGAGGGTGTCACCCTTATGTAAAGGTTAGTAGGATTAGTCATGTGTGTATACCAAACTTTGTCTTACCTTGAAGCTGACATATATCTTTCAAGTGGAATTTGAAATAATTAACTTTTGGGTTGGTATTCAGTTGATACTTTAATTATATGTATGCAACCAACCTTTGTTAATTTGAAAAAGCTATAACTTAATTTTCTTTTTTAGCTAGTTAATATCTTCGTATTAATGTAGGATTTACACTAATGAATGTCAATTAATTTATACTTTAGATTTCACGTATATATTTTATTTTTAAATTTTGACTGAATTACCATTATGCTAAAACTATAAATAAAATATCAAATTGGAATAATTAATTTTATAAAATTTTAAGATTCGGTATAAATTTGTAAAATTTAGAAGAAATTATGATTTTTGGACATATATATAGATTATTATTATTATTATTTTAAAAAATGTTCACTATTAAGCTAAAGCTTAGTAATCCAATAAAATTATGTGTAGTTGGTGGTAGAACATAGTGTTTAAATCCACTTGCCATTAAGGTCACGTAAATTACTCCTTGCGCATGAAAGAGGAAGCTCATATTGAACATGGTGCTCCATGATAGCGACCGCCATGCTTAACCACGCCTTTGTATATTCCCTCATCTACCGGTGGATTGCACAGCCACATCTTATTGAGGTAAAAAATGATTCAACTAAATTTAATTTTTTCTTAACGAAAAAGCTTGTTATAGTTATAATTATATTTTTGTTTTTCTATTCATTAGAGATAGGATAAATCAAAATTGGTAGACTATATATATATATATATATATATAGGGGAGGTAGTACTCTTTTTATAAATAATTCATTATAAAATTGACCGTTAAAATAAGTTAAAAATGACTATTTTTATTTAAGTAATATATCAAAGTTCAAAAAATATATATACATTCATATTAAATAGATGTTGAAAGATTTTTGTCGTCTTTATAATTTTTCTCTAATAGAACTAAATTAGTTAGAATTTAATAAATTTTTTTCTCTTTTATAATCTTGTTCGGTTCAAACTATTAATTAAAATTCATTGAATATTAGTATTTCCAAAAAAAATATATTTCACCAGATATTAATAAATGGAGAAGTTGAAACTCAAAACTTCTTCTACTCACACCAAAACAACAAAATTATATTTTAACCTTATCAAGATTTTAATTTTTATTCTATTATATTTTGAATTTTTAACTTTAATTTCACTCAGTAAAAAGTCATCACGCTGCCTCTGTCTACCAGCTATATACTTGGGCCATTAGAATATATATATGTATATATATATATATATATCTTCAACTTCACAATCATTTTAATGTAATGTAACTTTTGAAATCCATTGGTTTCCTTTCTTTTTTTTTTTTTTCAATGTTGCTCTAAAAATTAAGTACCAAAGTGATGAAATTTAATTTTTTTTATTTTGCGAACTGCAGTTTTTTAACAGCTTATTAGCTAAGAGTGCAAGTTTTAAATATTTGTTCTTAGAACTGACCTAGTAATTTAGAGAAAGAAAAAAAATTCTGGCTTTTAGCTTACAAAATTCTTTGTTTCTTTGGCACTTTGTTTTTAATTTATGAATTGTGAGATAATAAGTCAAATGACCTTTTAAATGGAGCATATAAAGGGTCTGCCGAACGACCGATAGCTGCCAAAGATAACATGGTGTGGAAGCCTTTAGTGTTTATGTTGACTTGTTCATCCTTATTTTCTGTTAAAAATAGTATAAATTTATTACAACTTTTTGGAAAAAATTTTAAAATTTTTTTATACTTCATTTAGTATAAAGCAGTAACTAAATCCTACAGAAGGTTGAGTTTTTTTTTTTTTTTTTTTAAATAATTAGTACTCAACACCAGAAGATAGAGAGAGGAAGGTAGGGAATTCCAATCTTACTCTCCTTAATTCGATGTAAAAAAAAAAATCCTTTCGTAACATTAAAGAGTTACGAGTTAAATTCTTCATCAAACTCTCCTTCTAAGTTCAAGAACAACTAGAAGCTAACTGGCAATAATTAATTTGGGACTTGAGTATAATTCTAACGCTAGGCTTCACACTCTCATAAGCACAGCTCTAATACTTGTTGCCAAACATGCATCAAGATCATTGATTTGAAAGAAGATTATAGAGAAAAAACCCATTTGGAAAGAGAGCTTACCATGATAGATCTCTCTCTATTTCCTAGTGGATTAAAAGAGTTGAGTCTTTCTTTAACAGGTGGATGAATTTTTAGTGGATTATCTTGATGAAGAAGACTGCACTTTAATTAAATATATTACTGATGAGGATGATGAACTTAACATGGATGATAATATAAATGTTGATTATGACTAAATGATTTTAAAAGTCTTGTAAGTTTAAATGTTCTAAAAATGTTTTTATGTGATTAATCATTTTAATATGGTTCTAAATTTTATGTGATACATAGATTGATAATATCTTATAACATGTGGCCCCAAGTAGAAGAAAGGATTCTATTGCATCTTTTTAGCCATTGAACAATATGCAAAATTCTACAAATTTAGATCAACTGAATATATCAAAAAATAAAGTCAATACATCATATGATCAAGTTGTTAATTCTGTTAATATTGAGTGAGAATTAGGTCTAATATTCAATTTTATTAATTTTTGACCAAGAATCAGGTATGATGCATCTTGTTGTTTTGTTTTTGTTTGTCATATAAAATAACTAAACATATGCTCGCGCAATACGCAACTTATATAAAAAAGAAAAAAAAGTCAAAAAGTTGAAATAAATATGATTAAAACATTTCTTTCGCAATTCACAACTTAGTCGTTGGGTTTGTGTTACAAATAAAGATGAAGACATAAAAAAAAAAAAGCAAATAGTAAAGTTGAACCATATAAGAAAAGAAACATGAAATGCCTAAGAACTTGTTCAGCCAAAAGAATACTTGGATCAAGAGAAATCCAATATGATGCTAAGCTTTTAATGCCATCAATATCATCATATTTAGCAGCATGTCAAATGAAAACATTGACAACTTATCATCTAACCCATCAAATCAATGACAACATTAAAAAAAAATAAAAGAAAAGAAGAATAGAAATAAAAGAAAAGCTAAAAGCTTTATTAACAAAGAAAAAAAGGAACATCTACACAAATAATGGTCACAAAATTAGTATACATGTTTAATATAAGAGCAGCAGAACCATGTAAAAAAACAGTGGCCCATTTCATGAATAATAAATAGAAAAAATCAATAGACATTGACCTTAAATAAGAGTCATTGGCATTTAGAGCAAAGTGTTTGAACAATTGCATCAAGACATTTGACAATAAGCAAGGATATAGTTAAAATAACTAAACAACTATCAACTAAAGGATTATATAATTGAAGCTATAATTCATAAAATATCATCCCAACCAACCAAAAATTTTAGAAAAAAACTTGCCTAAATCTTCAATCCCTAAGAAATTAAAATAAGAATAATCAATCACAATCTGCTGAGGTCCATCTCATGTTCCTTAACTCAAACCATAAACCTCATAGTGATGCTCTAGAGTGCACTGCATCCTTCCAAATCATTCGAGGCAAGAGGAAATATATCAAGCAAACCCTGTAACAAAGCTAAATCTTGGTAGATCAAGGTGTCACTTTGGGTGCAATTAAAGGTTTCATGAAACACTGAACAAACACAATTGACCCAACTTACCACATTATGCCTCTGAAAGCAAGATCAAGTATATCAGACATAACATTTGCAATTAAAACTACAGCAATAGCACAAGAATTGGAATATGTGTATATAAGAAATTAAATGATCAATTTAGATGGAGAAATTAAATGATCATGACACGAACTTATAATAATTTTGTTTTTATTTTATTTTTTCACTTTAAAATATCAATTTTTACCTATTTTCCATGGATTATATGAGTGTTCTCCACATCCGTACCAAAGGTTAAAAAAAAGAAGAGACAAATACAACAAGGAAGGAATTCATAAAAGTAATTGAAGGAAAATGATTAAGTGTGTTATATTTTTTTCACTTTGAAAGATCAAATTTTTACCTATTTTTCATGGATTATATGAGTGCCCTCCACATTTTATCAAACGTTATGCATCTAAAAAAAAGAGACACATATATCAAAGAAGGAATTCATAAAAGTAATTGAAGGAACACGATTAGATGTGTATTAAAAAGGAGTATAATTGAAGAGACATTGGAAAATAAAGGAACCCATTGAGTCTCTTCTTTTTCTGCACAAATGAGACACTTGAGCTGCTCAATTATGTATTGCAATTCTATGAAGTCATGTGTCAACATATGACAACATCAGTTGGAGAGCTTAGTTGTATATATTTATATAGATAGATATAGATTATGAGAGGAATTTTATTTTGGCATTATCGGAAATTGAATTCATAACTTTTTAATATCATAAATGGAATGCATTATTAGCCTAAATGTATCTTTGGTATAAATAAATTAAAAAATAATTTATCCAATGTATTTGTAAATTTAAATGAGTTTATTTGCTTAACTGAAAATTTTGTAGAATATTCATTTTTAATCCAAAATAATTATTTATTACTAAAATAAATTTTAAAAACTTATTAGAATTTTTAAATAAATTTATTTTATAAAATATTTTATATAAACTAAATATATTTCATTATTAAGAATTCATTTAGAAATAAATTTAATTTAGAATTATTTGACAATAAAATAAATTCTTTAATGAAATTGATTAAGGGGACATTGGACAAAAGAATTGAATATGTAAAACATAGTGCTTATTTCTGTTGATTTCACTTAGTTGGTTCTCTGCGTATAATACTTTTTTTTACCCTTTCATAGTAGTAGCTTGAAATAGGTTCAGCCAACTCTAGTATTTTTTTGATTCATATGAAAGAAGAAGCTGAAGAAAGGTATGAGATTTTTTTGGCTGGCAATGTTTATACATACTGCTCAGGACACTCAAAGATGTGGAACTAACTTTCAACGTGCCACTATACAGCATGAGATGGTTCAATAATGCTGCGTTTCACCAGATTTTTTATTCCTGTCTTGGACTGATAGTATGTTAGTACATTAGCAGGGGAGGAAATATTTCTGTATAATTTGAGTGAGTTACCACACTTATCAACCGGTGGAACTCAATAAATTTCTAGGGAATTCAAGAACAGTACCTAAGCAATTTAATCCTTTGGGTGTGGAAGGAAGGTTTTTAATCTGAAACCTCCCACTCGGAGAGGCAAGCGTCTCACTGCACCACCCACCCAAGTATTGGCCATTTAAACTTCAATATATGTGCATATATTCTATGTTACTACTTATTAGCTCTTCAAAACTTGATTGATTGTAAGATTGATTGCCCCATTGTTTAAAATGCGGGTTCTGCCAGTAGACAAAGAAACATCATGTAGATTTTCAATACAGAACAAAATCAAAGTTAAATTGCACTCAGTTTCAATAATGGAGTGCTAATACACGTCTGATTCCACATATTTCGAAATTCCCAAATATAATGAATGCATCTTGCATGACTCCAAGCTATTTTCCAGTGTTTTAACAAAGAGCTATAACTTACAATTCAACAAAAAGTTACTCCATTCTGTGTAAAAAAAAAATAAAATTAATGAAAGTTATGGCAGATGAAGTTCATCTGCGGCCAGACACTCGAATTTATTAAACTTATTATCAATGTGCAAATGGGTCCCTATTAAATTCAAGAATTAGTTCCTGCAATCATAGTTAATCTTGCAGATTTGAAACTAGATCAAGATCCAAGTATAATGTATATGTATTATACTTTACAATCACAATCCTTCTTTGAGTAAAAAAATACATGATAAATATAGCATGCCTGAAACCTGAAACAATCCAGGAAAAAAAAGAAAAGAAAAAAGGGACTTCTGTGCCTAGCGAATAAATATACAATGTGAAATTTCTACACCACAATACATCTCATATGCAAATAATCAAAACATGCAAAACAAAATATTTTCTGTTAATGTTGAAAAGTAAAATGATTCTCTTAAACAGTCCTTTGGCTGGCAGCGGATATGATGGATTACTAATAGTAGTCGTCTGAGACGGTATGCATAATTACATCCAGAAGTACAGCATTGCCTGCTTAAATACAAGGAACACAAAACTGAATGTTTGTAATGTCAGTATGAAGAAATCACCATTGTACAGTGTTGAGTGAGTCCATATAAATGTGTAATGGAGGAACAGAAATAGAGAGCGTACCTCTTGGAGAGGATCTAGAGCTGGGTCATGTGGGAAAATTGATTTCTTAGTTCTCAAACTTTTCAACTCTGACTCTATGGTTTTGAGCTGCTCGCGTATCTCCTTCAACAAATTCAACTCCTCTTGTCCTTCGGATACGATTTCATGCCTTGCGGTGTTCCTTGCTCTCTCAAGCCTCTCAATTCTCCGAGTCAGCTGGTTCAATTCTGGTGGTGAAGTTCCTTCATTAATACCTTGGAAAACAGGTGAAGAGCAGCGTTCCATTCCTCTTGATTTAGGTAGTTTCTTCTGCTGGCTTGAAGATTGCAGCACTGCCTTTTTTTGTTCTGTTTCGTACACATTCGGAGATTCAAGTGTGTCCTCACTGACTAAATCTGGCTTTCCAAGCCTGTTATCACATTTCAAAGTTAATTTACTGGAATGCTTCTTAGTTTTGCAAGTCTGAGTAGTTCGTGGGACTTCGAAGATATCCTGAACATTCGAGGAGCACGGAGAATTACCCTTTTCCTCCACTTCCTGCAGTGAATCGTCATGATGCCTGACTTGATCTGTAATAACATTATCCACTTCTGTAGTAGCAGCAGGAGCAGCATCAATGGATGTGCCTATGCTCACTTGTGAAAACAATGATGGAGACCATGTACCCCCCTTCCAGAGTGCTTGTTTGTTTCTCCTGGAGTCTTTGTTATCTGAAAATTCTTTCACTCGCTCATCCAATTTCTTTATCTGCTCCCAGCATGAATTAAGGTCTACACTCACACAGCTCCCCAGTTTCTTCTTAGAATCATCAATTTCTTGAATGGTATTTTCTTCCACAGGGACTGGAAATGAGTCTGCCACAGGAGTCACCGGTCTATTTCTTTCAGGAATACTCTTCTTCTGATTGGGATCTTTGGTTGCAACCAAAGGCAGAGAGGTGAGTCTCCTGATAGTGCTATTAGCTCCCTTTTCCACTGGCAATGTATCATTTCTTTGCATCAGTAGATTCTCCGGAAATTTGTTTTCATTAACACCCAAATCATTAAAACCCATGCTCAGGAGTCGGTACCTATAAGCCTGAACTTGGAATTCAAGTGATGCAATCTCCATTTCTCTCTGATATATTAAATCTTCAAAAACTGCCAGAGCCTCCTCAGCATGGCATATCTTTTCCTCTGCCATTCTCTTATATTGATTTGCTTCCATCTTCAACGAAGCCTTTTCGCCCTGTAAACGCACTATCATCGCTAAGGCTTCACTTGCAGCAGTTGCTGTAGATTCTCTTTCAACATCCAACTCAGCACTAAGCTTCTGCAAAAGCTGTTGCTGTGCATAAATAGCTTCTTCCAGTTCAGAAATATCAGGTCCAGACACCATGTTACTTTCTGCCATAGCAGAAGCAATTAAATATTAATAAAACTGCACTTCTTCCTGTCAAGAAATATCAAAAGATTAAAACCCAAAAACGAATACAAGTATCTTGACAAAAAAAAAAAAAAACATATTCAACAAGATTAAAAATCATCGAAAGTTATGTTCTCTTGGTGTGTACACTAAGATATTGCTCGTAACAACAGCAACAACAACCACCATCTCCATCAGTAACGGCAGCAGCAACAACATCAACAATAATAATATGAAAACTGAAAGATGACTTATTACCAGGCAGTGAAATGAACTCCTTGGAGGAAAACCAATCCGATCAGAAAAATAAACTGAACTTTTCTCAAAAAACCCAGATGTTACTCTGCATTAAAAAATAAAAACACAATCAGATAATCTGAAGTAAAGTCTCTTAAAAAAAAAAAAAAAAAAGAGAACAATAACAAATATGAAAAAGAAAAAAATTACAGATTTCTGGTGTAGAGTAAACACATGCACAAACCCATTTCAAATCCAAGACAAGACAGCACTGTAACAGAACTCACCATTAAAGAACAGCAAGAAACAACCCAAAAAGAAAGCTAAATCATTTATGAATTCTCTTTTTGTAAAAAGCCAGCAAAATAAAGAAACGTTAACGGGTATATATGGATTTGCTTTTTTATGAAGGAAACAGAGAGGGACTTGGATTTGAGACAAAATCTACAGTGCTACCTAAAACCTTTTTGTTTTTTTTTTTTTAATGGAAGTGAATCTGAAATTTGCAGAAGAAGATAAACGACAGTTTATAAAACCATAATTAGAGAGTTGAGATATAGCTATACGTCGTTGGGATTTGGCAATGTACAAGTGTTTCATTGTTTGCACATGATCTAAATCTAGTAGCCTTTGTTGGCTATTTGACCTGGATATTCTATATTATAGGATTTATTCCATTTAGTAATATATTTTTCCATACTAAATATTCCATTTTTCCTTTATATAATTTTCCTGCAAGTAACATCTTTCAACTTGGCATTGATATTGCATTGTACTTTTTTTTTTAATAATATACTTTTAGATTCAATCATAATAAATTAATTGATATTTTCAATTATTACAATAAGTCTAAAATGTATTATTTTAATGATAAGTGATTAAAAGGTAATTATTTTTTATTATATAATTCACCGTCCATTAAATTTTCAATTGATAAATTTTTTTTTTAAATGCTATTGTAAAAAATAATAATATAAGAATTGTTATTTTATATTTTGTGTATCATAAACATGTTATATGTTTTTTTTTTTTTTAACAACAAACATGTTATAAGTTAAATTGTACATTAACCATGAAATTTTGATCCCATTTATTTAATATTTTAAAGATATCATTTTTATCCGAGCTTCAACATGTGAATTTTAGATTGAAGATAAATTTCTATATAATACGAATTTAATGGAGACTATGACTACGAATGCTTGGTCAACTACATTAAAACAATTATGTGCTTTATTTAAGAAAAAAAAAATTGTCTAAGAGTTAAAAAATTTGGTTGAAAGTGAAAGTAATATTTTTAAAATTTACTAAGATATATTTTTTAAATTTATTCTAATTTATTAATTAATTTCTACATTTTTAAAAATTAATTAAATATTAATATTTAATTTTATTAAACTATTTATCATTTCCGCTAATACAATGCTTTTCGACTTTAAATAAAAGATATATAAAAACTAAGGAGATATTTAGTTAGCTTAAAACGAAAATAATTAATAAATTCAAACTTGAGAAGATTATTAATTTTAAGTTCATCTTAATTTACCTTAAAAAAAAAAAGTTTGTCAAGAATCAATTGAATTTCAAAAAGTTGTTAAAGGCGTTGATAACGGCTATGAGAAGGGTCCATGGCAATGGCTACTTGGAGTATCCACGTATATACATTAGCATCACATCAAGAGAGAGACCTGACACCTTTCACTAAAATCACCAATGAAATTTGTCCATGTAAGCCACACAAATTAAAAACACTTTTCTTAAAAAGACATTATTTTTTTCAAAGTTAAATTTCATTCATTATGTAGAGACAATTTTTTTTAAAAAAAAAAAGTGATTCAAGATAAGATAAAATAATAAAACTCAATCTAACATGATAATTTGTATAAAAACAAGGAAAATCTAACCAAGTTATAGCAAAATTTTCGCTACTCTTTTCAAAATATCACTTATTTACAATGTAAAAATTTTTGGAACTTAAATTTTTTTAAAATAATGTAAAATTTTCTTTATTTTATATCTTAAAAAAAAAAAAAGAGAAGAATAATTATCAATAATCGTGAAATAGTATCTTATACTCTCTCTAATAACTCACAAAGAATAATCATTAATAATCGTGAAACAATATCTTATAATTTCTCTTTTTTTTTTTTTAAATTAAAGGGGATTTTATTAATAATGATCATAAGACAAACTCTTCTCAAGAAGAAGAGGACATTGAGAAAAAACATGAAAACAAGCATAAGTTAGAGTTGCTCTAATGGATGTAATTTATGCATATATATATATATATATATATATATATATATATATATATATATATATATATATAAGTTGAATTTTAATGAGTTTGATGTTAGTTTTAATGAGTTTGATGTTAGTTTTAGGTTAATAATAATTATATTTTAGAAATTTTAGTTAATTAGGAATGATTTTTAGTTTAAAGTTTTAAATAGGATTTTAATTTTTTAGAATAATTTTAGTTTGATTTGGAGTATTTTTAGTTTTAATTATTATTCCTCTTTTGTAGGTAATTTAATAAAGGATTTCTCAAAAGTTCAAGGCAAAAATCGAGCAGGGCTGTGACATGGGCGTGTCGTAGGTTGTGCCGAATTGAAAAATGACGAATTGGAAAAAGTGACAATCTGAAGCACAACTGTGTCATAGGCCGTGTTGACTATGAAAAGTTTCCTTTGCGGATTTGTATTGAGAAATTCATAAGGAATTAGGGCTCTATCATGTAATGCCTATATAAGGGGAATATTAAGAGTTTGTAAAGGGAGATTAGACACCAAAAATTACAAACAAGAGCTTAAAAAGGCGAACAATGGTTTGAAGTTGAAACACGCTTAAACGATTTTTATTTATTCTTCTTCTTCATTTTCTTGTTATTTATTTTATATTTGTGATTCTTTTTAAAGCCATGTTTGGCTCAAATTTATTTCATCGTTTAGATTAGGAGTAGCTATTTTATTATGTGATTGAACACAAGTCTTTTATTAATTTGATTCTCAGTTAATTATATGCTTTGAGCTTAATCTCTTGTTATCATTCCAGGCTTGTTTGATTCCATGTTTATGGGTAAATTAACCAACGAGTGTTAGGAGAATTTACTAGTTTAAGACTCATAAGACATAGACCACGAGAGTAGGCGAGCTCTTCGGGGGTAAAATAATTGTTAAGGAACTTAATAGGTTTTTATTAACTTGTTAACCACGAGAGTAGGTTAAACTTTAATCTTAATATGCTTAATTGAGGTCGAGAGAGTTTTTAGGTATTTAGAACAATTACCCTTAGCTAAAATCAAAGTATTTAAGAATTAAGTTGTGCATGATTAATCTAGAATAGTAAAACTAAACCTAAACTCTATATTTTTATCATTTGATTTTCTCTTAGTTTAATTTGGTTAGATTAATATTTTTATTCTTTAAATTACTATATTTGATTTTCTAGCTAAGATCATAGGTGGCAAAATTAGTATTCAATATTCAGTCGTTGTGGGAATGATATCTTTTATACTATAATTTATAATCCACATGCTTTTGGGTTTTGAACACAACATGCTCTAGCAAAAGAATGTGCACACCCATTAGCTTGTCTCTTAATATAATTGATAGATAAATCAAGTCTTTTATCTAATAAAAAAGAACATTCCTGCAGAAGCAAACCAAACTTTGAGAAATCAATTTGTTATTCAACAATCTCGTTCACCACCATCAATGCATCAACTTCAAAACATACATTCTGTAAACCAAGATCAATACACCAGTTGATAGCTTTTTGTAAATTCATGCATTTAGCTTCATTAGTCATGAGAGGACTAGTTACTGATAGCCACTGACCCTTAACCATAAACCTAGGCAATTCACGAATAAGGATGCCAATACCAATATGAGACCCATATGCATATTGTGCTATATCTGAATTGCATTTAATAAAACCACCCTTTGACTCCCAACTAGACTCCATTCGAGCAGTAACATCAACTATAAAAGGCTTATACAAAGTTGGATGAGCTGTGACCTAAGCTTCCTAAAACTCAATAGCTTATTTCATTATTTGAGAAGGAATAAGACATGTTTTCTCCTAAAATTTCTTATTGCATTAAACCCATATGTTCTATAGAATCATAGTAAACTTCATTAGTAGATTTTTAGACAGACTTAGAGAGTATATAATAACCAATCTTGGAATTTAACAAACTGACTAAAATTAAAATCAAGCCCAGCACTATCCCAACAAGCTTTAGCAAATGAACAATCATATAAAAGTCGCCAAAATTTCTCTGTATCACAATCACAAAGGACACAAGAAAAAGGAGAATGAATACCTTGTAAAACTAGTTTTGTTCATATTAGAAGACAACCATTAAATAATCTCCAAAGAAAATTCTTAACCTTTAGAGGGATTTTAATTTGCCATAGATGATTCCATCCTTTGTTAAAAACCAAAAAAGAAGAAGACCACTTTGGATCCATATAAATATGATAACTTGATTTGAAAAAATACCTTTTATTCTTAGAATAATGTCATATCAACATGTCAGGCTTAAAAAAACTAGGTAACGAAATTGAACTAATCAAAGTAGCCTCTTGAGCTAAGAATAACTTATTCAACAAATTGACATTCCAACAACCAAGTGAAAGAAATAGATCATTAACTTTCAAATCAATATTAATATTACCATTGTTAGGAGATAATTGAAAATCATGCTGACCCTTTACCCAAGGATCTTTATAAACAAAAATATTTCTACCATCATTAACCCTCCAATGACAAACCTTTTCTAAAATCACTTTGGTACTTCATACACTTCTTTAAATAAAACTGGGATTATTCCCCAAAGAAGAATGAAGAAAGTCACCATTACGAAAATATTTAGCTTAAAAAACCTTGGCAACCCATGTATATGGATTTGAAATAAAATTCCAACTTTACTTAGCCAACATCGCTATGTTAAAAGCCTGAAGACCTTTAAAACCCATGCATCCACACTCCTTCTTACAATATAGCTTCTCCTAATAATGCTAATGAATAATATTTTTCCCATTATATTTTGAACTATGCCTAAAAGAATTTAACATCTTTTGAAGATCATCACAAAGATATTTAGGAATAAAAAAGAGCTCATACAATATGTTAGAAGTGCTTGAGTCACCATTTTTATCAGAACCTCCTTATTTGCTCTAAATCGAAGTTTCTTATTCCAACCTTATAATCTCTTCCGTACTTTATCTTTAAGAAAATTAAAGATAGCCTTTTTAGATTTACCAATTAATAAAGGTAAACCTAAATAATGCCATGAATTCAAAGGATTGTGCACACATAATATACTGGCCAACTCTTATTATTTATCAACCTGAATATTTAAGCTAAACATGATACCGAATTTTTGAAAATTGATTGCTTGATCAGAATCTTGCTCATACAATAGCAAAATGTTCTTAATAGCTAAGCATTCTTGTACTGAAGCTCTGAAAAAAAGAAAGTTATCATCCATAAACAATATATGAGAAACACTAGGAGCTCCTTTGCACACTTAAGTACCATGAATGATACCCTTCCTTTCTGCCTTAGAAATCGAAGCTGATAAACCCTGAACACATAGAATGAATAAATAGGGTGAAAGGGGATCTCCTTGACGTAGACCCTGACTTAGAACAATAGGCTCTACTAACTCCTTATTCAACAAAATAGAGTAAAAAAAATGTTTGAATGCACATCATAATCCCCTTAACCCAAACATCATTAAAACCCAATTTAACTATAATACACTATAGATAATTCCAATCAACTCGATCATAAACTTTACTAACATCCAACTCTACTACCACTTGACCTTAGAAGCCTCTAATTTTGCGCTTTATAAAGTGAAGAATCTCAAATTCAACTAAGACATTATCTGTAATAGATCTCTTAAGAATAAAAGCTTATTGATGATAATCAATAATTTTAGGCAGAACTTATTTTAAATGATTAGCCAACACTTTTACTAGAATTATGTAAAGCACATTACATAAAGCAATTGGTTTGAGATCTTTCATGGATTCCAGCGTTTCGCATTTTGAAATAAGAACAATTTTAGAAGCATTAATGCCTTGTGGAAAAGAACTTGAATCCAACCAAGCAGAGCAATTTGAAAGAACATCATTACCTAACACTAACCAAAATTTTTGATAAAATGAAAGGTTAAATCCATCTGGACCTGGTGATTTATCTAAGCACAGATATTTTACAGAAGTAGTAAACCCATTCAAAGAAAATGGTAATATTAGAGAAGCATTATCAACTACATCAATTAGCAAAAGAATATTATTAATATAAGATGCATCTAGAGTAGAAGACATTGAGAACAAATCATTAAAATTAGACAAAAATTATTAAAATTAGACAAAGCTATATCAGCCATATCACTTTTACCATTAATAACATCACTAGAATTATTCCGAAGAAAATCAATTTTACTTTAACTCTTCTAAATGGATATAAAAATATGGAAAAATAAGTGTTGGAATCACCTTCAGACAACCAAAAAACCTTAGACCTTTGCTTCTAAAAGGACTCCTCTTGTTTAAGAACTCTTAAGAGCTTCCATTTTAATAATAGAAATTCATTAATAGAGTCTTAATCAGAAAAATCTTATAACTCCTGAATGCATTATTTACACTCTTCAATTTGATGTTGAAACTGCATGGAAAAGTTATAACTCCAATTAATAAGGAAATTAAAACACACATTCAAACGAGGGAGAAGACTAACTTGCATCTGAGAAAGAAGATAATCTTCAATTGTGTCATGCAAACCCACTTCTTTCAAATAACAATTTTCAAATTTAAATATTTTTTAAAACAATAAACTGAAGAAGTAATGAAACTCAAAACTAAAGGCACATGATAAAAGATCACAAAAACCAATGTTTCCAACCTAGCTAATAAAAATAAAGAAAACCAGTCTACAATTGCAAAAGCTCGATTAAGTTTCTCATGGACCTAACCATCTCTACCTCGACACCTCTCCTAAGTAAACCTAGCTCCATGCAACGAAATTTCTGATAGACTAGATTCAGAGATAGCTTAATGAAATCCTTAGAACAACCATTAAGGATCAGGCACAACACCATATTTATCATCAATAGTTAATAAATTATTAAAGTGACTAAGAATACTCCAAGGCAAAATAGAATGAGTAGATAAATGACACAACAAATCCCATGACTCTTTACATCTAACTCTTTTGAAAAACCATAGTAAAAAGTATATTGACCATATGCATGATCCAACTCTTAATTTTGATCTTTGACAATCAATTTAAGTTTCTAATGATTTCTTTCAAGTGTGTAGGAACTTATTTGTATTAAAATTATCAGTTCAAGTCTAAAAATACAACATATTATCATTATATTGTATTTTGGTGAACTATAATATCCCAATCTTATACCTAAAGTATCAAGAGCTTTTGTGTGTCAAAAAGAGACATTTTTAGACTTACAATGATCCACTCACGAGCATCTCATGAGCTGAACATTAGCAAAAGCCTTATAAGAGAAAAATTAAGCAAAAGGAAAGTGTCAGTCATGAGCACTATTTATCTTATGCGCAGCTCATGAGGGCAGTCCTGATAGCTCTAAACAGTCATTTTTTAATGCAACGACTAGTATTTTGCTCATCACGAGGTAGAACTTGCTTCTCACGATTGTGAGCAGTGTTCTGACAAAAATAAGTCCAAGATGATTAAAAAATAAATAAGAGATGTTAGAGACATGTTTGATACATCCAACAACCACACTTTTTTAGTTTTTATCCATATGAACACTTCATAGAGTTTAATTAAAGGTTTAAGAAACTTTTTTACTTATTATACTCTCTTAAGCATTCAATTAAGCTCTCAAAACTCTCTTCAATTTCATTTCATATTTGTATAACTCTTGTGAGAGTTAGTGAGTATTAGCATAAATATTCTTATTCTTCTATTTTTTAGGATTAAGAAAACGGGAAGCGAGATTCTCTTCTAGTGGAATTGGTTTAAGTGTTTACCATTGAAACACTTGAGATTTGATTTTTAAGTGAACCTTGTAAAACTTAAGTTGTAAGGTTAAAAGAGTAAGCCTCAAACTCTTATGTAACCTCAAATCTTATGAATAAGATTATGGGAATTGAAAATTGTAACTTGGGGATAAGTTAGGCAGAGACGTAGGATTGTTGAGAATCTAAACTCCTTAAATTCTTGTATTTGTCATTCTTCTTTCTCAACTTTCTTTCAATTCTTGTAAAGAATTTTTTTTAATTTTCGTTTATTATTCAATTGCCTTATTCACCCCACCTCTAAGGCATTTTCATTGGGTATTAGAGCTTGAATTATAAGAACTTCATTGCTATAATACAAGATCATAAGGAGTGAATCATAAAACATTTCTTCACTTAGACCATTCTTTGATGGTTATGACTATCCTCATTAGAAGTTCAAAATGGAGCCATACCTTGATTGTGATTCCATCAAACTTTGGAATATTGTCCTAAAAGGTTGGAAACTACCTATAACTACCATTGACAATATGTCAACTACTCTTGTAAAAAGACAATGGAATAATGAATAAAAGGAGAAAAATCATAAAAATAAAAAGGCTATGATTACTCGAGTCTTTTCCATGACAAGAGAAGAAGGAGGCAAGCTTCAACATTGCATGTCGGCCAAGGAAATATGGGAGACCTTAGAAAATCATTATAAAGGTAATGTGTAACTTAGAAGCAAAAAGGTTCAAATTCACATGTATGAATATTAACTCTTTAGGATAAAGCTTCAAGAGACAATAATGGAGATGAAAAATTGACTAAATGCTCTTCTCACAACCCTCAAGAAACTTAGTAAACATTTCACCAAGGAAGAGGTAAATAATAAGATTCTAAAAATCCTACCTAAAAAGGATTATGAATCTCGGGTTACTTTAACTAAGGAAGCTTAAGACCTTTCTACTCTTTCCACAAATGTGCTTATTGGAAAGCTCCTAACACATGAGCTTACAATTAATCAAAGAGGAGAAGAACAAGAAAAGAAAAGAGAAAAGAAAAGCATTGCACTAAAAGCTTCACAAAATGAAAGTGAAGATAAACGTCTTGAAGACTCTAATAATAAAGATAGTGATGTTGCCATGCTTACCCAAGTTTTAAAAAAATTCTTAAAAAAGAAAAATTTATCAATAGCTAAAGACTCCAACAAGAAACATGAAGGAGAAAGCAAGAAGAAAACTAAAAAATTCAATTGCTATGAATACAAGAAGCCAAGAGACATTAAAAGTGAGTGCCCTAAACTTAAATTCAAGAATAAAGGAGCAAAAGATAAAAAAGAAGGCCTTCAAAGCTACTTAGGATGATGACTCATCTGAATCTGAAAAGGAAGAGGAACAACAAGAAGTGGACAATATTTACTTCATGGCTCTTGAAGATGAAAAAGAGGTATCATCTACTTCTAACTCTTTTTGTAATGAATATTGTTCTTATGATGAATGATGATGATGATGATGATGATGATGATGTTGAGAGCTCTATTATGAGCAAACTCTTGCTTAAATGTAAAAGCCTACTTTCTAGAAAAAAAAAACATTATAAGCATGAGTTAACTAGCTTAACCAAGGAATTAAAAAATTTAAAGATTGAGTTTTCCAAGCTTGTTAAGTCAAATGAGAAACTTACTTGTGATTTGGAATCTTCAAATTCCTTAGAAGAGCAACTCAAGAAAGCAAGTGATGAAAATCATAGACTTTTTAGTGAGGTAGTTAAGCTAAAAATTTTCATATAGAAATTCCAAAGAGGAAAAGAAAGTTTAGATAATTTACTTGACTCTCAAAAATTTCATGGAAATACGTATGGAATTGGATATGTTAATGGAATGGCCTCATCTTCATTATCATCATATATTAAAGTTATTAAAGCATCATGTAATTCCATTAATTCTACCTCTAAATCGATTGAGACTCAAGCTTTCAAAGATAATAAGTCTCATGTGTCAAATTTTAAAGGAAAGTCTTATAAGACTCAATCCTATATGACATAAAGAGGTAAGTCTCATGCTAGAAAAGCACAACCCAAATATGCTTACATGTACACTAGACACAACACTTATAAGCATATTGCATAACACAATGCACTTAAATATATTGTAAAAACTTATCAAAATACACATTGCCATTGTCAATGCATGTCTTATACTATAACTCAAAATAATAGGAGACACACACCACCTCAAAACCAAAGGCATGTCTCATTTTCTAAGTAATGATATACACCTTAAAGAAATAGGTTTGCAAATGTTGAATGTTTGTATTACATGATCAAGGGACAACCTAACAATTTATGTTTTTATAGAAGACTATACATAAATTTACTTCCTTTGGATTATCTTAAAACTAACCAACCAAGACTAAGAAATATTTGGGTTCAAAAGAACACTTAAATTATTTTGTGTAAATGTGCTTGAAATCCATAAGAGCAAAAAGCAAGTGGTATCTCGATAGCCGATGTTCAAGGCATATAACAGGAGACAACGAGCAATTCAATAAGCTTGATGCTAAGGATGAAGGACATGTCACATTTGGAGACAATGCCAAAGGGAAAATTATAGGAATTAGAGAAATAGATAATCCTTAATCCTTATCTATACATCATATATTGCTTGTTAATGGTCTTAAACATAATTTGCTAAGTATAAGTCAATTATGTGACATGAGAAATAAAGTGACTTTCTATCCAAAAAATTGCTTTATTAGTAATTTTAAGGAAGATAAAGTAAATTTTAGTGGTGAAAGAGTAGAAAATGTTTATGTTATTGATTTGAACAAGATTAATAATGAAGACATCAAATGCTTAATGTTTATTTCCTATGACACATGAACAAGGCATAGAAGGTTAGGATATGAAAATTTTAATCTTCTGAATGATCTTTGTAAACATGAACTTGTGATTAGTTTACCTAAGCTTGAATTCATAAAGAATAAACTTTGTGATGTTTGTCAAAAGGGAAAACAATCAAAGTCCTCATTTAAGCTAAAAAATGTAGTGTCCACTTGTTAACCACTTGAACTTATACATATGGATTTATTTGGACTAACTAGAGTTGTTAGTCTCAGTTGAATGCACAATGCATATATATTAGTTGATGATTAATCTAGATTTACTTGGGTATGTTTTTTTGCTCATAAGAATAATGCATTTAAAGCTTTTGAAAATTTTGCAAAAAGAGTTCAAAAAGAAAAAGGTTTTTGTATTTCTTCAATTAGAAGTGATCATGGAACCGAATTTGAAAATGAATTTTTCAAAACCTATTATAATGAAAATGGTATTTCACATATGTTTTCTTCTTCTAGAACTCCTTAATAAAAGGAAAAATAGAACTCCTATAGAAATGACTAGAACAATGCTTCATGAGTATAATTTGCCTCTATACTTTTAGGTGGAAGCCATTAACATGTCTTGTTATATTTTAAATAGAGTTTTTAAAAGACCAATTTTCAAAAAAAATTCTTATAAGTTATAGAACAATAGAAAAGCCAATATCTCATATCTAAAAGTATTTGGATGCAAGTCCTTTATATTTAATACCAAGGATAATCTTGGGAAATTTGACTCTAAACCTAATGAAGGAATTTTCCTAGCCTATTATACTTCCAGCAAAGCATATAGAGTCTTTAATAAGAGAACTCTAGTAGTTGATGAGTCAATGCATGTTGCATTTGATGAATCTAACTCACTTGATCCTATAAAAGATGTTTGTAGTGTTAATGATTTTGTAGATAGAGCATGTAGATTTGATCACTTAAGAAGAAATTACTAGTAAGCCTTTGGAACTTGAAGGTCCAAGTAAGGAGGACAATGAGGAGACATCTCAACCTACATTAAAGGATGAACTTCCAAAGGATTGGTAATTCAAGAAAGCTCATCCTCAAGATCTCATTATAGGTGACACTATAAAAAGGGTAACTACTAGATCTCAATTAAATTCTATTGTTAATTTATCCTTTATTTCTCAAATTGAACCTAAAAATATTGATAATTCCTTGTGTGATGAATTTTGGATCCTTGCTATGCAAAAAGAGTAAATAAATTTAAGAGAAATAAGGTTTGGTCTTTGGTCCCTAGACCTAAACATCATCCTATTATAGGCACTAAATGAGTTTTTAGAAATAAGATGAATAAACAAGGTATCATAATTGGGAACAAAGCTAAACTAATAGTTAAAGGTTATAATTAATAGGAAGGCATTGATTGTGATGAAACATTTGCCCCGATTGCAAGGTTAAAAGCTATTACAATGCTACTTGCATTTGCATCATTCATGGATTTTAAACTTTATCAAATGGACGTTAAAAGTGCATTTCTAAATGGTTTCATTGAAAAGGAGGGATATGTTAAGCAACCTCCAGGTTTTAAAAATTTTGATTCTCCAAATCATGTTTTTAAATTGTCAAAAGCATTGTATGGATTGAAACAAGCTCTAGAAGCTTGGTATGAAAGATTGAGCAACTTTTTATTAGAGAAAGGCTTCTCTAAAGGAAAAGTTGACAAAACTCTTTTTATAAAGAAATCTAAGCATAATTTATTAATTGTTCAAATATATATTGATGATATTATTAGTGCTACTAACCATTGCTTGTGAGAAGAATTCTCCAAGTTAATGCAAAGAGAATGTGAGATGAGTATGATAGGAGAACTAAAATTCTTTCTTAGACTTCAAATCAATCAATGTAAAGGTGGTATTTTCATCAATCAAACTAAATATACATAATACATTCTCAAGCAATTTGGCATGGATGGAGCTAAGACATGTAAAACTCCAATGAGCACCACAACCAAACTCAACAAGGATGAGAATGGCAAATGTGTTGATGAAAAGTGATTTAGAGGTATGATCATATCCCTTATTTATTTAACTGCTTGTAGACCTAATATTATGGTTGCTAATTGCTTATGAGTTAGATTTTAATCAAGTCTTAGAGAGTCTCATTTGAATGCTAGCAAAGGAATTTTCAAATATCTTTGTGCTATAATGCATTTAGGACTTTAGTATCCTAGGAGTTCCTCCTTTCACTATTAGTTATTTTGATGCAAACTTTGTCGTTAGCTTATTAGATAGAAATAGCACTTATGGAACTTGTCAGTTTTTAGGACAATTTTTTATTTCTTAGTTTAGCAAGAAACAAGTTTCGATTGCCTTATCCGTTGCTGAAGCAGAATATATGGTGGCTAGTTATTGTTGCACATAATGTTTATGGAAAAAAACAATAACTTTTAGATACATTCTAATTAAATGTGATAATACAAGTGCTATTAACCTTAGCAAGAATCCCATTCAATATTTAAGAACTAAGTATATAAATATTAGACATCATTTCTTAAGAGATCATGTGAAAAATGGTGATATCTTTCTTGAATTTATTGATACAAATCATCAATTAGTAGACATCTTTACTAATCCTCCTTGCAAGGAAAAATTGAATTTTATTAAACATGAGCTTGGTATGATTGATGACTCAAGCTTGTCTTAAAATTGATGAATTATTGGTTAGATTCTTGTGTGATTATGTTCTTTGGTTTATTTTTCATATTTAAAATCTTTTCTTAAACTCTTGTTTAAACATGATTTTCAATGATTTATACTTTTGGTTTATTTTTCATTTCTGATACTTTTTCAAGTCTATAGTTTAAGAAAAATTATTTCGTCATCATATATATATTTTGTTTCAAAAGTATTTACTTTAGCAAATTTACTTCATATACATGATATATTATATTTCCCAGTTGCATATTTTTGTATTAACTTGAATAATTTGTAATTAATATTATTTGATTTGAATTTTTGTGGATTCATTCAATTTTGTGTGTATTTCATGCATAAGGGCTTAATCTTTTTTAACATAAGATAGACAATATGGAGTATGACATTCATTAACTATATGCTCATCATATCATACAATGCACTTAGAACCCTCCTCTTCCACAAAACTAGATTTTTTATGTGTTTTTCATCAGTTTATGTTTGGTTTATTTACTATTTATTTTCAATTTTTTAAAGCCTTGGAATGCTAGTCTATATCTTGTCTTTTCTTTTTATAATTGATATTTTAATATCATTATAACTTTATCCTTTTTATTAATGCAATTTATATATTGTTAAAATTTCCTTTTGCATTTTAACAAAGGTGGAGACATACTTACGTTTATATGTGTATTTAGTTAATATCTTTTAAGGGAGAAAATTATTTTATTTAATTGTGTTTATGCATGCATCATAACATCGTAAGTGTGGCTAGTTTTGTCATATATCATATGTAATAAAAAGCCTTGTTTTGTTTAATTTGTTTTTTGTATGACTTAGCTTTTATAAAGATTTAGTGTATCTTTGTTTTATTTCCCTTTATATCTCTCTCTTTTCTTTTTGTCTTTGAAAAAGGGGGAGAAGAAGCTATGTTTGTGATATGCTAAGTGCTACATTATCATGTATGTTAGCTAGCTAAACTCTATATGATCATGTGGTAGTTAAACTTGTCAGGTGCTATATGTACTAATTTTATAATGCATTTTAGTAGTACTGCATGCATATATGTTTGAAATTATTTCCTTTATATTGCCTAACATTTTTTTAAAAATGATCATGTTATCATGTTTTTATATTTTTAACATATTTGTTATGTTAGGCCATGATTCCTTTTATTCCTTATGTTAAATTTTATGTTGTTTTTATTTTTAACAAAAGGGGGAATAAAATATTAAATTTACAATTCTTATCATGTCCAAAAAGGAGGAGAAATAAAGAAATATATTTGTTAAAGATAAATATTTTTTTGTTTCAATTGGTATCTTTTCAAAAATTATTTCCTTTGTGATTATTTGGTATTTTTTATATGCTTTGATTAAATTATTTTTCCATTTATGGATATATTAAGGGGAGAAAAATATTTTCTCGTTTTACATCTATTTAAATTTGATAGGGGGAGCTATTTTACATAGTATTTATCTTTGTTTATTAAATTTTTTTGGACACACACATTATTTATTAACTCATTAAATTGGTTGTCAAAGCCAAAAAGGGGGAGATTGTTAACCATTTGCATTATCAAACTCCTAATTTTGATCTTTGATAATCAATTTAAGTTTCTAATGATTTCTTTTAAGTGTGTAGGAACTTATTTGTATCAAAATTATCAATTCAAGTTTAGAAATACAAAATACTATCTTATACTGTATTTCAGTAAAGTATAATATCTCAATCTCATACCTAAAGTATTCGGAGCTTTTATGTGTCAAAAAGAGACATTTTTGGACTTACAGTGATCCCCTCTCGAGCTTATCACGAGCTAATCATGAGCAGAAGCCTTGTGAGAGCAAAAAAAGGTACATTGCCACTCATGAGACTATTCATAAGCACTATTAATCTCATGAGTAACTCATGAGGGCAATCCTGATAGCTTTAAACTGTCATTTTTTAATGAAATGGCTAATATTTTGCTCTTCACGAGCCAGAACTTGCTCCTTATGATCGTGAACAACATTCTAATAGAAATAAGTCCAAGATGATTCAAAAATCAATAAGCAATGTTAGAGACTTTTTGATACATCCAACGACCATATTTTTTTAGTGTTTATTTATATAAACACTCTATAGAGTTCAATTGAAGGTTTAAGAAACTTGTTTACTTATTATACTCTCTTAATCATTCAACTAAGCTCTTAAAACTCTCTTCAATTTCATTTCATATTTGTATAACTCTTATGAGAGTTGGTGAGTGTTAAAATAGATATTCTTATTCTTCTATTTTTTAGGATTAAGAAAACGGGAAGTGAGATTTTATTTTAGTAGAATTGATTTAAATGCTTACCACTAAAATACTTGGGATTTGGTTTTTTTAGTGAGCTTTGTAAAACTCAAGTTATAAGGTTAAAACAATAAGCCTTAAACTCTTGTGTAATCTTAAATCTTGGGAATAAGATTGTGGGAATTGAAAATCCTGACTTGGGGATAAGTTAGGTGGAGACATAGGATTTTTGAGAATCCAAACTCTTTAAATCCTTATGTTCATCATTCTTCCTTCTCAACTTTCTTTAAATAAAATGCCATAGTAACAAGTAAGATGCCAAGAAGAAGGCTGATTATAATTAATAATAAAATCAATATGATTATTGGAAAAGTTTGAAAGAGAATAATCAAAACTACTAGTCTAAAGAGTCGCTAACCCTCAACTTCTATCAATATAATTAGCATAAAATTTATTCAAAAATCTAAATTGGACCCAAAGCTCCTCAATTCTAGATTCTGTAACTAAATTTTCAATAAGGAAAAGAAAAACAGGATGTTGAGACTTTATAATCTCCCTAAGAGCACGAACTACCGGAAGGTTGCCTAAGCCTTAGCAGTTTTAACTGATGATCTTTATTAAGGATGACATGCCTGATTAATAGGATCTGTTGATATAAGAATGTTAAAAGAGATATTGGAATCATCATTGTGAAAACCTTAAGCTCCATTAGCCATTTTGTCCACACTAGAAACATATAAATCATCTGTTTTCATAAGATCCAAAGAAGGTGAGCCCCAATAAATAAATGCATCTTCTTTTCTTTTCCTCAATAACTAGAAGCCCATCATCTTCCTAGCCTAAAGTATTATTAAAGCCTAATATAGGCCCAGAATTATAATTTTGTGCATCAGAGATTTTACCCACCTTCTTATTAGTTCCCATCACACCAGTTCTAATTTTTGTACCATTATCTTCTCCACTAGAATTACCAATATTGTAGGAAGATGATATTTTAGAACCAAATTTTAATAATCTAAAAGATTATGATCCAAATATATGTGAAAATCTATATTTTTAGGAAGTAGAATATTGAGTAATTAAATCATGTAAATTAGGAGAGATTAGTGGAGAGGAATTCTATATAGTTGTATCTGTGTATTAGATGTAGAGGAGCAAAATTTGGTGTAAAGTCTTATTCCAAAAATCAAGGATATAATTATATATAGTTATAGAGGCAGAAATTTGATATATTCTATTTTTTAGTAATGAAATAAGTAATTCCCCTCACTCATTATTTTCAAGTTGATATTAGAGCAATTTTGCCTGATTTTTTCTATTTAATTCTTCTCTACCACCTTTACATTTCCCTATGTCCCTTCATTATGTTTGAAATATCATCAAACTCTACCATTAATCCTTAAACTACTACCTCTTTATCCTAAAACATCATTAAATCCTTAAAAATTGTGGTTGATTCTCACTCAATTCAAATGACTACCATTCGGTTGAATGGAGATAATTTTCTCTGATGGTGACAAGTAGTCTGATTGTATATTAAAAATCATGGAAAGATGGGGTCTTTAACTAGCAAATCAAATGCTCCAGTAAGTACGGATCCTGCTTGTGCAACATAGGACACATAAAACTCCATGGTAATGACATGGCTTGTAAACTCAATAGAGGAAGATATCAATTCAAATTATATGGGCTATTCAATGGCACAAGAGTTATGGGAAAACATCAATCAGATGTACTTTGATTTGGGAAATCAGTCCCAAATTTTTTAGTTCACTTTCAAGATTATAGATCTACATTAAGGGGAAGATACTATCACAAAATATTTCAATTCACTTAAGCGAATCTACCAAGATTTAGATCTCTTTAACACCTATGAGTGGAAATCAGCAGAGGATTTCCAACATTATAAGAAAACTATTAAAGACAACTGAATCTTTAAATTTTTGGCAAGGCTAAATATTGAATTTGATGAAGTTAGAGGGAGAATTATTGGGAGACAACCTCTTCCTTCAATTGGTGAAGTGTTTCCAAAGGTTAAAAGGGAGGAGAGTAGAAGAAATTTAATGATAGGAAAGAAGGGTCTTGGAGTTGATGTTAAAGGATTAACATTAAAGGTTGCTTCGTCTTTTAAAACATCAACTTATCAACATAGAACATATGAAAAACCACATGTTTGGTGTGACTATTATGATAAGCCTCATCATACTCATGAAATGTGTTATAAGCTATATGAAAAATCTCCAAATTGGAAAAATAAAAGAGGAGAGAAGTTTGGACAAGGAGTTCCTACTACTAATAAAGTCAATGTTGGCCCTTTTACCAAAGAACAAATGGATCATCTTCTTATGCTGTTGAAATCTAGTTCTACCTTATTTGACTTTCCTAATGCTTCTATGACTCATACAGGTATTGAATCTAAGGCTTTATTTAATTCTTTTTTGTCTAATTCTTTAAATTTTCTGCTCCATGGATCATAGATTTTGGAGCCTCAGACCATATGAAAAATTCATTTAAACTCTTCCAATCATATACACTATATTATGGAAATAAAAAGATCAAAGATGTAGATGGAGCTTCCTTTTCTGTTGCTAGAAAAAGTTCAATACAGATCTAAAAAAAATCAACCTTAAATTTGTCCTTCATCTTCTAAAATTGGCCTGTAATATGTTATCAGTTAGTAAACTAACAAAAGATTCTAAGTGTTTGGCTATTTTTTATGAATCTGATTGTGTTTTTTAGGACAAGAATTCAAGGATGATGATTGGTAGAGCTAGAATGATCAATGGCCTTTCCTGTCTTAAGGATAACTCATCTAATGCTAAAATTTCTTAAGAGTTGAGTAGTAATATTTTTGTATATGCTTATGAACAAATAATGGTTTGGCATTTTAGATTAGGCCACCCTAGTTTTATTTATCTAAAATGTTTATTTCCTTTTCTATTTAAGAATGTGAATCCTTTGAAACTAAAATGTGAAAGTTTTTTACTTGTTAAAAGTCAATGAAAACCTTATGTCCCAAGGCCTTATTTACCATTAAAACCATTTTATTTATTTCATAGTGATGTTTGGGGACCTTTAAGGGTCATTACTATTTCGTGAAAAAGATGGTTTGTAACTTTTATAGATGACCATACTTGTCTTGGGTATACTTAATACATAAAATGTTAGAAGTAGAAATTTTTTTCATAATTTCTATAATATGATAGAAAGTCAATTTTAAACAAAAATAAGTATTTTGAGGTCTGATAATGGGACAAAGTATTATAATAGTATCCTTGGAAGTTTTTTTAAAGAAAAAAGGATCTTACATCAGTCTTCTTGCATGGATACCCCTGAACAAAATGGAATTACTGAGCATAAGAAGAAACATATATTGGAAGTCGCTCATGTAATGATGTTCTATATGAACTTGCTAAAATATTTATGGGGGGACATTGTTTTAATAACATCATACCTAATTAATTGGATGCTTTCTAAGGTCTTGCAATATAGTACTCCTTTAGATTGCTTGAAAAAAAATTTCCCTGAATCTAGAATTAATTCATATTTGCCTTTAATAATATTTGGATGCACTACTTATGTGCACATTCCAAAGAAATCTCAGTACAAGTTGGATCCTAAGGTAGAAAAATGTGTCTTTGTTGGTTATGCTCCAAATAAAAAAGGGTATAAATTCTTTAATCCTCTCACACATAAATTTTATGTCATTATGGATGTAACTTTTTTGGAAGATCTTCCTTTCTTTAACAAAAATTTCATTCAAGGGGAGAATTCTAATGCTTCAAATTTTTAGGAAATTGAAGCTGTACCAAATATAATTTTTGAAACAGATAAGGAAACTAGGACCACTCAATCTGATAGTGTAGAAACTGATATTGGTTTATCTGATATGGAAATATTACGACAGGAAAAAAATCATTCCAATCTTGAGCATGTGGTTTACACTAGGAAAATTTTTTTCAAAAAGGGTGAAGGTCCATTAATTATTCTAGCACCTGTTCATGAGAAGTCCCTGAGCAAAGTCCATCAAAAGACATCAGGCAATACTTCACCTTCTATTGTTCCAGAATCTGACCCTATTTTAAGCCTTATTTGTCCCTCTTAAGATCTGATCTTAATTTTCCTATTACCATTAGAAAAGAAACTTGTACTTATATTAGACATCTAATTTCCAAATTTGTGTCCTATGGTAACCTTTCTCCTAAATATAGAGCCTTTACCACTAAAATTTTAAAAATTGTGGTTCTTAGAAGTATTAAAGAAGCATTAGATTATCAGAACTAGAGATTTGTAGTGTTTGAAGAGATAGAGGCATTAAGGAAGAATGATACGTAGGATGTGGTGGAGTTGCCTAAAGAGAAAAAGATTATTGGGTGAAAATGGGTGTTTACAGTTAAAAGCTGTAATATCCCGTGTTTTTATAATATTTTTACACTGTACCGGGATATACAGTGTTAATAATTTTCATATGTATATTATATGATATTTTCACGAGTTGATATGTATTTAAAACCTATTTTAATTACTGTATCTTATTTACAGTACTTTACGTAAAATTTTCCCGGGACTTGCATTTTCGGGGAAATTTTCACGTAAATAATTTATTATTAATTATTTCAAATATATTTTCGGAATTGCATGAACTCATACGTATTTTTAAAATACTAAATAAGGCCTATGTGTGTATATATTTATTTAATTAGGGTTTAATATTACCCTACTATTTTATTAATTATTTATTAGTTTTATTGTTATTTAATTATTTTTATTTAGTATAAATTATTAAAAATATTAAATTTTATGTGTGTGGTGTATATTTAATGTGTGTAATTTAATATTATTTTAATATATAGTATAAAGTATATATATATACATCTATGTAGTTAAAAATCAAAAGGAATTGGAAAATTACTGTTTAGCCCCTCCCTTCTCCTTCTTCTCTCCCGATCGTCTACCGTCACTGTGCCTCCCGTTCCAGCACACTGGACCACCCTCTGCCGCCACCAGCTGCCGCCAACCTCCTCCCCCTTCCTTCCTCTTCCCCTCCGACGTGACCAGGCCACCGGAAGCCCGCTGGATCGCCCGAAATCCGCCATGGCAGCAAGTTGAGCTTCTTACCATTGACGACGATTCCGGCCACCATTTCGTGCACCGCCAGTCTTCATCGACTCCTTGAACTCCGATGATTCCAATTCTAAGCTCCTTTTGGCCTGAAATCAAGTGGATTTTGAGGTTTGAGCTAAAACTCAATTCGGTCACATTAGGGTTTTTGATTTGTTTGAGCTTTGAATTGATTGATTCATGAAAACTCCCTTCACAAATGTTTATCCTAGTAGCTTAATCTACATGTATGAATTTTTTTGGAATTTTTGGAGATTTTTTGCATTTTTGGGTATTTTTGAATATTTTA
The DNA here is from genome assembly GCA_947683625.1 of Mallotus nudiflorus. Lineage (NCBI taxonomy): Eukaryota > Viridiplantae > Streptophyta > Magnoliopsida > Malpighiales > Euphorbiaceae > Mallotus > Mallotus nudiflorus. The sequence goes on along the minus strand of CANTUR010000179.1, from coordinate 140,210 downwards.
ATATTATTTTCTAATTTTCGGAAATTAATTATTTAAATTATGAAATTGGGGTTTATGGTTAAATTAGGTGTTGAAATGAATTATAGGAATTTATTTGGAATTTTTATGAATTTCTAAGTATTTATTTTGAATTATTGAAGTTTATGTAATTTGGGAAATTAGGGTTAATTATGTTTTTAATTGAATTTAATTGGTTAATTGAGTTTAATTATTGATATTATTGATAAATATGTTGAGAAAATTAATTTTGGATAATTGTATAATTTTTGGTGAATTTTTGAAGTAATTATAGTATATTTATATATATATGGGTATTTTGGTAATTTTACACAAATTGTCTAAAAATATAATTTAAGTGGTTTTAATAGTTATTTAAGGTATAAAAATGATTTCTACAAATTATTTGGTATGTTTAACTAATTAAAACTATTTTTCGTGAATTATTTTCAATTATATATATAATATACGATTTTTCTAATAAAATGAGTTTTTATTTGTTTTTACTGTGTTTTAAGGTTAATTATGTAATTTCTATGTGTAAAATGTATTTCTATGTTATAAGGGTATTTTTGGTATTTTCAGAATTGTTCTGTGATTGTGGACCCCGGTCGGTAGACTGTAGTTTGGAGTCCGACCGAGGGGTTGTGGATTTGTGTTGAGCTTATTTTTCGAAGTGTGTTTCTTTGCAGGGTCGGCTCTACTCTTTTGAGTAGAGAGATGTCCGTTTTACAGGGGAGGTTCTGCCGAATTTTTGGTAGAATTCTCGTAAAACGTGATGTCCAGTCGAACCCTAATTCTGTTTTTGTGATTAAATATTCTAGATCGAATTATAGGATTTCTATTAGGTTTATTCTGATGTCTATTATTTATTGCTTGTTTAGTTGCGTCGAGACCGAGGGCTAATGGACCAGGCCCGTCGGACCCGTCTCATGGAGCGCACTAGGTGAGTTACTATACTATATATATATGCTGTAGGATGCATGATTTAGAAATGCATGTTTTATTTTGATTAAATATGCATAAATAATTTGATTATTTCTTAAGTTTATATTTAGTTTATTTTGGTTTATTTTTGGTATATATTAAATTATATACATGTTTTGTTAATAAATTATATTTAAAATGTTTTTAAATATATTTCTAGTTTATTTTACAATTTGATTGGATTTATTTGACGTATATATACTCGAAATATACCTGGTTTACTTTTGGTATATTTCCGGTATATATATGGTTTATATGGTTGTTTTATTTAATTTCATGCATCATTTATTTGTGAATGAATGTTTTATATTTATTATTGAAGGATATCGATAGAACGTGCTACCTAGTGGGCAGCACTAGGACCGAGTACGTACCAGTACGCCTATAGTATTTAGGCTATATTACTAACTTATTTGTGGATATTGATGGAATATGATTATGTGATATGTGAGATGTGATTTGGGTGTGATTGCTGGAGCTCGGTTGACCAAGTGTCTCGGGGCAAATCACACTGGCAGTCAGACTGCTGGAGCTCGGTTGACTTAGTGTCTCGGGGCCAGTCTACTGTTTAAATGGATTAAGTGGATATATTTGGATTCAGTGAGCCTGTATGGCTAGAGTGTTGTCTAACACTGTGTTCGAGGTTGCGATATTCTAGGGTTCTATGTGATCCTTCATAAAAGATGATTTTCAATAAAAATATATAAAAATGATTTTTCTGCATCTGTGTGAATTTGCCTGTATATATATATTAGATATATACTATTGACTGTATGCATTATCATTTAGTGTGTATGTATATATATTATAGTAATTCACTCAGTGAGGTCTGACTCCCCTCCGTTGACTATTTTTCAGGAGAGTCAACATCTTCAGACCTCAGTAGCAAGTCGATACGCCGGATTTCTTCCGCCCCGGCTTCTTTGTGTAAACTATTTACTTGAGTCTTATTTTTATAATCTAGACACTGCAGTAGTTGTAAATTAAATCGTGGGATTTTATGTATTTTATTTATGTGAGATAATGCATTATATTGAAACTGGATTTGTACTGAAAGATTTTATATATATGTGATGGGATGAGATTTGATTTAAATCCAGTGATGAAAATGTTATTAGTATATTTATGATTTTTATTTCCGCTATATAGTATATTGTTATTGTTATTATTGCATGATTTATTTTATTTTTAGGCTTGCTACGGGTTCCGGATTCGAAAGAATTCCCATTCCCTAGCGCCGGTCATGGCCCCTGTTTTGGGTCGTGACAAAAGCAAAGCAAATCTACTGTAGAAAGGTACAAGGACAGATTAGTTGCAAAGGGTTTTACACAAATCCATGGAATAGATTATCAAGAAACATTTGCCCTTGTTGCCAAGATAAATTCCATTCAAATTCTTTTATCTCTTGTTGTCAATGCAAACTAACCATTGTACCAACTTGATATGAAAAACACCTTTCTTAATGGAGACCTAGAAGACAAGGTGTTTATAAGTCTTCCTCCAGGCTTTGAAGAAAAATATGGTATTGGAAAAGTTTGCAAATTGAAAAAATCTCTTTATGAACTTAAACAGTCACAAAGAGCTTGGTTTGAATGCTTTGGCAAAGCTATTAAAGATTTAGTTTCTTACAAAGTCAAGCTGACCATACCTTATTTTACATGCATTCAAAAGAATGTAAAGTTGTAGTTTTAATTGTATACATTGATAACATTATTTTAATAGGGGATGATTATGGAAAATGAGAACATTTGAAGAAGTTTATGGCCAAGGAATTTGAAATCAATGACTTGGAAAACTTAAAGTATTTTCTAGGGATGGAGTTCGCACGATCTAAGGAGGGAATTATTGTAAGTCAAAAGAAATATGTGCTTGATTTGTTCAAGCAGATAGGTATTGATACCCCATATCAGTTTCCTATTCTAATAAGGGTTATATTCCCCTAAAGAGGAGGATTACTTGAATAAGAACAAAGATTAATAAGGAAGTCCATTCAATTAAGAAGATTACTCTACAAAGGAAGTCTTCTTCTCTCCTAAACAAGGCAGTCCTATAGGACTAAGAAATCATATTCCTAAGAGGTTTGAGTAATACCTTATCCTATAAATACATCTTATGACATCTTATGTCATTCATTCTCATTCTCATATTCATTCAGCTCCCCATTCTCATCATACAACATCACCAAGACATCATTCAATCACTCTATCACCATATCATCCATGCAATCACTCTTTATTCTCTATTATATTATGCCTATTCACTTTATTATATTTTTTTCTCATACCATTACTAACTTACACCTTAGAGTATTTATGGGGAAAACCTTGCCCCTTTCTCGTTCCCCTCGTCAATGGAGGTTCTATAAGTAAAATATCAATTCGGTGTTATCAAGTGGCACTGTTTATGGAAAAAATTGAATTAAATTCTAAATTATCATTATTTACTGGAACCAAATTCTCTACATCAACCAATAATGGAAACATTGGTAAAATTCAGTTGATGAGATCTCATAGTCCATAAGTGATAAGGAAAGTTTGAGAGATAACGAAGCTACTAAATCTGTGTTACCACGAGACATGATTTCTTCATGCATAAGGGACAGTCAAAGATGTCGATACAAAATAGAATCAACATAAAGTTGTTAAGCTTTTTTTCATTGTTCATGAGCATGAGGATTTGCTGAATTTGTCTTTTAAAAGACATAAAGACACGAAGCTTACAGAAGATATAAAGTTATATAAAGGTTGGATAATGTTTTTGCACAAGGAATGGCTCTTCGTAGTATGCTGAGACAAATAGAAAATAAGATAAAGCTGAGAAAAGAAGGATGAGTGCTTCCTTGCAAACATAATTTAGGAAAAAAGAAGGATAAAGCACATTTAATTTTGGAGTTCATGGTAACTTACGTTGAAAGAAGACTGAAAACAGTGACAACAACATTATAAGAAAGCTGATACTCCCTGTTAACGTCTATTTATTCATCCAACACCAACTTTATAAAATTGAGCTCCAAAGAGTCACAGCGCTGAAGCCTATTGATACTCGGGCATTCGAGTCTTTATTATCGAAGCTTTAGACATCCAAGTAATTACTTCTGGCAAGCATTGAACACTTAATATTTGAACATCAACTTTGCATAAGCATTGAAGCACCAATGTCTATAAACAGTCAGACATCCAAGTATGGTTCTCAGTCTCATTTTTTGAAGCATGCAACTTGCTTAATTACTGAAGTCTGAATTCTTCATTACCAAAACTCAGGCCATGTTTGTCAAGTCTGAGCATTATAGAACTCAGACCTTATTTGTATTCTTTTAAAGATAATATTTCAATTTATTGATAGCTTAGTATCTGAGTATAACGTCTTGGCAGAATAAGGAAGCTCCTTAATGTGGAATCAACAGCTTTGCCTAAAAAAGGCAACTCAGCCACTCATTGTATGAAGTAAGAGTCAAAAATGGCGAAACCTTAAACAATAAAATTTAAGATAGCTAAAGTGGTACCTTATTGAGCATGACTAGCTATGAGACTCACAATTAAAAAATTACCAATATGAAGCTTCAGGATGAACATCAAGTGGTGAAGCTCAAAACTGCATAGAGCTACAACTTCAAGTTATACCTTGAGCAGCTCTTCGTTAACTGCAGCAATGTATTTTTTGCCAACCAGCATCAAAGGCTATTTTACCAAACATTAATGACCGAGCATTCAAGTAATAAGATCTGAGCATCAAAGCATCAGATATGAAAGCATCAACCCTAAGCGAGCACCGCAACACTAAAGAACTAAGCATCACAGTACAAAGAATCAAAGATTTTGGGCATCCAAGTTTCAGCATCAAAAAGTCGGGGCATTCAAGTACGAGCATCCACAATATCTGAGCATCAACCACATCACTAGGTACCGAAGGTTAAGTTAACCGAGTGTCATGACCCAAAACTAGGAGTCATGACCAACACTAGGTAACGGGAATTCTTTCGAATCTGAAACCCATAGCAAGCCTTAGAAAAAATAAAAACATGCATTACATAATTAAGGGCATGACTGAATTAAAATTTTTGAATCAATATATAAAAATAAATACTCAATATCTTTTAATAAATAAATATATATTCATACAGTGTTCAAATACAATTATTAGAGTATAAAGTATCAAACAAAATAATATTCTTCCAATACAATAACACTACTACTACAGTTTCTAGAATACAAATCAGAGTTCAAAATATACATTTACATAAAAATAGCTAGGACGGAAGAAAACCAACGAAGAACTCTACTACTAAGGTCTGACGATATAGGATCTCCTCATAAAAATAATTGAAGGGGGGGGGGGGGTCAGACCTCATTGAGTGAATTATTATACTATATATACATGCAATCTAACCATATCTAGTCAAGCATTCTTATATATATATATATATGCATATACACGCATTTCACATAAATGCCAACTCTGTTTTAATAAATATAATAATTACAAAAAATATTTATTTTAATACATGAAGGATCAAATAGAACCCTATTAATCACAACCTCAATCAACCATATCATCCCTCTAGCCATACAGGCTCACTTAAATCCAAGTATATCACTTATTCCATTTTGGACAATAGATTGGCCCTGAGACACTAAGTCGATTGAGCTCCAACAGTCTGACTGTCAGTGTGATTGGCCCCGAGACACTTAGTCAACTGAGCTCTAGCAATCACACTATCAATCACATCATATCTCAATCATATTATAATTACCATAAGTAATTCCTCACTCAAACCTAAATCTATCACATCGGTACATACACGGTCCTAGTGCTACCCATTAAGTAGCACATTCTATTGATATCCTTCATTTGAGATAAATCATCCATTCAAAAAGTAAATAGTGTAGAATGACATTCATAATAGTAAAATAAACCATATATACCAGAAATATACCTAAAATAAACCATGTATATTTCGGGTATATATATGTCAAATGAAACATGAAATATACCAAAAATAAACCATGAATATACTTAAAAACAATTTAAGTATAAATTAATAATATGACATGCATTTATTTAGGAATATATTTAAAATATACTAATTATTTAAATAAACAATTATGAATAAATACACATTTAAAACATGTATATATATACTAAAATATACTAAAAATAAACCTAATTACCTAGCATGCATATATCAAAAATAGACCCTAAATATACCAAGATATCGTAAATGTATATAGAAAATATGCAGACATATACATCAAAATATACTAAAAATAAAATAAAATGATACCAAAAAATTTAAATCACTTTTAAAAGAATATAATGAAAATGAAAAATCCTAAGTCATGCAACCTATATGCAATGCATATATATATACAGTATAATAACTCACTGATTCGCGCTCCATGAGACAGACTCAACGCGCCTGGTCTGTTAGGCCCCAGTCTCGGTGCAATTGGAAAAATAAAATAACAACAATAATCAAAATAACTTCTAATTTAGACTTCTAGAGACTCGATCTAGAATTACTAAACACAAAAAGACATGAAAATCAGAATTAGTAGATTAAGCTAAGGGGAACAACATTTGTAAAGGAATTTCTCACGAATCAAGCAAAATAATCGAAAAAATAAAAATAAAAACCCAAGAATGGCCGAAAATGAAATCAAGTTGGAAATCCTACCAAATCGCATTTTCAAGCTGAAAGAAGCTTGGAATCCTCCTCCTTGAAGTTCCAGGAGTCCAACGGCACCAGAAATGTCCAATTTGGTGGCCGGACGGAGGAGAACAGAGGATAAGATGATTTCAGGTTTTTCGGCTTCAAATGCACCAACCGACACTGGAGAAGAAGGTTGATAGTGGTTGAGCTGGCTAGCAGGTGGCAAAAGGTAGGGAGGACACCGACGGTCGGCGAACGGGATGGCAGATGGTGGTGATGGGAGATCAGGAGGGAGAAGAGATATAGGGAGGTTTTTATGTTTTGTAAATGTATATATTATATATTATATGTATATATATTATTATATACTATAGTTTAATACCTTATATTAATCAAATAATGTGTGTGTATATCTAAACCACACATTTAAATATACATATATATATATACACACACACACACACACATATGTTAATATATTACACATAATAAAATAATAATAGACACATTTAAATAAATATTAAACCCTAATGCATGTAAATATATATATATATATATATATATATATATATATATATATATATATATATATATATATATATATATATATATATATATATATATATATATATATATATATATATATATTAACACATAAAATAATAATGTATAAAAAAATGTAATTTAATAAGATAAAATGACATTAAAATAAAATATACTAAGTTAAATATTATTCAAAATAAGAAATATGTATATTACACAAATAAATTATCCAAATACTAGTCTTAAAATAAATATTTATATCGAAACCCTAATTAACATAAAATAATGATAATAAAACTCATCAATCGATAAATAATCAAATTTATCTTTAAAATTTATTAACATTGTATATCCTATTTTAAAATAAAAAAATTTAAAAACTCGAGTTATTACAATGAGCAACAAGCACTAAGCACTGAAAACTAAAATCAAGCAGACGAGTATGATTCCAACAATTCTAGAGAGCTTTTACCTTTAGGACGGTGAAGATTCATTCATTTGATTTGGAATCAGATTTGATAAAATATGGAATAACTGGGTCCTTGGTCATGCAAATATGAGCAGTGTTAGAAAAAAAAGTGGTGAAAGTATGCAGGAAAGACAAAGCTAAGCTCTGAGACTCAAAGAACCGGAGCACAGAGATAGTCGGTTACTCAAACATCCTTACCATTAGACATCATACCATAACAAGTTCATCTTCAAATGAATTCTGTGATCTTACTATTGGGTGTGGGATCATCCTTCAATGGTGATTTTAATTGATAAAGTCGAAGTTGAGGAGAAAGCTTCATGTTATTCCACACATAGAAAAATAACAACTTCCACCTCACTTGATAGCTTAGGTACTAATTAAATGCCATGATATGAAGATTCAGTGCTACCAACATCTTTCAATGATTGAACAAGTATTAAACCTATCAATTCATAAATTGCGATGGCAGTATCTGAACAGAAAACTTAAGCTTTGCAAAGGTCGAATTCCACAATCAAAAAGAATATCGAAGCTATAATAGTGAATTTCTCGAGTGAGTCGATCATCATAAATATGGGTTTAAAGGTAAAAATGAGTATTAGCAGGGTCTATCAATACTGTTTGCATGATCTAATTTGAGACTTAGCCACTTTAAGAGCAAGGATAAAATTCAGTAGACCAATTCTGAGCAATATAAGTTCCTATGGTCTCATAATATATCAAATTAGGGTCGAACATTGTAGATTAAGTATCGAACATTAATTCTGTAAATGCATGGGCCTTGAGCAACGAATAATGAATATATATTCTTAAAGGTACTTGAAAAGAATTATTGGTAAATAATTACATCAAACAGGCTTTAAAGCCCACATCAAGGTATGGCCTAAGATGAAGTCAATGGCCTTAAGGAAACTTCATTCTAGTTATACAAGCCATATCCGAGTAAAGCATTATTGACACTCAAACATATCAAATTACATGCAAAGGATAAGTTCAGGGTAGTACATGGCACTAAATTAAAACCCGGATATTCAATATTACATAAAGCAAAAGTCATGGCAATATCTTTAAGGACAAGGTCATTCAGGCAACAATTGAAGCAAACAACAAACATAAATATTCATTAAACTCAAATGCTAGATAAGAGGTCATCAGAGATAAGTTTTCTCTTTTTTTAATTATTTATTTTTAATATTTATTTTCACTTAATTATTTATTCTTATATAAATATTTATAGCTTGTCACACAAGCATGCTTACACTTCTACACATAGATGCTCGTCCATATATACATGATTATTATTCGTGCAAAATATACATTAATTACATTTGATATATTTATTACATGAGGATTGATCATTAAATGGACATCAATTAAACGATCCTAAAACTATTGTTCTTTTATTTATCACTATAGATAAGGAAAATGTATTTACTGAAGACGCTACTTTAAGCACCAATTAGTCCAAGTAGTCAAACATTTTGATAATCTCACTTGGCATCAACATACATAAATTTTCAAATGACATCTGACACATTATCGAGCATGTAAACCTCATGTCATAGCATCGAGCATCTAAGTCTTGTGATTAAGGCTAGCACCCTCATGTCGCTTCTATAGTACTAAGATTCCCAACATGTAAGCCTCATGTTATAGCATCAAGCATCTAAGCCTCAAGCATCTAAGCCTCGAGCATCTAAGTCCAATGATTGAAGCTGGCACCATCAGGTCACTTCTATATTACTAATGTTTTAAGCATGTAAGCCTCATGTCATAGCACCGAGCATCTAAGCCTCGAGCATCTAAAGTTTAGTGATTAAAGCTGGCACCCTCATGTCACTTTGATGCACCGAGGTTATCTGGCACTCGGGCCACGCTTTTAATGCACCAAGCATCAAAACTCTAGCAATGATTGGTTCCTCCAAGTTGTCTCTATATTGGTGGGTTAATCCTTCACACTGAGCATTTTTATTGCAAATTTTGTGCACTCAAGTCTAACTGGCACTTTAACAATGTTCATATACAATGATTTAAAAACTTAGTATCGAGCTTTATCTTTTCCTGTGACTGAGGTTGGCCACCTCAGCTCACCCTTTCATATCAGATGTAATTACTTAAGCAGTCTCTCTCTCTAGGCAGAAGAATGATATTTCCATCATCTTATAAACCTGGAGACGTCAGACATAAATATTTGAACATACTTTCAAGGGGGACTTTTGATGCCCCATATCAGTATCCTATTCTAATAGAGGTTATATTCCCTCAAAGAGAATGATTACTTGAATAAGAAGAAAGATTAATAAGGAAGTCTATTTCAATTAGGAAGATTACTCTACAAAGGAAGTCTTCTTCTTTCCTAAATAAGGTAATCCTACAAGACTAAGGAATTATATTCCTAAGAGGTTTGAGCAATACCTTCTCCTATAAATACATCTCATAACATATCATTCATTCTCATTCTCATATTCACTCATCTCCCCATTCTCATCATACAACATCACCAACACATCATTCTATCACTCCATCACCATATCATCCAAGCAATCACTCTTTATTCTCTATTTTATTATGCTTATTCGCTTTATTATATTTTTCCTCAAATTATTATTGACTTAAACTTTGAAGTGTTTATGGGAGAAACTCTACCCCTTAACCTGTTCTCCTCATCAATGCAGGTTCCACAAGTAACATATCAATTTAGAGTTATCAAGTATAATGGGATGTAGGCCAATTGAAATTCCCATGGAGCAAATTTAGAACTTCAACCAGCTAGTGCAGAGAAAGTAAGAGACAATGAAAAGTTTTAAAGACTAGTTGGAAGACTTATTTATTTATCACACTCAACCTGAGATATCATTTCCAAGAAGTATTGTTTATCAGTTTATGCATTCACTAAGCTTAGAGCAATTTGAGGCAGTTTATAGTATCCTAAGGTATTTAAAAGGAACACTTGGCAAAGGTCTTTTCTTTAAGGCACAAGGACATCTTCAAGTTGAAGCCTACATTGATGTAGATTGGGCTGGATGTATAACAAATAGAAGATCAACTTTTGGAAATTGTACGGATGTTGGAGGTAATTTAGTGACTTGGAGAAGTAAGAAGTAGAATATTGTCGCAAGGAGCAGTGCAAAAGCTAAGTTTCGGGCTGTTGCTCAAGGCATTTATGAAGTGATATGGATTAGAAGAATATTACAAGAGTTGAAGGTTTAGAAGCACTTCCTATAAAACTATATTGTGATAATAAAATAGCTATTTCTATTACTCATAATCCAATTCTTCATGACCGAATGAAATATGTTGAAGTAGATAAGCACTTTATTAAAGAAAAAATAAAGGGAGGTGTAGTCTGCATGACCTATATGCCAACCAAAGACTAAGTGGTTTATAAAGAGTCTTTCAAAAAAATAGTGTGATTTGTTAGTGAGCAAGCTGGTAATGAAAGATATGTTCAAACCAACTTGAGGGGGAGTATGGGAAAATATGTATTGTTAGGAAGTAGAATATTGAGTAATTAAATCATATAAATTAGGAGAGATTAGTGGAAAGGAATTCTATATAGCTATAACTATGTATTAGTTGAAGAGGAGCAGATTTGGTGTAAAGTCTTATTCCTAGGATCAAGGATATAATTGTGTACAGTTTCCTTATAGAGCCAGAAATATGTTATATATATTCTATTTTTTATTAATGAAACAAGTAATTCCCTTCACTCATTATTTTCAAGTAAATCTTATGTTATCCTTTACCAACAACGAGTCACCATCATCAGAATCCAACCAAAGCCATTTACTGGTAGCTTGAGTCATGGACATCCTCGTCAAAGCTTTGAGGAAAGGACCCCATTATCGGTAAATTTCAAAACCATTTTGATGGAATAACATTTCACAAAACCTTTCCATATGATCCAAGAGACCACAAATGAAATAAAAATTTAATAATCGTTTGTATTTAAAATGAACTAAAGAAGAATCATCCCCACTTTTACTGATTTTCTTCCATCATTTTAATGGATGCCTTACATCCAAGCAAACTTTGATATGCATAAAGATTCTCCAAAAACTCAAGGAATTAGATTGATCATATTCCAAAAACTCACCAATAAAGTTTCTAAGTTGTTTACCTATAGACTTAGACATAAACCCTATAGGAATATCATAAACTTGCACCCAAAAATCAATATGATGGAATTGAATCTGAGTTGGGTTTTCTCCGGACTTTAAAGAGTGAAGCAGCAGAAGATGATTATTAAAGGACCATAGACCCCCTTCAATAACCCTTTTCAAATCAATAACCTGAAAATAATTGAAATAAATAACAATTGTTTTCAAGTTCTTTAATCAAAATACCATGACTTGGACACCATATATTAACTAATCTATTGCATAGCATTGAAATTAATATTCCTATCAGTGAGAAAACGTCCCACTAAACATAGCTCCCATTGATTGACTTGAGAAGATGCCTTATGATTTTCTAACACCAACACCTCTTCCTCCACTGACGCTAAATCAAATTTTGCTATTCCTTGTTCTTTTTGAAAGCTCTCAAAAAACAGCAAAAAAATAGAAAAAAAAATAAACAAGAAAACAAGCCAAAAAATAACTAAAAAGAAAAACTCTCATAGAAGGGAGAAAAAAAATCTCATAGAAAAGAGAATAAAACTATGTCAATGTTCATAAGCTTTAGGCATGGATTACTGATAACTCCGAATTGATATTTTTGTTTGTGGAACCTGCATCAATGAGGAGAACGGGTAAAGGGGCGGGGTTTCCCCCATAAACACTCTGAAGCTTAAGTCAATAACGATATGAGGAAAAAAATATAATAAAAAAAATAGGCATAATAGAGTAAAGAATAAAGAATAAAAGAGCAAAGTTTGATTGCTTGTGATGACAAGGTGATGGAATGATGTCTTGGTGATGTTGTATGATGAAAGCATGAATGACGTGAAATGTCATTAGATGTATTTATAAGAGAAGGTATTGTTCAAACCTCTTAGGAATATGATTCCTTAGTCTTATAAGACCTTGTTAGGAGAGAAGAGACTTCCTTTATAGAGTAGTCTTCTTAATTAGAATGGACTTCCTTATTGAGCTTTCTTCTTATTCAAGTAATCCTCCTCTTTGGGTGAATATATCCCTTATTATAATAGGATACTAATATGAGTTATTAAGAGTCCCCCTTGAAATTCTGTTCAGATATTTATGTCTGACGTATTCGCATATGTAAATGATAGAAAATGCCATTGTATCTGATATATAAGGGCAAGCTGGGGTGGCTAGCCTCAGTTATAAGAAAATATAAAGCTCGGTATTGAGTCTTAAAATCATCATATAAGAAAATTATTTGAAGTGCCAGTCGGACTTAAGTGCATAAAACCTACAATAAAAAGGATATGTAATGGATTAACCTGCTAGTATGGAGACAATATGATGGAACCAGTCGTCACTAGAGTTTTGATGCTCGGTGCATTAAAAGCGTGGTCTGAGTGTCGAACCTCAGTACTATAAAAGCAACCTGAGGGTGCCAGCTTCAATCGCTAGACTTATATGCTCAGTGTAAGGACACGAGGCTTACATGCTCGGAACCTTAGTACTATAGAAGTGACGTGAGGGTGCTAGCTTCAGTCACTGGACTTAATCTTGGTGCATTAGAAGCGTGGCCCAAGTGCCGAACCTCAGTACTATAGAAGCAAACTAAGGGTGCCAGCTTCAGTCATTGGACTTAATCTTGGTGCAATAAAAGCGCGACCCAAGTGCCATATAGTCTTGGTGCATTAGAAGCATAGCCCGAGTGTCGTATAATGTTACTTGGTTTATAAACTTTAATAACTCTTTTGATGACAGCTACCTAGTCAGAATAATGATTGATGTTGAGTCCGAACATTATTGCTATAGATGTTTGATTTTCTAAGCATTTGTTATTAGTAGTATTTTAGTAAAAGATAGGATGTTTATGATCCTAATAGTGAGTTTGAGCCCTTTCAATCTGAGCTTTATAATATGGGATAGTAATTTTTTGAAATGATGGAGGGTGGGTTTTAAAGGACCAAATTTAGGCTTGCCTAATCTGAATTGTGAGATAAGCATTTTGTAAATTAGGTGAAGGGTTAATGTTGCACCGCTTCTGAAATAGAGGATAGTGTGTGATGCTGGCTAGGATGTCTTCGAATTGCCTTTTGATTTATTAAGCTATGTGGTGGATATACTTGACTTCATTCTTGAATTTCCCTTATTATATATTCTCTAAAATTTCAAAGAACTGAGGTAGAGTAAGATTTGCCCGAGTGTTGTTTGATCTAGCTTTTATTGGGAACCACCATTTTATTGTATGAACATGAGTGAGTGCTTGTTCGCCTTAGTGTTGCCTTGTAATATGTCTAATTTCTTTTGGCAATCTCTGCATGTTGATACCGATTGAGATGATTAGAGTGTTTGATTGTTTGGACTGATGGGTGATTAAAGTATCATCTTCAATAAATATATTTTCCTTATATGTAGTGATAGATAAAAGAACAATAGTTTTGGGATCGTATAATTAATCTCATTTGATGGTTAGTCCTTATGTAAAAAATATATCAAATGTAATTGATGTATATTTCTCATGAATAATAATCATGTATATATGGATGAGCATCTATGCGTAGATGTGTAAGCGTGCTTGTGTGACAAGCTATAAATATTCATATAAAAATAAATAATATCAAGAGAAACTAGAGAAACTTATCTCCTAATGTACTCTTATCCCGCCTTTGAATTCATGAATATTTATATTCATCGTTTGCTTTAATTATTGCTTGAATGACCTTGTCTTTGAAGATGCTTCCTAAGTTTATGTGTATCCAATTGCATAAAAATATACTACTCTGAAATTAAAATCTTGTTGTAGTACTCGTCTCCTTTCTGAATAGACAAATATTTATGTTCATTGTTGCTCAGTGGTTGTTAATGTATTTGAAGGTCTCTCTATGATCTATGGTGTTGATGTAATTTGACTATCCAATAACATCTATACCGTTGTCTAAGTTTTGAGTATGTTATACTCCTTGGCACCTTGTACTAATGTTGAATATCGTTGAGTTTCAGATGCAAATCTTTCTAGATTCAATGCTTGAGGCTTGCTTGGATATTCATGTTTATAATAACAGAGACTCAGATGCTTGAGAATTGATAAGTTTTAATACCATGGTTTAAACTCCAGATGTTCAAACTCGAATGCTTGGACTTTTTGATGTTTAGACTTGGATGCCCGGACTCCTTGATACTCAAACTTGGATGCCTGGAATCCTTGATGCTTGGACTTGGATGCCCAGAATCTTTGATGCTTAGACTTGGATGCTCAGAATCCTTAATGCTCAAACTTGGATATCCATAATCCTTAAATACTTAGTCCCAGATACTCAAATCTCTAAGGCTTTGGTAGACAATACTCGGGTTATTTGAATGCTCAGTGAATGGACATCAACATTCAATCTTAACTTTTTAAGGCTTTATGTAGTGTTCATCGGATGATAATTATTGCTAATCTTTAGTGTTAAGAAGCCCAGCGCTCAATGGATGCCGGAGCTCGATAGGTACTTGTATCTTGAACATCGAAATGAATCCTAACCATAGATGAAAGATATGATGTTTGAGCATAACCAAGTATATGAGTGCTTGTTCTAGGTGTCCAACAGTCTCCATGTTTTAATACTTGAAATCTTAGTGCTTTGAAACTTAATGCTCAGAAGCACGGTGCTTCGAAGCTTAGTTTATGCCTTGCTGTTTCTATGACTGGTGATGGGGTCAATGCTTGGAGCTTGGTGGATGTTCGGATATCCAAGACTTTGGTGCTCAGAGTGGCTTGCTTTGGGTGTTCTCTTTTATACACAGCTTTCCAATTCTTGTCACCCACTAGTTCTTCACATTAGCTCTCGGAGACAGCTTGCTCCCTTGAATCAAGTGTTTTGAGGGATCCTATAGGCCAAAGCTTCGATGAATGCTTGATGTTCGGAGCTCGATGCTTTGGTGAGTATTTTGTAATCAGAACTTAGTTTCTGACCCAAGAACACTTCTTGTTCAAGGCCTCATTTTGTCTTTATCAACTTATTTTTTTTATACATCTTGAGTTGCAGGTTTTGTTGAAGATCTAATTTTTGTATCTTCCTTGCATTATAGCTTGTGAGTGGTTGAAAATGATGGTTGCACTAGCCATTCAAAATTCTCAATAGATGACCGGATTGGGCCATGAAAATCAATCAGTGGATGCCAGAATCATGTGCCTTTAAGACTGCAGCTAACCATAAATCTTGAGGGTGCAAGAGTCAACTAGACTTATAAATAGCAATATTTGTGTCCTGCTATATTAGGATATTTATCTTAGATTGAAAGTGAGGTTGTTGAGCATTTACTCAGAGTCCAAGTGCTTGTAAAGTTGATTCTTGATACTCGGCGCTCAGTACTTCGCGTCGAAGGGCACTCGATGCTCAAATCCTGATGGTAGATGCTCATCATTTAAAACTCGGTGCTTGATGGGTATTCCATGTTTGGTGCTCGGAGCATGATGCTTGGTGAGTGGATATGTGTGACTCCCTTAATGCTCGATACCCTATGTTTTTAAAGCTTGAATTCTCCAAAGATGTACCCTTTTTATATATGTATTGTCGTTTGAATGCCTCAGATCTTGCAAAGGAATCGTCCCATTTACTAGCTTTAATCAATTCCACTCTGATTGTATTTTTAAAGCTCTTCCTTAGCTTTCGCAAGTTAAACTAAGTCTTCTTGTTTCTTTTTGTTGATTTGGTTGAAGGTTGAGTCATAAAGCTAGGTTTCCAACAATCAAAGATCACTCAGATTTTTAATTTGATTATGCCTAGCCCTTGACTTTCTTATTTTGAAACAAATAAGAATAGCTAGGTTCGAACAGACGGTACCACTTGATAACTCCGAATTGATATTTTTGCTTGTGGAACCTGCATCGACAAGGAGAATGGGTAAAGGGGCAGGGTTTCCCTCATAAACACTCTAAAACTTAAGTCAGTAACGATATAAGAAAAAAATATAATAAAACAAGTAGGCATAATAGAGTATAGAATAAAGAATAAATGAGTAAAGGATGATTACTTGTGATAATGGGGTGATGGAATGATGTCTTGATGATGTTGTATGATGAAAGCATGAATGACATGAGATATCATGGGATGTATTTATAGGAGAAGATATTGTTCAAATCTTTTAAGAATATGATTCCTTAGTTTTGTAAGACCTTGTTTAGGAGAGAATGAGACTTCCTTTATAGAGTAGTTTTCTTAATTGAAATGAATTTCCTTATTGAACTTTCTTTTTATTCAAGTACTCCTACTTTTTGAAAGAATATATCTCTTATTATAATATGGATTACAATTCGAGAAATAAGCTTAAAAATAGTTTATAATCTCTCTAATAACTCACAAAACGTAGATAACAAGTTAAGAATAGATAAATTCAACCCACAATGAATAGATAAATTCTCAAAATTAAATATCAAAAGCACAATAAAAAAAAAATTAAAATAGTAGAAAAATAGAGGAGCTATTCACTGGCATGTAACCAGCAAACAGCCCTTCAAGATCAAAAATTTTTTTTTCTCTAACACTTTCTTTGTTTACTGTTAATAATAATAAGAATATTAGTGGTTTGCAATTTTTATAATGGTCACGGAAACAACAGAAAAAATATATGGAGAAAAGGTTAGAATTTTTTTTTTTTGAAGAGATTTTTTTATTTATATTAAGAAATTTAGACATAATGATTCAAATACGATATATATTTTTTAAATATTTTATATTTAATTTATAAAAATATGGCTCGTATATTGTTATAAGGGAGATTCTACAATAATTTTATTTTTATGGAATTTTAATTTTACTTTGTTTTGATTGTCATTAAATGAACATTTCATGATCTAATAATAGTTATTGATAAGTATATTTTAGTTTTTCTAAAAATAAAGTAATGGTAGATAAGAATTGTCTTCTTAGAAAGAATTTATTTTTCTATATATTAAGTTGACGTAGAATGCCTCTTTAAAATTATTCAAACAAAATAAATAATCAGACACTAATATTTTAAAAAAAAACATAAAATATTAAATTCTAAATGCTTTTACTGTTTTAAAAAAAAATTATTCACATGAAGTATATTGTATTCAACCCTATAAAATAATTTATACATTTAATAAATTGAACCAACAATTTTATAGAATAAAGAAAAATTTTTCAAAAAAAAAAAAAAGATTTTCAGCTTTTGAATGGTTCCTCTTTATTATTTTAGGTTTTGGACTTTTGTATAATTATTTCTGATAAATCCTTTGTTGCTGCTAGGTTCTAATTACCAAAACGATTATACTCCAAAATATATAGTTAAAAATGCAAACACTATTTCTAAATTTTTTGTTAGATTAGCTTTTGAATATATTATTTTTAGCTTTTCAAATAATTATAAAAACAAGTTCTAAAAAAACTAATTAAAAAGACCCAATAACATTAAATGATATGAAAAAAAGAAATGGAATTTTCTTTACATTTCAATTTTCTTTTTTTTTTCTCCTTTTCAGATGTAAATTGAAATTTGAAAATAATTTTTTTCAAAAATATTGTTTCTTTTTTCTTTTCTTTTCCTTTTAATTTAAGGGAAAAAGGTACTTTTTCTAAATAGCAAGATGAGAAAGAAAATGTATAAAAGATGAACCAAATGATTATCATAGAAAAAGAGGGAAAAAAATCTCAAATATTGATATGGCAATAAGCTGGACACACGCATGCTGTAGCGGTGCGGGACTGGTGAGGTACATAAGTTAAAAGCTTGAAGTTACACCATCACGTTGTCCTGAAAATTTCCTACAGGATTGACAATTTCAGCAATATTGAAAATTTCCTGAGGCAACACTTGCAAGTTTGACAACTAAAATTCAATAGAGGGCAAAGCTACTACTTGGCTCTTGGCCCTTCTTTCCTTGCCCTTAAAGAATTCAAGATTGCACTCATTTTTGGATCAGCCTGCCAAAGATGGCTTCGTTGCATTTGACATTTAATAACATAAGATTTAAAAAAAAAAAAAAGTGTTGATGGATTTATAATGACCTTGCAACTCTAGTGGTGTTTCCTCAAGAAGAGGGTGCAGATATGACAGTGAAAGATCATTTGACACAGTGAAACTCAATGTTAGTGCCCATATTCAAGATCCTATTATCTGCACTAAGAGAACAACAGAAAGATCATTTGACACACTGAGACTCAATGTAGTGCCCCTATTCAAGATCCTATTGTCTGCACTAAGAGAGATATAGAATATTTAAAATGTGCAGTTTTTTTAATGTGCAGTTTTTTTTAAGTCACCAGTAAACATGGAGCAGTGTCTGGACAAAAGCACAACGGGTTTCTGACTCAACAGCAAATTTTGTTCAGCATTCAACATAAATAAGCTTTATCAACAGAAAATTATGTATTATTGATGACTCTAAATCTTGGGGAAACACAACAGAATGAAATCAATAATGCTTTGGATGTTTAAAAAATCCGATATCTTAAAATCGCAATTCGACATTGATTTAATGACACTTCAATGCAAATAGAATTCGACCAGCACCACTTGTGACTGTTCTCCATCTTAATCCACAGGAACCTCCACTTCCATCTTCAAACTAGAATTTCCAAGAATCTGAAACCATCATACAGGAGAAGCAAATCAATTTACCATTAAAACAACAAGGAAGAAGCTGTCAATGAATTGTTAAGGGATGCTTGAAACTTTTAAATAAATGCAAACGGAGAGAAAATCTACCAGTTAATTGTTAAGAGAAGCTAGGAACTGAAATACAAATAGAAAGAGTTGCAGAGATTGAAAAGGCATTGAAAAGAAAGTAATGGAATGGAAAAAGAAAGGAAAAAAAAAAAGGCAAAAGCAGTTCATTGTCTACATGGGAGATTGCACACGTCAATATAAAACAGTTATGCTGAGAATTAAATTAGTTATAGGAACAGATGATGAGGAGAAGGACAAAATGTGTTCATATAAGCAAAAGACTTCTGAGTAATGGAATTAAAGTTCCCATATTAAATAAATTATTGGCATCTCCCATCACAGGCAACTAGAATATATAGGAGCTGTCAAAAATAGAAAAAAACAAAAAAGTTTAAGCACCTAAAATCTAACAATTTTAAGAATCAAAGCCTTGAAATGCGCAGACTATCAAGTATGCATGATATGGAAGTGGTCCAATTGATGGCTGCCATAGTAGCTAATAATGGAATTCGACAATAATAGATATCATAAACAATAAACTCTCTAGTGATTGACCATCATTACATTGGATTTATAGCAACCAAAGCCAAGGCATAGAAGAGAAACTCTATAGATGGGAACTCTTTCTCTCCCTTCTTGGCTCAAATGATTTGTAGAGAAACCCCTATCCTCTCTAATTCATCACATGTATGCAATTTCTTTCCTGCAGAAGCAGGCTTAGAAGACTGAGATCAAGAATTATCCATGTTAATTTCTCTGCAGCAGCCTGTCTCCCTCCAGTTAACTTCTGCAACGGTAGCTAAATGTGAAAATTTAGTCTAGTATGAACCAACAGGACATTACCAAGATGAATCTGCTGTAAACTGTGGGAATCTCCTAGGATTCAAATGAATCTACTGTAGCATCCAGGCTTCACAATCTAAGATTTAACTTCCTTGTCTAGCATTCTGCTGCAAGGAATCCCAAAACAGTTTTTGGGTTCAAGCTGACAATTGATGTGGTGCCATAAACCACCAGTTAATGTGTTTGTGGTGCTACAAAACCACCAATTATTATTTCGGTAAAAAAGCAACTTCAAATTAGCAATATCATGACTGAAAATCTTTCAATATTACTACCAAGTCCCTTTCTTTAGAAAATCAAATTATATCACTTGTTAGTGTCTTTTGCTAGCACCTCACAGAAGTTTTAAGTAAGCTAAGCGAGAGCCTAGAATAAAGCATAGATTTAATGGCCCAGGGATGCTTGTAATAATAGGGATTGTTTTTTCCACCCTTCCAATAAGAGATTTTTTCTATTCTCATCCTTCAGTTTCAAAAGCATTTTGCCATAAACCTCTCTCAGACTTCGACCTAACATAGAAAAATAGAAGGCTAACCATCAAGATTCATTACTTGAATTAAAAGCCATCGGTTGGTGAGGAGAATTGAGTGTCCCACTTCAACTACCAGGACTAATTCAATTACTGTTTAGTCTATTCAGGACCATGCCACCCTAAAAATAATGAACATAGGTCAGAAGACAGTATTTGGTTATTATCGATCCACTAAAAACAATTGACATGTCAGCATTGTAAGATGCTTAAGAAGATTTCATTCTGACAGAGTAACTGATTTCTACAAGAGCAATGTTACAGTCCCAGATATAAATCTAGTTATAGGGTGACAAACTGAGAAAATTAACCATGAAATAAGGGCTCAATTTGAGAGAGAAAGCAACAATCCCTTAGAGAAACAATTTTGAGAGAAATACCAACTCAACAATTAATAAGAAGGATGACAGAGATCTTAACAAAAAAATTTTAACTAATTAGAAAATAAAAAATGCTGACCCTAATAAACTTATTCAAAATGCTCAGATGCCCAAGCATATTAGTTAGAAATCTAACATGCATCTGAAATGCTGCATCATTGAATTAGATGCCTAAAATTAAAAACCAAAACAAGTGCATAATTATTCTGTCACCAAAAAGTCTATCAACAGCATTGAAGGTTCCCATCAGTAGAAGTTTAACTTATACAGGATTTAACTCTTCATAAGCATCAAAGAGCTAAATTGATGAAGCCTTTAAGACTATTGAAACACACAATTTACCCTATTAAATTTTATATCACATGTCAAGATACACGAACAGAAGTACTTTCTCCAAAGGAGGCTCATTTTTGTAACATGATGAGGGAACAACAGCAGCTTTTCCAAGTGAGATTAGGGTTTGCAGAAGCTACAAAAGGTCGTATGACAGGCATTAAAAGAGCAAATTTCATCATATGGCACTCTGGTTTTCTGTTCTAGGAAAAAAAAAATCCCCAGATGACAAATTGTAATTGAATAAGCCAACCAAAGAATTATGCAGATCTAGTGACCTTAAACGTACACACGTGATCTACATACAAATTACTCATGCTCAATTGTAACCTGGAATGATAAAACTGTTTATGTTGCAAAAACTATCTAGAGTATTTATAACTGTAAGGGTACCTCTACAAAGTCTGACAAAACTAACAAGGAATCCTTCTTATAGCCTGCTTCCTCAAGGAAACGGATAAGCACTTGCTGCACCAAAACAAAAACATACCATTTGTCCATAAGTGTGGCATTTTAAAATCAAAGTTTATGCTAGAAAAGAGTATTATAATGCATTGCATTTCTAAGTTTATGATGCCAACTAGACAAAAAAATTAACATATTGGAATCAAATGTGTTTTTGTAAATCACTCAATTAATACAATATGCATACAGAACCTGCATTTTCCACTTTCTTAATTAGCAAACCAGGAAATACCTGTCTGCAAATTCAATCCCCGCCTTTCATGGAAATGATTTCTATCAAATACTTTTGACAATGATTGCTAATATTATGACCCATGTAAAGTTTTAGTCCAGAAATTCTGAATGCGTTCAATAAACATAACCACACTAAATCAAAAAAATTCATTTAAGAAATTGATATACTAGCAAAATACATTACTAGTCCATTAGTTTTGAAAAAAAACCCTTCCCAAAAGCCTCAGGCCTGACACACTGCATGGATAGAAAACATAACATAAGAACCTAAAGTACATTTTAAATATGAACCAAGGATTGCCCCCAATGTGCAATAAGAAAAGCTCCCATAGTATTTAAAACTGATTTGCACCATGAAACTAAGTACTTTCCCCTTTTTCTAGTCTTCCATTTTTTTTGGTGAAAAGTATGCAATTTTTTCTTTTGAGCAGACATAAAGCATGCGATTTAGTTTTCCTCTCGCACCCTACTTTCATCCATACATTAAGAATGAATGAAAGGTAAACAAAAACAATTAATTGGCAATATAATGAGCTAATCCAACCTCTCTTTGCTGTTCCGAGATAAAATGTCCAGTCAAATCATGCAATACATCCAACATGTCACTGAATGCAACTTTCCCATTGCCATCAGAATCATACACCTTGAAAATAACTACACCAGAAGCAAATTGCACATACAGTGAACAACCAAATCAAATTCCAATGCATCAAAATTCAATATATAACAATTATAATAATAATAAAAAAAAAAGGAACTCATATTACATTCAATTTTCTGGTGCAAAGCTGCGCGAGGACTGAATACAGACAAGAAGGCAACAAATTCTTTAAAATTTAATCCATCTACCATCCTGAACAATCTCTAGACACAAAATACAAACCACCCAAAAGAAGATTAAAACAAAAAGAAACCCACTAACAAAAAGATCTAAATAAACACAGACGAAAGCATGAAAGAACCTGAGCGAGTGGATTGACAGCAAATTCAGGCACTGAGAGGA
The DNA here is from genome assembly GCA_947683625.1 of Mallotus nudiflorus. Lineage (NCBI taxonomy): Eukaryota > Viridiplantae > Streptophyta > Magnoliopsida > Malpighiales > Euphorbiaceae > Mallotus > Mallotus nudiflorus. The sequence goes on along the minus strand of CANTUR010000179.1, from coordinate 117,015 downwards.
ACTCCTCAGCTGAGATAAAACCACCGCCATTTCGATCCAATTGGCAGAATCTTTGGTACAATGAGACTATTTCTTGCTGGGAAACTGCTCATGTAGAAGTAAAAGAAAGCTCAAGAAAATCCCCAGTTCAATGCAATTGATAAAAAAGAGTGAACGTAGAGTGATTACATGTGTGACTGCAGTGCTCCTGAACTTCTTCAATGTCGTATTGAGTCAGCATTGAAGATGTGTTGCCCATTGCTGATCTGATTGGGATGCAACAAGTAAAATTTTGAATTCTTTTGTTTTTTTGGTCAAAATTGAATTCTTTTGTTGTTCAAGAAAATTTGTGTTCTTTGGAAGTGTCAACTGGACATGGTCGTTGCTTGCTAGGAGACGCCTAAGTTAGCAATCCATATACAATATATATTATTCAAATTGGCTAAGAATTAGAGAGGATGAAACAATGATCACTTTAATAGTATAATAAAACCATTTAAAATTTATATATTTAATAATATTATAATAACTAGAAATTTGATTTATTATTTCTGTCCTATTAAATATATTTTATTTGTTTAAATTACCTTTACACAAATAAAAATTACAGCAAAACATCACAATAAAATAATAAAAAATCAAACACCACAATAAAAGTAAAATAAAAACCATATCAATATAGAATAATCACTCATTTAAGGAACAAATCGATAAAAAAAAAAGCATAAAAAAAAAAAGCATATATGAGTGATTTTAGGCAAAGAAAGATAAAAAAATCACCCCCTCCTTACTTAAGGAAGGTCAATAGCTAAAATAGAAAGTTGAGAGAAAATAAGACTAGAGATCTGTCTGGATTTCAATATATATATATATATATAAAATGTTGAGTTTTAAAGTTATTAAATAAAAAATTAATAAGTATCTATCGTTATATTTGAATATTTATACTAAAAGTTAATTTGTCAAACCATTAAAAATTTTAATTTTTATTAAAATAAATTATTTATTATAATAATTTTTTAGTATTATTTTTTAATTAAAATACTAATATACATATCACAATATTATTCAAATTCTAAAAATGTTTATATAATACGTAAATCACTCAATCATTTTTTCTAAACCATTATTTTTAAAAATTTTCTTAACTAAAACACTACTATACCAAGTAAATAGATAAGAATAGTGAATAGAGAGTTAGAAATAAAATAGGACTTTTAAAGTAATTTTTTAATATTTTTTAACTAAAATATTATGAATTTTAATATTATATGAGTGAATGCTCAAATTATAGTCCACAAATATGTATAATTCTTATATTAATAGGCGTAATGCATATGTGACTCCCTGCATTTGTCACTTTTTATCTATTTAACACTTGAATTTATAGTTTTGTCATTTTGATATATGAATTTAGCTAATATAATGACATAATACATCTACCAATCCCTCGCACTTATCACTTTTTGTTAGTTTGATACATTTACTTGTAATTTTTTGTTAGTTAAACCCTTATGATGTGACACATACTGATTTACTATTTCATACCATGTGTGTTGTCATGGGTTTAAAAATTGCATTTTAACCCAGTTCAGGTGTCAAAATGATAAAATTATAAGTTGAGGTATCAAACTAACAAAAAGTGACAAATACAAAGACTATGTATGTATTACGCCTAATAATAATATAATATGGAACAACCAAATCCAATATATGATAACATACATATTAATTAAAATTAATACTAATATAATGTTTTAAATTAATTATTTGATACGTATTTATTATTATTATTATTATTATTATTATTATAAAAATTAAATCACTATTGGAGTATGCTGTATGTATCATTTACACTATTTTTTATTAATTATTTTAATACATAGAAAATTTTAATTTTTTTCAGCTCATAATATTATAGTTTCTCCTATAATATATAGTAAATTTTCTATTTGGTTATTAAAAAATTAGAAAATTCAAATATAAATAAAATTTAAGCAAAAAATTAAATTTCTTTTGTAATAAACTTTAAAATAAAATTATAAATAATTATGAAATTTAATTAAAATCCATAACTGTCAATGTATCATAAAAAATTTTAATTAGTTAAATTATTTAAAATTTTAAAATAATTTAATAAAATATATATTAATTTTGCATTCCACGTATCATGTGAATTTATGACTAGTAATTTTTAATTTGTTAAAAAATTTTAAATTTTATTTTTACAATCTATTTTTAATGTATTTAGATAGTATTTTAATGTATCTTTTTTATGTACGGTACATGTAATTAATATATTTATTAATATTATATTTGATTTAATTTCATCAAAAAATTTATTTTATTTTTAAATGAATTTCATATAGAATTCATTTCTAAATAAATTGAAATGTGTTTAGTTTAAATGAATAGTTTATGGAATTGATTTATGAATTCGATATTTTGTTATATTGTGTTGAGTATAATCTAGAATTCAAATTAATTTTTATTTTTGGTCAAAAAAGTACCTTTTCAAGGAATTCATTTAGAAATTCCAACCATTTTCTTAAAATTTAATCTAGTTATAATCAATTACACAAATTTAAAAATTTAGAATTGCGAATGGAATTACAAATGAATTTTACAACATGTTCATTTAAACTAAACACATATTATTTAGAATTGCAAATGAATTTTATACCAAACACACTCTAAATGTATAATTTAGTTTAATTTTATTTATAATATAAAATAATAAACTACTATAATATAAATATAATACATTTATTGATAATAAATAATATTGTTGATAATAATTTATATAAAACTAGTTATAAATCTGCATAGATTGTAAATAATATACATATTATTAGAATTCATGAATTGACCTAGAAATCCTGAGAATAAATCAAGACATTTTCTAGATACCAGTCTCTGATTTTAAGGACTGATTGCAAGGACATAATATATACCTTAATAGTCATATTTGTTTCCTATTTTTGCTCCTAGATTTAGTGTATATATTGTTTCCTATTATTGTATATATTTTCCTTTTTAGTAGAAGTTGTTATCACTATAAATAGGGTTGTATCATTATGTTCACAATATAAGAGAGTTCTACAATTCTTCTCAAACACTTTTTGCTCATGGTATCAAAGCCTTAGGCTTTTTCTAGGAATCAAAACCTATGTTTACGCCCTTTATTGCCTTTTAATTAAGTCACCTTTATTATTCTTTTCTTTGTGTGGCCTTCATTGCCTTTATCATAATGTTAGAAGTATCTGAAACTACTCCAACTACTCCTACACCTATGATCAGTGTTGCCCCATTTGAACAGTCTATAAATAATTCATCTAATGAGTTACAAGGAATGCATCATTCTTACCATTTGGATGGACAAAGCTACCTTTAATGGTCTCAGTTAGTAAGAGCCTTTTTAAAAGGTCGAGGGAAGATTCTTACCTTACTGGACTAACACCAAAGACTAATGATCCTGTGTATTATGTTTGGGACATTTGATGTCATGGCTTTGGAATTCTATGCAACTTGAGGTGAGTAAAAATTATATGTTTTTGCCTACTGCCAAGGATATTTAGGATACTGTGAAGAGGACTTATTCAAAATGCAAGATGCCTCAGTTATTTTTAAGATCAAGATAAAAATAACAAGTACTAAACAAGGCTCCTTGTTTGTGACTGATTATTATAAGTGTATGAATGGATATTGGATTGAGCTGGATCATTATCAAGATGTGAAGATGCTATATAGCAAGGATGTTGCCACTCTCACAACTATGCTTGAGCGCAATCAAATTATGGAGTTTTTGGTTAGTCTTATCTTGAATATGATCAAGTTAAGATTCAAATTCTTAGAAAGAAGAAACTTCCATCTTTGAATGAAGTTTTCTCTATGATACGCAGCAAACAACATCGACGGATTACCATATTGGATGAGTTTAAACTTGAAGGATTAATAATGATCTCAACTAAACTAGTTAACATATGCACCAGACCTCAAAATTTACTAGCCATTCTAAGAATTCCTCTTACTCTCAGCAACATCAAAACTAAGAATATCTTTGGTGCATGTACTATAAAAAACCAAAGCACACCAAAGACACTTATTTCAAACTCTATGGAAACGAGATTATTTTGAATCCCATGGGTGGCTTCAAGAATTTGCAACCTAAAAACTAAGAAAATTTAACAATAAAGGAGCCTAATGAAACTTTAGAGAAAGTAGCTACTACTTATTAACCATTTGCATGATCAACCCTTTTATTTTAACTTTGACAAGTAATTTGAGTTGCTAATAATTTTATTTAAGTGTGTACTTTCTTACTTAAAGTCAAAATTACTTGTTCAAGTTTAAAAATGTGAAAATTAATTTTAAAGAGCACTCATATAAAATTCCATGAGGAACAAAAGTCTATGCAAAACACCTATTAAGTTGGATGCATATAAGCTAAAAAAAAGCCAATTTTCTAAGCTACAGGTGGCTACTCACAAGCCACCCTCTAGATTGTGAGGTGCTTACAAGCAGCACCCTGTCCAAGAGCCTGCAACCCTCTTCTAGTTCCCCCTAAGAGAAGTGCACATAACCAATATCTATAGTGACTAGATCTCTGGCCCTAGGCCCTTGATGACTAGTCACTCCCCCCTGCCTACACCTTGAGGAGCACAGTATCTGAATTGATGTATTGATCTATTTAATGAATAATAAAAGTAGCCTCATTCTGTTCATTCATTGTGCCTTATTGATTGTGTTTGTGCCTAAAATTATACGTGTTGCTTGCTCTTGCCCATTGGGCTACTATATTGGCTTTGTGATCTTGACTTGGATACTAACCAAATTTTCTTTGTGCCTTTATAGATTTACTAGTCTACTCCTGAGGCTAGCTTGTTAGAAAGTGTTCTAGACATGCGTCACACGGTCCCTATTTGTGAAGCTTTTACAGGCCCATGACATAATTAGAATTTTATGCCACTCACGAGCGACACTCACAATCGTGAGCTACTCATAAGGGTCCCTTGTAAGCCTCCAATGGCTCTTTCAAACTCCAATGATCAAATTATTCAATGCTCATGAGTTGGACATTGCGCTCACAACCGTGAGTGGTAGTTCATCTGCAAAAGTTAAATTTCATTAAATGTTGAAGAAAAGAGTTTAGAGAAGCAATTAATGACTTAAATAACCATATTTTTATGTTCAAGCTATATAAACATGCTTTGGAGTTTCATTTAGAAGTTACACACTTTGAACATTAAAAATTTCTATCCTTAGCATTCATTGAGCATTAACTTTTTCACTTATCTTCTTTGTGTTTCATTAAATATTTGAGAGTTAGTTATGTGTTAGAAATAGGACTTCTACTTCATTTAATTCTTAGGATAGATAAGAAGGGAAGTGAGGTTTATTTCTAAAGGAATTGGTTTAAGTGTTTATCCATTAAAACACTTGGGTCATGGTTTAGAGTTAGACTAAAAACTCTTATTTGTAAGGTTAGAGTTAAGCCTAAAACTCAAGGTTATAAGAATTAATCTAAGTGAATTGATTGTGGTGTTTCAAAAATCCTACCTTGGGAGAGTTAGGTGGAGATATAGATTTGTTGATAAACTAAACTCCTTAATTGATTATATTCTTCCTTTCTCTTTCTTTAATCCTTATTTAATTTTTCTAATTTTTTTTTAAATTCATAAAAGCCCTATTCAAGCCCCCTCTAGGGCAATTACAATTAGTATCAGAGCTTGGATTTTAGGTACTTAATTTCTAGAATTCAATATCATGGGGAGTGAACCTCTTAATTTTTCATCTCTTAGACCCTTCTTTAATGGTAGTGACTACCCAGATTGGAAGTTCAAAATGGAGTTGTATTTGGATAGTGATCCAATCAGACTTTAGGATGTTGTTATGAAATGTTGGAAACCACCTAAAGCTACAATTAATGGTGTAGAGACTACTCTTGCAAGAAGTTAATAGAACAATGAGCAAAAAGAAGAAAACTATAAAAATAAGAAAGCTATGACAATTTTGCTAGCCTTTATGTCAAGAGAAGAAGGTGGCAAAGCTCAATATTGCCAATTTGCAAAATAAGTTTGGGAGACACTTAAGAACCATTATGAAGGAAATATGCAAATGAGAAGCAAAAAGGTTCAACTCCATATATATGATATGAACTCTTGAACATGAAGCCGTAAGAATCAATTACTAAAATGACCAATCACCTTAATTCTCTTCTTACTGCTCTTAAGAAACTTTGAAAATATTTTTTCAAGGAAGAAGTGAACAATAAGATTCTAAGAATCCTATTTAAGAAGGATTAAAAATCTAGAGTCACTTCAATTGAGAAAGCTTAAGACCTCTCAACTCTATCAACTGATGTGCTCAGTATAAAGCTCTTTACATATAAACTCACTATAAAGCAAAGAGAATATGAGAGAGATGAGAAAGAATAGAAGAAAAAGGGGATTTCATTAAAGGATATATAAAAAGCAAGTGAAAATGAAAGCTTGGTGGACTCTAGTGAAAATAATGATGAGATATTATTGATCACTAAAGGATTTAAGAAGTTTTTAAAGAGAAAAAGCTTCTTAAGACAAAGAGACAACAAGAAGTATAAAGGCAAGAAGAATAAAGAGATTACTTACTATAAATATAAGAAATCGAGACACATTAGAAGTGAATGCCCCAAGCTCAAATTCAAGAACAAGGGAGCAAAGGATAAGAAGAAGGCAAAAGCTCTATTGTGAGCAAACTTATGCTTAAATTTAAAAGTTTATTCTTTAAAAAGAAGTTGTACAAGTGTGAATTATCTAGTTTATCCAAGGAATTTGAAAGTTTGAAAAATGATTTTTCTAAACTTGTTAAATCAAATAAAAATCTAGAAAATAATTTGAAATCCTCTAATTCCTTAGAGGATTAATTCAAGAAAACTAATTATGAAACTCTTAAGCTTTCTAGAGAGGTTTTTGAATTAAATAATTCTTTTTTTAAATTTAAAAGGAGAAAAATGACTTTAGATAGCCTTCTTGATCTCAACAACTCTATAGGAGTACTTATAGAATTGGATATACAAATGGAATGTCTTCGTCATCATCATCTCATATTAAATTTATTAAATCTTCATGTGATTCTCCTTCTTCTACTTCTAAACCCCTTGAGACTCAAGCTTCAAATGACAAGGGCAAGTCTCATAAGACCCAACCTTCTGTGACATAAAGGGCTAAGGCGCAAGCTAAAAGGTCCCAACCTAAATATGCTTACATGTACACTAGACATAATACTCCTAAGCATGCTACATAATCACCTCATAATACACAATGCCATTGTCAATGTATGTTATATTCAACTCCTATAGCATAAAGAACTTTTAGGAAGTTCATATAACCACAACAAAAAAGGCATGTCTCATACATTGGGCAATCACATATTCTTAGAAGAAATAGATTTGCCAATGTTGAATGTTTCTACTATATGACCAAAGGTCACACTAGCAATGTGTGCTTCTATAAAAGACTACACTTGCAATTGCTTCTTTTGGATTACTTTGAGACTAACCAACCTAGACCAACAAAGGTTTGGGTTTAAAAGAATGCTTGAATTATGTTATGTAAGTGTGCTTGAAGTCCACAAAAGCTAAAAGCAAGTGGTACCTTGATAGTGGATGTTTAAGAAGTATGACGGGAGACAAAGACCAATTCAACAAGCTTGATGTTAAGGATGAAGGTCCTGTCACCTTTGGGGACAATACAAAAGGAAAGATAGTAGGTATTGGATAAATTGGTAATCCTTAATCCTTATATATTCATCATATGTTACTTGTTGATGGTCTTACACATAATTTGCTTAGTATTAGTCACTTATATGCAATGGGAAATAAAGTCACTTTTTATCTTAGAAATTGCTTTATTAGTAGCTTAAATGAAAACAAAGTAATTTTTAGTGCTGAAAGAGTTGATAATATCTATGTCATTGACTTGAATAAAGTTAATAACAAAGCCATTAAATGCTTAATGTCTATTTCCTATATACATGGACTTAGCATAGAAGATTAGGATATATAAACTTTAAGCTTTTAATTGATCTTAGTAGACATGAACTTATAGTTGGGTTACCTAAACTCAAGTTCACTAAGGACAAGCCTTATAATGCTTGTCAAAAGGAAAAACAATCTAAATCTTCTTTTAAGCTTAAGAATATAGTGCCCACATATAGGCCACTTGAACTTATTCATATAGATTTATTTATACCCACTAGAATTGCCAGTTTAAGTGGAATACACTATGCATATATCTTGGTTGATTATTACTCTATATACACTTGGGTGTGTTTTCTTGCTTATAAGAATGATGCTTTTAAAAGTTTTTTAAAAAAGTTAAAAAAGAAAAAGGTGTTTGCAATTCAACTATTAAAAGTGATTGTGAAACCCAATTTGACAATAAAATTTTCAGAACCTTTTACAATGAAATTGGTATTTCATATACCATTTCTTTTCCTAAAACACCTCAATAAAATGAGGTTGTTGAAAGAAAAATAGAACTCTAGTGGAAATTGTTAAACCTATGCTTTATGCATATAATTTACCTTTATACTTTTAGGCAAAAGCCGTTAACACTTCTTGCTATATAGAAAATAGAGTTTTCAAAAGACCTATTTTGAATAAAACTTCTTATGAGCTTTGGAATAATAGAAAACCCAAAATTTCATATCTTAGAGTATTTGGATGCAAGTGCTTTATATTAACCACTAAGGACAACCTTGGGAAATTTGATTTTAAAGTCGAAGAAGGAATTTTCCTAGGCTATGCCACCTCTAGCAAAGCATATAGAATCTTTAAAAATTAACTCCAGTAGTTGAAGAGTCAATGCATACTGTATTTCATTAATCTAACCCACTTTATCCTAGAAAGGATATTAGTAGTGTTGATGATGTTGTAGATGAGCTTATGGCTATGTATATTGAAGAAGAAAATACTAGTAAACTTTATAAGCTTGAAGGTCCTACAAAGAAAGATAGTGAGGAGCTACCTCAACCTACCTTTAAGGTAAACTCTCAAAGGAATGATAATTCAAGAAAGCTCATCATTGATGAAACAATAAAGGGGATAACTACTAGATCTCAACTTAAATCTATTATTAACATAGCCTTCATTTCTTAAATTTAGCCCATAAATGTTAATAATACTTTGAGTGATGAATTTTGGGTCCTTGCTATGTAAAAAGAGTTAAATTAATTTGAGAAAAACAAGGTTTGGACCTTAGTTCATAGACCTAAATAGCATCCTATTATAGGCACTAAATGGGTGTTTATAAATAAGATGAATGAGCAAGGTGTCATAACTAAGAACAAAGCTAGACTAATAGCTAAGGGCTATAATCAAAAGGAAGGCATTGATTACAATGAAACCTTTGTCACTATTATAAGGTTAGAAGCTACTAGAATGCTACTTGCATTTGCATCTTACATGGATTTTAAACTTTTTTAAATGGATGTTAAGAGTGCATTTTTTTAATGGTTTTATTAAAGATTAGGTTTATGTTGAATAACCTTTGGGTTTTGAAAGCTTTGATTTTCCTAATCATGTGTTTAAGCTTTCAAAATCTTTGTATGGATTGAAGCAAGCTCCTAGAGTTTGGTATGAAAGGTTGAGTAACTTTTCATTAGAGAAAGGGTTCTCTAAAGGAAAAGTTAACACAACTCTCTTTATAAAAAAAATTCAAACATGATTTACTTATTATTTAAATATATGTTGAGGAAATTATTTTCAGTGCTACTAATCACGTCTTATGTGAGGAATTTTCTAAGTTGATGCTAGGGGAGTTTGAGATGAGTATGATGGGTGAGCTCAAGTTCTTCTTTGGATTTTAAATTAAGCAATAAGGATGAGATTTTCATTAACCAAACCAAGTATACAAGAGACATTTCAAAAAGTTTAGCATGGATGGAGCTAAGTAAAACAAGAATCCTATAAGCACTATCACCAAACTTAATAAGGATGAGAATGGTAAATCGATTGATGAAAAGCGATATAGAGGTATAATCATATGCTTTCTTTATTTAACCATTAGTAGGCTGAATATAATGTTTGCTACTTGCTTATATGCATGTTTTCAATCTAGTCCTAGGGAGTCTCACTTAAATGCAATTAAAATAATTTTTAAATATCTTAATGGAACTATGCATTTAGGACTTTGGTATCCTAGGAGTTCAACCTTTGACTTGATTAACTATTCGAATGCGGATTTTGCTGGTAATTTGCTAAATAAGAAGAACACTTTTGAAACTTGTCAATTTTTAGGAAATTACTTAGTCTCTTGGTTTAGTAAAGAGCAAGTCTCGATTGCCTTGTCCATTACCAAAGTTGAATATGTGGCTATAAATTGTTATTGCTCATAAGTTTTGTAGCAAAAATAATAACTCATGGACTATGACATGAATATTAATCACATCCCAATCAAATGTGACAATACAAGTGTTATTAATCTTAGCAAAAACCCATTCAACATTCAAGAACCAAGCATATAGATAGTAAACATCATTTCTTACGTGATCATGTGCAAAATGGTGACATTCATTTTGAATTTATTGATACAAATCACTAATTAGTGGACATCTTTACTAAGGCTCTTTGTGAGGATAGAATGAATTTTATTAAACATGAGCTTGGTATGATAGATTGTGCTAACTTGACATGATTTTATTTCTTGTAATTATGTGTTGAATTGCTTGAATAATGGTTAAAACCCTTTTTTGATCTTACAAACTCATGTACAAATATGTTACCTAGCTTCTCTTATTTACTTTTTTTATCTCTCTTTAACAGTTATTGATAAATTGCTCTTAACTTGTTCTTTTGATCCTTATTATGCTTGAATAAAAGTTTTTTTTTCATTTGCCTTTATTTCAATCTTAAATTGCTCAAATTTGTTGCTTCGTATAATTTTTCTTTGCATTATTTGCACTTCACTTTTAATTTTCTTAGATGTTTTTCTATCTAATGATTAATTATAGAAATAAAATTCAATCAATTGATTATTTAAAATTAGCATCTTTTCTTGATTTTTATATGTGAGATCCTCCCTCTTTATTTGCTATTTAATGATTAATTATTGACATTAATTCAATTAATCAATCATTTAAAATTAGAAATTTTATTATATTCATTAATTTTTCCCATTTAAATGCTCAATTATATTGACATGTAATGTCAATTATGTTTACATTCGATTTGCTCTTGTTTGCACTTGATTTTGCCTCAATTTGGTGTCAATTTCGTCCATAAGGACTAAATTGATAGGTTTTACAGGTGTAATTGCAAATATTTTAAAATTTTAAGGATCTAAGGGGTTTTTTTTATCATAAGCTATTGCAAAGGCCGCTAGCTCGTGACATTGTGTCTCGTTAGTGGCTAGTGCCCCTCATGAGCGATGCTCATGATCGTGAGCCACTCCTGACAGATAAGGAATTGTAATTTCAATGTAGTTATATCTCCCAATCCTTCTACTCAATTCCAAAATGGTCACCTGCAATTTTGCTCTATTTTTTGACCAAATTTTGATTATTTTAAAGCTAATTCCCTTATATTTAAGCCTTTTTACATCCCTTTTCATCCCTCACAGTAAATTCATTATTAAATTTTTTCTCTCTTTTCTCTTTCTTACTTCCTTTAAATTCTTGGCAATTTTTCTTTTCTCCATGGTCCCCAAGAAGAAAACTCCTCAAGAAATCCCCACTTCCTTATCAAAAAGGGCTACTAAAGACCAACTAAAGAAAACCCCTCCCATCTCCTAATCCTCTACTTAAGTAAGGCAAAGGATGGCTTAATTTGTCAAAAGAAATATAATCCCTTCAAGATATATGTCTCAAGCTACTCTAGAAAAGATGGGATGCTATAAATGAAATGAAGGAATTATTTAAGAGGGTTGATATGTTTAATTTTGCATTTGAACCTCTTCCTACATGTCCTCCTCTTATGATTGAGTTTCTTTCTACTTTTTGCCTAAGAGTTTAATTTCTTAATGATTATAATCCTTTGAATAGTATGAGGTTTAGGTTAGGGGGGTAAAGATAGTTTTTTAACCTCTTAATAATTTAATGATATCTTTAGGTTCAAACAAAGAGGCCTTGCCTCTCCTAACACTACTTGGTCCCCCCCCCCTAATAATTTTTAGCTTTAACATGCTAAACTTAATGCTAGTGCCTTTGTGGCAGCACATACCAAATCCTCTCTTTTATCCTCTAAAGACTGTAGACACCCAATTTCGGGATGATATGTTATGGATGCAGTAAAGGACTTCAGTGATGAAAATGTCTTCGATACTTAATCTTTACAAAAATTATAAGGGCTTTTAAAGGAATGATTTAATATATTCAGGGGCTAAATCGTAAAGTTCTTTTTAGGACCTAATTGCAAAATTTAAATTTTTTCAGGGGCCTTTTTATAATTAAATGTTAAAAAAAAGTGTGTTGAAATTCCATAATTCCGACCAAAATTATATAATTCCGATTGGAATTACATAATTTTGATCAAAATTACAACAATTTCGATCAGGATTGTATAATTTCGATCAGAATTACATAATCCCGGTCGAAATTGAATTCTTCTATTTTTTTCTATTTCTAATTATTTTCAATTTAGTATTTTAATTGATTTAAACTTATTAATTAACTTAATTCTATCCGGTTTAAAATTTCTAAATACACTTTAGGAATTATAATCACAATAGGATTAGAGTTAGACTTTCTAGTTCTACTATAAAAAGAAAGGAAGGGAAGCAGTAGGAGGGAGGAAAAAAGAAGAAGAAAAAAGTGTAGGAAAAGAAGGAAAAAGGAGGCCGGGTGAGAAACAGAAAGGAGAAAAAAGAAGAAAAAAAACGTGATTTTCTCTTGAATATTTTACAAAAATTCCTTTTGATTCCTTAATTAATTCAAAACTCATAAAGAATTTTTAAGGAAAAAGATTCGAAGATTTGTCAAGAACGGTGAACTATCAATCTAAGGAGCACCCTAAGTCATCCATAAACATATCATCTTCTTCTATTATTTATTTATTTGATTATTTTACATTATTATTTTTTTTTTCAAGTTATTATCATAATTTATTCATTAATCATTGTTTTATCTTATTTTTGTGGTGATTATAGAGGAAACACATGATAATCATGTGGAAGGGATGAATTTCATGAGAGGTTCGTAGAAGATTATGGATAAAGTCTCATAGAGACTTAGTTTCTAGGGTTTTGTTTTATTTTTGTTATCTTTATTTTATTTTTTGCTTTTTTATCTTTTATTTTATTAATTATTTTATGAATTAATATAATAGCCCCAATAGTGGGAGTAATAAAATTATATGTATGGTTGTTTGTTTATTTTTTTGATTTAATTAGTTAGTAAAATTAGGTTTCAATTAGGTAATTGTTTAAAATCAATGAAGGAAGTAGATTAATTTAGGTTGCATGTTAATAAAAATTAGGGTTTTAGTAAGGAATGAATTTAATTATTTGTTTGATCTTATTTAATTGTTTCTTTTATGTTATTATTTGTTTTTGGGTTTATTTATTATTTTTAAGCCCATTTTAGTCCTTGATTTATTTATTTAAGTTTAAGTAATTCTTTTAGCCCATCTCACTTAATAATTAATTAGGTTTAATTCATTAAAATATATTTTTAGGTTCATAATTAATTAGATTTTAGGTTAGAAATATCCTTAGGCCCATCTAATCAATTAGACATAGACCCGCCTAATTTAATTTAATTAATTTAGATTTAGCCCATTTAATTTAAGCCCTTTTATTCATAAGTTATAGATTTAAGATCACCTTAGAATTAAAACATGTAGAATTAGGCCCACTAATTTAAATATTCCATAATTTGTAGATTTAAGCTCATTTTTAGAATTTAAATACGTAGACTTAGGTTTATTTAATTAAAATCAAAAGGAATTAGGTCTTTAGGTTCACTTATAATTTAAAACATGTAGATTTAACTCATTTATTTAAAATCCATGTAGATTAGACTAACTTAGGGATTATGTGATTTATTGAATGCATTATTTACTTGTATATTTCATGACTAGTTTGCCTTGGAGTTGATTGTTTTTAGGGTTTATATGAAATTGCATGTAAATAGAGAATAAAATAGTAATTCATAAAGTAATTCTAAATGAACACAAGACTAAAAGAAGTTGGTATTCCGTATCCAGAATCTCCTAGTTGTGGTGCTGGCTTTCTTTTATGGAATCTAGTACCACCTTTTCGATTTGTCCCAATTATTACCCTGAGTGGCAACTCCTCATCTCCACGCCATGTCTTTGTGATAGTGGTTAGTGTGTTCTCTAGAGCCCTGAGCTCAAACAGTGTCACAGTTGCTAAAATCTTGGACGCGCGCTAAACCCCATCGTCTATAGTGGCAACTCCACTGGGGATAAGAGATACTGATTCAACTTTAGAATTATTTTATTAATTATTATTTTATTCTTGCATTCATTCTACATGTCCTTGTTAACTGATTGTGTTGGTTTATGATTCCATGATTCCACTAGCTTCATGGGGTTGTAGATCGGCTAACCATCACTTTTAGCCTTAACTCGGTCCAAGAGAGATTATTGGGCTCATCTGACCAGAGCTTGTAACCTAAGTCCTCAAAGAGGGTAGTCTTCTCTTAAGTTTGTAAAGGATGCTAGGCTCCTCTGACCTTGGCCTGTAACTCAAAGTCCATAATGGAGAGCATCTTACTAAGGGAACCTTAACATTTTTGTTGGACCCTAACCACATATAATGGCTTAGTTATTTCCCCTAGGATCTACCCAAATTGCTTATGAATGTTGCCATGAGGTATTTCTATCTGTAAAGGCCCAAGCCCATACTTTTGAAACCCGTTTAGGTTAATAAAGATTGGGCTAATCTTTTACACCTAGAAATGCTATTTTTATGCTTCTATTACTTTAAGAGATTTGGCATGAGCGTCGGACCCTGATATCCCCTGTTGATATTAAGACCAAGATAAAAAATCCTAGGAAAAGAGACTTGCCATTGAACACGTGTGCGGGAGGAATAAGGTTGGAAGGATGTATGTATACCTAACTTGTTACTTGCTACTTGTTGCATAGCATGTGCATCATGCATACATGCATCTCATGCATCATACTAACAATTTTTCTTATAGCCATCATAGATTCATTCGAGTCTTCCTATGTTTGGAGTTGAAAAGGTGGCAAACTAGTGAGAAATGATTCAAGCCCCCAATTGATCACGAAAGAGATCCTTAGCAGACTGGAAAAGAGCCCCATTAATCCGCTCTATTTGGAAGCTACGCAACCTAAACAAACTGAAAGAATGGAACAACAAGAGGGAGGAAACTGGACCCTAGAAGATGTCAAAGGAGCACTGATGTATGATATAAGAGCAATGATGCAAGATGAGTTAAAACAAGCTCTAGTGGGACTAATGCCACCACCTGTTGCTGCTGCACCACCCACCGCGGCCAACCCACCTGCCATGGGTCCACTACCTGTTAATAAGGACAATGTGGGAGAAATGAAACTCGAGGATGTTGAGAGTTACATGGTTGAAAAAGTGAAAAAGGAATTACTTGAGCAAGTTCAAGAGCTAGAATCCAGACAAATGAAGGCATTAACTCAGAAGATGTCTAAGATGGAGGAGTTAATGAGGGGATAGGGCCTAGGATATCCTTTTGACTTTGATGATATGATGTAATTTGAGGAAGACAAGCTACCTGACAGATTCAAAATGCCACAGCTACAAAAGTTTGATGGTACTGGGGACCCGAGGATTCATCTTAATTAATACACAACTATTATGAGTACCACTAAGGCTCCTTTAGTTGTGGTTACTAAGTTGTTTGTGTTGTCCTTGGAAGGTATGGCCATTAACTGGTTTCATGGGTTAGAGAAGTCTATCTGAGCATATTGGAGGGAGTTGTGCACTGCTTTTCTAAGGAAATACAACTATAATACTAGGCTTGAGGTGTCTATAAGAGATCTGGAACTAACCAAGCAAAAGCCCAATGAATCATTTTCAGATTTTTTGACTAGGTTCATGAATAAGGCGGGAATGATAAAGAACAAATTAGCAAAGAAGGACCAAGTTAGAATGATAGTCCAAAACATGTCACCTAACTTAGTGGAGAGGTTGCAAATGATGAACCCCAAGATGTTCGTGGACCTTTATGATGATGGGTTATAGGCTGAAGAGATCGAAAATGAGAAAAAGAAGGCCACTAGGAACATTGGAGTGAGAAATTACCCAATTGGGGCACGCAGTAAGGAAATACCAGTCGAGTCATAGGAGTTCATGCCATCCAACAACCTAGGAGATTCTCAAATTTTAACCAACCCTTATCCAAAGTCCTAGACCATCTCATTCAAAAAGGCCTCCTTAGACCCTTAACCCCTTCTAGACCCCCAAACCCAAACCTCCCCGATTTTGATCAAAATAGTTATTGCAAATTTCATCAAGTCACTGGCCACTCTACTAACTCTTACATGCATCTTAAACACAAAATCTAAAACCTCATAGATTCTAGAAAGATCACAGACCCTAAAAAATCAAGCCCAAACCCAAACACCCGAAACAATCCTTTCCTAAATTACTAAAACATGCCACACCCAACCACTATAATGATCAAATCAGGAGTGAGTAAAGAAGAAGTACTAAAATCTTGTAAGGATCTAAGCCTTAAAACTACTGAAAAATCTTCTAATAATCCTAAAAGTGTGAAAGAGGCAGAAGACTTACTGGGTTAGCCCTGAGGCAAGTTTGAATATAAGGTGTTTTACTCCAAACTACCTTCTTTTGACATATCTATTGATACAATCGAGCCTATAGGATGGTGTGAGGAGTTCGATAATGAAAAGTTACTAGTGAAGAAGGAAAAATGTATGGTTGAGGTATGGAAAGAAGGGAAGAAAGATCAGACTATAGGGGTGACTGATATTTGGTATAGTTCAGATGAGGAAGGCACTAAAGGGTATAATGTATGGGTAGATAATCCTAAAGTCAGCCATGTTACTAGAAGCGAGAGAAGAGAAAGCCATAGAGAGGGAAGAAGTTGTTGAAGGAGAAGACTTAAATGAACAGGGCAATGACTTAATTCTCTAATGGCTCAAGAAAGCAAAAGCCAATGTAAGCATTTGGGAGCTCTTGATGCATTCGAGCAGCCACAGAAGAGCCCTAGTTAAGGCTTTGACTAAGATGAACATTGAAACTACAGCAACTCCTGAAGCAATGGTGACCAAGGTTACTGAGAAAAAGCACGAGGTCATTACTTTCTCGGATGAGGATTTACCTGTAGAAGGAAGGAACCATAATAAAGCATTATTCATCCCAACTGAAGTAAGAGGGAAGAGGACTAATTATGTGATGGTGGATGATGGGTCTACAATTAATGTTTGTCCACTACAGATTAATATGAACCCTAAAAGGGATCAAAAGTGTCTAACAACTCATGACACAGATCCTACCTAATTTAGGAGTAAAGGTGGAGGATTTAGCAAAATCAGACCTTGTAATAAAGGCTTATGATGATATCACAAGGAGTGTAGAAGGAACCTTTATGGCTTCTGTGAAGACTGAACCTATAAAAGCAATGGTGGAATTCACTGTGCTAGATATTCTTGTCACCTATGCCCTTCTTCTAGGTAGACCTTGGTATCATGTCTTGGGAGGAGTGCCTTTGACCGTGCATCAAAAGGTGAAATTCCTATTTAATGGGGAAGTGGTGACTTTAGATGCTAGTATAGGAAAAATGGTGTCTACAGTCATTGATAGTCAGAAACAGGTAATCACTCCCCTAGGTTACCAGGTGGCCATGATTTCAGAGGGAGGCACAATGGATCCAAGGGTTATAAACATGATTAAGAAG
The DNA here is from genome assembly GCA_947683625.1 of Mallotus nudiflorus. Taxonomy (NCBI): domain Eukaryota; kingdom Viridiplantae; phylum Streptophyta; class Magnoliopsida; order Malpighiales; family Euphorbiaceae; genus Mallotus; species Mallotus nudiflorus. The sequence continues at coordinate 99,174 of CANTUR010000179.1, read as the reverse complement.
ATGAATTACCGACCAGGACAAGGATTAGGAAAAATGAGTAAGGAATCCTAAAACTGCCAGATTTTAAAACCCAAAATGACACAAGAGGATTGGGCTATGCTAGAGCTGGGTTCAACAGCAAAGGGACAAGAATAAGGTTTTTCAAAGAAAATGGCCTAGGGAGTATGGGACCCTTGAAAGGTAACTTTATCAAACAAGGAAAGGAGAAGTTCTACCATGGTGAAAAGGAGCCTATCCAAGTAGTTGGTGTGGATGTCCCTGGATTTGAAATTTTTAAAGAACAGATAGTTGAAAAGCTGGTGCAAGACAACAAGGACAAGGTGATGAAGACAGTTGCTGAAAAGATGAAAACTGAAGACATCGAAGAACTGCTTTGTCTGTCACTCAACAAAGAACCATCATAGGAATTAACTAATATCATTAATAATAGTTTTACTGATGTTTTTTATGAAGAAACTGATGTAACAATGTCCGGTCTGGTTGAGGATGAAAACTTTGTTTCCTTTATGGTCAATGATATAAATTTTGGTTTGGCTTACTTGTGTGATGTCGATTCTGATGGTCTTATGCATTTTAATAATGATCGTTCATTCATGTTTGACATTAATTCTATTCAATTAGATTCATTAAACATGGGCACAAATGAACAACCAAAATACATTTCTATATCACATGACTTAATAACTAAAGAGAGGGAAAAATTTGAGAGAATATTAATAAAAAGAAAGGTAGTATTTGCTTGGTCCTATGAGGATATGCCAGGGTTAGATATGGGAATTACAGAGCATCACATTCCAACATATCCTGAAGCTAAACCTATTAAGCAAAAACTTCGTAGGTTAAGGCCCGAGTAGATAAAAAAGATAAGGGAAGAAGTTGCTAAGCAAATCCAGGCTGGTTTTCTAGAAGTTGTGAAATACCCTCAATGGTTGGCAAATATAGTACCAGTTCCCAAGAAAGATGAAAAAGTTCAAATATGTGTGGACTTCAAGGACCTGAATAAGGCATGTCCAAAGGATGATTTTCCTTTACACCATATTGATATGATTGTGTATAGTGCAGCATCTAATGCAATGTATTCATTTATGGATGGGTTCTCAGGTTATAGTTAGATAATGATGGCAGTAATGGACATGATTAAGACTACTTTCATCATAGAATAGGGAACGTACTGCTATAAGGTTATGCCCTTCAGATTAAAGAACGCATGAGCAACTTATCAAAGAGCAGCCACTGCCTTATTTCATGATATGATTCATAAGGAAGTGGAAGTTTATATTGATCACATGATGGTTAAGTCTGAAACAAAAGAGGGACACTTTGAGGCTTTGGATAAGTTCTTAAGAAGAATAGAAAAATATAACTTAAGGCTTAATCCGAAGAAATGCATCTTTAGGGTAACTTTAAGAAAGTTATTGGGGCACATAATCAATAATAGAGGAATAGAAGTTGATCCAAACAAGATCAAAGCCATCCTAGAGATGCCAATACCAAAAACAGAGAAGGAGTACAAGGGTTTATCGAAAAACTACAGTACATCAGCAGGTTCATTGTGAGACTTACTATGGTCTGCGACCTGATTTTCAAGCTCTTGAGGAAGAATCAACCAGTGGAGTGGCATGAAGAATCTCAGAAAGCCTTTGATAATATTAAAGAATACCTTACTAACCCGCCTATATTAAGGCCACCAAAACAAGGTAAGCCTTTGATCTTATATTTGGCTTTAGAAGAAAAGGCGATAAGAGCAATGCTAGCACAAGAAGGGCTTGAAGGGGTAGAGTACACTATATATTATCTCAGTAAAAAGTTCCTACCATATGAAGAAAAGTACGATCTTATAGAAAAGACATGTTTGATAATGATCTGGATTACAAAAAAGTTAAGGCATTACTTCCAGTCCTATAAAGTACAAGTCATTTCAAGGATAGACCTTTAAAATACTTGTTCCAAACATCGGCTTTGACTGGAAAGATGTCTAAACAGTTGGTACTTTTAATTGAGTTCGATATAGATTATGTCACTACAAATGTCATCAAAGGCAGAGCTGTAGCAGAGTTTTTAGCCCAGAATGCAGTCAAAGGAAATGAGCAGTGGAATTTAGAGTTTCCAGATGAGAACCTAGCATTATTAGAACATCGAGAATGGAAACTTTATTTTGATGGAGCAGTGAATAATAGAGGAGCAGGGTTAAGGCTAATTCTTGTCATACCAGAAGGAGAAACCATCCCAATGGCCCAGAAATTAGGCTTCAAGGTTACCAACAATATGGCTGAGTACAAGGCATGTATCTATGGTATGGAAGCGGCATTGGCAGTTGGAGTGAAAGACCTATTGGTTTACGGAGACTCTATGTTGGTCATCAGCCAGGCTAATGAAAAGTCTGAAATAAAGGAAGAAAGGCTGAAACCTTACATCCATTATTTAGAAAGCTAATTAAGAATTTCACCAAATGTCTTTTTATGCATTTACTAAGAGATGAAAATCAGATGGCAGATGCTTTGGCAACACTTTCTTCAATGTGGGATAAACCGACAGGATCGATGATGAAACCTTTGGTGATAATGAAAATGCAAGTTCTGTGTTATAGCAAAGAACATGTCATGAATATTCAGATAGGGCCAGAGGAAAAGCCATGGTTTTACGACATCCAGAGATTTATCGAGGAAAGAAAATACCCAAATGAACCAACTTTTAAAGATAGATATGCTCTTCGTGTTCTTGCACGTCATTATATAAGTCATGATGGGATATTATATAGAAGGATGCCGAATGGAATACAGCTGAGATGTCTCAAGAAGGATGAAGCAGAGCAGGCGATGAGAGAGATTCATGCAGAAGTTTGTGGATCATATATGAATGGGATAATTCTAGCCAATAAGATTACATAGTAGGGGTACCATTAGGGGAGTATGGAAAAGGATTGCATTCGAGTAGTGAGAGAATGCCATCAATATCAAGTACATAGGAACCTCAATCACCTTCCCCCTATAGTTCTAAATAGTTTAACATCTCCATGGCCCTTTACAGCTTGAGGAATAGATATAATAGGGGAAGTAAAACCAACTGCTTCAAACGGGCATAAATATATAGTAGTCGTAATTGATTACTTTTCAAGATGGATAGAAGCAGAATCCTTTGGCACCTTAAAAGCTAGACAGATGGCAAAGTTCATTGAGAAGAACCTCATCTGTAGGTATGGGGTCCCACATCATATTGTAACAGACAATGGAGTTCAGTTTCAGGCAGAAACCACTAAGTTATTACAAAGATACAAGATTGAGCATCATAAGTCCTTACCTTATCGACCTCAGGCTAATGGAGCAATAAAATAGGCTAATAAGAATATAAAGAAGATTCTCTCTAAGATGATGAAGACTTATAAGGACTGGTCCGAACACCTCCCTTTTGATTTGTGGGGATACAGATGTAATATCCCGTGTTTTTAAAATAATTTTTACACTGTACCGGGATATGCAGTGTTAATGATTTTTGTATTTTATATGATATTTTTACGAGTTGATATGTATTTTAGACCTATTTTAATTACTGTGTTTTATATACAGTGTTTTACGTAAAATTTTCCCGGGACTTTCATTTTCGGGGAAATTTTCACGTAAACAATGTATTATTAATTATTTTAAATGTATTTACGGGTTTGCATGAACTCATACATGTTTTTAAATTATTAAATAAAGCCTGTGTGTGTATATTTATTTAATTAGGGTTTATTAATTCCCTAATATTTTATTAAGTATTTAATTGTTTTAATTGTTATTTAATTAATTTTATTTGGTATAAATTATTAAAATATTAATATTTTAATGTGTGTGGTGTATATTTGATGTGTGTAATTTAATATTATTTTAATATAAAGTATAAAGCATATATATATACATATATACATTAAAAATCAAAAGAATTTGCAAAATTACCAAACTGCCCCCAACTCCTTCTCCTTCTTCTTTCCCACGCCCGACGCCCGACCACCATCCCTCACCGCTGCAACTGCCATTCCTTCATCGTCGGTGTGCCTCTCGGCTTGCCACCGTCGCCTCCAGCCTTTCCCCGCCGCCAGCAGCCCCTTTCCCGACGAGTTTTGGCCGGAATTAGCTTAGGAGGCCGAAAGTCGAGCTACCGCCGTTTCTCCCTCCTCCGGCCACCGTTTTCGACACCGCCGGTCTCTTTCTTCTCCTTGATCTCCGGTGAGTGTTATTCTAGCTTTGGTTTGAGCTAAAATGGTCTAGAATTGCTTAGTTTTCGATTTGTCAAATTCGGCCTATTAGGGTTTTTGATTTTTTTCGAATTGTTCTTGATTGATTCATGCTTAATCCCTTCACAAATGTTGTTCCTAGTAGCTTAATCTACATGTATGAATTTTTGTAGAATTTTTGGAGATTGTTTGGATTTTTGGGTATTTTTGAATATTTTAATATTATTTTCTAATTTTCGGAAATTAATTATTTAAATTATGAAATTGGAGTTTATGGTTGAATTAGGTGTTGAAATGAATTATAGGAATTTATTTGGAATTTTTATGAATTTCTAAGTATTTATTTTTAATTATTGAAGTTTATGTGATTTTGAGAAATTAGGGTTAAATGTGTTTTTATTTGAAATTAAATGGATAATTGAGTTTAAATATTGATATTATTGATAAATATGTTGAGAAAATTAATTTTGGATAATTGTATGATTTTTGGTGAATTTTTGAAGTAATTTAAGTATATTTATATATATAGGGGTATTTTGGTAATTTTACCCTAAATTGTCTAAAAATGTAATTTAATTGGTTTTAATAGTTATTTAAGGTATAAAAATAATTTCTACAAATTATTTGGTATTTTTAACTAATTAAAACTATTTTTCGTGAATTATTTTCAATTATATATATAATATACGGTTTTTCTAATAAAATGAGTTTTAATCGGTTTTTATAGTGTTTCAAGGTCAATTATGTAATTTCTACCTATGAAAATGTATTTCTGTGATTTACGGATATTTTTGGTATTTCCTGAATTATTCTGTGTTTGTGGACCCCGGTCGGTGGACTGTAGTTTGGAGTCCGACCGTGGGATTTTGATTGTGTTGAGCTTGTATTTCGAAGTGTGTTTCTTTGCAAGGTCGGCTCTACTCTTTTGAGTAGAGAGATGTCCGTTTTACAGGAGAGGTTCTGCCGAATTTTCGATAGAATTCTCGTAAAACGTGATGTCCAGTCGAACCCTAATTCTGTTTCCGTATTTTAATACTCTAGATTGAATTCTAGGATTTCTGTTAGGGTTATTCTGATGTCGATTACTTATTTCTTGTTTAGTTGCGCCGAGACCGAGGGCTAGTGGACCAGGCCCGTCGGACCTGTCTCGTGGAGCGCATTAGGTGAGTTACTATATTATATATATATGCTTAGGATGCATGATTTAGAAAATGCATGTTTTATTTTTACTAAATATGCATAAATAATGTGATTTATATTCAAGTATATTTTTGGTATATTTTTGGTATATAATAAATTATATACATGTTTTATTAATAAAATATATTTAAATGTTTTTAAATATATTTTTAGTTTAATTCATAATTTGATTGGATTTATTTGACATATATATACTCAAAATATACTTGGTTTATGTTTGGTATATTTTCGGTATATATATGGTTTATATTGTTGTTTCATTTACATTCATGCATCATTTATTGTGAATGAATGATTTATATTATTAATGAAGGATATCTATAGAACGTGCTACCTAGTGGGCAGCACTAGGACCGAGTACGTACCGGTACGCCTATAGCTTTAGGCTATATTACTAACTATTTGTGGATATTGATTTGATTATGATTATTGATATGTGTGAGATGTGGTTTGGGTGTGATTGCTGGAGCTCGGTTGACCAAGTGTCTCGGGGCCAATCACACTGGCAGTCAGACTGCTGGAGCTCGGTTGACTTAGTGTCTCGGGGCCAGTCTACTGTCCATATGGATTAAGTGGATATATTTGGTATAAGTGAGCCTGTATGGCTAGAGTGTTGTTTAACACTATTTTCTGAGGTTGCGATATTCTAGGGTTCTATATGATCCTTCATAAAAGATGATTTTTAGATAAAATATATAAAAACGATTTTTCTGCATCTGTATGAATTGCCTGTATATATACATATTAGACATGTATTATTGACTGTATGCATTGTCATTTAGAGTGTATGTATATATATTATAGTAATTCACTCAGTGAGGTCTGACTCCCCTCCGTTGACTATTTTTCAGGAGAGTCAACTTCCTCAGACCTCAGTAGCAGGTCGATACGCCGGATTTCTTCCGCCCCGGCTTCTTTATGTAAATTATATACTTGAGTCTTATTTATTTTATCTAGACACTGCAGTAGTTGTAAATTAAAGTATTGGATTTCATGTACTTTATTTTAAAGGAGATATATTATGTTAAAACTGGATTGTATTAAAAAGATTTTATGTATGAGATGAGATTTTTATTTAATCCAGTTGATATGGATAATATTGTGATATTTCAGATTTTTATTTCCGCTGCATATATATTATATGGTTATTGTTATTGCATGATTTATTTTATATTTAGGCTTGCTACGGGTTCCGGATTCGAAAGAATTCCCGTTCCCTAGCGCCGGTCATGGCCCCTGTTTTGGGTCGTGACAACAGAACTACAACACGTACGACTATGGGATAAACCCCATTCTCGTTAGTACATGGTTGTGAAGAAGTTCTACCCATAGAGATAGAAATTAAATCCTTGAGGGTGGTTATGGAAGCAAAAATCCTTGACAATGAATGGATGCAAAAGAGGTTTGATTACTTTATGTCATTAGAAGAGAAAAGGATGAATGCTTTATTCCAGACTCAGATTTATCAGAGAAGAATAGAGAGAGTGTTCAATAAAAAGGTTAAGCCAGGAAAGATAAAAGTAGGAGATATAGTATTAAAGCACACAAGGGCAATGGTGTTTGACCCGAGAGGAAAATTCAAACCAAATTGGGAAGGACTGTATTTAGTTAAGACAATCTTGCCCAAGGGAGCCACAAAGATATCAAATCTAGAAGGGAATGAGTTCACTGAGCCAATTAACCTGGATCACCTTAAGAAATACTACCTTTAAAAAAAAATTTTGCTAACTAGAAAACCTAAAAAGGCTGGTTAAGAAAAAGTTAGGACATTCTCACTGTTCAGAAATCCCATAAAGAGCTGACCAGGCAGAAGTTAGGGAAATGAAAATGAGAGGAAAAATGTTCAGTTAGAAAATCTGAAAGGACTAGTTGATAACAAGAGTTATGTCATGTGATGTAATAAATGTACTCATTTTTTCCCTGGATAATGAAATGAATTGAAAAGACATTTTGTTAAATATTGTGTATGTTATCTTTATTATAAGACAAAAAGACTTGAAGGAAAAATAAAACATAAGAAACCGGACTTATGAGACCACTACTTGTGTTTTTGTTTCTTTCTTGATTCATCTAATAATATTTGAGTCCTTTTGTATTTAATAAGTTTTAGTGATTCTGTAGATTGCATAGTAACCCAAGTCTTGTAGTTGTCATCAGTAGTCATGTTGGCATCCAGGCACATATTGCGTTCCAAAGCTCTACGAGGCCACGAGTTCTTCACCTTGTCCAAGAAATCTTGTCTCAAGAGGAAACCTTTGAAGTCGATTATAACATCAATAATGAATTGAGAGCAACCATACTGATAGCAGAGGCATAAAGGAGAAAGAAAGGTCGAAAAGTATAATCCGGGAATAGGGACATGATCGTCATATAAGTTAATGGTCATGAATTTTAATCTCCACCAAGGACAAATCCAAGTAATATCAGTATCAACGATGCCTTTCATCCAATCAACCCATTAATCCATAGTGTGCTTATCCTTTATCTTTAGAGGACGAGTTGTTGATGATGAGGTTGATAAATTAAAGCATTGGGAGGAGCATCAAGCAGACTCAATTTCTCCTATAACCAAATCTTAAAAAAAAAGCTAAAAGCCTAAAAGGGTGGCTTAAAAAAAAAGGGGGGGTTACATACCTGAAGCAGAAGTAAATTGCCTGAGAGTCAGTTTTGAACTTTGAAGTTATCTAACCCAATGATAGTTTCAGCAAGTATGCCAGGCACAGGATTAGCTCCAGCTTCTACCTATTCTAAGATATTGATAATTCTTACATCAGCATCTCTATGAGAAGATACTAGCAGAAACTGAGCATATAGGCAGAAAGTGACAGTTTTGATCTAAGCAGCATTGGCTTTGTCTCTAGTTCCACAAGAGGATATCAGAAAGGGAAGACTGATGGTTTCAGCATTATGCGCGTCCATGTAGATAATAACTGGGGGCATATCGAAGAATGCTATTAATCTATTTGGGAATTCAATCTCAAGATCTAGGAAAGCAATGGTAGCAGTCGAACTTAATGAACATCCCAAAAGAGTAGCAAACTCCTCTATCAAGGGACACAGTTCTTATTCGTTGAATCTAAATACATGATCCCTAGCATTCCAAAAAGTGGCAGTAGCGTGTAAGAAATTATTGTCTATCTTCAAATGTTGAAGGGACTTCAAGGGTTTGGCATGAAAAGGCAGAATTTTATTACAATCATCTCTATTAAGGGATTTGAGAAGTTTCTTCACCAAAATAAGTGTGGCTTGTGTCATGATGGGGGCGAAGAATGGAATGAACGCAGTGTTTTTGTCTTATTGCTCTTATTCATATATAGGCTAAAAATTAAATACAGAAAGGATTAGGATTGTTTTTGGACCAAATTCGGGTCGGAGAAGGAAAACAAGCAAAATCGGAGCCAAGATTTTCGATCAGAAATCCACAATTCCGATCGGAATTCTAGATTTTTGATCGAAAATCCATAATTTCGATCGAAATTCTAGATCTTCGATCAGAAATCTAGGGCACAAGTCGACGAAAAAAATAAAGGGGGAAATTACAGTTTGGTCCAAAATAAAAGTCCATGGTGTATAAAAGAAGACAGTTCTGAAATATCTCAAAGTACAGTCACACTAATACAATTCCTAAAGAAAGTCAGTCCTCTTGAGCTCTAGCATCCAGCCAGGGGCTCTACTCTCTAGTTAGATCATCACTCTAATCTAGGGGCATAGAAGTCCCAATATCGGGTCCATCAAAACTAAGGCTAGCAAGCTATCGGTACAGCCTCTCATTCTCATGCTCCAAATCCCCGACATAATTCTATTGCATCAAAAAATAGTTAAAACCATGTATATCATGCATAGCATGCATACATTTGCATATTTATTATGAATACTAACCCTTCAAGTGTCTGTAATCTGTATAGTAAACAATCTCTGGGAAGAGACAATTCCATACAAATACTCCATTTGTGTCCTAGGGACCTGTAAAATAAATTTTACTAACTCAATCACAAGTGCAGGTTTGTGCAGGGTTGGCTAGGGAGCAAATCGAACATACATGTGAAGTATCAGGGGGTGAGAAGCTAGGAATATGAGCTGTATCAAAATACATGTGTTGCTCAACAGGAGTTTGTACTATGGGAGCCCAATAATACATCGACCCATCAAATGGAGGAACAACACCCAAAATAATACTCGAGGGAGCCTCACCATGAGCAGTCTCACTATGAGGAATAGGCTTAACCTCATGCTCAATCTCCTCAGTACCATCCTCAGCCTCCTCTATAGCAGCATTAGGGACTCCTTCAAACTATACAAAGAATCAAATGTTAATAATGATGAGAGAATTAAAGTAAAGTAGTGACAAAGAGCATACCTCAGACGGGTCTATAGGAACTTACTCTAAGAGGTTCTTTTAAATATACTCCCAATAATGATGAGAATGCTCAAGCATTGTCGAAGCAACATATCCCTCAAGAGCAACTCTAAGCTTAGGGCCAATCATGCTGCTACTCCGTAAGGGAGGGATAGAAGAAGGGACACATCTCCTAGAAGGCCCCACATGCCAGTGATAAACATGTTCACCAAGATACCACATCTGGCACCAATAACTAGGAAGCAGAACTCTTATAGTCTCAAGTCTCATAGCTGTAGTCATGAACTCATATCGTTGAATGTCTTCAGCACCAGTCAACCAATTTGATCCAACCTACAAACTCATTCATTTAAATTTAAATTTATTAGACTTCTACAATTGATGAAATACTAAAAGTTAACATTTTCTTACCAGTTCCTACTCTAAGGAGTTCAGCTGATCCCGATAAGTTTGTAAATCATGTTTAATGCTAGCAAGATGAGAGGAACCCAATCTCTGCATCAGGGGAAGACTCCTGTCAGAGCTGATAACACTGAAACCTCGAATCACTCCAGTCTCAATACCCTAAATCTGAAAAAGGGGAAGGTGAAAGTAAGTAAAAAGTTTAAAAAAAGGATAAAAAGCATACATGCAAGACATGCTAGAAGCCACACATCATCACAATACCTCTATAAACAGTATCCAATCTATAGTAGAGGTAAGCAAGCGCTACAGACCCCCAATCCAAAGTAGAGACCCTAGAAAGATCCTGAAGAGGGCCAAGAAGAGCGATGTTAACCTTATGACCAGCCTCATAAAAGAGGGTAGTGCTAAGTAGAATCAGTAAGAAACATCTCGCCTTTTGGAGAATCCGACGAGGTGTAATGGTAGGTAGTCTCATGAGACCCTGTACAAGGGAAGAAAGAAGCACGTTCTTCCTATTCTTCCATGTTGGAATAAACCCAAGTAGGTCACAGATGTAACGACTCCTAGCATCCTCTGAAAGAGTGTAGTAATGGACATCAAAAGGAATCGGAGTACCTCTGAATGCAATCCCGGTAATGGCAGAAAAACTCATCGAGGAAATGGTCAGCTCACCCACTCGTGTGTGGAAGGTGTGAGTAGTGTCCATCCATCTCTCAATAAATGCAAAAAGGGAATAGTGATCTGACCTACCTCGAGCAGTTGGTAAAGCAGCGACAAAGCGTCGAAATTTGGATGCCCAGACATGTTGTGCTACCTCTCCAGACAAGTCATGGAATAACTCTCGCACCAAGTGAAAATAACCTATGAATTTCATGGGTTTTTTAACAATGCAAAAACAAGAGGATCATTTTCTTTCCTAAATTTTTGATATTTTACATCATAATTTAAAAAAAATTAAAAAATTAAAAAATCAAATCAGAAGTCTAGATTTCTGATTGGAAATCTAGAATTTCGATCGGAAATCCAGAATTCCAATTGGATTTCCTGATATCCAATCAAAAATTTGAGAAATCCGATCGGAAATCTAGGATTTCAATATGGAAATTCAGACTTCTGATGAAAATCCTAGTGAAATTTAACACATTTTGATTTTAATTTGTTAATTTTTCATTATTTACATATACTTTGTCCATTAAATTGCATGCATATAAACATTAATTTTATATACTAAAATAAATATGTTTATTGTAGAATTAAAAATAGGGATAAGAAATTTTCCTCATTTCCAGCTTAAGAACATCTATGGAGATGCAAGTGGGTCAATGGAGATATCTCTTCATTTTCATAAAGTCCCAAATCATTTTAGGGAAAATATGGTCGCAAAGTGATGCGATCTAATTTCTTGGAACTGCTCCCTCGTAGCCTACGTTGTGGGTGGGCCATAGGATCAGACAGATCCAAAATCGGACGTCGGATGAGAGTTCAATTAAAAAGAGAAAATTTAAAAATCAAGAGAAAATGAAAAGGAAAAAAGAGAAGAAGAATAGGAAAAGGAGAATATGGATTGGAAAAAGAAGGAATGAAATATATAAAGGGGAAAATATCCTATTTGGTCCTTCAACTTTCATTTACATTTAGGTCCATTTGATTCTTTGCAATTTAGTCCTAGATAGTAAAGCTTTATAGTTTAGTAATTTAAGGAATTCTTAAAACTATCAATGTAGCTTCAATTGATTATACGACTAAGTATAATCAACATCATACGACTGAGTGTGATGTCTATTAAACAAACTATACGACCGAGTGTAGTCAGCATTGTACGACCGAGTGCAATGTATCCTCAATCGATTATACAACTGAGTATAATCAGCATCATACGACCGAGTATGATGTTTCTTGTCAAAACAGACTATACGATCGAGTGTAGTTAGCATTGTATAACCGAGTGCAATGTATCTTCAATTGATTATACGACTAAGTATAATCAGCACCATACGACCGAGTGTGATGTCTCTTTATTAGACTATACGACCGAGTGTAGTCAGCATTGTACGACCGAGTGCAATGTGTCTCCAATCGATTATACGATCGAGTTTAATCAACATCATATGACTGAGTGTGATGTCTATTAAACAAACAATACGACTAAGTGTAGTCGGCATTGTATGACCGAGTGCAATGTATCCTCAATTGATTATATAACTGAGTATAATCGACATCATACAACCGAGTATGATGTAATTTTTCAATTTAATGTTATACGTCCGAGTATAGTTAAACATTGTACGACCAAGTACAATGTGTTTCATTCACCCAAAGTTATACGATCGAGTATAATAAACATCATATGACCAAGTATGATATGTCATTTGAAACGTTGTATGTCCGAGTATAGCATATTCATAAGTAGAGACTTCAAGGAGCAGGTAAGTATCCTAACTTTCAATTTAGAAATTAGGTGCTATTTTGCTTTGCCACAATTTATTAAGCAAACAGCAAAAAAGGGGGGCAACATTAGACACCCAATTTTGGGATAATATGCTATGGATGCAGCAAAGGACTCCAGTGATGAAAATGTCTTTGATACTTAATCTTTAAAAAAATTCTAAGGGATTTTAAAGGAAGGATTTAATGTTTTCACGGACTAAATCGTAAAGTTCTTTTTAGGACCTAATTGCAAAATTTAAATTTTTTTAGGGCCTTTTTGTAATTAAATGTTGAAAAAAAGTGTATTGGAATTCCATAATTCCAACCGGAATTATGGAATTCCGATTGGAATTAAATTTCGATCGGAATTACAACAATTCTTATTAGGATTGTATAATTTCGATCAGAATTATACAATCCCGATCGGAATTGAATTCTTCCATTTTTTTCTTATTTCTAATTATTTCTAATTCAGTGTTTTAATTGGTTTAAACTTCCCAATTAACTCAATCCTAGCAGGTTTAAAATTCCTAAATACACTTTAGAAATTAGAATCACATTAGGATTAGGGTTAGACTTCCTAGTTCTACTATAAAAAAAAAAGAAGGGAAGGAGTAAGAGGGAGGAAAAAAAAGAAGAAAAAAGCATAGGAAAAGAAGGAAAAATGAGGCCTGGTGAGAAAGAGAAAGGAGAAAAAAGAAGAAGAAGAAAAAATGTGATTTTCTCTTGAATATTTTACAAAAATTCCTTTTGATTCCTCAATTAATTCAAGACTTTTGAAGAATTTTTAAGGAAAAATATTCAAAGATTTGTCAAAAACGGTGAACTATCAATCTGAGGAGCACCCTAAATTATCCATAAGCATATCATCTTCTTCTATTATTTATTTATTCATTTGATTATTTTACATTATTATTTTTATTATTATTTTTTCAAGTTATTATCATAATTTATTAATTAATCATTGTTTTATCTTATTTTTGTGGTGATTATGGAGGAAACGTATGATGATCATGTGGGAGGGATGAATTTCATGAGAGGTCCGTGGAAGATTATAGATAAAGCCTCGTAGAGACTTAGTTTCTAGGATTTTATTTTATTTTTGTTATCTTTATTTTATTTACTGCTTTTTTATCTTTTATTTTATTAATTATTTTATGAATTAATGTCATAGCCCTAATAGTGGGAGTAATAAAATTATATGTATGGTTGTTTCTTTATTTTTTTTTAATTTAATTGGTTAGTAAAATTAGGTTTCAATTAGGTAATTTTTTAAAATCAATGGAGGATGAACCTAAAAATATATTTTAATGAATTAAACCTAATTAATTATTAAGTGAGATGGGCTAAAATAATTACCTAAACTTAAATAAATAAATCAAGGCCTAAAATGGGCTTAAGGCCCAAAACACATAAAAATAATAAATAAACCCAAAAAAAAATGATAACATAAAAGAAACAATTAAATAAAATCAAACAAATAATTAAATTTATTCCTTACTAAAACCCTAATTTTTATTAACATGCAACCTAAATTAATCTACCCATCTAATCAATTAGACATAGACCCGCCTAATTTAATTTAATTAATTTAGATTTAGCCCATTTAATTTAAGCCCTTTTATTCATAATTTGTAGATTTAATATCACCTTAGAATTAAAACATGTAGAATTAGACCCACTAATTTAAATATTCCATAATTTATAGATTTAAGCTCATTTTTAGAATTTAAATACATAAACTTAGGTTCATTTAATTAAAATCAAAAGGAATTAGGTCTTTAGGTTCACTTATAATTTACAACTTATAGATTTAACTCATTTATTTAAAATCCATGTAGATTAGACTAACTTAGGGATTATATGATTTATTGAATGCATTATTTACTTGTATATTTCATAACTAGTTTGCCTTGGAGTTGATTGTTTTTAGGGTTTATATGAAATTGCATGTAAATAGAGAATAAAATAGTAATTCATAAAGTAATTCTAAATGAACACAAGATTGAAAGAAGTTGGTATTCCGTATCCAGAATCTCCTAGTTGTGGTGCTAGCTTTCTTTTAGGGAATCAAGTACCACCTTTTCAATTTGTCCCAGTTATTACCCTGGGTGGCGACTCCTCATCTCCACGCCATGTCTTTGTGACAGTGGTTAGTGTGTTCTCTAGAGCCCTGAGCTCAAACAGTGTCGCAGTTGCTAAAATCTTGGACGTGCGCTAAACCCCGCCGTCTATAAAGACCTTTGGTATTTTCATAGATTCATAAGCTATTCTTTTCATACAATGGGCCTTAGCAATGAGGCAATTTCTTTTGATGATTTTTTTTTCATTTAATGCCTTGTTGAGAATGTAAATATGGAGTTAAGAATATGGCTTCAATAAAGGTTGTGGCTATCTAGTGATAGTGTGAGTGGTTGTGGCTAACTAATGATAGAGTGGGTGGTAGTTTATGTGTTAGTGGCATTATCACCAGGATTACCTCCCACTTTGGGATTAGTTTCAACAACCTTACTAAGATCCCTCCTTCTCCCTTTAATAAGAACCTTTTGAATAATTCTAGACAATTTAATAAAGTTGGGGAAGTATGGGTTTGGAAGGATGAAGGAGAAGAAAACATTGATGAAGACCTTGCTCAAGTCTTGGAGGAATTGGAAACTTAGGTCTTAAAGGTATTGCTCTTGAAGAATAAACTTCTCAAGAGCAAGTTCCGTTTAAGACATAAGTTCCTCCTCAAAGGAAAAGAGATAGAGCACCTTTTTTCTCTCAAGGTGTTGAAGATGAACTCGCTTAGGTTTAAGGATTCTTTGATCGCCTCTTTATTGTTAAATCTAACTTCAACAATAGATTTGATCATGCGGAGACAAGGCTTGATCAGTTTGAGCATCACATGGATCATATGGAGTATGACATCCATCAACTCTATACCTATCATAACATCCAATGCTCATGGCCTCCTCCTCCTCTTTCCTCTTCTTAAGATCCTCTAGATGGCAATGATGCCTAATTTATTAGTTATCTTTTTGGTTTATGTTTAGCTTCTTAGCTTATTTTAGTTTGTTTTAATTGCTCGTTTTTAGTTTATTCGTAGTTTATGTTTATTTTGTTGTTTTTATTCCTCCTCCCTTTTTATTTTTGATAAATGGGGAGAAGATTGTAGTGTGGTGTAGTATGGTGTTTATGTTTGTTATGTTTTAAGTTTGTTTTATTTTAAGCATTGATGGAATTTTTATATTTATATGTTTATGTTTATATTTCTTAAATTTTAATGGAATTTTTCTTGTTAGCATTATTTCACTTTCAGATTTACATGCTTATAATTATTTACATTACACATAAATTCCTACAAGGCAATGTATACGCAATTTATGCTCCTTAATATGAAAATTATCTTTTAAAGTTATGTATATGTTAAAGGGGAGCCAGTTTTTCACATATTGCACTAATTGAAATTAAAAGGGGGAGCTTTTACTATAGCACACAGACACACACTTCATTTATTATCTAATCAAATTGATTGTCAAAGCTAAAAAAGGGGAGATTGTTAACCATTTGCATGATTAACCCTCTTTATTTTAACTGTGACAATCAATTTGCATTGCTAATAATTTTATTTATGTGTGTAGGTTCTCACTCAAAGAAAAAATTACTTTTTCAAGTTTAAACATGTGAAAAGTTAATTTTAAAGAGCATTTAGATGAAATTCCATGAGGAACAAAAGTCTATACAAAGCACCTATCAAGTTGGATGCATATAGGCTAAAGAAAAGCCAATTTTCTAAGCTACAGGTGGTTACTCATGAGCCATCCTCTAGATTATAAGGGATCTCATGAGTAGCACCTTGTCCAACAGTCTGTAACTCTCTTTTATGAGTCAGCATTTTGTGTCACTCATGATCGTGAGTCACTTGTGAGAGTCCCTTGCAAGCTTTAATGGCTCTTTCAAACTCCAACGGTCAAATTATTTAAAGCTCATAACGTAGCGATAGTTCATCTATAGAAAGCTGAATTTCATTAAATGTTAAAGAAGAGAGCTTATAAAAATAATTAATGGCTCTAACAACCATATTTTTTATGCTCAAGCTATATAAACATGCTTTGTAGTTTCATTAAAAAGTTACACACTTTGAACATTAAAAATTTCTCTCTTTAGCATTCATTGAGCATTAACTCTTTCATCTATCTTCTTTGTGTTTCATTAATTCTTTGAGAGTTGGTTCTATGTTAAAAATATGAATTTTACTTCATCTAATTCTTGGGATAGATTAGAAGGGAAGTAAGGTTTATTTCTAAAGGAATTAGTTTAAGTGTTTATATATTAAAACACTTGAGTTATGGATTAGAGTTAGCCTAAAAACTCTTGTTTGTAAGGTTAGAGTTGAGCCTATAACTCAAGGTTGTAAAAATTAATCTAGGTGAATTGATTGTGGTGTTTTAAAAATCCTAACTTGGAAGAGTTAGGTGGAGACATATGTTTATTGATAAACCAAACTCCTTAATTAATTGTGTTCTTCCTTTCTCTTTCTTTAATCCTTGTTTAATTTTCCTATTTTTCTTTTAAATTCATAAAAGCCTTACTCACCCCCTTTAGGGCAATTACACTACTATATCTAAACTTGGTGAGTTTAGTGAGGATGAAATCAATAAGCTATGATCCTTTTTTAAAACTATTTAATATGGTCCTTACTCCCTAACACAATCAGGAAATGGTACAGAAAGGAGGATTGCTAAAGAGAAAAATGGGTTGTACTATGCCAAAATGGATCATGATGCTACTAAAGAAAATTAGCTTAATTTTGTTTATTCATCATAAAACAAACATAATACTAATGAAATTTGGCTACACTGTTTTTATTTAGGACACCCTCCTTTTCATTTACTTAAAACTATATTTCTTTCATTGTTTAGTGGTTTGGATGTAAGTGTTTTTCATTATGAAGTTTATGAAATTTCAAAAAATCATTGTGTTTCATTTCTAATAAGTAATAAATACAGGGTTGATGGCATATTGGAAAGATATAAAGCCAGAATGGTAGCTAAGGAGTATACTTAAACCTATAGGATAAATTATTTAGAAACATTGCACTAGTGGCAAAAATGACCACTCTTTGGCTACGTGTTTTGGATGGGATCTACAATAATTTGATGTGAAAAATGCCCTCCTCCATGGAGACTTAGAAGATGATGTCTATATAAAACCACTACCAAGGTTTAATGAGGCCACCGTAGATAGAGTATGAAGGTTAAAAAGGAATTATATTGGTTTAAATAATCCCCTAGGGCATGGTTTGATAGGTTCACTAAATCTATGAGGAAGATAGGATATTGATATAGTAAAGGAGACCATACATTATTCATTAAATGCTCTACTTAGGGTAAATTTACAGCACTTCTAGTATATGTTAATGACGTTATAGTGACTGGTAATGATAATGTGGAGCAACAATAGCTAGAGGAATAACTTGCAGGGGAATTTGAGATTGAAGACTTGGGAAGTTTAAAGTATTTTCTAGGGATTAAGGTAGCATACTCCAAAGAAGGCGTTTTCTTTCTCAAAGAATGTATGTCTTAGATTTGCTAAAAGAAACTAGTTTTTTAAGTGGTAAGCAACAAGCACGCCATTTGAACTAAACAATAAAATTTGTGAGAATTAGAATTATAAATCAATTAACAAAGGTAGATATCAAAGGCTAATTGGTCATCTCATCGATCTATCCCACACTAGACTTAATATTGCTTTTGTTGTGCATTTGGTAAGTCAATTTATGCATAATGCAAATGAGGAACACATGTAGGCAGTGAGAAGAAGTTTAAGTTATTTAAAGTCAACACCAGGAAAAAGAATACTATTCAAGTCAAGGAATGGATCAATTGTTAAAGGTTATACTAATATTGATTATGTAGGTTCCCTTATGGATAACCACTCAACTACTAGTTATTATATCTTTCTTAGAGGAAATCTTATGTCTTGAAGAAGCAAGAAACAAAATATAGTTGTAGGATCAAGTGCTGAGATAGAATTTCATGGTATGGTTCTTGGAATGTGTAAATTGTTCTGGTTGAAGATTGTTCTGGTTGAAGATTATTCTTGATGACTTAAAATTTACTATGAGTGGATCAATGAAATTATTCTATGATAATAAGTCCATAATCAACATTGCATATAATTCATTGCAACATGATAGGATAAAATATGTTAAGATAAATTGTCACTTTATAAAAGAGAAGTTAGATGTTGGATTAATTTGTCTCCCATTTATGCCTTCAAAAGATCAATTAGTAGATGTGTTGACAAAAGGATTAACTTCAAGGAAGTTTGAGGAATTGCTATGCAAGCTGAGAATGAAAGATATTCACTTTCCAACTTAAGGGGGAGTGTTAGAATTTATGAATGAACTTGGAAATCCTGAGAATAAATTAGGATATTTTCTAGGTAACAATCTTTGAATTTAAGGACTAATTTCAAGTACATAATATCATACCTTATTAGCTAGATTTGTTTCCTATTTTTACTCCTAGATTCAATGTATATATTATTTCCTATTTATTGTATATATTTTCCTTTTTACTAGAAGTGGTTATCACTATAAATAGGGTTGTGTCATTATGTTCATAATATAATAGAGTTTTACAACTCTTCTCAAACACTTTCTGCTCATATAGTTTAAAATAATTAATTATTTTATTAAATTATAACTACAAAGTAGTCAAAATATACAAACGAGAACTTAAAATTTATTGTAATAGTTTTATTTTATTATTATTTTTATTAAAGGTACATTTTTCTTTTAACAATTAGATTAAGTAGTTAAATCCCAACATCATAAGGGGGAGAGAGGGGGGAGTGGGGTTCGATCCTTGCTTTCTTCAAATAGGATGTTCACACTTTTTTCCACTTGAACTACTTATAAATAACATTAAAGGTACATATATATTTTTAATATGTATAATAGTAATAATAATTGAATAAATAAAAGAAAAGAAAAGAAAAATAGAAAATAGTTGGAAAAAATGGAAATGTGTATAGTTACAATAAATAAAAGACATGATTTTTTATGGAAAGGAAGAGTAATATTTTAGTTAGAGTGACACAAGAACATAAAGATCATAATTTTTTTTATATGTTAGCGTAAAATAAAAATGTGATGATAAAGATAAAGAACACTTCAACAAGAACACAAGAAGATAAATCACAAGAACAATATGAATAGATAGTTTAAGATGAAGAGAAAACATAAAATAACAAGATTTGAAAATACAATGTGAAATTCCTATATAAATGGGGGGGCATGAATAAAGGATTGGAAGATTAATGAAAAATTAAAAATTAATCACACATAAATGAGAGTGATTAAGGAGTTTGGTTCACTTAATTGAACCTACGTCTCCACCTAACTTATCCCCAAGTTAGGGTTTTAAAACACCACCTCTAATCTTATTAAGATTAAGATTACAAGAGTTTAGGCTTACTTACTTTACAACAATAAGCTTTTATACAAGGCGTAGCTCTAACCATAAACACAAACCCAAGTGTTTTGATGGACAAACACTTAAACCAAATCCTTTAGAGAGTAACCTCACTTCCCTTCTAATCTATCCCAAGAATTAGATGAAGTTTAAGGCCTATCTCTAACTTACAACCAACACTCACAAAGAATTAAATACAAGGAAAATTTTGAGCTTTGAGAGTTAATATTCAGAGATTTTTTTTTGTAAAAGATTTCTAACCAATACCTCTACAACTTATTAAATGAAAATTCATTTTTTTCAAGAAAATGGCTACTTACGATTGTGAGCCATGAAAAAATATAGTCTTTAGAGACAAAGTAGCTGTGGAGGTCTAGCAAAGTCTCTTTATAAGCGCCTCACAATTATTAGGGGTGTTCATGAGTAGCATAGAGTTTGGAACTCTATTGAGCACCTAAGGGAAGCTTGCTGACCCTTCTTACTCGTGAGCTGCCTCATGACCAAAAAGTGCTCATGAGTAGCAACCCAACTTTAATCTTAAACATTTAGATCTTCAATCTTGACTCCAATGATTCTTGAGTTTGAATAGCACTTCATGAGGCTTTTATCTATACCTTTAAACTTGATTTAAGGTGCCTAAAACATGTTTAATTAATTGAAGTAGTCTCGATGCAATTATCTTGAACTTGATATATTGAATACTTAAAGATCTAATGCTAATACACACTTAAGCATAATCATTAGTACTCAAATTATTTTTTAAATTCAAAATTAATGGATTGATTATGCAAAGGTCAACAATCTCTCCCTTTTTGTCTTTGACAAATAATTTGAATAAGTAATAAACAAAGTGTGTGCATTAGTGAAAAGCTCCCCCTTAAGATTTAACTTAATACATGGATTTCCAAGATAAGATTTTGCATTAACTACCCCTTAATATGCACATGTATTAGAAAGATGATCATGTTTGATTCATATAAGTTGCACATAGGGTTTCAGGAGGGTAAGCAATTAATTTTAAGTTTCAAGAAAATAATGTAATTAAAGTATACTTAAAGAGAATGTAAGTCAATTAAGGTCAAATGAATTTGAATTTAAATTAGGGACAAATAAGATTAGGATACTCAATCAAATATCTTCTCCCCTTTTGTTAAAGAGCAAAAAAATAAAAGAAAATAAAATAGGGGAAAGATAAACTAAAGACAAAAGAGTTATTAAAGGGAAATAATATAATTTCATTAATAATTAAAAAGAAATACAAGATAGAAATTGAATGTAGTCCATGTGATCTAATGCATAATAAATGAAAAATAAACTAAAAAACATAAGCTAAAAGCATAAAATAAGGCTAAGAAGACTAAAAAAATAATTAGACTTGATGTGCATCACCCTCATCGTCTCCATCATGGAATTATTGAGAAGGAGGCCATTAACAAGAAAGATTTTGGTAGTAGAGGATGTAGTGAAGATTATGTTTGACATGGTTGACTTCTTCTCCTGCCATATCAATCTTATGTTCTATTACATCCAATCGATTGAAGAGTCTAACCCAATTATCATCATCTTGGGTTGGAGTGTTAGAAGAGGTTCCTCCTCCCCTAAATCTAACTTTCCTTTTATGAGTTAAAAGAAAAGGATAAGGTTGGGTGTTAGTTTGAGCATCACCCTCACCCTCTTTTTGATCAAGACCTTATGTGCTTATTATGTCAATATCCACAAGATCTCTCAAGTTCTTCATTAACCTCTTCTTGTTCTTCCTTCCATAACCATTGTTCACCAATATTCTTGAAAAGTCTAGAATTTTTCTAAAGGGTTTCATTAAGAAGTGAATGGGGGTATTATGGGGATATTAGTGGTAGGAATTCTACAGTGATGTGTTATTCTTAAAATGATCCCACCTACACAAAAACCACCACTTGCACTATCACTAACCAACCAAAGCCTCCATTGAAGCATTCCTCCTAAAGCAACACTTTTATTATTAATAAAATCATGAAAGAGATCATCAAAGGAAATGGCTTTATTGCTAAGCCCTCTAGCATGGATAGTGTAAATGAGGAATGTATGCTTATACTATAGGGCTTTAGATGTAAGGGAAGAGGATTTAGAGTGACTCGCCACAAAACCACCAACATTTGGTTTGATATTATTAGCTTAAAAGAAATAGGGGGACCAAATGGTATTGAAGGAATGAACATCTCCATCTTTAACATAAAAAATAGCATTAAATTATTGGGTAGTTAGAAATCTATTTATCCCTCCTAATCTAAATCTTATGTTATTAAGGGGATTACATTCATTAATAAATTAAACCCATAAGCAATAAGTAAAAAGAAATTCATGAACAAATAGAAGAGTGAGTTGGGAAGGGTTTAAATGCAAAATTATACATACCCACTCTTTTTAAGATAGCATTAGCTTACTCAAAATAAACCCATTTTGAGAAGAGTAGACTTACACATGTACCTTGTAGGAATGATGGCTCTTTGGCCAAAGTTAGCTAACTTTTCATTAACCTCTTGAGGAGTATATAAAATGGGAGGAGCTTTCATAAACTCAATGGCTCTTCTAGAAGAGGAAGTGGTGGGTACTTTTGGACTTAATGAAGATCTCTTTAGTGCCATTAAGATAAATTAAAGAGGAAGATAAAAAAAAGAGACAGGTACAAAAACTTAAAAGAGCCTTGAGAAAACTAAGGCAAAAAGAAAATTAGAGACAAGCTTTGAATTGTAAAGGGAAGTATAGAAATTTTTTATAGTGTGAATAAAATCGGGTTGAAAGGGAGTATTTATAACTAAAGTGAGTTAATATTGACCCTTGGATAAAAAAATAATAAAAGAATATTAAGAACTAGCCGTTTGAGAGAGATAAAAATGGAAAGAGAAGGAATTTAATTGGAAATAAAAAAGGTGGCCTATCAGGGTTCTCCTCACGAGTGGCTTGTGACTATGAGCATCACTTGTGAGGGGCGTAAAGTCTTAATGAGGCACATCTCATAGGGTAGAACGGCTCATGAGCCCTAAAATTTTCAAATTATGTTTAATCAAGTCTAGAAAGTATTTGCAATCAAGTCCATTTTTAAACTAACTTAACAAAATTAAAACTTGTAAAATCATTTTAATTTAAAATGAGAATACCCTTATTTTTTAAATAAATTTTGATCATGCAAAGGATTATGGATCAATATGGACAAATTTATATTTTCAATATAAATAATTAAAATTTGAATTAATTTTAAATATTAATCATTAAATTAGCAAAAGATAGAAAATAACAAGTAAGCAATTTAAGCATATAGAATGAAAATAAATAAGAATGCATTAAATTAAATTAAGTAAGACCCATGAATCATGCCCAATTCATGCTTAATTTAACTCATCCTTTCCTCATTAAAAGGTTTGGTAAAAATATTGGCTAATTGATTATTTGTATCAATAAATTCAAGAATAATATTACCATTTTGCATGTGATCACGCAAAATTTGATGTTTAATATCAATATGCTTTATTCTCGAATGTTGGATATTATTCTTACTAAGATTTATAGTACTTGTATTATCATATTTAATTGGGATGTGATCAATACCAATACCATAGTCCACTAATTATTGTTTTTGCCACAAAACTTATGAACAATAATAATTTGCTGCCATATACTCTGCTTAAGCCATGGACAAAAGAACTAATACTTGCTTCTTACTAAACCAAGAAACTAAGCAATTTCCTAAGAATTGAAAAGTGTCAAAATGCTCTTTTTATCTAATAAGCTACTAGCAAAGTCGACATCCAAATAACTAACTAGATTGCAGGTGGGAGTCCTAAGGTACCGAAGTCCTAAATGCAAGTTCCTAACAAGATATTTGAAAATTCTTTTAATGCCATTCAAATAAGGATCCTTAGGATTACTTTGAAAATGTGCACACAAGCAAGTAGCAGCATAATATTTGGCCTACTAGTGATTAAATAAAGAAAAGGTATAATCATACCTTAATATCGCATTTCATTAACCAGTTTTCCACTTTCATCTAATCCAAGCTTGGTTGTTGTGCTCATAAGAGTCTTACTAGCCTTAACACTTTCCATACCATACTTATTGAGGATGTCCCTAGTGTACTTTACTTGATTGATAAAGTTCTCATCTCTACATTGCTTGATTTAGAGTCCAAGGAAGAATTTGAGCTCTCCCATCATGCTTATTTTGAATTCTCCTTACATTAATAATTTCTCTAATGCCTACTATCTTCCCTTTAACATTGTCACAAAAGGTAACACATCCTCCATCCTTAGCTTTAACGTTGGTAAATTGCTCTTTGTCACTAGTCTTATACCTTGAGCATCCACTATTAAAATACCATTTTCTTTTCTTATTTGTGGATTTAAGGCACACCTACAAAATAAGAATTTAAACATTCTTTTATACCCAAACCTTAGTTAGTCTAGGTTTGCTAGCATTAATATAATCTATTATAAGCAATCCTAAATGCAATTTCCTATAAAAGGACACATTGCTAATGTGTCTAAGAGTTATATAATAAAAACATCTCACATTAGCAAATCTCTTGGACCAAGAAGTGTAACCTCTTCATGTAAGTGTTGTGCACATTATTTTAGGGAGATACATATTCCTTAAATTGTGCATAGAAGTGTGGAGTATGACTTCTTGAGAAATTTTATAACCTAGAATGCATGTAAGTTATACAAGCACAAGTGTATGAGTAATATTGTGGTGTAGCATGCCTTTGAGTATTTGGTCTGGTGTACATATAAGCATGCTTATGTTTAGTTCTTTTAGCTTGAGCTTTTAACCTTTGAGCCTTAAGGGAAAATGCCTTTAGAGGCAAATCATTAGCTCTAGGAGGATAAGATTTCTTAGCTTTAGGAGCCTGAATCTTATCATCTTGTTTATGTTTATATGAGCATCATATTTTTCTTTAATAAATTTAGTGAATGATGATGAAAATGCTCTATTTCAAAAACTAATTCCATAGGTGTCACCATGAAATTTTTGGAACTCTAGAATACTATCAAGAGTATCCTTCCCCTTTTAAAATTTTGAAACAAAATCTTTTAAATTTAAAATTTCTTTTGAAAGTTTTATTTTTGTTCTTTACTATCTCAATTTCACATTTAAAGGATGAGTTTTCCCTTAAATCACAAGAAATTTTTTCATTAGAAGCTAGAATTTTTGAAAATTCACTTTTCAACTTTTTTAATTCTTTAGTAATTTTAGCTAATTCTCCTTTGTAAATATTTTTCTTAGAAAGAAAATCTTTGCATTTTAAAACAAGTTTGATCATAATACAACTTTTATCATTATCATCATCATCACTATAATCACAATTATCATAATTATTATAAGAGGAATGAGAGTGAGAAGTGGATAGTACCTCATTATTGTCCTCAAGTGTCATGAAGGAAAGGTTGGCCACTTCTTGAGCTTCCTCCTCCTTATTCGAATATGAAGATTCATCCCAAGTTTCCTTAAACGCTTTCTTCTTGTCTTTTCCTCCATTGTTCTTAGCTTTTAGCTTGGGAGACTCACTTTTAGTATGCTTAGGTTTCTTGCATTCATAACAAGTTACCTCTTTATTCTTATTCCATTCTCCTTTCTTGTGCTCTTTTCTTTTGAAGGAGTTCTCTCTTTTTAAGAACTTCTTGAAGCTTCTAGTGAGCATGACAATGCCACCATCTTCATCACTAAAGTCTTTAAGACTTTCTTCTTTACTTTATTCTTATGAAGCTTTGAGTTCTATCCCCTTGTTCCTTTTTTGTTTTTCTTCCTTCTCTTATTATCTTTTCCTAATATTGAGCTCATGAGTGAGAAGCTTACTAGTAAGAATATCAATGGAAAGCTTTAAAAGGTCATGAACTTCTTCAATGGATGTAACTATAGATTCCTAATCTTTCTTAGGTAAAATCCTAAGAATTTTAGTGTTGAAATCTTTTTTAGAGTAGTGCTTTCCCAACTTCTTTAAGGTAGTTAGGAGAGAATTTATGCGATTAGTCATCTCCGTAATTGATCTTGAGGCTTCATTTTAAAAAACTCATACTCATGTACAAATAGTTGCACTTTCTTGCTCCTCACTTGAATGTTACCTTTATAGTGATTTTTAAAAGTCTCCTATATCTCCTTTATAGATAGAAAATGTTGAACCTTGCCTCCTTTATCTCTTGACGTTAAGGCAAGTAGAATAGTCATGGCTTTCTTGTTCTTATGATTCTCTTTTTTTTTTGCTCTTAAGTCCATTGACTTTTATAAATGATTGATTCAAAGTTATCAACTCTAGCTTTTGGAGGTTCTCAACCATCTAAAATCACATCCCAGAAGCTAATGGGATCATAATCAAGATAGAGTTCCATTTTGAATTTCCAATATGGGTAATCTACACAAAGAAAGGTCTTAGAGAAGAAATGTTTATACCCTTACAACCTATGATCTAAGCTTCTAGCAATGAAGCTCTAAGAAGTTTACCTCTAATACTAAATGAAATTCCTTTAGGGGGTGAATAGAGGATTGAAAGATTAAAGGAAAATTAAAAATTAATTACACACAAACAAAATTAACTAAAGAGTTTGGTTCACTTAATTGAACTTACGTCTCCACTTAACTTATCTTTAAGTTAGGGTTTTTAAACACCACCTCCAATCTTATTAAGATTAAGATTACAAGAGTTTAGGCTTACTATAAACCTTACAACAATGAGCCTTTATACAAGGCTTAGCTCTAACTATAAATACAAACCTAAGTGTTTTGATGGGCAAACATTTAGACTAAATCCTTTAGAGAGTAACCTTACTTCCTTTCTAATTTATCTAAGAATTAGATAAGTTTAAGGCTTATCTCTAACTCATAACCAACACTCACAAAGAATTAAATACAAGGATAATTTTGAGATTTAAGAGTTAATACTAAGAGAATTTTTGTTACAAAATATATCTAACCTCTTAAATGAGTGTGTTCTTCAAGTATTTATAGCCAACTAACATTTTTCTAGCTATTAGAGACCATTGATTAACTCTCAAGCAACCTCTATAACTAATTAAATAAAATTTCACTTTTTATAGGAAAATGGCTGCTCATGGTTGTGAGCAAATGCTCATGATTATGAGCCATAATAAAATATAGCCATTAGAGATAAAGTACTCATTGGGGGTCTGGCAGAGTCTCCTCATAAGTGCCTCATGATCATGAGGGGTACCTATAAGCGATGCAGAGTTTAGAACTTTACTGAGTGGTTGAGGGAAGCCTGCTAACCCTTCTTGCTTATGAACAACAACCCAACTTCAATATTGAACTTTTATAGCTTCAATCTTGACTCTAATGATTCTAGAGTTTGAATGGCACTTTATGAGGCTTGTATTTATGCCTCTAAACTTAATTCAAGGTACCTTAAAAGTGTTATATCAATTGAAGCATTCTCGATGCAATTTTCTTGAATTTGATATATTAAACGCTTGATGTTCTAATGCTAATACACACTTAAGCATAATCATTAGTATTTAAATTGTTTATTAAAGTCAAAATTAAGGGATTGATCATGCAAAGGTCAATATAATGGATATACAAACATCAATCTTAATCCAAAGCTCTAATGCCATAATTGATGGAATTCAATAGTTTCAACATAAACTTCCTAATAGATAATGATATATGATAAGCTTAATATGAAAAAAATTATTACCTTCTAATATTAATACTCATTTTAGATCATTCAAGAATGAGATGAGATGAATAGAACAACTAACTTAACCTTTTACTAACAAAGATAAAAATTAAATTAAATTGGTAATCTTCTAAACAAACAAAAACTAATGAGTTTAGTAAGCTAAGAAGAAGAACAAGATTTGGATTTTGACACCATAAACCTAACTAAGCTTGAAAAGTCACAAACTTCACTCAAGAACTTCAAAGCAAATTCTTCATAAGGAAAAGTTTATAAAATTTAGCTCTAACAACTTATTATAATAAAAAGGAGGTCTTCTTTATATAAATGTAAGACCAAGCTCATACTATTATCCTAAACACTAAAACATATGATAATTTAACACTATTAACTTGCCATTATAGCCCATATTATATTTATTCTCACTAATGACATTAAACACCATTCTAACTCCCATTTGAGCAATGTAATATAGTTGTTGAAATGGTCAACAATATGTACCAAGTGGTGCTAGGTTATTATTCTAAGCATTTAAGCTCATTGTAATTATCCAAAAATAAGGTTTAAATATTTAATTAAGGGGTTATGATCATAGCGGTAGGGGCTACGATCGTAGTAGTAAGTTTGGCCTTGTTATGCTTGCATTTTCAGGCTTCTTACGATCGTAGGTGTGGGTACAACTGCAGCAGTGATTTTGGCCTTTAAAATCACTTATTTAGATTTTTTAAATGTGATTATTTGGTTCTCATTTGATCCCACATTAAGTTTCGTTGAATTTGGTTACTCTTGGACCTTCTAAATATCTTGAATTAATGTCAATAAGGCTTTTTGTAATTTCTTGATTTTAAACTTTATTATTGGGCCTTGTTTAACTTGTGATAGATCTTGAACACTTATAACTTCTTAGGCTTTAGTCTTATACTTGAGATCATATTAAGTTGGGGTCTCCATATACTTTGAATAGCTTTAAATAAGGCCATTTGAAATTCCTTATAGTTTGAATTTGTCATTGGGCCTTCTTGGACTCTCATCGATTTATAGTTCACTAGAGCTTGTCATACTCTATTCTTGATATCATATTAGTCCCTCTTTCTTTAAAATGATTCGTTCTCAAATTAGCTCCTTCAGTATCATTATCAACATTAAATAATAATAATGCATTAACATTAACATTGCTAAATTCTTTTATTATTTCATTTTGTAACACTTGGAATGACCCATATTCTTTAAGTTTGGATTTTATGTCCTTCCTCAAGTGTTCCCATATAAAATCTCCAAAGTCAAAGTTATCAAGATGCTCTATTAGCTTTCCTTTATGTTCTTTTAATCAAGTAATCCCTTAAATGGGTATGGCACAATTTTATTATTTTCTTTAAATGGAGGATTTCCATGTTTGTTTAGCTTGATCACTCCCCCTTTATCACAAGTTCCATTTCCATTAGGAGAGTATTGCCATGCTTTCTCTTTAAGGTATGCAATAGGCTTGCCTATTTGCATTTTAACTCTTAGACCACTTGCTCTATGCTAATAAACCTGCTAAAGATCATAAAAAATATTATGCAAACTTTTGGTTAGTTCGTTAGAGTTAGGCAAAATTTTTTTGTTTATGAGCACAAGGATAGGTTAGCTCAATTTCATGGCTTTCCTCATACTACTCATGGTTGTCCAAGCACTCCTTTTTCTTTCATTTGTTCCTTCCTTATTTTCTCTTCCTATGAATGTTTAATTTTAGTCAAGTTAGAAAGGTTCTTTGGTCTCACTCATCTCTCTTTTTTCTTTTTCTTCTTTTTCTTTTCTTATATAGGTTTCCCTCCCTAAAGAATTATTCGAAGAATATTTGAGCTCTTCACAATGTTGCTTAATTCGAGTATGGTCTTTAAAAATTTCCTTATGAGTTAATGGTCCAAGATTATATCTTTTTCCATCCATTGTCAAATAATACTCATTTTTGAAATCATTATGAATTGCCTTCCTATCATATTTTCATGGTCTTTCTAATAACATATAACCCACATACATGAGTGCAATATCACATAGCACATTATCCTCATATTTACCAATTAAGAAAGAAATTAAAACTTGCATGTTTACCTTTACCATACCACTTTCATTTAACCTTTGTAGCTTGTATGGTTTAAGATGTTTGATAGTTGGCAATTTTAATTTCTCCATTAACAAGGTGATTGCAACATTAGTACAAATTACCACCATCCACAATCAAGTTTCACAATTTATAATAATCAAATAATGAGTATGAAGTAGGTTTTCCCTTTATTCCATATGCCCTTCATGCTTATTTTTCAAAGTCAATGTTCTTTAAATAACTAACTTTCTCCCCTAGCATATTCAACATCACTATAATCCTTTAAAGATAGAATTTCATTATCACTCTCCTTGTCACTTTTTGATTGAATATCTCCATCCTTTAGAATTATATTTTTCATATTTGGACACTCTCTAGCAATATATCCATGCTCCAAACACTTAAAACATTCAAATTTTCTATTTTGGGTTATTTTATCCTTGCTCTTTCCCTTATTACCTAAGTTATTTTTATTTTTCTTCCATTTTGACTTAGTAATAGGTTTATTATTTTTTATCCCTTAAGAAGATTTCCAAGGTGATGTGGAACTTAATTTAGATTTAGAGTCATACCTTTTTCCTTTGAGTTGCTTTTCCACTTTCGTTGCTAGGCTCACCAAATCTTTTATCTCTATATACTAATGTAAATTAACTCAATCAATTATGTTCTTGTTTAGGCCATTGACAAACCTTTCTATGGTGGTTATAGATGGCGGGGTTTAGCGCGCATCCAAGATCTTAACAACTGCGATACTATTTGAGCTTAGGGCTCTAGAGAAGATACTAACCACTATCATAAATATATAGCATGGAGATGAGGAGTCGCCACCCAAGGTAATAACTAGGACAAATAAAAAATGGTGGTACTTGATTCTCTAAAAGAAAGTTAGCACCATAACTAGGAGATTCTGAATATGGAATACCAATTTCTTTTAGTCTTGTGTTCATTTAGAATTACTTTAGGAATTACTATCATATCCTCTATTTACATGCAATTTTATATAAACCCTTATTTAAACAATTAAATCAAGGCAAACTAGTCATGAAAAGTACATGTACACAATGCATTTATTTAAATTCATAATACCTAAGTTAGTTTAATCTACATTGATTTTAATTAAATGGGCTAAATCTACATGTTTTAATTTATAAGAGAGCTTAAAGAATAATTGACCTAATTCCTATTTAGTGGACCTAATTCTTATTTCATTTTAATAAAGTGAAACTAAGTCTATTTATTTTAATTCTAAAAATGGGCCTAAATCTACAAATTATGAAGTATTTAAATTAGTGGGCTTAATTATACATGTTTTAATTCTAAGATGATCTTAAATCTACAAATTATGGAAAAGACTTTAATTTAATGGGCTAAGTCTAGATAATTTTAATTAAACTAAAGTGGGCCTATATCTAATTAACTAAATAGGCCTAAGTTATCCTTAACCTAACTTCTAATTAATTATGGGCCTAAAATCAATTTTAATTAATTAAACCTAAACCAAATTAAATTAGTAAATCTATTAAAGGGAAGGTGAATCTAATTGTTAAACCTAAAAAACCTAAATTTATTTAAATGGGTTAGAGCCCAAAACATATAAAAGAAATAAACAAGCTAAAAACATAAAAAATACCAAAATAATCAAATAAGAAATCAAAAAATCAATTATATCTATTCTAAAAAAAACCTAATTAATTAAAGTGACCTTAAATAATAAAGTATTAATAAATAAAATAATTAACAAGCAACTCTAACTCTATCCACTTAAATTTAATTCAATTTTAATTAAACAAAACCTAATTATCTTTATAGCCATTAATTTTAATTATTACCTAATCAAAACCCTAATTTTACTAACCAATTAATTAAAATAAAACACACAATCATACATACATGATTTCATTATTCCTACTATTAGAGCTATTATAATGATCTACTGAAAATAACAAGAAAATAAAAAATTGATACAATCCCAGAAAAACTAAATGCGAAACAAAACAATCAAAAAATAATAAATAAATAAATAAAAATACCTTAGAAACTATATTTGACTACAAAATTTAATCTATGGCATTCCATAAATTTTCATGGATTTTATTCTTTAAGTGAACTCATCGTGTAACCCTCTCCATAATCACTAACACAAACAAAAATAAACAATGATTAGTGAATAACAATAAAAATTAAATAAACTTAAAATTTAATAGAAAAAAATAATAAAATAAAAAATAGAAGAAAGTGAGAGGAGATGGTAGGGATGCAATATTGATTTGCCCCTCATACTAGTATAGATCACCATTGCTTTTTTATATAAATCTTCAATACTTGTAGTTCTCCTTTCAAAAGCCTCCTGCTTCTTGCTCAAAGAAAAAATACGTAAAAAGAAAATATTTTTTTGAATACTGCGTAAGAAAAATGAAAGCCCCCAAAGAAAAATGAAAGCCCTCAAAAAAGGTCTAGAAAAAGAGAGAGCTCCCTTATATGAGAGTTTAAGCTAGGTTTTTATAGAAAAACCCTAGCTAAAAGACATATCATATTGTGACTTTCTCACTTCACAGTGATAGAGTTTCGATTTTAAAGGACTTTTGATTTTCTAAAAATTCAAATAAATCCCAAAAAGGAATTTATGATATTATTTGACCAATTAAAATTCAAAACACAAAAATTTTATATACTATAAAAATAGACGGAACATGTCTAATCCCGACCAAGATTATGTAATTCTAATCGGAATTATATAATTCTGATTGATTTTATGTAATTCGGATCGGAATTATCATATCTCTTCATAGTGATAGAGTTTTGATTTTAAAAGGACTTTTGATTTCTTAAAAATTCAAATAAATCCCAAAATAAAATTTATGATATTATTTGACCAATCAAAATTCAGAATACAAAAATTTTATTTACTATAAAAATAAAAAAATAGAAAAAACATGTCTAATCCTGACCGGGATTATGTAATTCTAATTGAAATTACATAATTTTGATTTTTTAACTTTTAATTACAAAAAGACCCTTGAAAGAATTTAACCTTTTCAATTAGGTCCTTAAAGAAAACCTTACAATTAAGTCCTTTAAAAAACCAATTAAACTCTTTTGGAAATGCATTTACACTTTTGAGGTTTTAAACTTTAAGTGTTGAAAAACTATTTATCATATTTTCTTTATTTGAGTTCTTTGTTGCACCCACACTCAACTATCCTGAAATTAGGTCCTTACAGTGGCTTTATCTTTTTTTTTTCTTTTTTTGCATTAGCCTTAATCATTGACATTTCCATGTCTTTGTGGCACTCCACACTCATAATTCCTTAAGTCTAGGTTCAAAGCCTTTAATGAAGCTCCTTATAATAGTGGCTAAGAATGAATCTCCTCTTTATGATTTGCTTCGTCTCTCTCCAAGACTACACTGGTCTTTCTCCATATCTTTTTATTTCCTTGCAAAATTGATCTCACTAAATAATAGCATAGTAATAAAATTCAACGGGTTACAAATTTTACCTTTTTCTCCTCTTGATAATTGTGATATTAAAAAATGAGATCAACCTTCCTCCTCCATTCAAGGTAAACATCTGAATCATTAACTCCTTAGAATGAAGGAATGTTTATTTTTATGCTTCTAAGGTTGTGATCTACATCTCCCACATGACCTCTCCTAGCTTCCCTCCTAGGATGTTCAACCAAAGTGATTTGGTCATCCTCTATATCATCTTCTCCATTATACTCCTCTTGCTCAATTGGTGGTTGTCTCCTTTGTTTAAGCACTGTATGCATTTGATTCAAAAGATCATCATGCCTCTCTATTATTTCATTAACTCTCTCCATCATCTTGAACATTCTTTCAAATTATTGTTGCATGGCTTGCAACATTTGGTAATTTTATGATGATGTGCTTATTTCTTTTAAAATTAATTATAAACTTGTAAAAATTTAATAAATTAATAGAAAAAAGGACCTCACAATACTCCCTTATGTGTTTCACTCAAAATTGGTACACTCACTTTTATGTTTGCATTGAAATCCTCTTTAATGGTCTCACACACTCTTGGACGGCCCGCTATAGACGAAGTTTATAGTCCCCGTTATAACCCTCTAAGTCAACTTCGATTTGATATATTATGGGCCCCGTGGGTCCACCGATGCTGCCACGAACGTCCATTTGAAGCCCGAGTATGGAAGCCCACTATTAAATCCATGGGCCAAAATAGAGGTTTTTAGGCCCGAGGATGGCCCGCTATAGACAAAGTTTATAACCCCCATTATAGCCCTCTAAGTCAGCTTTGATTTGATATACTGTGGGCCTCGTGGGTCCACCGACGCTGCCACGAGCGTGTATTTGAAGCCCAAGTGTGAAAGCCCACAATCAAATACATGGGTTGAAATAGAGGTATTTAGGCCCAAAAATAGAAGTTTTTGGGACGGCCAGCTATAAATAAAGTTTATAGTCCCCGTTATAGCCCTCTGAGTCAGCTTTGATTTGATATATTATGGGCCCTATGGGTCCACCGATGCTGCCATGAACGTCCATTTGAAGCCCAAGTGCGCAAGCCCACTCTATCAAATCCATGGGCCGAAATAGAGGTATTTGGGCCCGAGGACGGCCCGCTATAGACGAAGTTTATAGCCCCCATTATAGCCCTCTGAGTCAGCTTCGATTGATATATTGTGGACCCCGTGGGTCCACCGATGCTGCCACAAACGTGCATATGAAGCCCAAGTGTGAAAGCCCATAATTAAATACATAGCCCGAAATAGAGGTATTTAGGCTTGAAAATAAAGGTTTTTGGGCCCGAGGATGGCCCATTATGGACGAAGTGTATAGCCCTCGTTATAGCCCTCTGAGTTAGCTTCGATTTGATATATTGTGGGCCCCGTAGGTCCACCGATACTGCCACGAACGTCCATTTGAAGCCTAAGTGCGAAAGCCCACTCTATCAAATCCATGGGCCTAAAAAGAGGTATTTTCTTAAATTTGCTTTGTGTTCTTAGATGAACTAAGACCCTCAATCAAACAAAGTTAAGAATGTAGTAATTAATAGAGTGAAAATTTGGATAAGCCATAAGAAAATAAAAAGGGTAAACTATAAAAGAAATCAAGAAAGAAATAATTTTTTTTATCTTAAACAAATAGAGAGGTAACATAAAAACACAAAGATCACAATTTTTTTTTAATAATATGCAACTCAAGACAAAAATGTGATGATAAATATAAAGAACACTTGAACAAGAACACAAGAAGATAAAACATAAGAACAATATGGATAAATAGTTTAAGATGAAAAAAAAACATAAAATAATAAGAATTGAAAATAAAATGGATATGCAAACTTTAATCATGAGTAAAAGCTTTGATACAAAAAATGATGAAATTAAATAGTTTCAAGACAAACTTCCTAATAAATAATGATCTATGATAAGCTTGATATATAGAATTATCACCTTCCAAGATTAATACTCCTTTTGGTTCATTTAAGAATGAGATAATACAATAGAATAATTAACCTAATCTTTTTACTAACAAGGATAAATATCTAAATTAGAGTCACAATAATCCAAAAAAATAAAAACTAATAAGTTTAGTAAGTGAATAAGAAGAATAAGATTTGGATTTTAACAACAAAAACCTAACTAGGCTTAATAAGTTACAAAGTTCACTCAAGAACTTTAAAGCAAATTCCTTATAAGGAAAAGTTTATAAAAATTTAGCTCTAAAAACTAATTATAATGGAAATAAGGTCTTGTTAATATAGATGCAAGGCCAAACTTATACAACTATCCTAAAAACTAAAACATATGATAATTTAACCCCACTAAATTGCGATTACAATTGATATTACATTTATTTGCACTAATGACATTAAACATGATTCTAACTCCCATTTGCGCAATGCACTTGGACTTGACGTTGTATGGTGTTCAAAAATGATTTATTCTATGTAATATACCTACTGAAATGTTCAACACCAATTGCTAAGTTGTGCTAAATTGTTATCTGAAGCATTTAAGCTCATTATAAGCGTCAAAAAACAAGGTTTGGATGCTAAATTAGGGAGCTACGATCGTAGGGTTAGGGGTTGCAATAGCAGCAGGTTTGGCATTATTTTATTTACATTTTTGGGTTTCCTATGATCGCAGGTGTGGCTACTACAACAATAGTGACTTTAACCTTTAAAATCACTTATTTTGATATAATAAACATAAATTTTTGGCCCTCATTTGATCCCATAATGAGTTGGATTGAATTTTATTGCTCTTGCACCATTTTAACATCTTGAATTAATGTTAACAAGGTTTTTTACAATTTCTTGATTTTAAACTTTGTTATTGCGCCTTGTTGAACTTGTGATAAATCTTGTCACACTTATAATTTCTTAAGCTTTAGTATTGGACTTGAGATCACTTCAATTTAGGCTCTTCATATACTTTGAATAACTCTAAATAAGGCCTTTTAAAACTCCTTATAGGTTTAAATTTGTCATTAATTCTTTTTGGACTCTTATTGGTTCATGGTTTCATTAGAGCTTGTCAAGCTCTCCTCTTGATATCACATCAATTAATTTATTTAGCTTATCAATAACATGCACACATCATAATGTCCAAAGATAATTTAACCTTTTGCATGATCAAAATGCTTTTTTAAAATTACATAATTTTGATATGCTATTCTCTTATTATTTTTCATATGGCATCATTTTTCATTTGATATGCCTCATCTTTTAAAACACTCTTTGGACTACATATTGTGGATCAAAATTGCAACTGTCATTGTTTTTATATGAGTTAATACTTAGAACTTGTTTCATTTCTCATTTAAAATCATGGTTGCCTTTTTATTTATTTTTCAATTGATATGAGCATAAATCTTTTTCCTTATAGTTTCCTCCATTTTTCACTTTAATAAAGGGGGAGAGAAACTTGGCATTTTGAATGATAATTTTCATATTTAACATGCCAAAAAAACTAAATAGTTGATATATTTAAATGATATTTGATATTTTTAACTCACTCTTAGAGGGAGAAATTTTCAAATCCCTTCTTATATGTTAAAGGGGGAGTATTGAGAATAAATGCACACACATACACTTAGTTATTTTTCATTATCATTCAAAAATTAATTGTTAAAGTTAAAAAGGGGGAGATTATTAACCTTTGCATGATTAATCTCTAATTGTCATCGATTTTGACTTTAATAATCAATTTTAATTTACTAATATATGTGTTTAAGTTTTTATTTTAGTTAGTTTTAAGGTTATGCTTCATTGGTGAATTTTTGAAAACAAAGCCATTTTGGAGTCACTAGACCTCCTTATGATCTTGGTCATGATAGTAAGGAGTATCATAAGCCAAATGAGAGTCAAATTCATGTCATCTTGAGTGGCAGTGACCCTCACAGTCTCTCTCATGATCGTGAGCATCATCCTTATGATTATGAGTATCCCAATCACAATCCCAATAAAGTAAAACTCAAGAAAATGAAAAAGGCAATAATGCTTAAGGGCATGATCATGGTTCTGATTGGGATTGTGAGTGTCACCTTGATGATGTGGCAACCTTTGTAATGGCTATTTAGAGCCTAATAGCTATGAAACTGAAGGTCACAATCGTAACACCTCCCTTTATGAATGTGAGCATTATTATTATTTTTTTTTTTTTGCAAAAAGTAAAAGAAACATTAAATGAAAATAGAGGTTTATTAGGGAGAAAATTCAAAGCTTTAACAACTATATTTTGGCCCCTCCACTATAAATAAAAGCTTAAGGCATCATTTGAAGAGTTAGAGACTTTGAGAAATAAAATTATTATGTAAAAGTCATTGAGCTATAATTGTTTCTTCAACCATTTTTCTTTGTATATTCTTTGTTTGTAAACAAACTCTTATTGAGTTTGTGTGTACCTTTCTTATGAGAGTTGAGTGAGTGTTAGAGATAGAATTCTTTGATCTACTCATTCTTTAGAGTTGAAGAAGTGGGTGGTTAGGTTCTTTCTCTTTGGGTGGTTGTTAATCCATTGAAAAATAACTTGTTGTAAAGTTTTTGAGTTAGCCTTAAAAATTCAATTGGGAAGGTTTAAGTGTAAGTCTTGAAAACTTTTGAGAAGAGGTTTAAGTGTGAGTTTAGAAAACACTTGGTGAGAAAAAATTCATTATTGTAAGGTTTGGTGCAAGCTATTGAAAACAACATCTTATAATCAATCTTGGAAATAAAAATTGGTATGGGTGATTGAAAATCCAAACTTGCGGATAAGTTAGGTGGCGTCGTATGTTCATTGAGGAACCAAACACAAATTATTTGTGCCAATTCCTTTTTTTTTTTCTTATGTTCTTATTTATAATTATTCTTCCTTAAATCACCTTTCATTTTTCTTTTAATTTTCTATCATTTCTTTAAATTGTTATTAGCCCTATTCACCCATGTAGGGCTCCAACATTATATTATTATTATTATTATTATTATTATTATTATTATTATTATTATTATTATATAAAAAGAGAATAAAATATATTACAATTTTAGAAGCAAATAATAGTATCAATGATATATCAATCAAGATGCAGTATATTTAGTCGAATAGGGTGTTTAATAGAGAAAAAAAACAATAAAAAGTGTTTTTTTTTAATATGTTTTTTGAAAATTTAATAAAATTTAAAGCATACACATTTTTTATTATTATTTATAGTAGTTTTGATTATTTTATTTTATTGGTAAATGAAACTTTAATATTAAAATAATAGTTTGATTCAATTAAATTTAGTACAATACAAAACTTAATAAATAAAAATTTTATTACTAAATAGATAAAAATTAGATTTCATATTTGTTTAAGAAAAAAGACATAATCATGGAAGAAGGTGAAAAAAAAAAAAAGAAAATCAAAAGACACAAAGAGAAAAAGTGTAATAAAATAAAAAGAAATAGCAATGTTAGTTTTATAACTAGTTATTTAGGTTACTTTTTATTTTTTTTGAAAAGAAAAATAATTTTATTAATTCAAACTAACAATATATCGATAGAAATATAGATACAAATTCATTCTTTAAAGTATAAAATAATACACAAGTTAATAGCATAATAAAACAGCTCAAAGTCTATAAGTTTTGATAATATTACAGTGACTAAAATATCTATAACTTAAGTTCTGCAACATACTGACGACCATAATTTGATTTGTTATCTCTATTTGATCAAATATGTTTTTCCCATCTGAATCACTCACACACAAATAAAGCCGCAATAAGATGATAAAAAATAAAATGTTGTAATAAGACGATGAAAAATAAAATGCCACAATAAGATAACGAAATCACTAAAAATAAAATAAAACCTAAATCTATGTGAAATAATAAATTATTTAAGAAATAAATTAATAAAAAAAGGTATTGAGGGGGTGATTTCAGGCCAAAAAAAGGCTAAAAATACCCCTCTTTGCTAAAAGAAGATAAGCGGCTGGAAAAAAAAGATAGTTAAAAGAAAAGAAGGCTTAGGTTACGTGTTATCTTCATTAATTATAATCAAATAAAAATAATATAATGGTAAATAGTTTCATTTGTATAGAAGAAAGGCCGTTCCATTCTGAATAGCTCCAAAATAAAAGCAGATGCATAGTTTCACCCTAAACTTTACAAGATTAACCTATATCTCACATATACTTTCATTTTAATCTATATAATATTTTAATTTTAATTTTTATGTTCTTTCTATAATCAAAACATTTGTATCTATATAAATATAATTATACATGTTAGATTAATTTTTATTTAATTATAAACATTGTTTTTTCTTATGTATCAATCTCTATAATATAAATCAATGGCTATAGTTATATAAAAATTGATTTAACAGTTTTAAGTTGCATCTGTATAAATATATTTATACCATAAAATGACTTATTTTTAACATGTTAAGCCGCTCCTTGAGTGCATATTTGGCAAGCACATGTTGACATAAGAAATAAAATTTTTAACTATAACACTCTCACTTATTAATTAATTCGTAACTAAAATTTTAAAATATAAGCAATAATTTTGTGATCCAAATTTTTTTTAACTCCCACCCAGAGTTTTGGGGCTTGTTTAGTTTTGAAAAATATTTTCTATTTTTTTTTTTATTTTTTTTCTTTTCTTTGATATCCAATTTTCCATTTTCCAAGTAGGAAACAAAAAATCATATTTGTTTATTACTTTTCATTTTTGAGTTTTTCATATTTTTCTAATTTTTATTTTTAATGAAATTTACTATAATAACTCTTTAGTTAATATATTAATTGTTATTGTGATTCATATGATAGTATTTAATATTACATATATTTATTTTGTGAAAAAAATTTTAAAAATTTAATAAATTTGGATTTAAAAATTTTGTGATTCATATGAGGCACATTTAATTAACTTTAATAAATCAATTTATTTAAAAATTTCAATATATCCATTATATATAGTAGAGTTTAAATAATAAGTTAGATTTATAATAATTATAAAATAATTGTAAATTTATTAAAATATTGTATTAATCCTATATAAACTTATATTACTCTACAAAGTAATCATTCATTTGATGTTTAATTACAACTAGATTAATGTTAAAATTATAAATAAAATTCAACTATTTAAAGTTAAA
Organism: Mallotus nudiflorus; assembly: GCA_947683625.1. Lineage (NCBI taxonomy): Eukaryota > Viridiplantae > Streptophyta > Magnoliopsida > Malpighiales > Euphorbiaceae > Mallotus > Mallotus nudiflorus. The sequence continues at coordinate 58,756 of CANTUR010000179.1, read as the reverse complement.
ATTTGACATCCATAATAATAAGTCGACGGTCATATATTCAAACAAGTATAAAATATAATAAATATATAAAGTCACCAAGGATAAATGTTTAAACAAGGTCATTCATTCAATCATATAGAACATATTCTTATAATATATTTATGTCGGTTGAAGAATACCCATTAACTAACAAAGCCATCAACCCAAAAAAAAAAAAAATAATATCCATGATTATTGGACTAGGATTATAATTATTATTCACAATTTTTTGTTGTTGCTATTTTTGCTTTTTAATGTTTTGCTCTTAATTTTTTTTTATTTTATTGGATACATACATGTCAATATTGGATATATATATATATATATATATATATATATATATATATATATATATATATATATATATATATATATATATATATATATATATATATATATATATATTGCAATAATCCGATGTTTTTAAATATTTTTATACTGTATCGGGATATGCAGTATTAATAATTTTAATATATGTATTTGATTATTTAATTATTTTGTTAATAATTAATGTTATTTTTAAATTATTCTAAGTTTTTTACGTAAAATTTTTCCAAAACCTATGTTTTTGGAAAAATAATACCTAAATAATAATTTATTTATTTACGTTAGTTCATTTTATTAAATTGCATGGTTTCATACATAATTAAAATTTTAAATAGTATATATATATATATATATATATATATATATATATATGGACTAGGATTATTTTTTTTTTGTTGCTATTTTTGCTTTTTAATATTTTGCTCTTAATTTTTTTTAATTTTATTGGATACATACATGTCAATATTGGATATATATATATATATATATATATATATATATTGTAATAATCCGATGTTTTTAAATATTTTTATACTGTATCGGGATATACAGTATTAATAATTTTAATATATATATTTGATTATTTAATTATTTTGTTAATAATTAATGTTATTTTCAAATTATTCTAAGTTTTCTACGTAAAATTTTCCCGAAACCTATATTTTTGGGAAAATAATACCTAAATAATAATTTATTTATTTACGTTAGTTCATTTTATTAAATTGCATGATTTCATACATAATTAAAAATTTGAAATATATATATATATATATATATATATATATATATATACACACACACAAAACTTACCCCTCATCCCCTTCCTCACACCCGACGATATCCTCCTCTCACCCCTCCCGCTGCAACACCGTTCAGAGGCCGTTGATGTGCCTCCCGGAGTGCTTCTGCCTTCCTCAGCTGCTCCGCCACTCTCCTCCACCCTCTTCGGCGTCGGTGATAGCTGTAGAACCCGAAGAAACCAAAAATTGAGCCACCTCCGTTCAACCACTTTCCGACCACCATTTTTGAAGATTCCAATGTCATTGAGCTCCTAAAACTCCATAGAAGCCGATTCCAAGCTTTCTTTAGCTTGAAAACTCATTTTGGTAAGGATTTGAGTATGATTTCAATTTTGGCTATTCTAGTTTCTTAATTTTTTTGAACTTTTATCTTAATGATTCAAGCTTAATTCCTTCACAAAAGTTGCTTATCTTAGCCAAATCTACATTCTGAAATTTTTTTGGAATTTATTTTGATTTTTGTGAATTTTTTATTATTTTATTAATATTTTCTAATTTTCGTAAATTAATTAAATAAATTGTGAAATTGTGATTTTTGGTGTTTATAGAGGTTTAAATTAATTTTAGAATTTAATTTATAATTTTTGTGATTTTTGTGTAATTAATATAATTTTATTTAGTTTAGGTAAATTTTGGAAATTTAGGTTAAATGTGTATTTGGTTAAAATTAATTGGTTAATTGAGTATAATTATTGATTTTATTGAATTATATGTTGAGAAAATAATTTTTGAGTAATTATATAATTTTTAGTGAATTTTTGAATAATTATAGTATATTATGTGAATTTTTATATATTATGGGCATTTTGGTAATTTGGTAGTAATTTTAGTTAAATATTAAGTTTAATTAGTTTTAATAATTATTTGAGGTATAAAAATGATTTTTACAAATTATTTACTATTTTTAACTAATTAAAACTATTTTTCAAAATTTATTTTCAAATTATATATAATATACTATTTTTATAAATAAATGAGTTTTTAGTGATTTTTAATATGTTTTTGGGCTAATTAACTAATTTGGATTTATTAAATGAATTTTTGTTAATATTTTGTGAATTTATCGAGAATTATTGATTTTTAACAATATTATATTAATATTAGGGTTTTTAAGTAAAAATCGATAAAATAATTATTTTAGTGTTTAAATATCTAAATTGCTATATTTGGTATATAAAGGGTATTTTTGGTATTTTGGAATTTATATGTATTTTGTATATATCTTGTGAATTGTGAATCTCGGTCGGTATAACTGTAGTTTGGAAATCCGATCGAAGAGTGATGTGGTTATCCTATATTGGAAGTGTGTTTTTTTGTAGAATCGGCTCTACTTTCCGAGTAAAGAGATGTTCATTTTACAGGGGAGGTTCTGCCGAATTTTTAGTAGAATTCTCGTAAAATATGATATTCGGTCAAATTCCTATTCCTTGTCTGTGTCCAGAATTCTAGATCGAGTCTCTAGAAATTACATTAGATTTATTCTAATTTTGTGTTAATATTTTATTTGTTAGTTGCACCGAGACCGAGGCCTAGTGGATCAGGCCTGTCAGATCCATCTCGTGGAGCACACAACTGTGAGTTGTTATTTTATATATATGTGTATTTAGGATGCATATTTTTAGAAACATATGTTTTAATTGTATGAATTATATATAAATGATTAGTATATTTTAGGTATATTTTTGGTATGTCTTAAATTAAATGCATGTATTATTCTTGATTTATACCTAAAATGTTTTTAAGTATATATATGGTTTATTTTTAGTTTATTTTATAAATGAACTGAATTTATCCGACATATATATACTCAAAATATATTTGATTTATTTTTGGTATATTTCTAGTATATATATGGATTATATTGCCATTTAAATTAATGTCATGCATCATTTATTTTATGAATGTATGAGTTTATTTTAAATGAAGGATATCAATAGAACGTGCTACCTAGTAAGCAGTACTAAGACCAAGTACGTACCGGTACGACGATAGAATTTATGTTAAATTACTAACTTATTTATGGATTATGACTTGATTGATTTGATATGATGGATGTGAGATGTGATTTGAGAGTGTGATTGATGGAGCTCAGTTGACCAAGTGTCTGGGGGCCAATCACACTGATAGTCAGACTACTAAAGCTCGGTCAACTTAGTGTCTCGAGGACAATCTACTGTCCAAATGAAACAAGTGAATTTATTTGGAATAAGTGAGCTTGTATGGCTAGAGTGTTATCTAACACTATTTGAGGTTGTAATCATTTAGGGTTCTATTTGATCCTTCATAAACTGATATTTTTCAGTATTATATAAAGTGATTTCAGCATCTATGTGTATTTGCTTGTATATGTACTTATTATATATATTCGGTTAAGTGCCTGCATTTAACATTTAGTTATGCATGTATATATATTATAATAATTCACTCAATGAGGTTTGACTCCCTTCCGTTGATTTATTTTTTAGGAGAGTCTTTGTCCTCAGACCTCAGTAGCAGACCTATACGCCGGATTTCTTCCACCTCGGCCTTATTATGTAAACTGCTTACCTGAGTTTTATTTTGTATTCTAGACACTATAGTAGTTGTTTTAGTGAGCTGTATTTATTATATATGTATGAGATTTAAATTTCAAAAGTTTAAATCGAAAATTTGTATTAAAAGATTTTATGTTATATGAGATGGATTTTATGTTATTAATTGTGTTGAGGAATTATTACTATTACTATTGAGATTTAATTCCGATGCATAATATTTTATTTATTTTATTATATTGCACGCTTTTATTTTTAAGGCTTGTTACGGGTTTCAGATTCGAAAGAATTCTCATTCCCTAATGCCAGTCATGGCCCCCTGTTTGGGTCGTGACATACACATCTCAAATTTAACATAAACATTCATAGGCAACAAAAATCATCACCGTAAAGTGATGAAAGAAGGATGCCAAAGCCAATGACATTCGTGTAAGTTGAGCAAAATACAGTATAATCTCTCTTATAAGGATGTGAAAAGTTTCTAATTAAATTTGGGACCATTATAGTGCAGATAACAAACTTTTATATGGATTTGGTAAGGTCTAATAATGAGTGAAATACCCAGCATCTAAACTTCATCATCATTGATGGAAAATATGTTGGTTTAAGTAAAATACTCATTTAAAGCTAAATCAATCATATTCAGAAAATGTAGTGGATTTTTATTTTCAACTTCAAGGTTCTACTTAAATTGACTAATAATCTAATAATATAATTTTAATAAGTCAAGGCTGCCTAAGAAAATCTAGAATCTATGGATCTAAATAAATGTCGATGAAAAGCAAAAAGAACAATTTGCTAATTTCCATAACCAAGTATGTCATATGATGATCCAATTGATTTAAGTTTTAATTCAAGGGACACTTTAATCAGATTCTTTCCACCTGATTTTCCCTATATGGCTACGTTATGGACTCATGTTCTCTACACAAATCAAAGCCACAACTAATGTACAGAGCATGTTATTGCATTACTATGGGATGTACTTAACTTGGATGTGGAGTACCAATTGCTTATACACAAGTAACGTCAAATGAATTAGGGAAACGTTAAATTAGAGCGAAAAGGAAGAAGAAGAGATGTGTAGGAGAGAAACATACGGAAAAAACACTTGAAAAACATCTTTTTTTTTTAGTTTTTCAATACTAGTTATAATTTGAAAAATTAGAAAATTGTTTTCTAATTTTTTAAATTAGAAAAATACTACATATAACTAAACACTAAATTTCATTTTCTATTTTTCTAAGAAAAATTTCTTGGAAAACAAGACTTGTTTTCCAAAAGTAAACGTGCCCATATGCTTTTAACTCCCACCAAATTTTTTAAGTCATATTTGGTTTACGAAATAAATAAAAAACAGAATAATTATTTTACAAAAATTAATTATTCTTTGTTTTAATTCAAATTTTAATATAAAATACCAATTTTAATTTTGTAACATTTAAAAATAGTTGCTCTGCCAAACACTAAAAAATAACGTTCTTTATCCCTTAAAATATGTATTTTCCACTTTTACCCCTCCCAAAATCTATCATTCCCTTTAAAAAAAAAAAAAATTTGATCCATTCTCTCATGCTCTTTCTCTGCCTCTCGTCGTCGTTGTCGTCGCCGTCTTCAAAAAAAATTTCTCTATTTCAGGTTAGATTGGATCTTTCTTTTGTTTCAATCTTTTGACTCTTCTTTAGTTTTCAATAATGGCGGACTGTTCTTCTTCTCCTTCTTTAGATTCCGTTGCCGGGTTAGTCTCCATTCAGTCCACCAGTAAAGAGTCCGGATTTTCCGCGAGGATATCCCTGTAATTCATAAAAATTCAGCAGATGCTAGTTGTTATATTCCTATGATTGCTTTTATTATTTGTATTTGTTATGTTTGTTTATATGTCGCTTAGAAATGAAGTTGTTCTAGATTGATAAATGAGTTCAAATTTAGCTCATTTGATTGTTGTTGAGCAAGTTGTTCCTTTGATTATTTGAATTTCTGTGATTGTCATTGGTATGTGTAATTGAATTTTTCATAGAGACAGGACAATGTGATGCAGTTTTGAGAAAGTTATTTTAAAATTTTTGTGTAACTTTGCATGTAAGGATAGCGAGTAATTTTGCTTATGAAGTTGGGATATACACTACTTACAGCAACTCCTTTTAAATTGAACAGTTTCTGCTTCTTGTTGAATTCAAGCATGAGTCCAGGAAGTTGGGGGTCTATATGTTCACTACAAGGAAATATATATGTTCATTCAGTTAATAATTGACCTATGTTCATTCATTGCAAGGAAATTTGAACCTGATGGTGAAGATAGAATTGAATCTGATTTAGAAAATAAGAAGTAATAAATTCCAACGTAAAACCCTTAAAATATGTTGTACATCATGGTTTGATGAGAGGCTAAGATGATAGAAAAAAGTGGATATGAAGTACCTAAGATTTTTTTTGTTTTGACCATAGATACCGTAGGTAGCATATGATATAAAGCACAAGTGCCATATGAGAACAACTCTGGAAGACATGTGCATGTGCTGATGTCCTTTGCAGTATTTTGGCATTCCTTGCATTCTCTAATAAACTTGTTTGCTTGTTTCCCAATTTACAATAATACAGAATGAGTCAAACAATTTACAATAATACAGAATGAGTTAGAGCAAATTCCATTAGAATGTTATTAGTTATAGTATGATTAGTGTCAATAATACAAAATGAGTTAGAGAAAATTCTATTATTGGTTAGTGTACGTTCCATCATTGTTAGAATGAGCATAATCATAATCATAGGTTTTGGGAAGTCTAGAAATGCAAGAATTATTTAGTTAATTCTCATGTTTAGAAAGGGCCATAATTATTAGGATAAACATGTTTGATTCCCGAACATGGCCAATATATGAATGTTTTTGAAACTTGATTCTGTTTTGAGCTTATGGTAGTTATTGATGCTTAATATCCACTATTATTTTTCTTGCATGCTGCATATGAAGCTAAATATTCAACTGATGAGAGCAACTTATTTTTGCTTCGCTTGTTTCTGAAAAATATTTGAAGCTGATTATTATTATTCTTTTTTTTTTTTCTGTTTTTGATGTAGCTGTAACAAGGTTTATTTGCTAGGTTACCTGTTTAGTTAGACAATAGTTACCAATAAGTAGACAAATCAAAACACATTACCTAAGTGGAAACATTAGTCATAATGGAGCCTGATTTTTCTTATTGCTCCCTCTTGCTATAGTCTATTAACATGCTTGCATTATACATGGCCTTAATTATTTTTAATAACTAGCTATATGCCCTCTTGTTTGCAGCTTGAAAATGAAGAAGAACATAACTTCTGTTGACTAAGAATTTTAATACCTGTTCTTTAGATAACATAAGTAAAATTTGCAGTTGCTAAAGTGCTTCAGTAGCTAGTTTGCTAGGCTATTTCTTCGTTTTTTTTTTTTAATATGGTAACTGCAATGGTTAGAGACATCATTTATGCTACGGTATCTTTTCAGAACGGACACTTGTTTAGAGACATCATTTATTGTTTAAGCTCTCTTTATTTTCATGTTCTTACTTTCTCTTTTTTTAGAATAATTTAATTCAGATCTTTCAATATTTTTCTTTTAATTTAATTTAACTTAGGTTTGACAACTATAAATTATATGAAATTCATTTTTTTTATATGTTTGTATTTTTATGATTAAAAAATTTTAAAATATTATTTATTTATTTATTATGCATTTATATTACTTTAGAGAAATAAAATATATGTACTAATTTTTTTTATATTACATATATATTTTTTTATGTAAAACATTTTAAAATTGTATGACTATTTAATTTTGATATTAATATTGAAATTCATTAATAAGAGTATCAATGTCATTTATACTTAAATATATTTATCCCTCACAGCAATGCTTATGAACCAAAACATGAAATATGAATAGAATACTAATTCTAGGTCATAAACCAAAGCCTAGAATAGTAATTATTTAGAAATAGTTATTCTAGAAATACCTATTCTATTCCTTAAAAATTACAATTCTGTTCCACACTGATTTCATTCCATCAACGATGGGCTTATGCTTTTAACTCCCACTTTCATTCTTCTCTTTCTAAATCTCGCTTTTTTGCTTTCTTGATTTTTTCCTCAACGCTAGAATCACTCTGGATTTTGTCACCGATGATGCCTTTCTCTTATACCCTAGAGATGCTTTAGTCCTCATCACTCTAATTAACCATCAGTCTACATCCTTGAGTTCTCAACCACAAACCAGGTGCTTTCTTTGGTGTATGGCTCCCTTTAATTGCAGATAAGATTGATTTTATTTTATCATTGTTCATCTTTTTCTTCTTCGTTTTTTTAAAACCATGTTGGTTTCTATAGTATTCTTATATTGCAAGGACCGGGCGTAAGAACAAGCAACGATTTTGCAAGTCTGATTTTAGAAGATAGAGTGTGTGGATTTTTGGTGAAAAAGCTGTTGGCAACGTGAAAATATAAGAATACTTTTAATCAAAGAAGAGCCAACCACCTTAGATCCCTTTTGCGAATTTATTTTATTTTTTGGCTTAGAGCTGTTTTGGTTTTTGCTTGGTTACTGATTGATGAGTTTTTCTTTCAATTTGGATTTTATTTGAATGTGGCCAACTGATTAGTTGTATCTCGATTGTGGGTGTTTGAGTTTGAGGATTGCCCCCTATGTGTTTGATAAAATCCCCAAAAAAAAAAAAAGATTGTATATAGTGAAGCATAAGTCTAATATGTCCATGGCAGAAATGCATTTCCACATCACCAGAAAATGTAATTGACGCACCATTTCTAGGGTCAAAAGGGTTCAAAATAGAAGTTTAATGATATTATAGAAATCAAAAAAAGAAAAAAGGGTCTTATGCAACAAATGACTAAAGTTTAGGGGTGAAATTATACATTTGGTGTATATATATATATATATATATATATATATATATATATATATACTCTTTAATTGGAAGATTTTTTTTTTTTTTAATATTCAATTCGAGAGTGATTCAGTTATGTGTTTACTGGCAGGGAATGCCGGACGGCGACACTGAGTTGGATCTCTACTAGCAAAGAAAGGAGTAGGTGAGCCTTAATTTTCCATTTGCTTGGTGAAATGTTCTTAGATCTATTTTTTTCTAATTTCTTGATTGTTTCTAATGCAGAGAAGAAGAAGAGGAGGAGGAGGAGGAGGAGGCTGCTATTTTAAATAAAAGAAAAATGGTGTCTGTGTCCAGTAGCAGTTCACACAAGGAGATGTCTATTAGACGAAGGATTGCTAGCATGTAATTTTTTTTTTTTTTTTTTTTTTTTTTACTTTTCTTGGTTTTTTTAGGTCTTTATTATTATTATTATTATTATTTGATAAATATTGTGATCAATTTTTTTTTTTTTTGGTTTTGTTTTGGTTATTTTGATAGATACAATAAGAGAGAGGATGATTTTCCATCTTTGAGGGAATATAATGATTACTTGGAAGAAGTGGAGGACATGAGTAAGTTTTTTTTTTCCTTCTTTTTTTCAATAATTTCTTTGTAAATCGGAAAGACCCAATAATTTTTTGATGAATGTAACACTTTTTATTTACAAACAAAAAAACCTATATGTTGCAGTTTTTAATTTAATTGCTGGAGTGGATGTTCCTGCTATTGAAGAAAAAATTGCACAGTATCAGAAAGAAAATGCTGAACAAATAATGATAAATCAAGCGCGGAAGGTACTTACTTCCCAACCTTACTTGCCCTGCATATTGTTCTTCTGTTTGTAGGAATTGGGTATGTAATCAAATGCTTGAAATCAGTTTTTAAAGATGATAGAAAGATTGTAATTATAAGTTATTGATTTTTCTTCTATGGTGGCAATGTTAATCTAATAGGCCGAAGAATTAGCTGCAGCTCTAGCAGCAAGCAAAGGACTTCCTGCACAGACTGATTCTGATGCGGTGAGAATGAACCAATTTCATGTGTTTTTTTTTTTTTAATATTTTCTTATTTGTTTCATCTACAACTTTCTTAGGCTTGCTATTTGGTATTGTTATATGGGTTTTGAACCTTCTGAAAACCATTGATTCTTCATTTGGTCTCTATTAGTTTCATGTTTAGATGATCTGATGTACACTTTTGAAATTGTTGGATTTTGGATTTCAATTGTTTAATGACAGATTATTCCATTTGTTTTCAGCTTTTAACTTCTATTCCTAAAGAATTTAATTGTTGTTTCATTGGTTGATTGTAATGGTAAAGTTATTTTTATTATTACAAATATTGGTTTTTGTCTTTCCACTTAAAAGAGCTTTCTTATATTTAATTGACTGCTAGAATCATCCATGGTCCAAAGTATAGGATTAGATGACCAAATTCTTATATTTGTTTGTTTAGATGTGCCTTGATAGGCAAAATTCTGAATGAAATGGTACTGTGTGCGCATGCATCATACTTGTATATATGTGGATTATAGGTGCAGATCGATTGCCTTTCCCATTCCATCCACATGCATGCCCCTTTACCAATGGAAAATTTAAAGCAATGTGGTCTGGTTGGATTTCATCCCTTGAACAAATATTCCTCTGAAGCCTAAAATTAGTTGAATTTAAGCTGTCTGACTTTGTTAGTCTTTGAGATCTTCCTGTAACCTAATGGGCATGGTTGTTCAAACATTTATCATGTGTCATAATGTGAAAAGACATATGTGAAGGGTAGTTAGCTGCATTGGGTAGAAAAGCAATCCTTTTAGATTTGAGACGCAGGATTTACTAGACACTTGCATGTATGTTTCAAATGATGTGGCTGTTACTCGTAGAACCCCTGAACTCTTTTCTTTTAAGTTTATGGCAGCTTATTTGACTCCATGTTGTCATAGTTTTTCAATACACGGACATATATTGTTTGTAAAAAACAAAAATATTCTCTCAAACGATTTTGTGCTTAAACAGAGCATTCAAGTAGGCATTGTGCCTGAAGCGGGGCAATATGCACCATCGGTTCCTGGGGGACAACCACGACCAACAGGCATGGCTCCACAACCAGTGCCCCTTGGGGGGCTAGATATGCAGGGTTACCCTATTGATGATGAGGAGATGATGAGGCTTCGAGCAGAAAGAGGGAGTAGGGCTGGTGGATGGAGTGCAGAGCTAAGCAGGAAGAGAGCACTGGAGGAAGCCTTTGCAAGCATTTGGATTTAGTTCATATTGAGCATTATCTGTTAGCTGTTAGATATGTAGGGAAAGTATGTTTTGTACTTGGGAAATACTATGGAGATGAATGTAAAATATGTCTATAATTAGCACTGAGGTCAAGCACGTGGTCAGTGATTATCCAAATTGGAAATAGTTCAACAAAAGAATGGTCTATTCCATTAAATTGAGGAAAACATCAGCTTGGATTTTTTGCCTGCTTCTAGTTGACCAGGCTTGTTTATTCACGCGAGGATGCACATATTATTTGCAGAGGCTGGGAGATGTAGAATGTTGTTAATTAACTCAAGATTTGACATTGGGATTCAATTTTGATTTGTAAAATCATAGAAATTGTTATTATTCACCTTTTCAAACAGGTTCTTTGGCACCTTTTAACTCTTTTCTGTTAAATATTTCTATTCCTATCCATTGTTGCTTGCTTTATCTGACATTTGAGGGGCTCGTTGAGCAATAACACTATGCCCCCTGTTCTGGAAAGAATAGGAAAGCAATTGATGCATTGTTGGTGTTAATTCCTGTGTTCATCCTTTACGTGGTCTTGAGTATGTAGAGGACCAGTAACCATACTTTAAACTAATGAAAAAAAGATGTGTGCTAATTCATTTATCATTATTAATTTTTGTACGTTCCTCTATTTGATTTGAGGAAATCTCTCCTTATGTTTATGAGTTGTGAGATTATTGGCAACTCCAATTTTTAATTTTGTCCTAATCCCATTTTAATACAATTATCGTTGCATTAATTAGATGGGGCAAAAAACTTTATTAATGAAATAATTAATTCCTAGACGCAATAGAAGCATAAGATTCTTTTTTTACTTTAGCTACCAGGATTTTTGTTTTTGATAGAAAATAATACAAGTAGGATTTGGATTTGATATTCCAATTGCAAATCGAAATGCAGTTCTATTTGAGCTGCATTTCGATTTGCAAAAGGAAAAGGTTACCCTAAAATTCCTATCTGAGCTTAGATAACCCCTAATCCTAAATATATTAGATTTATCTATGTATTTATCATCTATAAATAGAGCCACGCACCCACAAAGCCTTCATTCAGTTTTCCCCTAGTTTACAAGTACACTCTAACCCCCACTCTTCAAATCTCCAGCAATGCCTAACTATGAAGTTTTTTCATCAATTCTTCTTTGCTTCGTCTTTCTTGTTGGTTTTTCTTCTCATGCAGCTAATGCACATCTTCTCAAGACCTGTAATTTTGATGCTGTTTACCAACTTGGTGATTCCATATCCGACACTGGTAATCTGATCCGAGAGCAACCATCTTCATTCTTCGGTAGATTGCCTTATGGGCAGGATTTCTTTAACAAATCTACCGGCAGATGCTCCAATGGGTTATAAATTTAGTCGTCAAAAAAGTAAAATTTGCTCAAAAATCTTTTTTGAATAATATACTCAAAAAAGTTAAAGTCTTTCTAAAATTTTTTAGTGGATATCTGAATTGCAAAAATTAAAGAAACCGCTGTTGAATCCCAAAAGTTAAAATCTTTGCTAATTTTTTTGGCAAATAACATACTGTGATTGTCATGTATCACATTAATATATTTTGACAACTATAATACATAGTGCTTATAACTCCAATTTGAACAGGGTCAGAGATGTGGAATGTTGGTACTGTAGGATTCAATTTTGACCTGTAAAATCATAGAAATTGCTATCATTTGTTTTTTTCTCTGAGAGTATATTCTTATATTTTTTAGATTTTGCGAATGTTTTTCAGAAATTGTGAGAAATTTTTGGTTACTTACGCAAAAAACATAGATATATATAGCAAGAACTTTTAGAGTTTGTTGGAGACCATTAACATAAATAGCCCAAAACAAGTAGAATCCCTATGACACAAAGCATATAAACATCAACAGGAACAGAAACAGTCATTAATTTCTTCAGCAACCCAATGAACGGATAGTGCATTATCCTTTATTGAAAAGAAGTTGACTAAATATGATTTAGTTTCACTCCAATGGATGATCAGGAATCTTCAGTAGTCACATGTCCTAATCTTCACTAGAAACGGTCACCTCTCGAAAACGATGGTTTTATTAACCGTTCAGAGTGGAATAAGAATAAACCTTAATTTGCCCAATGTTGTAAGGTGTGAAAGGCATGATGATTTGATTTGATTTGATTTGCTAATGTAGTTTTCTTTTGTTTTCTCAAGTCACTTAAAGTTCACCTAGCTTTTTCTACTTTACGATGATAATTAGATAGACATCACTCCATTGAACAAGTTCCCACAATGTTATTGGGCAACTTAATTCTCTCCATTGTCGTTCATATATCATTCTACGGTTTTGAATGCTGAGGTCTTCAAATCCTACAATGCTTGCTTATATATATTTTACTTGGCAGATTTCTCCAGGTTCACTCAAGCCCATGCTTGCTTGATTTGCCTCTGGGAAAGCATAGAAAAAGGCCACATCTCCATCTTTCTACTTCTTGCAACAAAATGATACTTGCGTTACCAGGCCCGAGTCGCATGAATGCCCCTGCAGCTCTAAATGAACACAACTATCAAAGTCCTGTAGAAGAATATAATCTTATGACCAATAATATTGAAACTGATACCCATCACTGTCATGGGCGTTTGGGGATGAAAATTCATCTGACTTTCTATTGGATTTCAATGTTAGTGAATCATGTCATCCAGCTGGCCTCACTACCACCAGGGGTAGTGATCATGCAATTTATAATGTTCCAAAAGGAGATGTTGATGATGATAACCATAATGCACTGTCCAAAAGGTGAATCATCGGATCAGTTCCCAGCCAAATTTGAGAACTGGTTTCTTTTCTTGATTCAGATGTGGACTGTTCATGAAATTGGCCTGAAAACTACTATGCTAATATATTTGAAAATGAGATGACTCGCTTTTAGATTTTTTTTTACCTTTGTTTTTCTTGACCAAATTATTGCATGAAATAAAACTAAAAAGAAAATTCTCTATCAAAAATCCAACTATTTAATTTATTATCATTGATGTTAGATTAATCCTAATCCTGGATGAGGTGTATACATGTATGTATCATCTATAAATACAGCCATGCACTCACAAAGCCTTCATTCAATTTCCCTTTAGTTTACGAGTACCATCTACTCCATACTCTCCAAGTCTCTGGCTAGCAATGGCCAACTGCATAGTATTTTCACCTTTTCTTCTCTGCTTTGTTATTCTTATTGTTTTCTCTTCTCATGCATCTAATGCTCTACTTCTCAAGACTTGTAATTTTGATGCAATTTACCAACTTGGTGATTCGATATCTGACACCGGTAATCTGATCCAACAACTACCCTCTGCTTTTTTTGGTAGATTGCCTTACGGGCAGGATTTTTTTAACAAATCTACCGGCAGATGCTCCAATGGGTTGCTCATGCTCCAATCCCAATGCAACCCATAAAGGTGGAGTCAACTTTGCAGTGACTGGCGCCACTGCCTTGCCTGTTGATGTTTTAGCTTGAAGTGGGGTCTTTGCTCCTCTTAACATCACTTCTCTTACCACGCAACTCAATTGGATGTCCACCTATTTCAAAGATAAAGGTTTTGAGAAACTTAACTCAATTTTCCCTCTTCATGGTTGGAATCAATGACTACAGCTATGCTTTGCTTCAGGGCAAGACCGTTGATGAAGTCAAGCTTATGGTCCCAGGAGTCGTCCAAGCTATCAAGGATGCTGTTATTGAAGTCATTGATTATGGTGCTACTCAAGTGGTCGTCCCTGGAAATTTCCCAATTGGTTGCACCAATATATCGTACACAATTCCAGACCAATGATTCTACCGCATACGACGAACTCCATTGCTTGAAGGGACTAAACGACTTCACAACTTTTCACAACGAACACCTTCAGCAAGCCATTAAAGAACTGCAAAAGGAGCATGAGAATGTGAGCATAGTATATGGAGACTACTACAGTGCTTACAAGTGGATATTGCAGAATGCTTCTAAGCTAAGATTTGATGAAAAATCGTTACAAAAAGCTTGCTGCGGGAATGGGGGTGATTATGACTTCAGTCTTACAAGAATATGTGGAGCTCCTGGAGTGCCAGTGTGTCCTAAACCCCAAGAACGCATGAGCTGGGATGGAATGCATCCCACACAAAAGACCTATTTTTACATAACGATATGGCTGATTCGTGACATCTTTCGGAAGCTTCAATGCCAAGCATAGATTAATGGTCTATAAGGAGTTATTTGGTTTATACTTCGAAATTAAAATTAAAATGAAAAAAATAAAAAATAAAAAATGAAATGAAATAAAAATTTTAATAAAGTGATTTAATTTATTATATTATTGGAATCAATATTATTTATGTATGGAAATATTTTTATAATTATATTTTTTACACTAAATATTAGCATTATGGTTTTCTATTATCAAAATTATTTATCAGTGTTTACTAAAATGTTATTATAATTTTTAAAAATAATTATAAAATTATTGACTATTTTAATAAATATTTTTATGAAAATATTTGAATAATTATTTCTACTAAATTATATATTTTATTCCATTGTTTCAAAAAATATATTTGATTTCTTGAATTTTAATTTTAAAGTGTTAGTGTCGCCATTTGTTAATTAATTAAGAAATGACAAATGACTGCACAAGAAAAATAATTTAAAAAAAAATTAAATAGAAATTAATTTATAAATTAATGGTAGAAGTCGTTTGAAATCACTCTCATTCGCATGCTAGAACTTTCATCATTAGTCCATTGGATCATTAGCACAGTATGATCGTAGAGAGTTAAATTAATTATTTTTGAGAGTGTATTCTAATGATTTTTTTTTTTAAATTTCTTCTTAGAATTTGCAAATGCATTTCAGATCTTGTGATAATTTGTTGTTACATTCTCATCTCTTTTGGTAATTGCATTGCAATATATTGATAACATCCGATTGCATTCTATCTAATAATTTTATCTTAATAAGTTTATCTTTCAATAAAATATCTAATAAAAACATCCAATAAGATATCCATAAATTAAAAAAAATCAAAAGGTGGACTAAAAGGTAGGATGTTTTAATTTTGCGTAGTTTTCTCAGGGTGTATTTACTTTTCAAAATAGAGAAATAATAATACGTAACAAAGTAAAGAGATAATTTAAGGTTTGAAAAGTAAAGTTTATTTTATCTTCTAATACTAAAATAAATAATAGATAATAAATAAAAAAAGTAAAAAATAGACCATAATGAAAATATCATGTTCTCAACTGAAAATACCATGTTTTCATTTTATATTTTTAATGAAGAAAATTTTTGAAAACCATAAAAACTTATTTTACACTTTTCTCTTAAAATTGTAAAAATAGTGAAAACAGTTTTAAGTGAAAATTTTTTTAAAACACCTAAAGTAAATATAAAGTTCTATTTTTTATTTTTATTTTTAAAAATTATAGTAATTTTTATATCTAAACACATTAGAGTTCTCCTTTTTCTTCCTTTTCTATAAAGTTCTGTGTTATTGGGCAGCTTAATTCTCTCTATTATCCTTCATATCATGAGGACTCCATATCTTACAACAACCATCCTTTGTCATTCTAAAACATAGTACCAAGCTTTTCAATTCTATCCTATTTTTATACAACACACGCAAATTCATTTCTTTAATCTTGTATACCATATCTGCAAGAACTCTTCTATATTTTACTTGTCCCATGCTATATATTATTTTTGTATGAAAATGTTTTTATAATTATATTTTGCACACTAAATATTAACATTATGATTATCTATTATAAAAATTATTTTATAAAATTATTTATTATTTTAATAGATATTTTTATGAAAATATTTTAATAATTATTTGTATTAATTTATATATGTATTTATTTCATTGCTTCAAAAAATATAATTTATTTCATGAATTTTAATAATATGTATGATGATATTTAAATATTTAACCAATTTATAATTAGTCTAATTTGATTCCTACTGAATGAGAATAATTCCTTTTGAAGTAAAGATAATAAATTATTCCCATTGATAAAGGAATTTCATTCCCATTCCAATATAATTTTTAGTTAACCAAATACTAGAAATTAAATTTCAATTTTCACCCTTATTTTTATTAAACAAATGAAGCCCTAAGAGCACATTCTATTAATTTTTATTTTTTTCTATTTTTAGATGTTGCAAACATTTTTCAAATATTATGATTATTTGTTTTATTAAATGCCCATCTCTTTTATTTAATAGCAATTTATACTAATAATGTCTTCAATCTACAGTCTAATGACATAATCATGCTTTAATTGCACAAGGATTTGTCACCTGCTAATAATGTAATAGACAATGATAGATGTTGCGGGTTGCGAGATGTCACAATCCACGATAAATAATCCCTCAAGTTCGTACATAATTATCGGTTAGATTTTTATATATATAAAAAAAATTACTTCCATTGTTACCCTTAAATACAAGAGGCTCTATCTATTTAAGTGAAAATCATTTTAGTAAAATGATCCCACAATTTCACTGTTAAATGTCGTGTATTGCAACATCCAACATTTCCATAATGTAATTACCTAAGGACTCCTAAGCAATCCAACACTTTTTGTAAAGGAACAATCAAGGAGGACCTTTCACAATGGCCCCAAGAATTCATTAGCTTTGAATGTTGCATCTAATGTTTGTTATTATTATTATCATCATTATTGTTGTTATTTTTCTAGAACATAGAAGACGTCCTTTAACAACTTCCTGATCCATTATCTTCTTCTTTTTAAGGTGCTTTTCTAAAATATTTTAGGGTTCATGTCAACCCTATCAGCCTTCGAGTTTGACATTGTAGACTCTTCCATTGGTGTTCAATTAAAGGTTATGAATAGCTCCATCATCATCAATGAAGCAATGATGGAACTGCATTGCTTCCATCTAGACATGCTTATTAAGTTTTACTAAAATACAAAAATTAAAAACTTTTATTAATAGAAAAATTATTTTGACTGATCAATAAGACAAACTGCGATAGTTTTTAAAAATTTATAGATAAATTCTTTTACAATTAAAAAAAAAAAACTCCTTGAGTCATTATCCCTTTAAAATTAACTTTGAGTTTAATAATTTTGAAAATGTTATAATATATCGATTTTTTACATAATTAAATTAATTTTTAGTTTGTCTTAAAAAATAATATAAAGTTATTTTGATATTCTACTAGAAAAATGGTTGTGGTTAAAAATATTACCACCAATCATAATTCTATCACTAGTAACGTCCTTAAACTTGGGGTTATTATATGGTGTCATGATGACACTGTATAATAAAAATTAACTGACATTTGTAGGTAAAACAAGTTATTTTTTTTTCTCTTTACCCATTTAACTGGTAACTTTTTTTTTGGTAGGGTAGAAAATCAGATTGCTTTTTCTCGTATATTCATTTTGTCAAACACCTTTCCTCTTCTACATCTCTCTATTGATTGCGATCTAATAATTCAATCAGTCATTTGGAGCCATGGCCTGTGCAAGCTTTTCAAAGCTAAATACTACTTGATGTATTTTTTTTCCTTGTTCCATTTCATGTAAAACACTATAAGAGATGATGGACGAAAAGCAGAACATGGATTGTAATTTGCTATTCTTCATTATATTAATGCCTCTAAGTTGCAAGGTCTACTACCCTTTAATAAAAGATTTTCTATAATCAGTTCAACATCACATGCTACTTGAAAAAAGAAAATTCAGTGCGTTAATCTCCTTTAACAACTCTAATACAAAATGCATAACTATAACTAGATCTTGATCATGGGTTTGGGAAGAATATCCAGGTCTAGCCTAAACATATAAGAGAATTCTAAGTTTCTTTAAAAATGTCAATTTCCCCACTTTTTTTTTTCTAGTGTCAATCTGAAGGTATGCAGGATTAAATGTCAACCTTTGTAAATTGAATTGACATGTAGACAGGTCCTCATTATGCCTCTCTAATAAATTCCAAGTTTATCAATAAAGATTGTTCTAGTTTTATTATTGTCATCCATTCATTGTCTCTATTTATTAATGGCTAATATGCAATATTTGTAGATTGAGCCAAAATCACAAACTCAACTTTTAGACACTATTGTGGATATAGAGGGAGTTCTATTGGCTAGAGTTCTTGGAGAAGGTGGATTTGATGCAGTGTTTGCTATTGCCCTGGGGGACTCCATAAATAATGTATCAAGACACACATCAACTGAAAAGTTCCTTGGAAGCTAACAAAATTTCTCAAAGACAGCTAAACTAAGACTCATTAGTTTTGTGTTTTTTAAAAGATTAGCCAAGTATAATTAAATAGTTCGTGACTTGTTCATGGAGTCCTTAATTAACCAACATAATATATTCTCAAAAATTTTACCAGCATACCATTTCTCAACCAACGTAAGTGGTCCGAGGGACAATGAGTTGTCTTTTTCATGAAACTGGGTTTGGGACAACGTTTTATTTGAGTAATACAGAGCCATGATTAGAACTATTTTTATTGCTGAGAATTTTTTTTAAGATTGGTTTTTATGGGGCATTTCATAATTATGGTTCTTATAACTTTGAATTTGCGAATTTTATTTTTTAAGGGGTAGACCTGCTTTCTCCTTAACCTATAGAAATATATATATATTATAGATTTTTAATCAATGGTTCTAAATAGATTATCTAAATCCAATAATGATTATATTTGATGACACCATGTCATCATAACACCATAAAATTTGCTCTAAACTTGCTGTTGCTGTTGGGAAAAATTTGGTGACGGAAATGCCTACGTCTGTAAGTCATATGTGAATATTTGGGGATGAAAAGTAATAATGCGTTGCTAATTTGTTAACACCTTCATCCTATAAAACATTAATTTGGTCACGTTTTTTCATTGCATCGCCCAATATTTAAATTTTTTTGCAATTTTTTATTTTTAAATATTCTAAAAATAACCTTAGAATGCACTTCAATTCGATATATACAAATTTTACAATAATTATGTTTTTTATACATTTTGATTTTATTTTATTGTGATCATCATTGATTAATGGAAGTTATCGATAAAGTAAAATTTTTCAAATAATAAAGTAACCACAAAAAGTACCTAAATTATAATATGAAAATATCTAAAAATTTGAATAAATAAAAAATTTGATGTTTCTTTCTTCTTCATGATCTACTTCCTTTATATCCCATATTTCTCCTCCATATCTTCAATAATAGCTCCTTTTTCAATGTCAGAACCCCTATTTCCATATCAAAATCGAAATAAAAGATCAATACATATATAATAGTTAATACCACAATAGCAAGAGAAAAAGAGAGCAATAATTAATAATTATTAATATAGTGCAGATCAATAATTAATAATTAATATAGTGCAGATCACTTTTATCAAATTAACATAAATTAAGTAACAAACAATTACATTTCATGCTTCCATCTATACATATAAACATATATTAAACAAAAATTAAACAAAAGCTTCTGACAATTCTACTGCATTTTATTCAAAAACACTCTCTGAAGCACTAAACCATGAACTGAAGGAAGAAATATATATATATATAAAGGTCTGAAAGAGCAAGGAAGAACCCCTCAATAAGCAAGAAAAATTGCACTTATATGAGTATAAAGGTGGGACTAAAATGATTATATACTTATTCTATCATAAAACAGAAGTAGTCTGAATATTATATACTCCCATACTAGAAATAAACTCAATAACTAAAGTGTGAAAATTACCTTATTAGAAGGCGTGTGAATTTGATGTCTTAATACCATGGATTTAAATAATGGTGTTGTGATCCGTTTTAGTATTGGTAATAGTGTAATAGTATTGGATTGTATCGTTCAATGTTGCCGTGAATAATGCAAAATAATCAATAAAATGCACCATATTAATAAAAAATGCAAAATAAACTTTTACATCTAATATAATAAGTTAATAATTACTTAAACAATGTATAGTTGCACTAAAAAAATATACATTTGAAAAAATAAAAAATATAATATAAAAAATATTATTTACTGTAATAAAAAAAATGACATAAAAGAGTACTTTAAAGTTTTAATATGTATATAATTATATTATATTAATTTGATATGATTACAAACTTTTTGACAGACATAATAATAATTGAAATCACCACAAAAAAGAGTGGCGTGGAATATCTTGCCTACTGGGCCTAACATTATAATCATAAACATTTTGGTCGTTTATTTGAGATGGGAATAAGTTAAAAAATGAACTTCCTTCGATGAATGTAGTATAATGGTTTTGAAATTCAGGGAAATTATTGGGATAATTTTAAGAAGTATTTACTTGATTCTCAAATCTACTTGGATAACTTTGGTGTTGGTTTTGCTGATTCCAATTATCAGAAGGCATTCCATAATATCATAGAGTTATAAATGGATTTAGGTAATGACTGAACCCATAGTATTGATTTGTAGTAGTCGAAGTAGAACTACTTTCACCTCCACTGATTTCGTATCCAAATTCATGCCGTGGTGCAAAATTGGATGGAATATTTAGAGAACTAGATGGATCAGAAAATGAAGGGATATCATTTGAATAATTGGAATCTTCATTATATCCACGGCTTGTTCCAATTGGCCTATAATATCCACCTCCACCTCCACCACCATCATTACCACCAACATAACCATGACCACCGTCATCGCCATCATCATCATCATCATCATCACCAACACCAACACCGAAACCAACACCAACACCACCACCACCACCACCATCACCATTATCATCATCTTTATCACTTTCACCACCATCGCTTGAAGGAGAATCAATATTATATCTGAATGGAGGAGTCACACCTAATTCTTGCTCGATTAAATCAATTGTAGGATCTTGTTCTCTATCTTCATCATTTAACCAATCAAGATCACGTCCATCAAGTAAAGGAGCTTCTTATTCTTCTATCCATGGATTTAAAGGGTTATGCTCATAAAAAATATAATCCAAGTTGATCAGATTAAAAACTTCCTTTAATTCTTTTTGTGGCTTCCGTATTGTATTTTGCAATTTCAACTTCATATTATAGTGTACATAGACTAGATAGTGTAGTTTTTTATACTTCAATTTATTTCTAGTGATTGTATGAATCAAGCTAAAAGTGCTTCAATTCCTTTGACAATTTGTTGTTAATATTGTTTAACTTAAGACTTTTATAACAATTTTTTAAAGTTCTAGTGTTGACTCTCCAAAATGAATCCACCACTCAGCTATAGCATCTAATAATATTCAACTAGTTAAATGTTTTTTATTAATTAATTAATATAAATTATATATAAAGATAAAAAATACTTAGGGGTAAATTCTTTATTGCTTTTTAAGTAAGTGTTTGTCCAAATGATTGTCCCTTTTCTTGAAAAGTAAACATATGCATGACAGTAAAAAAATAATGGACATATTATATAACTATAATTATCAATAGATAAAGAAAAAGTTATTTCAAATGCAATAATAAATGTTACTTGTAAAAGGGCTTGCATTTGTGCTTTTTCATTTGGTTCAATCCTTTTAATAACATTTCGAACTCCTTGCATTACTTTAGTATTAGATGAAATGTTATACTTATCTCCATATTGATATTGTGGGTTAAAATAATAACCTATAACAAGTGCATCATTTTACATATTAATACCTTACAAATAAATTAATAATGCATTCATTAACAATTATAAATAACATACTCGCAGCATGCAAATCATGATGTAATTGGAAATTCCATCTTCTATCAATAATTGACTAATAATGCTTGTGATATTAACAATTTTTTTTAATGGCTATCTTGTATCTGTCCATTGCATCATCCAAAAATCCCATAGTTGGTTTATCATCCCCATTAACTAGCCTTAATGTCTTCAGAAGAAGCTCTTGAACTTTAAGCAATTCATTTGCATTTTGCTAAAAATGTCTTCCTTCACTTATTGTTGCTAATATAGTTTCCCTAACTTCGACACTGGTGGATTTGTCATTCTTCCATATCTAGAATTCACCCATGTAAGTAGTCAAACATATTCCTCAAATTATTGCGTTGATGAACAATACTCTCCAATGCAATAAAATTAGTAGTAAATTTAGTAATGCCAGGGCAAAGCTACTCTTTACCATCTGTAAATTTCTTCATATAATTTGTCACCCAATTATAATTATAAATAAATTGGGTGATTTTCTTCCCTTTGCAATATAGTGACATTATTGACTTCTCTTCCTAATATCTTCTCAAATGAGATCAATGCAATGAGCATTACAGGCTATCCAATATAGATTCTGATACTTTTTCATGAGCATTTTTCCCGCTAACTTAATTGCAACATCATTATCTATAATAATTTGTACAACTTTTTTAACTCCAACTTCTTCAACAACCTTTGACATTAACAAAAAGCAATAATGTCCATCTTTCTTTTCAACATCAGATGCATTCACTGACTTATGAAAAATCATACCATGATTTGAAATAAGAAAATTAATAATGGAAATTTTTGTTGGGCCTGTCTATGCATCACCTCATATAGACACACATCTTTCCTTCCAAATCCTTGCAAAAGATGCAATATATTCTTTCATTAATTGATATTCCCTTAGCAACCATACCTCTGTAAGCTCATAAGTTAGAGGTGGAATGTTCAGTCTAACTTTTAAAGTAACTTTAAGTAAAAGTTGTGTCCAAGGTGATTCGGCTACTGCAATGGCAGTCTATTGTGAACCAAAAATCGACTAAAGGCATTCATCAACTTTTCTTGAACAATGAGATTCTAATTTGGTATGCTTCTTTGTTTCCCTTTCAATCTCTGAAAAGAGTTTTAGAGGGGGGGTAGTGAATAGGACTATCAAATAAAAATGAGAAATTAAAAGAATTCTTTGCAAGAATTAAATAGAAGTTAAGAAGGAAGAATGAAGAACGCAAAGATTTAAGGAGTTCGGATTCAACAACAATCCTACGTCTTCATCTAACTTATCCTCAATTTAGGATTTTCAATTACCTTTAATCTTATTCACAAGATTGAGACTATACAAGAGTTTTATGGCTCACTCTTATAACTTTACAACATGAATTTTCAAGGTTCACTAAAAAAAACCAAAACCCAAGTGTTTCAATGGACAACACTTAAACCAATTCCTTTCGAAATATATCTCACTTCCCTTCTACTCTGACCCAAGATTTAAGATGAAGAGAAATTCTATTTCTAACACACACTCAACTTTTATAGGAGTTATACAAATAAATAATTATTTAAGAGAATTTGAGAGCTCAATGAATGCTTAAGAAATAATGAATGATAAATAAGTTTCTTAACTTTCATTCAGCTCTAGAGGTATTTATACTAAAAAATATAGCAGTTGGAGGTGCAAATGATGTGTCCAATGTCTATATTTTGAATTATTGAGATTGATGCTGTCAAATAGTTATTCATGGATTGAAACAGTAATTGGCTCCTCAAACCGTTTGAATTTACCTATACTTTCTTCATAAAAACTATAGATATCTGAATTAGCTTTTCATATCAATTTGAATCACTTAAATTTGACTGTTGTAGCTCAAGATATTTCCAAAATACTAAGGGTTATGCAATTTGTAATGCAAACTACAGTCAGACAACTATACCCAAATTGAAGTCATGATTTGCTCCTGAAGAAATTTGAATTTGCCCATCTTTCTTCATGAAAGTTGTAGATATTTCAATTATCTTTGCATATCATTTTTAATCACCTAAATTTGACTTCTGTAGCTCAGGATATGTCAAAATTTCTATGGGTTTTGCAATCTAAAATGCAGAATACTGTCAAACAACTATACACAAGTTGAAGCAGTCATATACTCCTGAATAAATTTGAATTTGCCCATAGTTTCTTCATGAAAGTTGTATATATTTTATTATTGTTGTTATTTTTCTAGAACATAGAAGACGTCCTTTAACGACTTCCTGATCCATTATCTTTTTCTTCTTAAGGTGCTTTTCTAAAATATTTTAGGGTTCATGTCAACCCTATCAATGCCTTCGTGTTTGACATTGTAGACTCTTCCATTGGTGGTCAATTAAAGGTTTTGAATAGCTCCATCATCATTAATGAAGCAATGATGGAACTGTATTGCTTCCATCTAGACATGCTTATTAAGTTTTATTAAAATACAAAAATTAAAAGTTTTATTAATAGAAAATTTATTTTGACTAATCAATAAGAAAATTGCGATAGTTTTTAAAAATTTATAGATAAATCTTTTTGCAATTAAAAAAAAACTCCTTGATTCATTATCCCTTTAAAATTAGCTTTAAGTTTAATAATTTTGAAAATGTTATAATATATCGATTTTTTACATAATTAAATTAATTTTTAGTTTATGTCTTCAAAAATAATTTAAAGTTATTTTGATATTCTACTAGAAAAATGGTCGTGGCTAAAAATATTACCACCAAACATAATTTAGTAACGTCCTAAACTTGGGTCATTATATGGTGTCATAATGACTCTGTATAACTTTTTTTTTTGGCAGGGTAGAAAATCAAATTGCTTTTTCTCGTATATTCATTTTGTCAAACACCTTTCCTCTTCTACATCTCTCTATTGATTGCGATCTAATAATTCAATCAGTCATTTCAAGCCATGGCTTGTGCAAGCTTTTCAAAGCTAAACACTGCTTGATGTATTTTTTTTCCTTGTTCCGTTTCATGTAAAACACTATAAGAGATGATGGACAGAAAGGAGAACATGGATTGTAATTTGATATTCTTCATTATATTAATGCCTCTAAGTTGCAAGGTCTACTACCCTTTAATAAAAGATTTTCTATAATCAGTTCAATATAACATGCTACTTGAAAAAAGAAAATTCAGTGCGTTCATCTCCTGTAACTGCGCTAATATAAAATGCATAACTACAACTAGATCTTGATCATGGGTTTGGGAAGAATATCCAGATCTAGCCTAAACATATAAGAGAATTCTAAGTTTCTCTGAAAATGTCAGTTTCCCAACCTTTTTTTTTTCTGGTGTCAATCTGAAGGTATGTAGGATTAGATGTTAACCTTTGTAAATTTGTATTGACATGTAGATGGGTCCTCATTATGTCTCTCTAATAAATTCCAAGTTCATCAATAAAGATGGTTCTAGTTTTATTATTTTCATCCATTCATTGTCTCTATTTATTAATGGCTAATATGCAATATTTGCAGATTGAGCCAAAATCACAAACTCAACTTTTAGACGCTATTGTGGATATAGAGGGAGTTCTATTGGCTAGAGTTCTTGGAGTAGGTGGATTTGATGCAATGTTTGCTATTTACCTGGGGGACTCCAGCAATAATGTATCAAGACACACATCAACTGAAAAGTTCCTTGGAAGCTAACAAAATTTCTCAAAGGCAGCTAAACTAAGACTCATCAGTATTGTGTTTTTTAGAAGATTTAACCAAGTATAATTAAATGGTTCGTGACTTGTTTATGGAGTCTTTAATTAACCAGCATAATATATTCCTAAAAATTTTACCAGCATACCATTTCTCAACCAACGTAAGTGGTCCGAGGGGCAATGTGTTGCCATTTTCATGAAACTGGGTTTAGGACAACATTTTATTTGAGCAATACAGAGCCATGATTAGAATTATTTTTATTGCTGAGAATATTTTTTTAGATTGGTTTTCGTGGGGCATTTCATAATTATGGTTCTTATAACTTTGAATTTGTGAATTTTATTTTTTGAGGGGTAGACCTGCTTTCTCTTTAACCTATAGAAAATATATATATGTATGTATATTATTATATTTGATGACACCATGTCATCATGACACCATAAAATTTGCTCTAAACTTGCTGTTGCTGTTGGGAAAAATTTGGTGACGGAAATGCCTACGTCTGTAAGTCATATGTGAATATTTGGGGATGAAAAATAATAATGCGTTGCTAATTTGTTAACACCTTCATCCTGTAAACATTAATCTGATCATGTTTTTTAATTGCATCGCCCAAATTTAAATGTTTTTGCAATACTTTTTATTTTTAAATATTTTAAAAATAACCATAAAATGCACTTCAATTCTATATATATAAATTTTACAATAATTATATTTTTATACATTTTGATTTTATTTTATTTTGATCATCATTGATTAATGAAAGTAATCGATAAAGTAAAATTTTTCAAATAATAAAGTAACCACAAAAAGTACCTAAATTATAATATGAAAATATCTAAAAATTTGAATAAATAAAAACTTTGCTATTTCTTTCTTCTTCATGATCTACTTCCTTTATATCCCATATTTTCCTCGAAATTTTCAATAACAGCTCCTTTTTCAATGTCAGAACCCCTATTGCCATATCAAAATCGAAATAAAAGATCAATACTTATATAATAGTTAATACCATAATAGCAAGAGAAAAAGAAAGCAATAATTATTAATTATTAATATAGTGCAGATCAATAATTAATAATTAATATAGTGCATATCACTTTTATCAAATTAACATAAATCAAGTAACAAATAATTACATTTCATGCTTCCATCTATACATATAAACAGATATTAAACAAAAATTAAACAAAAGCTTCTAAGAATTCTATTGCATTTTATTCGAAAACACTCTCTGAAGCACTAAACCACGAACTGAAGGAAGATATATATATATATATATATATATATAAAGGTCTGAAAGAGCAAGGAAGAACCCCTCAATAAGCAAGAAAATTTGCACTTATATGAGTATAAAGGTGGGACTAATATGATTATATACTTATTTTGTCATAAAGCAGAAATAGTCTGAAAATTATATACTCCCATAGTAGCAATGAACTCAATAGCTAAAGTGTGCAAATTACCTTATTAGAAGACGTGTGAATTTGGTGTCTTCATACCATGGATTTAAATAATCCGTTTTTGTAT
Source organism: Mallotus nudiflorus (assembly GCA_947683625.1). Lineage (NCBI taxonomy): Eukaryota > Viridiplantae > Streptophyta > Magnoliopsida > Malpighiales > Euphorbiaceae > Mallotus > Mallotus nudiflorus. The sequence goes on along the minus strand of CANTUR010000179.1, from coordinate 31,012 downwards.
TGGTAGCAGTGTAATAGTATTGGACTGTATCGTTCAACGTTGTCGCGAAAAATGCAAAATAATCAATAAAATGCACCATATTAATAAAAAATGCAAAATAAAATTTTACATCTAATATAATAAGTTAATAATTACTTAAACAATGTATAGTTGCACTAAAAAATATACATTTGAAAAAATAAAAAATATATTATAAAAATGATTATTTACTGTAATAAAAAATGACATAAAAGAGTACTTCAAATTTTTAATATGTATATAATTATATTATACTAATTTGATATTATTATAAACTTTTTGACAGACATAACAATAATAGAAATCACCACAAAAAAGAGTGGCGTGGAAGATCTTGCCTACAGGGCCCAACATTATAATCATCAACATTTTGGTTGTTTATTTTAGACAGGAATAAGTTAAAAAATGAACTTCCTTCGATGAATGTAGTATAATGGCTTTGAAATTCAGGGAAATTACTAGGATAATTTTATGAAGTATTCACATGATTCTCAAATCTACTTGGATAACTTTGTTGTTGGTCTTGCTGATTCTAATTATTAAGGGGCATTCCATAATATCATAGAGGATCAAATGGATTCTGGTAATGACTGAACCGATAGTCTTGATTTGCAGTAGTCAAAGTAGAACTACTTTCACCTCCCCTGATTTCGTATCCAAATTCATGTCGTGGTGCAAAATTAGATGGAATATTTAGAGAACTAGATGGATCAGAAAATGAAGGGATATCATTTGAATAATTGGAATCTTCATAATATCCATGGCTTGTTCCAATTGGCCTATGATATCCACCTCCACCACCATCATTATCACCAACACAACCATGACCACCGTCACCGCCATCATCATCATCATCATCACCAACACCAACACCAACACCAATACCACCACCACCACCATCACCATTATCATCATCTTTATCACTTTCACCACCATCGCTTGAAGGAGAATCAACATTATATCTGAATGGAGGAGTCACACCTAATTCTTGCTCGGTTAAATCAATTGTAGAATCTTGTTCATTATCTTCATTATTCAACCAATCAAGATCATGTCCATCAAGTAAAGGAGCTTCTTGTTCTTCCAACCATGGATTTAAAGGGTTATGCTCATAAAAAATATAATCCAAGTTGACAAGATTAAAAACTTCTTTTAATTCTTTTTTTGGCTTCCATATTGTATTTTGCAATTTCAGTTTCATATTATAGTGTACATAGATCAAATAGTGTAGTTTGTTATACTTCAATTTATTTCTAGTGATTGTATGAATCAAGCTAAAAGTGCTTCAATTCCTTTGACAATTTGTTGTTGATATTGTTTAACTTAAGATTTTCATAACAATTTTTTAAAGTTCTGGTGTTGACTCTCCATAATGAATCCACCAATTAGCTATATTATCCAACAATATTCAACTAGTTAAATCCTTTTTATTAATTAATTAATATAAATTATATATGAAGATAAAAAATACTTGGGGGTAAATTCTTTATTGCTTTTTAAGTAAGTGTTTGTGCAAAAGATTATCCATGTTCTTGAAAAGTAAACATATGCACGATAGTAAAAAAATAATGGACATATAATATAACTGTAATTATCAATATATAAAGAAAAAGTTATTTCAAATGCAATTATAAATGTTACTTGTAAAAGGGCTTGCATCTACGCTTCTTCATTTGGTTCAATCCTTTTAATAACATTTTGAACTCCTCGCATTACTTTAGTATTAGATGGAATGTCACACTTATCTCCATATTGATATTATGGGTTAAAATAATAACCTATAACAAGTACATCATTTTACATATTAATACCTTACAAATAAATTAATAACATATTCATTAACAATTATAAATAACATACCCACAGCATGCAAATCATGATGTAATTGGAAATTCCATCTTCCATCAATAATTGACTAATAATGCTTGTGATATTGAAAATTTTTTTTAATGGCTATCTTGCATTTGTCCATTGCATCATCCAAAAATCCCATAGTTGGTTTGTCATCCCCATCAACTAGCCTCAATGTCTTCAGAAGAAGCTCTTAAACTTTAAGCAATTCATTTGCATTTTGCTAAAAATGTCTTCCTTTACTTGTTGTTGCGAATATAGTTTCCCTAACTTTGACACTGGTGGATCTGTCATTCTTCCATATCTAGAATTCACCCATGTAAGTAGTCAAACATATTCCAAAAATTATTGCGTTGATGGACAATACTCTCCAACGCAATAAAATTGGTAGTAAATTTAGTAATGCCAGGGCAAAATAACACTTTACCATATGTAAATTTCTTCATATAATTTGTCACCCAATTATAATTATAAATAAATTGAGTGATTTTCTTCCCTTTTGCAATATAGTGTCATTATTGACTTCTCTTCCTAATACCTTCTCAAATGAGATCAATGTAATGAGCACTATAGGCTATCCAATACAGATTTTGATACTTTTTCATGAGCATTTTTTTCGCTAACTTAATTGCAACATCATTATCTATAATAATTTGTACAACCTTTTCAACTCCAACTTCTTTAATAACCTTTGACATTAATAAAAAGCAATAATGTCCATCTTTCTTCTCAACATCATATGCATTCACTGACTTATAAGAAATCATACCATGATTTGAAATAAGAAAATTAATAATGAACATTTTTACTGGGCTTGTCTATGCATCACATTATATAGACACACATATTTCCTTCCAAATCCTTGCAAAAGATGCAATATATTCTTTCATTAATTGATATTTCCTTGACAACCATACCTCTGTAAGCTCATAAGTTAGAGGTGGAATGTTTAGTCTAACTTTTAAAGTAAATTTTAAGTAAAAGTCATGTCTAAAGTGATTCAGCTATAGCAATGGTAGTCTATTATGAACCACAAATCGACTAAAGGCATTCATCAGCTTTTCTTTAACCAATGAGATTCTAATTCGATATGCTTCTTTGTTTCCTTTTGAATCTCTGAAAAGAGTCTTAGAGGGGGGGGGGTGAATAGGACTATCAAATAAAAATGAGAAATTAAAAGAATTCTTTGCAAGAATTAAATAGAAGTTGAGAAGGAAGAATGAAGAACACAAAGATTTAAGGAGTTTAGATTCAACAACAATCCTACGTCTCCACCTAAATTATCCCCAAGTTAGGATTTTCAATCACCCACAATCTTATTCACAAGATTGAGAATATACAAAAGTTTTATGACTCACTCTTATGACCTTACAATATGAGTTTTCAAGGCTTACTCAAAAAAACCAAAACCCAAGTGTTTCAATTGACAACACTTAAACTAATTCTTTTAGAAATAAATCCCACTTCCCTTTTAATCTAACCCAAGATTTAAGATGAAGAGAAAATCTATTTCTAACACACACTCAACTCTCACAAGAATTATACAAATAAAGAATTATTTAAGAGAATTTAAGAGCTCAATGAATGCTTAAGAAATAATGAATGACAAACAAGTTTCTTAATTTCCATTCTGCTCTAGAGGTATTAATACTAAAAAATATAGTTGTTGGAGGTGCAAATGATGTGTCTAACATCTATATTTTGAATTATTGAGATTGATGCTGTCACACAACTATTCATGGATTGAAATGGTAATTGGCTCCTCAAGATGTTTGAATTTGCCCACACTTTCTTCATAAAAAATGTAGATATTTGAATTAGATTTTCATATGAATCACTTAAATTGGACTTCTGTAACTTACTATATATCCAAAATACTAAGGGTTGTGCAATTTGTAATACAGACTACGGTTAGATAGTTATACCCAAATTGAAGTTGTGATTTGCGCTTGAAGAAAATTTAATTTGCCCATACTTCCTTCATGAAAGCTTTAGATACTTGAATTATCTTTCCATATAATTTTGAATCACCTAAATTTTACTTTAGTAGCTTAGGATATGTTCAAATTACTAAGGGTTGTGCAATCTGAAATTCAGAATACTATCAGACAGCTATACACAAGTTGAAGTCGTGATCTACTCCTGAATAAATTTTAATTTGCCCATAGTTTCTTCATGAAAGTTGTAGATATTTGACTTATATTTTTATATCATTTTGAATCACCTTAATTAGACTTCTTTAACTTAAGATATGTCCAAAATACTAAGAGATATGCAGTCTGAGATGGCAGACATATACATGGATTTCAACTCAAAATTTTCATAACCAAATGAACTTGGATTTTGAAAAATAAGTCCAATTCAGAAATCTCAATATGTCTAATTCAAATGTTAAGAAGCTCATTTTCTCATTTAATAGCTCTAAAGATGTCAAAAGCCTTTTTGAATCTTAGAGATTCAATTTGCCCGAAAAGTCACTATTTATCCAAAAGTGTATATGCTTGATATATGTATGGTATATAATTCCCTACACACTTAATTGAAATTATTAGTATAAAATTTTTTTGTCAAAGTCAAAAATTTAGAGTTTGATCATGCAAATGGTCAACAATCTCCCCCTTTTTGGCTTTGACAACCAATTTTAAAAGATAATAAATAATGTGTGTGAGTGTGACAAAAATAAATAACATGTATAAGAAATATAATTAAAATATCTCCCCCTTTCAAATTAAATAGATTCAAAATGAGAAAGTATTTTGATCCCCTTTAACATATGCATAATTTCAATATTTATCATGTATTAGAGTATATAAATGAATTATCATAGCATGTTTAAGGGTTTAACAAATCTATTCCTTTAACAAAATATATATTTTTTATTTCTCCTCCTTTTTGGAGATGATAAGAAATATAAATAAATTTTATTATCCTTCTTAAAAAATATATAAACAACATAAAATATAGTAGGAGGGACAAGAACCTTGCCTAACATAACAAATGATGATAGCATGATCATTAAAAAATGTTAGACAACATGAAGGAAATAATTTCAAACATATATGCATATAGTGCTACTATAATGCATCATAAAATAGTACATATGCTATATTAAAACATCACATGATTATAGAAAGTTTAGCTAGTCAATTAATCATACATAACCATATGGTACTTATTATATCATAAATACAAATACAATTATTTATCCCCTAAGCACATAGCTTTTTCTCCCCCTTTGTCAAAGACAAAAAGAAAAGAGAGAGATATAAGGGGAAATACACCTATAGGAGCCAATAATACCAGAGGGAATAAAAGATCAATAATCAAAACAATGAAAGCAAAGATACTCAAAATCTTTATGAAATTCATTTCATTTTTAAAGATAAAAACCATTCCCAAGAAGAATTTATACATGAATATGAATTTTGTAGGTATAAGCATAATTGATTGTCATGCTTAAATAAAAAAAAATTCATGTCATATATAAACAAAGTAAGTAAAACAAGGCTTTTTATCACAAGGACAAAACTAGCCACACTTACACTGTTATTATGCATGCATAAAAAATTTTTGTGAAATAAATTCAAATTAAATAAAATTAATACAAAGATCATGCAAATGGGAAATACAATATATCATGTATATGAAGTAAATTTGCTAAAGCAAATACTTTTAAAACAAAATATATACATGATGCTGAAAATAATTTTTTTTTATTTTTATTTTTTTTAAAGCACATGATCATATAAGAATCCAAACATCAATTAATCAATTTAACAAGTGATCAAGACAAGCTTGAGCCATCAATCATACCAAGTTCATGCTTAATAAATTTCAATCTTTCCTCATAAAGAGGCTTGGTAAAGATGTCTGCTAATTGATGATTAATATCAACAAAATCAAGAAAAATATCACTATTTTACACATGATCACGCAAAAAATGATGTCTAATGTCAATATGCTTAGTTCTAGAATGTTGAATGGGATTTTTACTAAGGTTTATAGCACTTGAATTGTCACTTTTTAATTAGAATGTGATTAATATCAATGCCATAGTCCAAAAGTTATTGTTTTTGCCATAGAACTTAGGTGCAACAACAACTAGCCGCCACATATTCTGCTTCAGCGGTGGACAAGGCAACTGAAACTTATTTCTTACTAAACTAAGAAACTAAGCAATTTCTTAAAGTTTGACAAGTTCTGGAAGTGTTTTTTCTATATAGTAAGCTACCGGCAAAGTCATAATAACTAATCAAGTCAAAGGAAGAACTCCTAGGATACCAAATTCCTAAATGCATTGTACCACAAAGATATTTGAAAATTCTTTTAATAGCATTCAAATAAGACTATCTAGGACTTGATTGAAATCTAGCACACAAGCAAGTAGCAAACATAATATTGGGTCTACTAGCGATTAAATAAGAAGGGATCCGATCATACCTTTAAATCGCTTTTCATCAACCAGTTTGCCATTCTCATCCTTGTTGAGTTTAGTTGTGGTTCTCATTGGAGTTTTGCTTGATTTAGCTCTATCCATTCCAAACTTCTTGAGAATGTCCCTTGCATATTTGGTTTGATTAATGAAAATCCCATCTTTATATTGCTTGATTTGAAGTCCAAGAAAGAACTTGAGTTCTCCCATTATACTCATATCAAATTCTCCTTGTATTAGCTTAGAAAATTCCTCACACAAGCAATGGTTACTAGCACCGAAAATAATATCATCAACATAAATTTGAACAATTAATACATCATGCTTAGATTTCTTTATAAAAAGAGTTGTGTCAACCTTTCCTTTAGAGAAGCCTTTCTTTAGTAAAAAGTTACTCAATCTTTCATTCCAAGCTCTTGGAGCTTGTTTCAATCCATACAATGCTTTTGATAATTTAAAAACTTGATTTGGAGAGTTAAAATTTTCAAAATCCAGAGGTTGTTCAACATATACCTCTTATTCAATAAAACTATTTAAAAATGCACTTTTAACATCCATTTGATAAAGTTTAAAATCCATGTATGATGCAAATGCAAGTAGCATCCTAATAGCTTCTAACCTTGCAACGGGGGCAAAGGTTTCATCATAATCAATGCCTTCCTCTTGATTATATCCTTTAGCTACTAGTCTAGCTTTATTCATAGTTACGGCACCTTGTTCATTTATCTTATTTCTAAACACCCATTTGGTGCCTATAATAGGATGATGTTTAGGTCTAGAACTAAGGTCCAAACCTTGTTTCTCATAAATTGATTTAACTCTTCTTGCATAACAAGGACCTAAAATTCATCACACAAAGCATCATTAATATTTTTGGGTTTAATTTGAGAAATGAAGGTTAAATTAACAGTAGAATTTAATTGAGATCTAGTAGTTACCCCTTTTGTAGTGTCACCTATAATGAGGTCTTGAGGGTGAGCTTTCTTGAATTGCCAATCCTTTGTAAGTTCATCCTTCAAGGTAGGTTGAGATGTCTCCTCATTTACCTTCTTACCTGGATCTTTAAGTTCCAAAGGCTTACTATCATTTTCTTCTTGTGTTTCCATAATCTCATTGTCACCTATAAGATCATTAACATTACAAACACCCTTTTTAGGATCAAGTGAGTTTGATTCATCAAATACCACATGCATTGACTCTTCAACTACTAGAGTTCTCTTATTAAAGACCCTATATGCTTTGCTAGAGATGGAATAGCCTAGGAAAATTCCTTCATTGGCTTTAGAATCAAATTTTTCAAGATTATCCTTGGTGTTCAATATAAAGCACTTACATCCAAATACTCATAGATATGAGATTTTGGGTTTTCTATTATTCCATAGCTCATAAGATGTTTTATTTAAAATTTATCTTTTGAAAAATCGATTTGAAATATAACAAGATGTGTTAACGGCTTTCGCCCAAAAGTATAAAGGCAAATTATACTCATAAAGCATCGTTCTAGCCATTTCCATAAGAGTTTTGTTTTTCCCTTCAACTACCCCATTTTGTTGAGGGGTTCTAGGAGATGACAATGTATGAGAAATACCATTTTTATTATAATAGTTTTTGAAAAATTCATTTTCAAATTCGGTTCCATGATCACTTTTAATGCATGAAATACAAAATCCTTTTTGTTTTTGAACTCTTTTTGAAAAATCTTCAAAGCTTTAAATGCATCATTCTTATGACCAAGAAAACACACCCAAGTGTATCTAGAGTAGTCATCAACCAATACATAAGCATAGTACATTCCACCGAGACTAGCAACTCTAGTTGGTCCAAATAAATCCATATGTATAAGTTCAAGTGGCCTAGAGGTGGACACTATATTTTTTTTAGCTTAAATGAGGACTTGGATTGTTTTCCCTTTTGAAAAACATCATAAGGTTTATCTTTAGTGAATTCAAGCTTAAGTAAACAAATTACAAGTTCATGTTTACAAATATCGTTCAAAAGCTCAAAATTTGCATGTCCTAATCTTCTATGCCATGTCCATATGTCATGGGAGATAGACACTAAGCATTTTATGTCTTTTTTTATCAATTTTATTCAAATCAATGATATAAACATTGTCTACTCTTTCACCACTAAAAATAATTTTATTTTCATCAAGACTACTAATAAAATAATTTTTAGGATAAAAAGTTACTTTATTTCCCATGTCACATAATTGACTTATACTAAGCAGATTGTGTTTAAGACCATCAACAAACAACACATGATGTATAGATAATGATTGAGGATTACCTATTTCTCCAATGCTAATGATTTTTCCTTTTTTATTATCTCCGAAAGTAACGTGTCCTCCATCCTTAGCATTAAGATTGTTAAATTGCTCTTTGTCTCCTATCATGTGCCTTGAACATCCACTATCGAGATACCACTTGCTTTTCATTCTTGTGGATTTTAAGCACATCTACACAATACAATTTAAGTGTTCTTTTGGACCCAAACCTTTATTGGTCTAGGTTGGTTAGTTTCAAAATAATCCGTATGAAGTAAATTCATATGCAGTATTCTATAGAAGCACACATTATTAGTATATCCTTTGATCATGCAATAAGAACATACAATATTTTCAAATTTATTCCTCCTAGGATGAAATGCTTTCCTAGTGTGTGCAACATGCCTTTAGTGTTGTGTGTATCTCCTATTGTTTTGTGTCATCAAGTGAGACATGCATTGGCAATGGTGATGTGTGTTTCGATAATTTTGTGCAACGTATTTATGTGCATTGTATTATGTAGCATGCCTATTATAATTGTATCTAATGTACATATAAGCATGCTTGGGTTTAAGTGCTCCAGTTTGAGCCTTACCTCTTTGTGTTAATGAAGGATGAATCTCATAAGACTTTTCCTTGCTATTTAACACATGAGATCTTTTAACTTCGAAAGCTTGAGTCTCATTTGATTTGGTGGTTGAAGGAGTGAAATTATGTGAAGCTTTTACAAAATTAATATGTGATTAAGATGATGACGACATTCCATTCTTATATCCAATTCCATGAGTATCTCTATGAAATTTTTGAGAGTTAAAAAAACAATCTAAAGTTTCTTTTCCTCTCTTAAATTTAGTAATGGAATTTTTTAATTCTAAGACTTCCTTAGAAAGCTTATGATTTTCATCATTTGCTTTGTTAAGTTGATCTTCCAAAGAATTAGAAGATTTAGCATTACTAACTAGTTTTTCATTTGATGCAACAAGTTTAGCAAAATCAATTTTTAAATCTTCAAAATCCTTATTTAAGCTAGCTAACTCATGTTTATATTATTTCTTCTTAGATAAAAAACTTTTGCATTTAACAAGTAATTTGCTCATAATAGAGCTCTCATCATCATCATCGTCACAATATTTATCACAATCATCAAAGGAAGAATAAGAAGTGGATGGTACCTCATTTTCGTTTTCAATGGCCAATAAGCAAAGATTGGCAACTTCTTATTGTTCCTCTTCCTCTTCGGATTCGGAGGAATCATCCCAAGTAGCTTTGAATGTTTTCTTCTTATCTTTTACTCCCTTGCTTTTAAATTTGAGTTTGAGACATTCACTTCTAATGTGTCCCAGTTTCTTGCATTCATAGCAAGTAACCTCTTTTATTTTCTTCTTCCCATCTCCTTCGAACTTCTTATTAAAGTCCCTTGTTCTTGAGAAGTTTTTCTTTCTTAAAAACTTCCTGAAGTTCCTAGTGAGCATGACAATGTCACCATCTTCATCACTAGAATCTTTGATGCTTTCCTCTTCACTATCTTCTTAAAGAGCTTTTAGAGCAATGCTCTTTTTCTTTTCTTCTTCCTCTTCTTGTACTTTACCTTTTTGCTTGATAGTGAGCTCATGTGTTAAGAGCTTACCAATGAGCACATCGGTTGATAGGGTGGAGAGGTCTTGGCCTCAATTGAAGTAACATGAGATTCCCAATCCTTCTTAAGTAGGATTCATAGAATCTTGTTGTTTAATTCTTCCTTGGAGATATGTTTTCCAAGTTTCTTGAGGGTTATGAGGAGAGCATTGAGATGATTTATCATCTCTGTGATTGATTCATAAGGCTTTATTTTGAAGAGTTCATAATCATACATATGAAGTTGAACCTTTTTACTTCTTACTTGAATGTTGACTTCGTAGTGGGTTTCTAAGGTCTCCCACATTTCTTTAGCTGACATACAATGTTGAAGCTTGCCTCCTTCTTCTCTTGTCATTGAAGAGACTAGAGTAATCATAGCCTTTTTATTTTTATGATTTTCTTCCTTTTAATCAATACTCAATTGGCTTCTTGTAAGAGTAGTTACCACACCATCAATGATAGTTGTAAGTGGTTCCCAAACTCTTAGGACAATGTCACTAAAGTTTAATGGAATCACAATCAAGATATAATTCCATTTTGAATTTTCAATGTGGATAGTCACTACCATAAAAAAATGGTCTAAGAGAAGAGATGTTTTGTGATTCACTCCCCATGATATTATATTCTAGCAAAGTACCTAGAATTCAAGCTCTGATACCAATCTAATCTAACCCAAGATTTAAGATGAAGAGAAATTTTATTTCTAACACACACCCAACTCTCACAAGAGTTATACAAATAAAGAATTATTTAAGAGAATTTGAGAGCTTAATGAATGCTTAAGAAATAATTAATGATAAACAAGTTTCTTAACTTTCACTCAGATCTAGAGGTATTTATACTAAAAAAATATAGTTGTTGGAGGTGCAAATGATGTGTCCAACATCTATATTTTGAAATATTGAGATTGATGCTATCAGACAGTTATTCATGGATTGAAATGGTAATTCGATCCTCAAGACATTTGAATTTGCCCACACTTTCTTCATAAAAGCTGTAGCTATTTGAATTATATTTTCATATAAATTTTAATCACCTAAATTGGACTTCTCTAACTCAATATATGTCCAAAATACTAAGGGTTATGCAATCTATAATGTGGACTGCTATACCCAAATTGAAGCAGTGATTTACGCCTGAAGAAATTTTAATTTGTCCATATTTTCTTCATGAAAGCTGTAGATATTTGAATTATATTTCTATCTCATTTTAAATCACCTAAATTTGACTTCTGTAGCTCAAGATATGTCTAAATTACTAAGGATTATGCAATCTAAAATGCAGAATACTATCAGACAGCTATACACAAGTTGAAGTCATGATCTGTTCCTGAATAAATTTGAATTTGCCCATCTTTTCTTCATACAAGTTTTAGATATTTAACTTATATTTTTATATCTTTTTGAATCACCTTAATTTGACTTCTGTAACTTAAGATATGTCCAAAATACTAAGAGATGTGTAGTCTGAGATGGCAGACGTATATGTGGTTTTCAACTCAAAATTTGCATAACCAAATGCACTTGGATTTTGAAAAATAAGCCCAATTCAGAAAGCTCAAGATGTCTACTTCAAATTTTAAGAAGCTAATTTTCTCATTTAAGAGCTCTAAAGATATCAAAAGCCTTATTGAATCTTAGAGGTTCAATGTGCCCGAAAAGTCACCATTTATCCAAAAGTGTATATGGTTGGTATATATATGGTATATAATTCCCTACACACTTAATTGAAATTATTAATATAAAAATTCTTTGTCAAAGTTCAAAATTTGGAGCTTGATCATGCAAATGGTCAACAATCTCTAAATCCACTTCAACAATCCTTTGTGTGAATCAATGAATATTGATGTCTATATCCTGGTATTTGCGCACAAATCAACAGGTTATAGAAGATTGATTTCTGGCATTCGTGCACGAATCAACAGACTTCAATATTTATCCCTTTGTTCTTTTATTTTATCCTTATTTTTATTTATTTAAAGCTTCTGCTACATCAGTTGGTATCAGAGTCGAACTGATCCTTATTAATCATGCTGATAAAGTATTATGAAGAGAGTTTATTCTATGATACTGATGACAGTGAGGATGAGGATGCAATTATTGGAGATGAGTCAATATTCGATGAAGATGATGAGGATGATATTGAACATATTGACTTCATTGGCGTTGATAAATTTCTTTATTCTTATATTCCTTTAATTTTATTTTTTTTTAAGGAATTACAAGCTGAAGAAAAATTTATGATGTTTTATAGCAAATTTGTTTCTAAATATTTGGACAAAATTCGAGGGTGAATTTTCTCCACCTTGGAGAGAATGATGCAAAGCAACAAGACTTGTAATGAGTTTGCAAAACAATGGATATCAGATATAATTTTTTTATTATTATTATTATTATTATTATTATTAGGATTTGATTTTTATTTTAATTTAGTATTGATTAGAAATTGACTTTTCTATATTGTTAGAGATTTGATTTCCTACCTTAATTAGAATTGTTTTTATTTTTATTTCCTAAATAAAAATTAGGGTTGGTAGATTTGTGTCACCCTATAAATATATAAGGCTTAGGGCTATGTGAGATAGTTTTTGTTGAATTGATAATCAGATTTTTATTTTTTCAATTTTCGGTATTCCTTTTTATGAATCAACGAATATTGATGTCTATATCCTGGAATATGTGCGCAAATCAATAGGTTGTAAAAGATTGATTTTTGGCATTCATGCGTAAATCAACAGACTTCAATATTTATCCCTTTGTTCTTTTCTTTTATTCTTATTTTTATTTTTTTAAAGCTTCCGCTACATTATTTTCAGTTGGTGTTAATAACTAGGGAGGAGAAAATCTAGAAAATTGTGGATTGTTGCCTCTTAGAGTTTGTGTATCCTAAGTGTTTCTAACATTGAAAGAGCGACCCATTATTTGCTTTCTTTGTTGACTACTGTTGGATCTACCTGCATCATAGTGAACACTTGTACTGAAGTCCGTTTATATGAATCAATTTCAATTTGGAATGATAGAAAGATTGTAATTATAAGTTATTGATTTGTCTTCTATGGTGGCAATGTTAATCTAATAGGCGGAAGAATTAGCTGCAGCTCTGGCAGCAGCAAGCGAAGGACTTCCTGCACAGACTGATACTGATGCGGTGAGAATGAACCAATTTCATGTGTTTTCTTTTTTTAATATTTTCTTATTTGTTTCATCTACAACTTTCTTAGGCTTGCTATTTGGTATTGTTATATGGGTTTTGAACCTTCTGAAAACCATTGATTCTTCATTTGGTCTCTATTAGTTTCATGTTTAGATGATCTGATGTACACTTTTGAAATTGTTGGATTTTGGATTTCAATTGTTTAATGACAGATTATTCCATTTGTTTTCAGCTTTTAACTTCTATTCCTAAAGAATTTAATTGTTGTTTCATTGGTTGATTGTAATGGTAAAGTTGTTTGTATTATTACAAATATTGCTTTTGTCTTTCCACTTAAAAGAGCTTTCTTATATTTAATTCACTGCTAGAATCATCCATGGTCCAAAGTATAGGATTAGACGACCAAATTCTTATATTTGTTTGTTTAGATGTGCCTTGATAGGCAAAATTCTGAATGAAATGGTACTGTGTGCGCATGCATCATACTTGTATATATGTGGATTATAGGTGCAGATCCATCGCCTTTCCCATTCCATCCACATGCATGCCCCTTTACCAATGGAAAATTTAACGGCAATGTGGTCTGGTTGGATTTCATCCCTTGAACAAATATTCCTCTGAAGCCTAAAATTAGTTGAATTTAAGCTGTCTGACTTTGTTAGTCTTTGAGATCTTCCTGTAACCTAATGGGCATGGTTGTTCAAACATTTATCATGTGTCATAATGTGAAAAGACATACGTGAAGGGTAGTTAGCTGCATTGGGTAGAAAAGCAATCTTTTTAGATTTGAGACGCAGGATTTACTAGACACTTGCATGTATGTTTCAAATGATGTGGCTGTTACTCGTAGAACCCCCGAACTCTTTTCTTTTAAGTTTATGGCAGCTTATTTGACACCATGTTGTCATAGTTTTTCACATATATTGTTTGTAAATAACAAAAATATTCTCTCAAACGATTTTGTGCTTAAACAGAGCATTCAAGTAGGCATTGTGCCTGAAGCGAGGCAATATGCACCATCGGTTCCTGGGGGACAACCACGACCAACAGGCATGGCTCAACAACCAGTGCCCCTTGGGGGGCTAGATATGCAGGGTTACCCTATTGATGATGAGGAGATGATGAGGCTTCGAGCAGAAAGAGGGAGTAGGGCTGGTGGATGGAGTGCAGAGCTAAGCAGGAAGAGAGCACTGGAGGAAGCCTTTTCAAGCATTTGGATTTAGTTCATAGTGAGCATTATCTGTTAGCTGTTAGATATGTAGGGAAAGTATGTTTTGTACTTGGGAAATACTATGTAGATGAATGTAAAATATGTCTATAATTAGCACTGAAGTCAAGCACCTGGTCAGTGATTATCCAAATTGGAAATAGTTCAACAAAAGAATGGTCTATTCCATTAAATTGAGGAAAACATCAGCTTGGATTTTTTGCCTGTTTCTAGTTGACCAGGCTTGTTTCTTCACGCGAGGATGCACATATTATTTGGAGAGGCTGGGAGATGTAGAATGTTGTTAGTTAACTCAAGATTTGACATTGGGATTCAATTTTGATTTGTAAAATCATAGAAATTGTTATTATTCACCTTTTCAAACAGGTTCTTTGGCACCTTTTAACTCTTTTCTGTTAAATATTTCTATTCCTATCCATTGTTGCTTGCTTTATGTGACATTTGAGGGGCTCGTTGAGCAATAACACTATGCTCCCTGTTCTGGAAAGATTAGGAAAGCAATTGATGCATTGTTGGTGTGAATTCCTGTGTTCATCCTTTACGTGGTCTTGAGTATGTAGAGAACCAGTAACCATACTTTAAACTAATGAAAAAAAGATGTGTGCTAATTCATTTATCATTATTAATTTTTATACGTTCCTCTATTTGATTTGAGGAAATCTCTCCTTATGTTTATGAGTTGTTGTGAGATTATTGGCAACTCCAATTTTTAATTTTGTCCTAATCCCAATTTAATACAATTATCGATGCATTAATTAGATGGGGCAAAAAACTTTATTAATGAAATAATTAATTCCTAAACGCAATAAAAGCATAAGATTCTTTTTTTACTTTAGCTACCAGGATTTTTGTTTTTGATAGAAAATAATATAAGTAGGATTTGGATTTGATATTCCAATTGCAAATCGAAATGCAGTTCTATTTGAGCTGCATTTCGATTTGCAAAAGGAAAAGGTTACCCTAAAATTCCTATTTGAGCTTAGATAACCCGACCCCTAATCCTAAATATATTAGATTTATCTATGTATTTATCATCTATAAATAGAGCCACGCACGTTTTCCTCTAGTTTACAAGTACACTCTAAGCCCCAGTCTCCAAATCTCCAGCAATGGCTAAGTATGAAGTTTTTTCATCAATTCTTCTTTGTTTCGTCTTTCTTGTTGGTTCTTCTTCTCATGCAGCTAATGCACATCTTCTCAAGACCTGTAATTTTGATGCTGTTTACCAACTCGGTGATTCGATATCCGACACTGGTAATCTGATCCGAGAACAACCATCTTCATTCTTCGGTAGATTGCCTTATGGGCAGGATTTCTTTAACAAATCTACCGGCAGATGCTCCAATGGGTTGCTCATGATTGACTATATTGCACTATCAGCTGGTCTTCCCTTGCTTGATCCTTACTTGAATCCCAATGCAACCCATAAAGGTGGAGTCAACTTTGCAGTTGCTGGCTGCACTGCTTTGCCTGTTGATGTTTTAGCTCGAAGGGGGGTCTTTGCTCCTGTCACTAACACTTCTCTTACTACACAACTCAATTGGATGTCTGCCTATTTCAGAGATAAAGGTCTTGAGAAACTTAACAAGTCCCTTTTCATGACTGGGGAGATTGGAGGCAATGACATCAACTATGCTTTGTTTCAGAACAAGACCATTGATGAAGTCAAGTCCATGGTCCCAGAAGTCGTCCAAGCTATCAAAGATGCTGTTACTAAAGTCATTGGTTATGGGGCTACCCGAGTGGTCGTCCCTGGAAATTTCCCAATCGGTTGCTTACCAATATATCTTACAGGATTCCAGACGAATGAATCTGCTGCCTACGATGAACTCCATTGCTTAAAGGGATTAAACGACCTTGCAACTTATCACAACGAATACCTGCAACAAGCCATTAGAGAACTGCAAATAGAGCACGTAAACGTTCGTATAGTTTATGGAGATTACTACAATGCTTACAAGTGGATTTTGAAGAATGCTTTTAGGCTAAGATTTGATGAGAAATCGTTGCAAAAAGCTTGCTGTGGGAGTGGGGGTGATTATGACTTCAGTCTTGCAAGAATATGTGGAGCTCCTGGTGTACCAGTGTGTCCTAAACCACGAGAACGCATGAGCTGGGACGGAATACATTCTACACAGAAAGCCTATTTCTATATGGCAAGATGGCTCATTCGCGACATCTTTCACCAGCTTCATTGCCATGCATAGATTAATGTTTCACCAAGTTTTTGACATAATTTAGCATATATAGCATGACTAGAGAGTTGATTAATTTTCTTTGAGTATATTCTATTAATGTTTTTTTTTTCAGATGTTTCAAACATTTTTCAAATATTATGATTACCTTTTTTTTTTTTTTCGTTTACATGCTAATTTCTTTTGTCAATTGCAACTTACACTTACAAAAAACTAAAATCTTTATCCGAATAGTGGTAGCTAATACCACAAAATTTTGAATAATAGGTGGCTTTTTGTTATAAATTTAGTCGTCAAAAAAGTAAAATTTGCTCAAAAATCTTTTTTGAATAATATACTCAAAAAAGTTAAAGTCTTTCTAAAATTTTTTAGTGGATATATGAATTGCAAAAATTAAAGAAACCGCTGTTGAATCCCAAAAGTTAAAATCTTTGCTAATTTTTTTGGCAAATAACATACTGTGATTGTCATGTATCACATTAATATATTTTGACAACAATAATACATAGTGCTTATAACTCCAATTTGAACAGGGTCAGAGATGTGGAATGTTGGTACTGTAGGATTCAATTTTGACCTGTAAAATCATAGAAATTGTTATCATTTGTTTTTTTTTTTCATACAGGTTCTTTTGCAGCTTAATTTAACTTTTTTTCTGGTTCTGTGATTCTTTTTTGGTTGCCTTAATTATGTGAGATTTGAGGGGATTGTGGAGCAATCACACTATGCTCCTTATTCTGCAAAAGGAAAACGATTCCTGATGTTTTTGTTATGTGTAATCTTTTCTTCATGAATTTTTCCTATGGATATTTTAATAAGGTTCATTTGAGCGTCTCATTTAAATTTCTGCTAATTGCCATGCTTGTGCTGTTTCCTTTTTTTTTTTTTTTTTTCTAAAGAGGAAAATGCTTGCACAATTCTTCTATACACAAATTGATTTAAAAAAAAAGATACAACAGGTACAACAAGAACTTTTGATCTAAACTAAGAGCTAATCAACTGGAAACACAAGAAGCCCAGTAAGAGACTTTGTGTGGAAATGATTAAGTCCATGGACCTTGCATGGTGATGTTTACAAAACAGCCATCATGTTCCCTGCAACAGTCCTTGCCATTTTCTTTCTATTCATAGGATCTATGATATGGCCTTTAATATCAAGTGGAAAGAAATTAATTTTATAAATTAACAGTAGAATTCATTTTAAACCACTCACTCAACTTTCCTCATTAGCCCTTTCAATCATTAGCATAATATGAGCAGAGAGTTAACTTAATTTTTCTCTGAGAGTATATTCTTATATATTTTTTTGTTTGTTTTTTAGATTGTGCAAATGGTTTTCAGAAATTGTGAGAAATTTTTGGTTACTTACGCAAAAAACATAGATATATATAGCAAGAACTTTTACAGTTTGTTGGAGACCATTAACATAAATAGCCTCAAAACAAGTAGAATCCCTATGACACAAAGCATAAATACATCAACAGGAACAGAAACAGTCATTAATTTCTTCAGCAACCCAATGAACGGACAGTGCATTATCCTTTATTGAAAAGAAGTTGACTAAATATGATTTAGTTTCACTCCAATGGATGATCAGGAATCTTCAGTAGTCACATGTCCTAATCTTCACTAGAAACGGTCACCTCTCGAAAACGATGGTTTTATTAACCGTTCAGAGTGGAATAAGAATAAACCTTAATTTGCCCAATGTTGTAAGGTGTGAAAGGCATGATGATTTGATTTGATTTGATTTGCTAATGTAGTTTTCTTTGGTTTTCTCAAGTCACTTAAAGTTCACCTAGCTTTTTCTACTTTACGATGATAATTAGATAGACATCACTCCATTGAACAAGTTCCCACAATGTTATTGGGCAACTTAATTCTCTCCATTGTCGTTCATATATCATTCTACGGTTTTGAATGCTGAGGTCTTCAAATCCTACAATGCTTGCTTGATTTGCCTCTTGGAAAGCATAGAAAAATGCCACATCTCTATCTTTCTACTTCTTGCAACAAAATTATAAGTTAACGAGCGTGATGATACTTGCGTTACCAGGCCCGAGTTGCAGCTCTAAATGAACACAACTATCAAAGTCCTGTGGAAGAATATAATCTTATGACCAATAATATTGAAACTGATACCCATCACTGTCATGGGCGATTGGGGATCAAAATTCATCTGACTTTCTATTGGATTTCAATGTTAGTGATTCATGTCATCCAGCTGGCCTCACTACCACCAAGGGTAGTGATCATGCAATTTATAATGTTCCAAAAGGAGATGTTGATGATGATAACCATAATGCACTGTCCAAAAGGTGAATCATCGGATCAGTTCCCAGCCAAATTTGAGAACTGGTTTCTTTTCTTGATTCAGATGTGGACTGTTCATGAAATTGGCCTGAAAACTACTATGCTAATATATTTGAAAATGAGATGACTCGCTTTTAGATTTTTTTTACCTTTGTTTTTCTTGACCAAATTATTGCATGAAATAAAACTAAAAAGAAAATTCTCTATCAAAAATCGAACTATTTAATTTATTATATTTGATGTTAGATTAATCCTAATCCTGGATGAGGTGTATACATGTATGTATCATCTATAAATACAGCCATGCACTCACAAAGCCTTCATTCAGTTTCCCTTAAGTTTACAAGTACCATCTACTCCATACTCTCCAAGTCTCTGGCTAGCAATGGCCAACTGCAAAGTATTTTCATCTTTTCTTCTCTGCTTCGTTATTCTTATTGTTTTCTCTTCTCATGCATCTAATGCTCTACTTCTCAAGACTTGTAATTTTGATGCAATTTATCAACTTGGTGATTCGATATCTGACACCGGTAATCTGATCCAACAACTACCCTCTGCTTTTTTTGGTAGATTGCCTTATGGGCAGGATTTCTTTAACAAATCTACCGGCAGATGCTCCAATGGGTTGCTCATGCTCCAATCCCAATGCAACCCATAAAGGTGGAGTCAACTTTGCAGTGACTGGCGCCACTGCCTTGCCTGTTGATGTTTTAGCTTGAAGTGGGGTCTTTGCTCCTCTTAACATCACTTCTCTTACCACGCAACTCAATTGGATGTCCACCTATTTCAAAGATAAAGGTTTTGAGAAACTTAACTCAATTTTCCCTCTTCATGGTTGGAATCAATGACTACAGCTATGCTTTGCTTCAGGGCAAGACCGTTGATGAAGTCAAGCCTATGGTCCCAGGAGTCGTCCAAGCTATCAAGGATGCTGTTATTGAAGTCATTTATTATGGTGCTACTCAAGTGGTCGTCCCTGGAAATTTCCCAATTGGTTGCGCCAATATATCTTACACAATTCCAGACCAATGATTCTACCGCATACGACGAACTCCATTGCTTGAAGGGACTAAACGACTTCACAACTTATCACAACGAACACCTTCAGCAAGCCATTAAAGAACTGCAAAAGGAGCATGAGAATGTGAGCATAGTATATGGAGACTACTACAGTGGTTACAAGTGGATATTGCAGAATGCTTCTAAGCTAAGATTTGATGAAAAATCGTTACAAAAAGCTTGCTGCGGGAATGGGGGCGATTATGACTTCAGTCTTACAAGAATATGTGGAGCTCCTGGAGTGCCAGTGTGTCCTAAACCCCAAGAACGCATGAGCTGGGACGGAATGCATCCCACACAAAAGACCTATTTTTACATAGCGATATGGCTGATTCGTGCCATCTCTCGGAAGCTTCAGTGCCAAGCATAGATTAATGGTCTATAAGGAGTTATTGAATTTATACTTCGAAATTAAAATTAAAATGAAAAAAAATAAAAAATAAAAAATGAAATGAAATAAAAATTTTAATAAAGTGATTTAATTTATTATATTATTGGAATCTATTATTTATGTATGGAAATATTTTTATAATTATATTTTTTACACTAAATATTAGCATTATGGTTTTCTATTATCAAAATTATTTATCAGTATTTACTAAAATGTTATTATAATTTTTAAAAATAATTATAAAATTATTGACTATTTTAATAAATATTTTTATGAAAATATTTGAATAATTATTTCTACTAAATTATATATTTTATTCCATTGTTTCAAAAAATATATTCGATTTCTTGAATTTTAATTTTAAAGTGTTAGTGTCGCAATTTGTTAATTAATTAAGAAATGACAAATGACTGCACAAGAAAAATAATTTAAAAAAAATTAAATAGAAATTAATTTATAAATTAATGGTAGAAGTCGTTTGAAATCACTCTCATTCGCATGCTAGAACTTTCATCATTAGTCCTTTGGATCATTAGCACAGTATGATCGTAGAGAGTTAAATTAATTATTTTTGAGAATGTATTCTAATGATTTTTTTTTAAAATTTCTTCTTAGAATTTGCAAATGCATTTCAGATCTTGTAATAATTTGTTGTTACATTCTCATCTATTTTGGTAATTGCATTGCAATATATTGATAACATCCGATTGCATTCTATCTAATAATTTTATCTTAATAAGTTTATCTTTCAATAAAATATCTAATAAAAACATCCAATAAGATATCCATAAATTAAAAAAAATCAAAAGGCAGACTAAAAGGTAGGATGTTTTAATTTTGCGTAGTTTTCTCAGGGTGCATTCACTTTTCAAAATAGAGAAATAATAATACGTAACAAAATAAAGAGATAATCTAAGGCTTGAAAAGTAGAATTTATTTTATCTTCTAATACTAAAATAAATAATAGATAATAAATAAAAAAAGTAAAAAAAAGACCATAATGAAAATATCATGTTCTCAACTGAAAATACCATGTTTTCATTTTATATTTTTAATGAAGAAAATTTTTGAAAACTATAAAAACTTATTTTACACTTTTCTCTTAAAATTATAAAAATAGTGAAAACAGTTTTAAGTGAAATTTTTTTGAAAAAACCTAAAGTATAAATATAAAGTTCTATTTTTTATTTTTATTTTTAAAAATTATAGTAGTTTTTATATCTAAACACATTAGAGTTCTCCTTTTTCTCTCTTTTCTATAAAGTTCTATGTTATTGGGCAGCTTAATTCTCTCTATTATCCTTCATATCATGAGGACTCCATATCCTACAACAACCATCCTTTGTCATTCTAAAACATAGTACCAAGCTTTTCAATTCTATCCTATTTTTATACAACACACGCAAATTCATTTCTTTAATCTTGCATACCATATCTGCAAGAACTCTTCTATATTTTACTTGTCCCATGTTATATATTATTTTTGTATGGAAATGTTTTTATAATTATATTTTGCACACTAAATATTAACATTATGATTATCTATTATAAAAATTATTTTATAAAATTATTTATTATTTTAATAGATATTTTTATGAAAATATTTTAATAATTATTTGTATTAATTTATATATGTATTTATTTCATTGCTTCAAAAAATATAATTTATTTAATGAATTTTAATAATATGTATGATGATATTTAAATATTTAACCAATTTATAATTAGTGTAATTTGATTCCTACTGAATGAGAATAATTCCTTTTGAAGTAAAGATAATAAATTATTCCCATTGATAAAGGAATTTCATTCCCATTCCAATATAATTTTTAGTTAACCAAATACTAGAGATTAAATTCCAATTTTCACCCTTATTTTTATTAAACAAATGAAGCCCTAAGAGCACATTCTATTAATTTTTATTTTTTTTTTCTATTTTTCAGATGTTGCAAACATTTTTCAAATATTATGATTATTTGTTTTATTAAATGCCCATCTCTTTTATTTAATACCATTTTATACTGATAATGTCTTCAATCTACAGTCTAATGACATAATCATGCTTTAATTGCACAAGGATTTATCACCTGCTAATAATGTAATAGACAATGATAGATGTTGCGGGTTGCGAGATGTCACAATCCACGATAAATAATCCCTCAAGTTCCTACATAATTATCAGTTAGATTTTTATATATATAAAAAAATTTACTTCCATTTTTACCCTTAAATACAAGAGGCTCTATCTATTTAAGTGAAAATTATTTTAGTAAAATGATCCCACAATTTCACTGTTAAATATTGTGTATTGCGACATCCAACATTTCCATAATGTAATTACCTAAGGACTCCTAAGCAATCCAACACTTTTGTAAAGGAACAATCAATGAGGACCTTTCACAATGGCCCCAAGAATTCATTAGCTTTGAATGCTGCATCTAATGTTTGTTATTATTATTATCATTAGTATTGTTGTTATTTTTCTAGAACATAGAAGACGTCCTTTAACAACTTCTTGATCCATTATCTTCTTCTTCTTAATGTGCTTTTCTAAAATATTTTAGGGTTCATGTCAACCCTATCAATGCCTTCGAGTTTGACATTGTAGACTCTTTCATTGGTGTTCAATTAAAGGTTTTGAATAGCTCCATCATCATCAATGAAGCAATGATGGAACTGCATTGCTTCCATCTAGACATGCTTATTAAGTTTTATTAAAATACAAAAATTAAAAACTTTTATTAATAGAAAAAATTATTTTGACTGATCAATAAGAAAAACTGCGATAGTTTTTAAAAATTTATAGATAAATTGTTTTTTACAATTAAAAAAAAAACTTCTTGAGTCATTATCCCTTTAAAATTAACTTTGAGTTTAATAATTTTGAAAATGTTATAATATATCGATTTTTTACATAATTAAATTAATTTTTAGTTTGTCTTAAAAAATAATTTAAAGTTATTTTGATATTCTACTAGAAAAATGGCCATGGCTAAAAATATTACCACCAATCATAATTCTATCACTAGTAACGTCCTTAAACTTAGGGTCATTATATGGTGCCATGATGACATTGTATAATAAAAATTAACTGACATTTGTAGGTAAAACAAGTTATCTTTTTTTTTTCTCTTTACCCATTTAACTTGTAACTTTTTTTTTTTTGGTAGGGTAGAAAATCAGATTGCTTTTTCTCGTATATTCATTTTGTCAAACACCTTTCCTCTTCTACATCTCTCTATTGGTTGCGATCCAATAATTCAATCAGTCATTTGGAGCCATGGCCTGTGCAAGCTTTTCAAAGCTAAACACTGCTTGATGTAATTTTTTTCCTTGTTCCATTTCATGTAAAACACTATAAGAGATGATGGATGGAAAGCAGAACATGGATTGTAATTTGCTATTCTTCATTATATTAATGCCTCTAAGTTGCAAGGCCTACTACCCTTTAATACTAGATTTTCTATAATCAGTTCAACATCATATGCTACTTGAGAAAAGAAAATTCAGTGCGTTCATCTCCTTTAACAGCTCTAATACAAAATGCATAACTACAACTAGATCTTGATCATGGATTTAGGAAGAATATCCAGGTCTAGCCTAAACATATAAGAGAATTCTAAGTTTCTCTGAAAATGTCAATTTCCCCACTTTTTTTTTCTAGCGTCAATCTGAAGGTATGCAGGATTAAATGTCAATCTTTGTAAATTGTATTGACATGTAGACAGGTCCCTCATTATGTCTCTCTAATAAATTCCAAGTTTATTAATAAAAATTGTTCTAGTTTTATTATTGTCATCCATTCATTGTCTCTATTTATTAATGGCTAATATGCAATATTTGTAGATTGAGCCAAAATCACAAACTCAACTTTTAGACACTATTATGGATATAGAGGGAGTTCTATTGGCTAGAGTTCTTGGAGAAGGTGGATTTGATGCAGTGTTTGCTATTGCCCTGGGGGACTCCAGAAATAATGTATCAAGACACACATCAACTGAAAAGTTCCTTGGAAGCTAACAAAATTTCTCAAAGACGGCTAAACTAAGACTCATTAGTTTTGTGTTTTTTAAAAGATTAGCCAAGTATAATTTAATAGTTTGTGACTTGTTCATGAGTCCTTAATTAACCAACATAATATATTCTCAAAAAATTTTACCAGCATACCATTTCTCAACCAATTTAAGTGGTCCGAGGGACAATGAGTTGTCTTTTTCATGAAACTGGGTTTGGGACAAACATTTTATTTGAGCAATACAGAGCCATGATTAGAACTATTTTTATTGCTGAGAATTTTTTTTAAGATTGGTTTTCGTGGGGCATTTCATAATTATGGTTCTTATAACTTTGAATTTGCGAATTTTATTTTTTAAGGGGTAGACCTGCTTTCTCCTTAACCTATAGAAATCTATATATATATATATATATATATATTGTTGGTTATAGATTTTTAAATCAATGGTTCTAAATAGATTATCTAAATCCAATAATTATTATATTTGATGACACCATGTCATCATGACACCACAAAATTTGCTCTAAACTTGCTGTTGCTGTTGGGAAAAATTTGGTGATGGAAATGCCTACGTCTGTAAGTCATATGTGAATATTTGGGGATGAAAAATAATAATGCGTCGCTCATTTGTTAACACCTTCATCCTGTAAACATTAATATGGTCACGTTTTTTCATTGCATCTCCCAATATTTAAATTTTTTTGCAATTTTTTATTTTTAAATATTCTAAAAATAACCTTAGAATGCACTTCAATTCTATATATACAAATTTTACAATAATTATGTTTTTTTTATACATTTTGATTTTATTTTATTTTGATCATCATTGATTAATGAAAGTTATCGATAAAGTAAAATTTTTCAAATAATAAAGTAACCACAAAAAGCACCTAAATTATAATATGAAAATATCTAAAAATTTGAATAAATAAAAACTTTACTATTTCTTTCTTCTTCATGATCTACTTCCTTTATATTCCATATTTCTCCTCCAAATCTTCAATAACAGCTCCTTTTTCAATGTCAGAACCCCTATTTCCATATCAAAATTGAAATAAAAGATCAATAAATATATAATAGTTAATACCAACAATAGCAAGAGAAAAAGAGAGCAATAATTAATAATTATTAATATAGTGCAGATCACTTTTATCAAATTAACATAAATCAAGTAACAAACAATTACATTTCATGCTTCCATCTATACATATAAACATATATTAAACAAAAATTAAACAAAAGCTTCTAACAATTCTACTGCATTTTATTCGAAAACACTCTCTGAAGCACTAAACCATGAACTGAAGGATGAAATATCTATACATATATATATATATATATATATATATATATATATTATATATATATATATATAAAGGTCTGAAAGAGCAAGGAAGAACCCCTCAATAAGCAAGAAAATTTGCACTTATATGAGTATAAAGGTGGGACTAAAATGATTATATACTTATTCTGTCATAAAGCAGAAGTAGTCTAAATATTATATACTCCCATACTAGCAATAAACTCAATAACTAAAGTGTGCAAATTACCTTATTAGAAGGCGTGTGAATTTGATGTCTTCATACCATGGATTTAAATAATGGTTTTGTGATCCGTTTTAGTATTGGTAATAGTGTAATAGTATTGGACTGTATCGTTCAACGTTGCCGTGAATAATGCAAAATAATCAATAAAAATGCACCATATTAATAAAAAAATGCAAAATAAAATTTTACATCTAATATAATAAGTTAATAATTACTTAAACAATGTATAGTTGCACTAAAAAATATACATTTGAAAAAATAAAAAATATAATATAAAAATTATTATTTACTGTAACAAAAAAAATGACATAAAAGAGTACTTTAAAGTTTAATATATATATAATTATATTATACTAATTTGATATGATTATAAACTTTTTGACAGACATAATAATAATAGAAATCACCACAAAAAAGAGTGGCGTGGAAGATCTTGCCTACTAGGCCCAACATTATAATCATAAACATTTTGATCGTTTCTTTGAGATGGCAATAAGTTAAAAAATGAACTTCCTTCGTTGAATGTAGTATAATGGTTTTGAAATTTAGGGAAATTATTGGGATAATTTTAAGAAGTAATTTACTTGATTCTCAAATCTACTTGGATAACTTTGGTGTTGGTCTTGCTGATTCTAATTATCATAAGGCATTCCATAATATCATAGAGTTATAAATGGATTCAGGTAATGACTGAACCTATAGTCTTGATTTGTAGTAGTCGAAGTAGAACTACTTTCACCTCCACTGATTTCGTATCCAAATTCATGTCGTGGTGCAAAATTGGACGAAATATTTAGAGAACTAGATGGATCAGAAAATGAAGGGATATCATTTGAATAATTGGAATCTTCATTATATCCATGGCTTGTTCCAATTGGCCTATAATATCCACCTCCACCTCCACCACCATCATTATCACCAACATAACCATGACCACCGTCACCCGCCATCATCATCATCATCATCACCAACACCAACACCACCACCACCACCACCATCACCATTGTCATCATCTTTATCACTTTCACCACCATTGCTTGAAGGAGAATCAACATTATATCTGAATGGAGGAGTCACACCTAATTCTTGCTCGGTTAAATCAATTGTAGGATCTTGTTCTCTATCTTTATCATTCAACCAATCAAGATCATGTCCATCAAGTAAAGAAGCTTCTTATTCTTCTAACCATGGATTTAAAGGGTTATGCTCATAAAAAATATAATCCAAGTTGATTGGATTAAAAACTTCCTTTAATTCTTTTTGTGGCTTCCGTATTGTATTTTGCAATTTCAACTTCATATTATAGTGTACATAGACTAGATAGTGTAGTTTTTTATACTTTAATTTATTTCTAGTGATTGTATGAATCAAGCTAAAAGTGCTTCAATTCCTTTCACAATTTGTTGTTGATATTGTTTAACTTAAGACTTTCATAATAATTTTTTAAAGTTCTGGTGTTGACTCTCTAAAATGAATCCACCACTCAGCTATATCATCCAATAATATTCAACTAGTTAAATGTTTTTTTATTAATTAATTAATATAAATTATATATGAAGACAAAAAATACTTGGGGGTAAATTCTTTATTGCTTTTTAAGTAAGTGTTTGTCCAAATGATTGTCCCTTTTCTTGAAAAGTAAACATATTGCATGACAGTAAAAAAATAATGGACATATTATATAACTATAATTATCAATAGATAAAGAAAAAGTTATTTCAAATGCAATAATAAATGTTACTTGTAAAAGGGCTTGCATTTGCGCTTTTCCATTTGGTTCAATCCTTTTAATAACATTTTGAACTCCTCGCATTACTTTAGTATTAGATGAAATGTTATACTTATCTCCATAATGATATTGTGGGTTAAAATAATAACTTATAACAAGTACATCATTTTACATATTAATACCTTACAAATAAATTAATAATGTATTCATTAACAATTATAAATAACATACCCGCAACATGCAAATCATAATGTAATTGGAAATTCCATTTTCTATCAATAATTGACTAATAATGTTTGTGATATTAACAATTTTTTTAATGTCCTATCTTGCATCTGTCCATTGCATCATCCAAAAAATCCCATAGTTGGTTTATCATCCCCATTAACTAGCCTTAATGTCTTCAGAAGAAGCTCTTGAACTTTAAGCAATTCATTTGCATTTCGCTAAAAATGTCTTCCTTCACTTGTTGTTGCTAATACAGTTTCCCTAACTTCGACACTGGTGGATTTGTCATTCTTCCATATATAGAATTCACCCATGTAAGTAGTCAAACATATTCCTCAAATTATTGTGTTGATGGACAATACTCTCCAATGCAATAAAATTGGTAGTAAATTTAGTAATGCCAGGGCAAAAACTACTCTTTACCATCTATAATTTTCTTCATATAATTTGTCACCCAATTATAATTATAAATAAATTGGGTGATTTTTCTTCCATTTGCAATACATTGACATTATTGACTTCTCTTCCTAATATCTTCTCAAATGAGATCAATGCAATGAGCACTACAGGCTATCCAATATAGATTCTGATACTTTTTCATGAGCATTTTTCCCGCTAACTTAATTGTAGCATCATTATCTATAATAATTTGTACAACCTTTTCAACTCCAACTTCTTCAACAACCTTTGACATCAACAAAAAACAATAATTTCCATCTTTCTTCTCAACATCAGATGCATTCACTGACTTATGAAAAATCATACCATGATTTGAAATAAGAAAATTAATAATGGACATTTTTGTTGGGCCTGTCTATGCATCACTTTATATAGACACACATCTTTCCTTCCAAATCCTTGCAAAAGATCAAATATATTCTTTCATTAATTAATATTCCCTTAGCAACCATACCTCTGTAAGCTCATAAGTTAGAGGTGGAATGTTCAGTCTAACTTTTAAAGTAACTCTAAGTAAAAGTTGTGTCCAAGGTGATTCGGTTACTGCAATGGCAGTCTATTGTGAACCACAAATTGACTAAAGGCATTCATCAACTTTTCTTGAACAATGAGATTCTAATTTAGTATGCTTCTTTTTTTCCCTTTCAATCTCTGAAAAGAGTCTTAGAGGGGGGGTGAATAGGACTATCAAATAAAAATGAGAAATTAAAAGAATTCTTTGCAAGAATTAAATAGAAGTTGAGAAGGAAGAATGAAGAACACAATGATTTAAGGAGTTCAGATTCAACAACAATCCTACGTCTCCATCTAACTTATCCCTAAGTTAGGATTTTCAATTACCTACAATCTTATTCACAAGATTGAGACTATACAAGAGTTTTATGGCTCACTCTTATAACCTTACAACATGAATTTTCAAGGCTCACTAAAAAAAACCAAAACCAAGTGTTTTAATGGACAACACTTAAACCAATTCCTTTAGAAATATATCTCACTTCCCTTCCACTCTGACCCAAGATTTAAGATGAAGAGAAATTCTATTTCTAACACACACTTAACTCTTATAGGAGTTATACAAATAAATAATTATTTAAGAGAATTTGAGAGCTCAATGAATTCTTAAGAAATAATGAATGATAAATAAGTTTCTTAACTTTTATTCAGCTCTAGAGGTATTTATACTAAAAACTATAGTAGTTGGAGTGCAGATGATGTGTCCAATGTCTATATTTTGAATTATTGAGATTGATGCTGTCAGACAACTATTCATGGATTGAAATGGTAATTAGCTCCTCAAACCGTTTGAATTTTCCTATATTTTCTCCATAAAAGCTGTAGATATTTGAATTAGCTTTTCATATCAATTTGAATCACTTAAATTCGACTTCTGTAGCTCAAGATATGTCCAAAATACTAAGAGTTATGCAATCTATAATGCAGACTACGGTCAGACAACTATACCCAAATTGAAGCCGTGATTTGCTCCTGAAGAAATTTGAATTTGCCCATCTTTCTTCATGAAAGTTGTAGATATTTCAATTATCTTTGCATATCATTTTTAATCACCTAAATTTGACTTATGTAGCTCAGGATATGTCAAAATTTCTAAGGGTTTTGCAATCTAAAATGCAGAATACTGTCAAACAGCTATACACAAGTTGAAGCAGTAATATACTCCTGAATAAATTTGAATTTACCCATAGTTTCTTCATGAAAGTTTTATATATTTTATTATTGTTGTTTATTTTTCTAGAACATAGAAGACGTCCTTTAACGACTTCCTGATCTATTATCTTCTTCTTTTTAAGGTGCTTTTCTAAAATATTTTAGGGTTCATGTCAACCCTATCAATGCCTTCGTGTTTGACATTGTAGACTCTTCCATTGGTGGTCAATTAAAGGTTTTGAATAGCTCCATCATCATCAATGAAGCAATAATGGAACTGTATTGCTTCCATCTAGACATGCTTATTAAGTTTTATTAAAATACAAAAATTAAAAGTTTTATTAATAGAAAATTTATTTTGACTAATCAATAAGAAAATTGCGATAGTTTTTAAAAATTTATAGATAAATCTTTTTGCAATTAAAAAAAAAAAACTCCTTGAGTCATTATCCCCTTTAAAATTAACTTTGAGTTTAATAGTTTTGAAAATGTTATAATATATCAATTTTTTACATAATTAAATTAAGTTTTAGTTTATGTCTTCAAAAATAATTTAAAGTTATTTTGATATTCTAATAGAAAAATGGTCGTGGCTAAAAAATATTACCACCAAACATAATTTAGTAACGTCCTAAACTTGGGTGATTATATGGTGTCATGATGACTCTGTATAACTTTTTTTTTTGGCAGGGTAGAAAATCAAATTGCTTTTTCTCATATATTCATTTTCTCAAACACCTTTCCTCTTCTACATCTCTCTATTGATTGTAATCTAATAATTCAATCAGTCATTTGAAGCCATGGCTTGTGCAAGCTTTTCAAAGCTAAACACTACTTGATGTATTT